>CM053789.1:580258572-581458572 GCA_028749045.1 Cupressus sempervirens
AGACCTTTCATCTTTTCTTCTTTGTATGCTTCTACTTGTTGTCTAATACCTGACTCCTCTTTTTCTAGGTTGTTGCCTTGATAATCCCACTATTTAATTACTAGTTTGTGTGAGCGTGGATATTTATGTTTGAAGTAATCAAGGAGTTGGTTATCTCTTAGAGGTGGAATTTTGTATAACCATGTTTTGATGTCAAGGGTCATTTCTTCCCCATTGGCAAAAAATATGGTGGACCTGAGTTGTTTGAGCTGAGAAGTGGTTTCTTACTTTGGTCCTTGATAGGTGTGTGCCATTGAGTACGTGGGTGACTAGTACCATGTTGGAAATCTAGTCTTAATAATCAATTGGATGGATGATCTTCTCTTATGGCATCTTTTATAACTCTAATTTGACCTATATAGCAACCTAGAGATGCATCTTTCTGATTTTTTTCTTCACTAGCTTGACCTTTGGATCTACTACCAAATGGTGTACCACTAATTTAGGATCTAGTCCTAGCATGTCTTGGTAGGACCATGTGAATCAACCAATGTTTTCTTGAGCACCTCAATGAGAAGGCCTGCTTGATCTGATTGTAAAGATACTACAATGTATGTGATCCTAAGTCTCTCTATGAGACTAATGTTGACTGGCCTAGTCTCCTCAGTCAAGATTGACGATACTATAGGCCTATGATATTGTGGGGTCAAGATGAAACCTCCTAGTTCAGGCACCTCAGAGAGGTTTTTACTGTCATATGTGTCCTTTATTTTTATTTGATTTTTTGAATGATCCAATGGTGCTTCAGAAGATTTTTCACTAGGGGATACCTTTGTTCTTTCTTTTTTACATTTCTTTTATATATATCATTTTTTCTACTAGAGATTTCATCCTCACCAAAGTAGCCCTTTGGATTTAATTTATAAATATAAGCTGATGGTAGTGATATCTTTTTGTGCGATGTCTTCACTTCCATGAATCTTAGGAATATGTGCTCCATAAAAAACTCGTCAACATGGATTATATTTGGTTGGTCACAATCAATGAGTTTAGGATAAGTGAGGGGAAGTTCTATGAGTTTTATGGATAGTTCACATAGTGCAAAGGCTCCTAAGATGATTTCATTAAGGAAAATATCATCATAGGCTTTCTTTTCAACTTCTTCAAGGGTGTATTTGACTTTTACAAGGTCATGTTGGATGTTTAAAAAGGCATGACCTTCCTTAGTAGTGCCCCCAATTGTGAGGAGTCCATAGCCTAGACCTCTCATCCTTTCTTCTTTGTATGCTTCTACTGGTTATTTAATACCTGGCTCCTCTTTTTCTAGGTTGTCACCTTGATAATTCCACTGTTCAATTACTAGTAGGTGTGAGCATGGATATTTATGTTTGAAGTAATCAAGGAGTTGGTTATCTCTTGGAGGTGGTTTTTTGTATAACCATGTGTTCATGTCAAGGGTCATTTCTTCCCCATTGGCAAAAAATATGGTGGACTTGAGTTGTTTGAGCTAAGAAGTGGTGTCTTGCTTTAGTCCTTGATAGGTTGGGTGCCCTCAAGTATGTGGATCAAGTGGTAGAGAACCAATAATAGATTGTATTCACCACAACCTTGGTAGTTGATCTTAACCATGGAGACTGTGGTAGCTAAGATGGTGTCAGGATCATAGCAAGTAATGGAGGAACTAGCCATGGTGGTGCCAATCTAAATTTTGAGGTAATGGTTATTATAGGATGCTTCTACCACATTGCAATATGCAAAGGGTTCAAGATCAGCATGGATGGTTATCTTAGTGCCATGATGCATAAATTTGATGCACTGGTGATAAGTGGAGGAGATGGCCTTCATAGAATGAATCCATGGTCAGCCAAGGAGGATGTTGAAGGGTAGGTTAAGATCAACTACATGAAAAATTATTTCTTGAGTAGCGGGTCCAACTCTGATTGGTAGCAAGATGGTTAATTTGGTGGTCCACTTTAAGTTGTCATAGGCCTTGATAGTGATGACTTCATTTATGATGTTTGCCTCAATGTACACTACTTGTTTGATGAATTTCAATATACATAAGTTTAATGCCAATCCATTATCTACCATCACCCTCTTAACATTGAAGTTGGAAACCATGACAGCTATGCAAAGTGGAAGGATGTGATCCAGTTCAATTACTAGGATATCAGAGGTTTTGAAGGATAATGCACATGGGATGAAGATATAGACTATCAAATTGCTAAATTATGTAGCATTGGTATCAGAAGGGACATGAGATTCATGATGTGCACTATAAAGGATTTCTTTTTATAGTAGACTAGTGTGGAGTAAATCAAGGATGGAGATTTGGGTTGGCATGTTCCCAAGATGTTTCAAAATATTGTGTTGCATAGTTGAAGGAAAAACTAAGATGCAGGTGGCCTTGTAATGTTGAGTTGGGTTCTTCACATAGTAATTGCACATTGAGTATCAAGTCCTTTGGTTTTAATTACATTCACACAAAATTCCACCTAGGATAGGTAATCAATCAAGCTATTGTAATCTAGGTATGTGAAAGTATAATCTTAAGATCTATGATGATCGTTACCTTGCTTGGTTTGGATATTGTTTGTCTGGCTAGCCTTGTTTTCTATAGCTTCCTTGCCCACATTTTTGTTGTTGTGTGGTGGGAATGCATTCTAATAGATCAAGAGTCTTGCATTTAGAGAGGCTTGTGCTTGCACCATGATTTCCTTACAATCAATTAGATCTTGCACATAATCTTTGATCTATATGCATATGAGGGTGAGATGCTCTTTCACATGATGAAATTTCCAAAACGTGTTCCCTCTATACCATGGTTCTGTAGATTGATTTGGGTCTAGTGCTTGTCTTTGGGGGTAGTGGATGAAATTATCTTTGGCTAATTTATAAAAAATGATATCTAGTGATTCCCAAAAGGGAGTTTATACTTGGGATTGTCTTGGGACCCATGGTTTTGGTCTAGCTATAATAGCGAGAGCATTGGTCTGATTTGTTGGTCCCTCATAATTGGGTGTTGGTGTATTATGCAGATATTGATGTTGCTAACATTTTTTATATGTTTGTTGATAGCATGCATTGGGTTGATATGATGGTTGTTGTTGAGGTGGTATTGGTTGGTATGGTATGTTTGATGTGCTAGGTGTTGTACCTATTGGTTTTTAAAAGCTACAAGTCTAAAACAATACCAAGATGCAAAATAAAAGTGAATGCCTAGGGGTTAACTACTTCCCATATTCAGAAAAACTTTATTTAGATCTGGACCAACTTGAGAAAGCACAAGGGCTTTCTACATTTTTGGTTCTATAAGGCCAAGGTGAGTGCACCTAGGGATTTTATCACTTATTTACTGATCTTTCTTACCTAATACTTATCCCTTATAGAAAAAATGGTCAAATATCTTCTTGAAATTGTAATCAACCATTTATTTACAACAACTAACTATAAACTCAAAAGAGGCTATTACAATAAGTGAATGACCAGCATGAAAATCTTTCTTACAAAATTTAGAAAATTGATTTTGAATCAAGTGTGAATTATGCAACCAAATGATTGTATCAATTTGCATCTCAACTAATGAATAGTGCCTTATCCATTGCTACATAGAGTAATACCAATAAATCTTGATCTATTTGATTAAATTGAAACTAAATTTATCAAATATTAACTCTAAATCCCATTCTTATGATATTCATCCCATATACTTAGAAACCCTATCATTTATGGAAGCATTTACTTAATTTCTTGAATTAAATGTAACAATGAATTGATATACAACCTATTCAAGCTACATTAAACTAAAAATGAGTCTTTCTCATTTAGCCTCAAAGTGACAAACATATAAAAATTGAGACAGAATTTAGAGACACACATACTCAAAACTTCCTCTTGTACTAATATTCTTGAAAATAGTACATGCCTAATATAAAACTCAAAATAATAACTCAGAATATGGAAAATTTTTCTTTCAATATCTATTATATTCTTAGAGTAAAAATTTGAAACAACACTTAATTGACATAAGAACTAGACTGAGTGTAAAAATAGCATAAGCACTAAAGCAAAATAGAACTTTAGACCCTCACTTGACATCTTGGGAATCCTTTTATAGACAAGGATTCCAGTAAGCTTCAAGTGGGTAGACACTTGTCAAAAATTAATTCAAAACAAATTACAAAGACATTCTTGATATATTATCTTTACAAACATTCTTTGTACTTGGACAAAAGTGGGGAAATATTTTGAAAACTGGTAGGTGTTGACTTTTCTTCAGGTGTCTCTAGGATGAGCATGTGTGCATTTTAACAACCTGTCATTTTCATTGACTTTTCTCTATTTCTTCCTTTTTTTCCTTTCAGTTATAATTTTGACTAGTTAATAACTATCTCCATATGGTAAGGCCTTTATCTCAGCTACAACCTCCTAGATAGCAATGTTAGGTGGCATCCTGGATGGGGTTCAAGCATTTAGTATCCTTCTCTAACTAGAGTATGATCTACACATACCCATCTATTATTTCTTTACTCATTTCATATCCCATGGGCTCAATGAATTTCACTCTAGGCTCTATTGCTTCCATATAGGTTTTATCAGTTTCCACCATGAATCATATCTTGTCTTTATACTTTTCCACCATGGAGGGAGGGATTTTGTATCTCTGTCTCATTTGAGTCAAAAATTTCTTCATCATTCTATCAATGTCATTATCTCTGACATTCTCTAATCTGGCCTATAGCATTGTGTTACCAAATTCATAGCAGATTCATTACTTTCCCAACTTTTCATGCCTGGGAACTTCTTGGTGGAATAGAAGAATAGATGAGTTAATAAAAACTTGAATCTAAAGATTACATTCTTAGTCATCCTTAGCTTTACAATATTGTTTGATAGGTGAGTTATAATTAACTCATATAGGTTTACCTTCCTTCTCTCTACAACCATAACATATGTTGCATGCATAAATCCTACTAGCACTGATTTCAATCTAGAACTATGATTAAACTTGTATCCTAAAATTTTACTTAAAACCTTGACTCCTTTGTCCTAAATCATGTCCACCTTCATGTTCCTTTCATCAAACCTAGTATACAGGTTTGTCTCAAATATCTTTCTTACATTTTTTTCATTCACTAGATGTGACCAATTGAATTAGGTCATTTCCAATTGCAACTAGTACATCACCTATCCAAAAAATCTCATCATGAACTCTACTAAGGATAATCCTAATCCACTCATAATTGTCAAACTTTATGTATAACATATACTTGATCAAATTCAACTCATTTAGTTGTGCATGCATAGATTTTAGGGCTAGGTCATTATTACACATGACTCCTAAATCCTTTTGTATGTCCTCATATCCAATGCTTTCAAACTTACAATGAATGTAACTTCAAACATCTTCTACATGAAGTACATTCGACGAGATTTGCAAAAACACTCCTAACAAATCATCAATAATAGAAACAAATGGATGTTTCTTGAACTTATACCTCAGTCTCTCACTCACATCATACACTATTTGACTTGCCAAATTCTTAACTATGTACACTAAAAATTCAAATTTGAGCTCCATAAAATACCTTAATTATCATGTTTTAGAGCTTCTTCAATTAACACTTCAAACACCTTTCTTTGCACTTGAATTCATTCCAAAATCACTTATAAATAACTCCAATCTTTTTACATGAACATATAGTACTCAAAATCTTTCTCACAATCCTTAAATTGCTTCAAATCTTACTCCACATTAAATATGCATCTACTTCTAATTCAAAAAGATGTGACTACTTACCATTGAACTTGTTTTATTCTATATAGCTTACTGCCATCACACAAATGCTTGTGCACTTGACCATAGCTTCATCTCTATGTTCTCTACCTTCTATTAATTGTGAAACTTCTAATTCTCTTTCCAACATTAATTCTAACTAACCAACATTCTCCCTCTAATGCAAATTCTTAATTCAAATAGGATGATTCAAAAATGATTTCTAACTTCAATCTCTCATCAGGTGCATCAAAATATTGTTCCTCCAAGACTATATAAGAAATTTCTAGATCCTTGGATTTTATGAATGCTTCTTTGAATTCATCAACATTTTCTTTTACTACTTCTTTCTTAGTGTTATCATTTTCGTTATCATTCCTTCTGTCATTCCTATTATTGTTCCTTCTATTTGGGATTCCTATTGAAGTTTCTTCTATCCATTCTACAAAATTTTTTTGTGTGTCCAAAGTTATTACATAACTGACATACAGGTGCATTCCTTCTCTAATGGTTCCATTTTGACTTTCAGGTGCTCTATAATTCCTTGCAATATGTCCAAAATTATTACATTTGTAACATACAAACTATTTGCTTTCTCTATTAGGTTTTTCTCCATCATTAGATCTACTTTGTGATATTCCTCTTTGATTACCTGCAAGGTTAGTATTACTAAACATTCCACTATTTGCATTATTACTATCAAACTTAGGTTTCTTACAATCTACTACTTTATGTCCATAACGATGACAATTATAACAATAGAAATTAGTAATAGGTTTGAAATACTTACCTATGCAATCTCTTTTCATATGGCCAACTTCATTGCATATGAAACATCTACCTTTGAATTCATGTCTAACTTCCTTGGGTGGTTCATCTTGCTTAGGTTTATCAACTTTCTCTATTTCATTTGGTTCATCATGTTTTGCAAACAAATCAACTAGTTTAATCTCTTTAGATACTTCAGTAATAATGCTTGATTCAATCTTACTCAGATCATATTCTTTAGCTAATTTAACAACTGGATCTGGTTCTTTTCTAATTTCTAATTTCTTGGCAAATTTCTCTCCAATAAAGCATCCAAGGCATGTCTTATCATAAGGTCTCTAGCAAAATATTTGTTCATCAATTTTCTCACTGCTAGAATAAAGCTTTTCTAATTGTTGCTTATCTTGTGTCAATTCTCCTTTCACAATGGTATTTTACTTTTCAAATTCTACATGCTCAATCTTAATAGAATCTAATTTAGATTTAGCTTGACTTAACTGGGATCTAAGGTCTGTATTCTCATATTTTAGATTAGGTTCATTCTTACTACCATCTTTCTTAAGACTCAACTTAAGATCAAAAATTTTCAATTCATGTTTCAAAATCTCATTTTTGTTCTTCAAAGTTTCTACTTTATTATTACTGCTAATCTGCATATTTGATTCCTTACCATATTTTAGGTTATCAATCTTGTCTTTCAGTTTACCAATGTAGACTTTTGCATCCTCATACCTATCTTTTAGGTTTTCTCTTTCTTTTGTAGGAAGATCAATTTCTTCAAGGTTTCTCTTCAATTGTTCCATATCTATAGGGATATTACTCAAGTTGTTAAACCTCTTTTAAGTAACTACACTCTAATACCAATTTTTATCATTATTCTACAAAAAATTTCCCACAACTAAATATTGTTAATTACTTTATAACTTGCATATGAAAGTAAACCAACAATTTTTAATAGTAAATATAAACATGCACATAGAGAACTCATAACACCATAATTTGTTAACTAGGGAAACTCTAGCCAAGAGAAAACCTTAGTGAGGATGATACCCACAAGATGATCTACTAAACAAAAGAATCATGTTAAGGATATTGACCCTCTTAGGAGTCTTGAAATACATGCAGTGTCTTAAGTCCTTATTAGAGGACTAGGCCCTATTAAAATCCTCACCCCTATTAGGAGTTGGTAGACCAAATACACTAATGCAAGTGTTAGAAATAGATAATACTGAGAAGGGGGGGGGGGGTGTGGTGAAACAATATTCTACAAACTATTGTCCACAATTGAATATTGTTAATTACTTTATAACTTGCATATAAAAGTAAACCAACAATGTTGAACAATAAATATAACCATGCATAAAGATAACTCATAACACTATTATTTATTAACTAGAAAAACTTGGCCAAGGGAAAACCCTGGTGGGGGTGATACCCATTAGATGATCCACTAAACAAAAGAACCCTCTTAAGGATATTGACTCTATTAAGAGTCTATGAAGTACATATAGTGTTGTGAGTCCTTGTTAGAGGACTAGGCCTTTTTGGAAGCATCAACCCTAATAAGAATGTTATGAATGGTTCTCCCATCTTTTATTTTATTAAGAATATATTAGACAGTGTCACTATTAGAAATAGATAATACTAAGAGAGGGGTTGAATTAGTATTTTACAAAATTTAGCCCATGACTGAATATAGTTAATTGCTTTATAACTTACATATGAAAGTAAACCAACAATGCTTAACAATAAATATAACTATGCAAAAAAAGAACTCATAACGCCATTATTTGTTAACTAGGGAAACCTTAGCCAAAGGAAAACCCCGCTGGGGATGGTACCCACTAGATGATCCACTAAATAAAATAATTGTGTTAAGGATATTGAAGGAGTCTATGAAGTACATATAGTGTCTCAAGTCCTTGTTGGAGGACTAGGCCTTGTTAGAAGCTGCTAGGATTAAACCTCAAATAGAAATAACAATTACATGAAAATATAACAAATATTAAAAAATAATAGATCACAGAAAAAAGAACACAAGACACCAAGATTTAATGTGGTTCACCCAATCCCTAGGATATGTTCACCAAACAACAAGTCTGATATTATTACGATCCAGTGATTACAACTTGATTACAATTTGTAATCCCTTACAACTTAATATCACCACAAGAACCAATTTTCAAATCACACATTATGAAAATGCCTAACCTTAAGACCCTTTTATATAAGAATTTTTACCACTTTAGGGTTACAACATGTCGGCCATATGTCAACCATAGAAATGTATAGTACTTTCTTGATTAGTCACCACAAATTAATAATCTCCCACTTGGGGACTAATCAAACTCCACACTAGACAACAATCTCCCACTTGGAGATTGATCCTATAGCAATATTGCTGCCACATGGGGCTCCCACTAAATGAAACCACACTAGACTCTATTGTTCTTTTACTCATGTTTAGTCTAGAAGACCAACTAAAGCTGAAGAGGAATTTAGCTTCTCCCTTGTCACTACCTTCGTAAACATATTCATTGGATTGTCATCTATATGAATCTTATTCAGCTTTAACTATCTATCATCCAAAACTAACCGAATAAAATGGTACCAGAACTAAATTTGTTTTGTCTTTGAATGCAAAGGTAAATTCTTTGCAAGATGAATGGCACTCTGGCTATCTATAAACAAATAATTATCCCTTTAATAGTGTACCAATTCTTCCAAGAAGAACTAAAGCCATATCATCTCCTTGGATGCCTCTATAGCAGCAACATACTCTACCTCTATAGTGGATAAAGCATTAACCTTCTGTAACCTAGAAACCCAGTTCACGGTTACCCAACCAATAGTAAATACATAACCTACAGTAATTTGCCTGGTATCAATATCCCCTACCAAATCTAAGTCAACATAGCCCTATAAATTAGTAGTAGAGCCTCCAAGGTGTAAACACTTGCTCAATGTTCCTCTCAAATATTTGAGAATCCATTTAACTACATTCCAGTGCTCAAGCCCTGGATGACTCATATACCTGTTAACAACTCCCACTATATATGCAATATCTAGCCTTATACATACCATAGCATACATCAAGCTACCTACAACTAAAGCATAAGGTAACTTAGACATCTTTTCCTCCTCTTCTTGTGTCTTGGGACACATCTTCTTAGTCAACTTCAAATGACTAGGTAAAGGTGTGCTGATAGCTTTAGCATTCTCCATAGAGAAATTTTGCAACACCTTCTCAACATAATCGGTTTGAGATAGTGTCAATTTTCTATTCTTCCTATCTCTAAAAATTTTCATACCAAGGATTTTATTTTCTACCCCCAAATCCTTCATCGCAAATGCATGTGCTAATTGACATTTTAGCCCCTTAATATGATCCATGTTAGACCCAACTAAAAGCATATCATCAATACATAAACATAAAATAATGTACCTGTCATCATCCAACCTCTTAAAATAAACATAATAATCTGAATGACACCTATTGTATCCATGCTCATGCATAAAACTATCAAATTTTAGCTACCATTGATGAGGTGCTTGCTTTAAGCCATATAAACTTTTCTTGAATCTACACACTAAATTCTCCTTACCTTTGACCTCAAATCCCTATGGTTGTGCCATATATGTCTCTTCATCCAAATCACCATAAAGGAAGGCCATTTTAACATCAAGCTAATCCAAGTACAAATTTAGTAGCCACAATACTTAAAATAGTGTGAATAGAAGTCATTTTAACAAAAAGAAAGAATATGTCATCAAAATCAATATCTCTTTCTGTGAAAATCCTTTTACAACTAACCTAGCTTTAAATATTTTCTTACCTCCATCCTCTTCTTTTAACCTATAAACCCATTTATTCTATAAAGCCCTTTTACTTGCAGGCAACTTGCATAAATCTCATGTTTGATTCTTTAGCAAAGAGTCCATTTCATCTTTCATGGTAGACTCTCACTAAATCTTAGTATCCACCAACGAAACTTCATCATAACATTAAGGTTCACTAGCATCAGTAAGTAAAATAAAATATAAGGAAGGAGAAAATCTTTCAAGAGTTCTAATGAGCCTTATTGATTATCTAACATTCACTAGTGTGTTTGGTATTTTTTGTTGTGGTTGTTTCACATCATGAGGAATTGTTGGAACATCAACTTTTGGAGTATCATCCAGCACTACATAATCATCTTCTTTCTTCTCATGTTGCTACAATAGATCTTTGTAGAACACTTTCTCATTGAATATGACATCCCTTCTTCTTACAATTTTATGATTTTCAAAATTCCAAAGCCTATAACCAAATTCATTAATTCCATATCTAACAAATACACATTTCTTTGACTTAGCTTCCAGGTTGGTTCTATTTTTAGAATTTATATGAGAAAAAGCTTCACAACCGAAAGTCTTGAGAAAAGAATGACTCACCTTCTTACCAATCCATGCTTCCTATGGAATACCACAACTGAAAGGAGTAGAGGGACCTCTATTAATCAAATATACAATAGTATTGACAACCTCCACCCACATGTGTAAGGGCAACCCAGCATGCAACTGCATGCTCCTTACACGCTCCATTATAATCCTATTCATGCATTCACCCACTCCATTTTTTTGGGGAGTCCTTAGAACAATTTTCTATCTACAAATACCATTAGTGTAGCAATAATCTTCAAATTCATGACTACAATACTCACCACCATTATCAGATCTAAGACATTTTAATTTTTCACCAGTCTCATTTTCAACCAAGCATTTTCATTTCTTAAAAGTTTGAAATACATCAGGTTTCTATCTAAAGAAATAAATCCATACTTTTCTAGTTGCATCATTAATAAATGCAAAATAATAATAAGAGCCACTGAGGGAAGATACCTAAGCCGGTCCCCATACATCTATATGCACAAGCTCTAATTTCTCCCTTTTAACTCAACATCAATTTTAATCCAACTTAATTATGTGAGCAATGTAATCAACAATCATGAAAGACATATATACACAGTGACACTAGATATGTTGACTAGGGAAACCCTTGATCAGAAGAAAAACCCCGGTGGGAGTGAGATCCACATGATGATGTACTAGTATAAATGTTCCTTGTGAAAGGATAGACCCTATTAGGAGTCTAATTAAACATATTTAATACATATGAGTCCCTATTAGGAGACATTGAATCCCTATTAGGAGATTCCAATCCTGTTAGGAGTTGTGGAAGACAATTGAGCCCATTGTTCAAATAGCTTTAGGATTAGATCAATGAGAAATTAGAGCTTGTGCATATAGATGTATGGGGACTGGCTCAGGTATCTTCCCTCAGTGGCTCTCATTATTATGTTACAATTATTGATGATGCAACTAGAAAGGTATGGATTTATTTCCTTAGACAAAAACTTGATGTATTTCAAACTTTTAAGAAATGAAAATGCTTGGTTGAAAGTGAGACTGGTAAGAAATTAAAATGTCTCAGATCTGATAATAGTGGTGAGTATTGCAGTCATGAATTTGAAGATTATTGTTACACTAATGGTATTTGTAGATAGAAAATTGTTTTAAGATACCATTGGGTATGGCTGTGTGCTAGCTAAAATACCACTAACGCTAGGATCCATGTCCTTCTTATTCCTTTTTTTTAACCAAAATGTGTGGTAAGTGGAATGAAATGATAATGTTCCTAAGGATGAGATGCAAGATGGTATGATAATGAATGCAAATATACAAAGGGATGCTTTCTAACCTTCCTACAGATATGACTAGTATGATGCAAGAATTTCCTAGGATGTATGATGGATGCAAAGGATGATGATGGATGATCTTACTTCTAATGATATGATATCTAGGCAACCTAAAAGATTAGTGATGGTGATGTCAAAGTAAAGAGATGTTTCTCCTATGTGTAAGCTCAAGATATGATGATAATGTCAACCTTAGGATAGACTTATCACCCTTTGGAAGACCAGTGATGATCAAATGTATAGCCCAACCTTTATCTCAAGGTGATGAGGAACACAAGTGATAAAGATAAAATACCCTAGACAATGATTAGTAAAAGGGATAATCTTGATAGTATGATAGATGTAAGATGTAGGATAGACAATCTCTAACAAAGTAACACCAAATACTTTAAGGATGATGAGGATGATGGGGGCTTTGGATCTATGATATGATTGTGATGGGAATGGACTTCTAAAGCATGATCTAAGGATGATGGATCTAAAAATTCCTAAGGGGCATAATGACCTATATGATAACCCTAAGGGACAAATATATGATATGATAAGTGAAAAGTCTGTGTGGAAGAAGAGAGACCTAACCAAAGTGGTTATAGGTAGTGTAGTTGATGAGGCTTTGGGTACCTCCATGTCTCAAGGTTATATTTTTAACTTTTTGATCCCACTCAAATTGTAAGGTGACCTTAACACCTTCTTTCTCAATTTGATATAGTTTGGTAATTCCTGGATTGGGTGTGTGTTTCTTTTATTTAGCTTCAATCTCTCTATAGATTGGTGGTTGCTTAAGTTTGACCTTTTTGAACTTGTGTTTTAGTTGGTTTGACAAGATATTTCTATTGATTTGACCTTTGGTTTATCTTAACTTTGGTTCAAGGTAGTGACTATGCTAAGTATTCCTTTCACTTGGGTTGGAAAGCATGTATCTTTGGATAACAAATGAGTTTATGTGGGCAAAAAATGATTTACCAATGGATGATACAAGATATAAAGTGGAGTAAACTATACTTAGGGTTGTTGTGAATTTACTTTCTAACAACCATTTTAAAACAACAAGAATAAGACTCTTTGGTGAATAGATTTGGTGTATTGTGAGAAAACAATCTCTTAAAGGACAAAACAACTTTGAGAGAGAGGGAGAGGGAGAGAGAGAGAAGTGATCTCTTTAGTAAAAGGATTTTATAGTAACTAATGTGTATGTTTTAAAAATATTTTTCACAAGGTCATTTCACCAATGAGGCAATCCAAGCACACTTTATCCCTATAGTCAATTTGGTTTCAATGTGTTTCTCATTAGGCCTATAGGGAGGTGCCCATCTTGATTTTTTTTGGATCTAGTGTGATATTTCCCTCTAATCAAAGAGGTGAGCTGATTGAAAAAATTGCACATCAATGATCCTTCAAGGTATGACAAATAGAAACCCCCTTTGTACAAGGACAATGATTCTTGGAGATGAAACCCAAGTAGCCTTATGCCTCTACTAGGGAAAACACATATATCAAGTAACTTCAGAGAAGCCTTACATTCTCCTACATAATAAGTAAAGCACCAAGGATAAAGGGGTGGCTACTAAGTGTACATTGGTATTGTGTGACACTCTAAACCCTTCTATCCAAGTGATTCCATGAGATTGTAATGCTTGAATGTCAGCTTAGAACTCCCTATCCATAGAGTACAAGAAGTGTGTTTTGAGCATCTAAGGGGCTCTCAACTAAGTATTAGAGACACATTCCTTTCTAGTAAACCATGCAATGGGAGGTTCTTTAAGACAAGAGCAAGACTGCAAGTGTCCACAAGGAATTTCTCAAATATGCAATGCAAATATGATCTACACTAGAATGAGATGCACAAATACAAAACCATCCTATGATTAATCAAATGAGAGTGTTACAAAACCATCCTAGTTATACTACATAAGCTAGATTATTGCAAAAGAGAAAATAAACTATATGAATCTACACTAACATTCTATGGTATGAGAGAAAGTAGACAAGATGATAGAAGTTCTCCACAAGCTCTCAAGGATTTGATTGATAAACTTGCAACATAAAAATACTCAAGAGTGTGGCTCCTTTGAGAAAGGGAGAGCTCTTTCTTTTAAAAATATATGGATGGTGGAGATCAAGATCAATGGATCAAGGGTGAATGTTGACTTTGGCATGATCCATGTGCAAGAGGAAGTCAACCAACAAGAAAAGAAAAAGGATTTTATGTGTACACATTGATTGGGTTAGAAGAATGAGGTATTTTAGTTAATTAAAAGAGGACATGTTCTTTTAATCAAATAATTAACTTGGGATAGTATAGTAAAACTATAGGTTATAATCAAATTAATTGATTTTAGCAATTTGGACTAGAAAAATGATTAATTAATTTAGCCAAAATGTTGGGAGGGGGATAATAGTCTAGGTGACTATTTTTAGGTGATTAAATTTGCCCCTTTTTGAATAATGTCTAATTGATCTAGGATCACATGACATCAAAGAAAATAGAATCCAAGTACGCAACAATAGATAGAAATATTTGATTCTGAAGAACGAAATGTAGAAAGAGATAGTGGATCTTGAATGTACAACCTAATAGTGATAGTACTAAACACTAGGAAATAGATGATGCCAAAACTCAATAAGAATGTTAACAATAAATGTAGATAGATTGAGAGCAAATGAAAAGATCAAACATATACTCATGAGAAGTAGATAGTTGTAGCAAGCGATGATAGAGTATTTATGCCCCCTCAAGATCAAAATGGAAATGAGATAAAGGAAATGTAGAAATGAGATGTATATGAGAAAATTGAGATATAAAAAAGTCCAAGATGACATATTTATGATTAGAACCAAAGAATGACCATTAAGGAATGATAGCATGCCCCAGTTTGACCAAAGGTGACTACAAAGGATAAAGTATGCAAATTAGGTCAAATCAAGTAGAAATATGATTTAGAATTGAAATTTGTGAAGTGAAGTAGATATGAAGTGTAGAAATGGTGAAGACATGGAGAAATGAAGATGCCCCAGTAAAGATTCGAAGATTAGACCTCAAAAGGTCAGCTAACTGCATAGAAGAAGGTAGAATTTTGAAATGATGTTTTTATTATAAAGATGAACTCAAATTTTGATTTTGATCCCAAAAATGAATCTAGGATGCCAAAATTAGTTATGGGTGCAATTTTTGCAGAATTTTGAGTAGTTCAAAAAATGAGCCAAAATAGGGTTAGAAGGTTATATAAGGGGTCCAAGTGTCATTTTCAATTCATTTGTCTTTTGTGATATTGAGAGTTTTTGAGTGGTCTGGAGAGAGAAAATGGATTTAGTAGGTGTTCTAATCCATAGACACCATTTCAAGCATAGCCAGTTGCATAACCAACCACCCGACTATTGGGTGTTGGTAAGTCATAAAAAATTTGTCATTTTTTGATGCATTTATGTCATTTTCGCACATTTTTAGGGTTTGAAAAAGGAATATTGTACAATATTTCAAAATTATCATGCGAGTGCCTTGAGAAATATTGCATGATGTTTCTATCAAACAAAAAGTGTCACATGACTTTGCAAAGTATATCATCCCAGACATACCCAAATGTCATTTGGTCTAGTGCAAAATATCGCCCAGGCAAAAAGTATCGCCCGGATACTATGAGAATTATAGCACAATACCATATCAGTAAAGAGTAGCATAGAATTATAGAAACAAGTATTGCACAATCTATTTTTTGAATTTTTAAGTTGAATTTTTGCATGTTTGATCACTTTTTTCGATGTTACTGATATTTGTTGTACTTGGGTAAAAGTACAAAGCTATGTCACCTTTCAGGCTGACTAATTAGAACAACTAAATTTGAGTATTTCTATCTAAAAATCAATTTTTTTCAAAGATATGATCTATATAAACTCATTCTAGCTAAGTTATATATGGTATCATTCTTTTCCAACTGGAGATGTCTATTAAATTAATTTTTTATACTAGTTTTAATCCAATTACTAAAGAAATATAATTATTTTAGAAAATTGACATTTCAATAACTCTTACAATTTATTATGATATATTTTTAATTACTTAGAAACACCATTTTATAGAATTTATTGATTATCAGGGAATCTATTGATTATCATGACAACAAGCTAAAACAAATTGAATAGTTAGTCAAGCTCAAAGAGACTAGCATGGGTGAATACCATATTGAACCAGTGCTATCATTAACATCTCTTCCTAAGTCTCCTCATCATTATGGGAGACCATCTAAGGCAAAGAAGTCATTTGTGTTGACACCTCAAACCAAGTATAATGGCACATTTTTCAAGGCTACAGTTCCCTTAGAGGATGAAAGCAAAAATAGAGCCATTGCTACATGGCTTTACAAAGAAGAGACTACAGTAGACTTAATAGAACAAGCTCATGAGATCACTCCTGAGAAGTATGGGCCTAGTCTTAGACTTATGAAGTGTTTTGGCTATAATGGAATTGGTCCTATTGGGTGCAATAACAATGGTCTAGTTGATCCTATCAAAGTAATAGCTCAAAGAAATAGAGATACATCTGGTCTAGGCTTTAAGAAGGTTCCCTTCCATGTGGGGGCTAAAAAATTCATGTTATAGCCTGAGGATTCATTCAGAAATGAGTCACAAGCTGAGTCAAATACTCAAGATGATAATTTAGATGATGAGGATCCTTATCCTTATCCTATTCCTCACGATCTAGCTAAATTCATTGCTAAGCTAGATGACTTTATGCCACATGTTAGCACTATGGATGATACTAGTAATTCTTTTGAGGATAATACTGATCCACCTAGTGCTCATTCATAAAAGGGAGAGTCTAGTTAGGTGTTATGTGTTGAATACTTGTGTAAAAATTTAGATGATAAAAATGAGTATGTCCCTATCACTATTGGGAAATTCGACAACCTCTCACCATGTAGTATTGATTCTAAGGAATATGAGTTTCACTCCCTTTCAGAAGTGGCTATAGATAAAGACATTGACCAAGTTCATGTCTATGAAAACCAACTCAAAGTGGGTGAAATGTCTAGGGTTAGGTCAAACGGGTTTGGTCCAACTAGTGTCCTCAACTCGTCAATTGTTGATGTTAGTACTCAAAAGCATTTGAACATACTTGTGGATGAAGCCGTTGTAGGTCTCGAATTGCTGGTCTAAGCCTTTACTGACTATACCATGAACACAATTGAAACTACCACTACTCTTTCACTCACATATCCTAAGCTTATAAATTGGAATTGTAATGCATCTGGTGAAGTCCTATGCTCTTGCTTGCTACCTAAACATTGTCGAACCTCTAACATCTTCCACCAATGAACAAAGCATCAACATGACTAAAGATGACATCAAATATCTCATTTATGAAGTCCATAGATACCTCTTCCCAATGTTGGCTAGGAATAGATAAAGGTTGCAAGAGACCTAGTGTTTTAATTGTTTCCCCCTTATTTCTTTGACAAACCAAACATTTAGCCACCAAATTTTGAACATCGCCTTTTAACCCTTCCCAAAAAAAATCTTACTTGACCCTATTATATGTCTTCAAAAATCTCAAATGACCACCAATTAGGGACTCATGTAGCTCTTTGAGAATCTTGTGTTTAAGAGTGGAATTCTTGCAGAGATACAAGTGATCTTTATACCAAAGAACATCCCCCTTTAAACAAAACTTATCTAAACTACTAGGGTCAATTTTTATTTATTGGATGAGATTACTTGTTGCAACATCATTTTTCCACTCTTCTTTGGCTTCTACCACCCAATTTTCTTGTAATATTGAAAGGGCACACAATAAGGCTTCATCTTTTTCATCCTTCCTAGAAAGTGCATCGGCCACAATATTTTTCTTCCCTTTCTTGTATACAATTTCAAAGTCATATCCCAAAATTTTAGTGACCCATTTTTTATTCTCTTTTGATGATAGTCTTTGTTCCAAAAAATATTTTAGGCTATCATGATCTGTCTTAACCTTGAATTCTCGACCCATTAAATAAGGCCTCCATTTTTTAACTGCATGAAGGATTGCTAACATTTCCTTCTCATAAATAGGCTTGAGTTGATTTTTACCTTTTAATTGACAACTCTCAAAAGCAATTGGGTGACCTTCTTGCATGAGAATTGCTCCTATCCCATTTCTAGAAGCATCAATTCCATAATGAATTCCTTGGTAAAGTTTGGAGTGGCAAGCACTAGAGTTGTACACATAGCCTTCTTCAATTGCTCAAATGATACATTAGTAGATTCATTCCATTGAAAAGAATCCTTTTTCAATAGAGTTGTAAGGGGTGTTTCTATACGACCATAATTCTTCACAAATCTTCTATAGTATCCTATCAATCCCAAGAAACCCCTCAACTTCTTAATAGTTTTTGAAATAGGCCATTCCATGATAGCCTTGATTTTGTTAGGGTCCACCTTTACTCCTTGTGAAAATATGTGTCCCAAATACTCCACCTCCTTAAGACCCCACACTTGGAAGGCTAATCATAGAGTTGATGATCTTCAAGAAATTGTAATGCTTGATCCACATGCTACAAATGTTCCTCCCAATTCTTTCTATAAATTAATATATCATCAAAAAACACTAACACATACTTTCTCAAGAAATTCTTAAAAATTGAATTCATCAAACTTTGGAATGTAGATGGAGCATTGGTAAGACTGAATGGTATCACCAAAAATTCATAACAACTTTCATGAGTTTGAAATGTTGTCTTGCAAATATCTTCCTCCTTAATCCGAATTTGGTGATAACCCAATCTAAGATCTAACTTGGTAAAATACATAGCTCCATTTAACTCATCTAGAAGATCATCGATGACTAGAATAGGAAAGTTATCTTTAATGGTATATTGGTTGAGCACTCTATAATCTAGACACATGCGCCAAGTTTCATCCTTCTTACACACCCTCACAATTGATGAGGAGTAAGCACTTTGGCTATGCCTGATAATTCCTACCTCTAGCATTTCCTCAACATTTTTTTCTATCTCACTTTTTTTTATGTGTGGGTACCAATAAGGCCTAATGTTTTGTGGTTGATTCTCTGGAACTAGTTGTATGGCATGGTCATGATCTCTCTTAAGAGGAAGTCCTTTAGGCATATCTACAAAAATCATTGAGTGATGATCAATTATTGCTTGTAAATATAGATGAATAAGAGCATTAGATTGAGAGACTTCTAATGTACATAGTTAGGCCACAAATATCCACACCTTTCTTAAGAAGTTTTTTTGCATTTGATGAGAGCTTACCATCTATGGGGATTTTACCTTCAATCCTCTTAGCTTCACTACCTTTCCTTGTGATTGAAATCACATAAATAGTTCCTAGAAGTTCATCTCAATTGTTCCAAATGTAGTAAGCCATTGTACTCCCAAAACAATATTTGTTGCACCCATGGATATTGCATACATTGGGGTGTCAAGTTGATAATCTCCCATGGATAATTTGATGCTATGACACTTTCCTGGACAACCAACTATGCTCCCATCTGCAATCAAAACCTAAAACTTAGAGGCTAGATATATAAAAAAATTAGAAGACTTGTCAACTTTTTGTTAATTAAATTATGAGTACTACTTGAGTCGATCAATACTGTTACTTTCTACTTCTTTAAGAAACCCACTACCTTGAGAGTTTGTGGTGCACTAAAACTTGAAAGTGCATGACAAGAAATGATTGGTTGAGAATCATGTGATTCCTCACCTAACTCCATATCCTCCTCTGATATGGGCTCATCCTCTTCTTCCTCACATGGACCTTCAATATAGAACAATTTATTTTCACTACATTTATGTCCTTGACCATATTTTCTATTGTGATTGAAACACAATCCTTTTGCTCTTTTCTCCTCAATTTTTTGTGGAGTCAACCAAGTAGGTCGAGGACAATAAGGTCTTGAATATCCTTTGTCTCTTGTCACATTAGCCCCCTACTTTCTAGAAATCAAGAACTTCTCCTCTACCCTGTGTGCCAATATAAAAGACTCATTTACTAAACTAGGACAAAACATGTGTACCTGATGTTGAATGTAATCCTTGAGACCACCCAAGAATAAATCATTCAAGTTCTCCTCTATAATTGTATCCACTCTTAAGGATATATTTTGGAATTGTCGAATATAATGCTTAACTAATACTATTTTTTGAAGCTTAGCAAGTTGGCTAAAGAAGTTTTCTATCACACTATTGCTATATTGTGCTTGGATTTCTTCTGTAAAAATTGACCATGATACAGTGAGAACCTTTTTCCTCCTATGATTACAAATCCAATGATACCAAATGAATTGATCTAGTTCTAGATATAAGGAAGCCATTGTAACCTTTTGTCCATATGGGATTTGATGTATTTCAAAAAATTCTCCATTTGATTTATCCATGTTAGAGGATCCTTGCCATCAAATTTGTGTCGATCCATCTTTGGAAAAAAATTCCTATATCCCATAGGATTAATAAAATTTGTGTCATTATTAGTTGACTTGAAGGTTTCACCATGATTGCTTGAGAGCTCCTTCCTTGTTTCATTCATATAGGTGCTTAACATGCTTCATATATATGATATATCTCCTTGCAGGTCACACATATCCTTCTTAACTTCTTCCTTGAACTTACTAAGTTCCTCATTGGGCTTACTCTCCTCTTTTGCTTCCCAATCTTGATCAAAGGATTTCCCCAATGTGGTAGAATTCTTTTTGCCTCTTTTTGGAGGCCCCATCATGATGGAAACCAATATTTTCAAAAAAAAATCCCCAAAAAATTAGCAAATTTGTTGTCTTGAGAGAGAATTTTCCTTATTTTACAATATCTTGCTTTTTATTTTTCAATTTCTCCAAGCTTTGAATTTAGGCTCCTCTACTATGTATTGAAAAACCCAATACAAGTTAGACTCCAATTTAGCAGGATGTGAGAGATATGAAGATCTCAAAAAAATTGTGTAGAAATAGTAATTCTTGAATAATTTCCTCAAATATGTTCCAATTCCTCTAAATTTTAGACTATAGCTTCTTTAATAGGTTCTTAAAAAAACCTATAAAAATCTATGAAAAAATTGCTAAAATCTGAAAGTTATGCTCTTCCCAAAATTGTCTCAATGTTGAGAAAAAATATTGCCACTATGGTGCCAAGATCATGCTCTAATACTACTTGTAATGAAATAACTTACACAATAGAAGAAATAATATGAAATATTATTTAAAGACTTGATAATTTCTAAGAGTTATAGGCCACTTCGAGGGGACAACCTCCAAATATCTCCAATGAGAACACACTTCCAATCTAATGATGAAATAAGACTCAACCTCCTATATATACCTATTTATGCTTAGGTTGAATAGACACAACCCTTCATAACACCTAGGCCAACCTACCTACCTAAATTATAATATAATAATGATAACATGACTTAATTAAGGATTAAGATAGGCACAAGTGGACTATTCATAACCCTACATACAATAATATTAAGGGTGTAGCACATACAACCCCTATGTTCTTTTCAGTGACTTCCATTGACTCACTTCTCATAGTCTTTGGCTGATCTAGGGTTAGATACCCTATTACCCTATGAACAATTTTCTTTGTGATTTTAACTAGCCCATTCTCTAACCATACTGAGCTATAATGAATTGTGCTTAAGAAAATCTTTATCCACTCAATTTTGAAGACATTTGGAAAATCTAGGGCATGAGATAACCCTTTCTTCTTGACAATATTGTATTCTTCCTTCAATGCTTGATTTTCACATAGTCTTTCATATTCTTCTTTGATTTCCATATCACCTATGCTTCCAATCTTGCAAGTGTAACAATTCTTGACATTTTGAATCATCAAGACTCATGGTGGTATCATGGACATTGCACTAGAGGGATCTTGCTTATATGTTATATTTGGAATAGCCTTGAAAATAGTTGGTTTGATCTCATTACTAATTAACTGAACATTTAAAACCTCTTTTCCCTTTGCACCTTTCACTTTAGAAGAGCTAGATGTCATCACATATATTTAGGGTTTGCAAAATGTGAAACTATGTAGCTTGACACATGATAAATACCTTACAAATCTTGATGAAATGGAGTCAAACAATTGTTCAAATCTCCTGCAAACACTTCAAATGAAATTCTCTAGATTGCCTTGAGCTCTTCATGTTCTTTCTCAAATTAAAATGATGTTAAATGAGAAGAAATCAATCAAATAGCCCTTAAAACACTACAATTAATGCTAAGTGCTTACACAACTATAAGCTCAGCATTAATTGATTTCTGGCTCACTCGACAACCATTATGAGCTCAGCCTCAACTAACCAACTTATTAGCTCAACATCCACTAACATTTTACTTGACAACTATAAGAAATCTTTCATGTTCGCTAGTAAAATGAAAAACTAACAAAACTTAAAGATTTTTCCTCAATTTCTAATAACACTTTGCATCTTTATTAATGCATATGTAATCTTTTCAAAACTAAATCCTTGGAATTGATGTATGTTTTATCTTTTAAATATTAGTGCCACATTCCTCTTGATTTCTTAGTTTGATGAGGTGTGATCACCTGAACCATTAGGTGAAGTGACCCCATCTGCACTAGATGTATTGCAATCCTTCTTTCTCTTCCATGTCTTGTTCATCTCATCTCTATCATTTTCAATATTTGCCTTGCCTTTTCCTTTTTTGAACTCACAACTTGGTGCTTTGACCTTGTTGGACAATATCAGTTGATGTGACGGCCAATCTTCAAATAGCTAAAACATGTGGTTTTGCTCAACCAAATGTTGTAATCAATTTTGAAGTGTGTTCTAATACAATTCTTAGGAACATGCTCATACTCTTGACAGTAGTGAAAACTATAACTTGTATTATAATCCCAATTATAAGAGTTTCCATTGTACTTTACCTTTGTCTACTTATTTTATGACCACTTGGGTTTGGATCTGCACTCAAAAGCTCTATGTCCATACTTCTAAAAAATATAACAATATCCTTCGAATATTTGAGTGTGTATGGTGTTAGTTTTGCATTCATGTGCCTAATGACCTTTCTTTTTGCACTTATGGCAGTGATCCATGCTCTTCTACTTAACATTTTGATTTACAGTCTTGCTCCTACACATATTAGTAGTATGTCCTTTCTTACAACAATTATGACAAGTATTTTTTGAGTTCTTGCCTTTTGTTACTTATTTCTTCAGCACTTTTGGATGATTCTCCTTCTTTGATACTTTTGTATCCTAGTCTAGATGTATCATTGTTAGATCCAGGGGATCTCATCAATTGTTCAAAGTGCTTGATAACTTCACTAGTTTTATTGAAATTTTCAGCAAACTCCTTTTATCTTTCTAGATCATTGCTCAACTGTTCATTCTACAACTTTAGTGTTGTGATTTTAATATCTTTGGCATTCAGTTCATGATTTGCAATCATCATTTGACAAAAGTTTCTAATTGCATGTTAGCAATCCTGGTTACCTCTGATGATCCCTCTTCCAATATGTTGGTCAAAACTCTTTTTTCATCTTCAATCATGACATTGTCTTCCATAGCTTTCTTTTTCTATTTGGTCACCTCACATAGTAATATGGCTTGTGATTCTTGCTCTATCTTAAGATTTCTGATATCTTTAGCTGTGGTTATATTCTTTTCCATTAGATCTACAATTGCTACATCAAATTCATTGGAGTTTCCATTTGCAAATAGCTTATTAGTGTCCATCTCTTAGTATTGTGTGTCATTCTCCTCAATATAAATTTCCTTCCTTCTTCTTAATGATTTCTTTAGATATTCTCTTCCTTCATTCAATTGATGTAGAATGAGTTGTACTTCAATCTCCTAGTTCTCAATAACTTTTCTCAACTTGTATACCTCCATTTCCAAGATCTTTCCTCAAAGCTATTAGGCTTCACTTTCAAAGAACTAGGCTCTGATACCAATTGTTGGAATAATAATAGGAAAGGTAGACTTTGAGAGGAAATGGGGTGAATCGGTGCTTTAAACTTTTAACCCATAAAATATTCACCACATGTCCATCTCACATATTCAATAAGTAAACTAAAATACCATGTAAATTATATACATCTAAAGTATGTAAACAAATAAACATTCACACATATATGACACAAGATATGATTACCTAGAAACCCTCCAATGAGAAGGTAAAATTTGGGTGGGAATGACACCCACAAATCTTCACTACTATAGTAATAAAGTGTATCCAATGAAGGTTACAATGTTTGATCATGAAACATGATCTACCCTTTGAAAGACCTGCCCTATTAAAAGCTTGCAAAGACTATTAGGTCTTACCCTATTAAAGGATTTCAACACCCTATTAGAAGTGTGTTTGATTAAAGGACTTCAACTCAAAATTAAGTAAGCACCTTGTTAGAGGATTTCAATACAACCTGTTAAGACCACTCTATTAAGAGATTTAATTAAATTCACCAATTAGAATGTCTTAGAAATGACCCTGTTATTAGCACTTTGATGCTTGATGATATATCACCTCTATACTATTGTATATTTGATTCTCCTTGATCAGATGTCTCTCTATTGTTCATTATTTCCTTCCTCTATTCTCCTCCAATTGATTCTACAATTCAGTTCGGATCATAATGTCTTGGTCACCATGAATATCCTAGTTTCTACTTGTAAATATCTCCTTGATCATTCATTCATTTCCTTTCTACCCTTGTTGAAGTTTAGGGTTTGTCCTCCTTAAGAAGAAGACTTAGGTGACTTAGGGTTAGGTATGAAACAATCATTGTGATTCATCCATATTGCCACTTAAACCTTCCTTTTACCTGATTAGATGCATGTGATACATAGGGATTCCCACTTAAGATTTGTCATTATCAACAAAATATCATAATTCAATTCTTAAGTCAGCCCAAAAATAGTTTAAATAGTAGTTTGTGCCAATACAAACAACTATGACAAAATTGTGTTACTCAGCATCTGAAGTCCTTGGTGCTCGACACATACTATGACTTTAATTTTGTCACTCAACATTTGAATGACTTAGCATGTACTACTTACTTAGCTCCTGAATCACTTAGCACATACTATCTACTTGACACTTGAGTGACTCAACATATGAGTGACTCAACACTCACTATTTACTTGGCATGCTCTAATTTACATGTTGTGCTTAGCATATGTTACTTGTTCAACATGAACTAAGTAAATGACTTAAGTGTATAAACACTCACTTGTCAAAACAAATCTAAGATTATTAGAAGTTGTGTGTCTTTCAGTGTCTAAATGATGAAAAGAGAGCTTCCATATTGAGTATGGGGATAAAGTGGGTTACACAGATGTCCCACATACAAAAAAACTATGGGTTTTTTACTATGCTATCCAAGTGATGGCATAGCTATTAGAGTAATTAGTTATTTTCACTTATTAATTAAATCGCTTTTATTTAATTAATTAAGCTGCCTGTTACTCTAGTTTTCTTAAGCTATCTTGTAGGTACATATAATTAATATTTTATTAATTATAATGTGCAACCCTAGCATTTTTAGGGTTTCAAGCCCCTTTATAAGGATTGATCTCTTTGTAAATTTATTGAATCCATCGAATAATATTTTTCTTCTTCATCTAAGTTTTTCAGATCAAACCCTTGCCTCTTCTTGTCTTTTTCTTCTCCGTGATAGGTTTTCTACATGTAGGTTTTCTTGGGCTCCGTGGATTTGTTATGCACTTTTGCTCAAATCCTACATGGTATTAGAGCCAGATCTACTGTAGCTTGTTTGATGTTTCAAGAAAAAGGGAGAACAAGGGTTTGGCAGATCAAATCTGGTATTTTTTAATGTTTTTAATAAGAAAATAGGGGGTTCACTAATTTTTGGAGCATTTTGAGGCCAAACAGAGCTCACAGATGGATTCAAAAGGTGTCAAAACCTCTATTTTGATATAAAATTTGTCTGATTTGGACAACGTTGATCTAGGAGGCCAAAAAAATGTTGTCGAGCAGGGTCGTACAACCTTTACATGCAATCCAAGGCATAGAAAATTATTAAAAATTGCAAAAAAAAATTTAAAACGTAGTTTTTCCAATGCAGCGAAATCGCTAGCAGATCGCCAATGGCCCGCTGCGGCCCCACCGCAGCTCCTCCCCATGGTGGACCTCCACCCTCCTGCCGACTGACCACCACTCTGCCAGTGGTTGCAGGTCTTTTTTATTTTTATTTTTGATTTTTGATTTTTTATTATAAAAAAAAAAAATTCATGCATGCCAAGGCCTTGTTAGTTTTTTTTCTATAACTTGAGCATACGGATGTATTTTTTTATTTGAAAAATGCATCAAAAAGTTGGTTCCAAGATGAAGATGATGGTATAGGTGTTTTTGGGTTTTGATGCAATTTGGTTGCTTGTTTTCGTAGTCAAATCTAGATTTTTTGTTTTGCACTCTAAGAGGCGTATCTTGAGCATTTGATCTCCATTTTTGGACTTCTTTATATCGTTGGAAAGCTCTTTCTATGCTCTTTTCAGTGATACTAGTTGTTGTTCCATTTTATAGTCCAAGAACATTTTATTCAACCTTCTACATTTTTGCATGTTGGTGGATATCTTGGCTATTTTAGGTTTGGGGATCGATTTTGTTGCTTCAGATACTTTGTTTTGGGATGTACCTTCTATTGTATCAGCATTATGCTTTTTTTGATCATTGTTGATATTCATTGTAAGCATCTTTATACAAACACACTGAGATAAAGTGCCACTCTTGCATTTCAGGATCCCTTTCATCATTGTGATTCGTCGTACTCGCACTATTTTATAAAGTGCCATGGGGAGGATAGTTGATTTCCATTTAGGTCCTCTTCCTTTGTCAAGTGAGTGTCCCTTTCACAACATTAACCCCATGATCTATCGATGACACGTGCCTTTATAGGTATCTATACCTTACTCTCGATGTGTTTGGTTCATGTGTTGTAGGAGATTTTTGGCCCACCTTTTCAATTGCATGGCCAACAATATAATTAATATTGTTGGTTCTAATGCTTCCTTGGTTTGATGGTTTGTTAGTGTGAGCTATGTATTTAGTACCTAATCCTACAGACTAAGCGATTGCAGTGGCTGGCTACCTATGCATTTCGGTGAGATGGATCATCTACCATATAGATACGCTCGGTTTGTGCCTTCTATTTCTATGGAGGTTCTTCATATCAGCACCTTTTGATAGAGTTTTGCAGCTTTTCATGCTTCAATGGTTCTCTTCATGATCTCTCTTTGTTCCTATCTTCTGGAACATTCTTTGCTATCTCTTTTTGGAGTAGGGTTTTTCCCATGTGGTTTTCTCTATTTCTTCGTTTCATAGAGATTTTGTTGTATTGGGTACCTAATCTAACCTTGTTGCTAGGACCCATTTTTCTGCTTTCATAGATGTGCTAGGTTAGCTTACCTCATGAGCTTCACTTAAGGGGGGGTGTTAGAGTAATTAGTTGTTTTCACTTATTAATTAAATCATTTTGATTTAATTAATTAAGTTGCCTATTAATCTAGTTTGCTTAAGCTATCTTGTAGGTACATATAATTAATATTTTATTAATTATAATGTGCAACCCTATCTTTTTTAGTCTTTAGGTTACCCTTTTTGGGTTTCGATCTCCTTTATAAGATTGATCTCTTTGTAAATTCATTGAATTTTTTGAATAATATTTTTTTTCTTTGTATGAGTTTTTTAGATCAAACCCTTACCTCTTCTTGTCTTTTTCTTCTCCATGATAGGTTTTTTGCATGCAAGTTTTCTTGGGATTTGTGGATCTGTTATGCACTTTTTCTCAAATCCTACAATAGCAAGCACAACACATTTCATTTTCTAATTAGAGAGGCCACTATCACACTAGACGATGTATATCACATCCTTTGGGTACCATGTTATGGAGATCTAGTGAGTTTTATGTTTGATTTCTATTTTGCAATTGAAGTTTCTCATATCCATGCAAGGCATACTGATGTGAGGTTTTTATGCATCACATATTTATTATGATCAAACCTTGATAGAGGGGAGGGTAGTTGTGCAAGAGATTATTTAGGATGTTACCATCCTAGACTACCATTTGAGATGGGAGAGGCTCATAAATGAGTATGGGGAGGAGCACCCATTAACATGTTTGTTGTGTTCATTGGTCACTCAAGCTCTGGTTATTGACAAGGGCTAGAAGTGCTTCCCATTAGGATGGGGCAAATTGGTAGCATATTTGATTAGGCAGCCCCAAAGGATGGTATGTGGACCATTGATCCTAGTGAATATTTATTATGAGCTTCATGAGGTAGTATATCATGGTGGATAGACCTGGGCCTACAGATCATTGTTGGCTCAGATATGGGCTTAGAAGCACATTATAGTTATTTGATCATAGGTGTAGTCGTGAGAGCATATCATTCATCTTTAGATACACATGGTTCATAACATAGAGTCATAGTGGGGATGTGACATACTATTGATGGATCTTGGATGATCTTGCCTCTTTTGTGTGGTGACCATACCACTAGTGTCACAGATGATCTAACTCCTAGGATCTGGAGTAAATGCACTATAGTCAACCACTAGTTGGGAGGCATGCAGATATAGTAGAACACTTCATGATTAGCCAAGTATGGCATCATTTTTCTCAATGATAGGTGTTCTTCATGGAGACTATGACTTATGCATGGTATTATGGAGAGGAGGCACAAGGTTGGATACCTGTGCTTGACTATTATGCAGGCCTTCGAGAGGTAGCAACTTTGGCACACAATCCCTGGGATTATTGTCTAGAGGTAGAAGATGCATGGGTAAACCCAAAATACTTATATGAGATGTAGAGGCATCCATATCTAAGATTCAAATGGCCAAATTTCCCACTCATATTAGTAGGACAAGGGGAGATGGAGGTGGAGGCATAGGTAGAGGTAGAGGTAGAGGCGGTAGACAGATGGAGGTTGGCAGCAATTTCCAAGTAGGGAGGAGATGGACACAGGCCCAAGCCATGAGGGATGAGGAGGAGGAGGATGAGGAGAAGGGGGAGGAGGAAGAGGAGGAGGATCATCCAGTAAGATATGGGAGAGCTGAGCGAGTGGAGGTATAGCTGGAGTAGCCTGCCAAAGAAGACAATGATTGAGATGCCAGGATCTGGGCTCTAGAGGAAAATGTACAAGGGTTGAGGATGACCATAGTAGTCATGTATTAGAAACTAATAGATGTATAGGTTGAGGTGTATAGGTGAGATATTGTGCTAAGAGATGATTTGGTAGAGGCTCAACAGGAGGTGGAGTGATAGTCGACTAGGGTGACTTATTATCATGGGGTATACATTGTTATAGTTCTAGTGGACCAATGGGTACCTATGTACTCTAAGAGGGCTAGTAGATTAGATTAGCCACCATTGAGGGTACTAGTGGCTCCTCCCCAGGCACAACCTACTCATGAGGGGGGAAGTTAGCCTCAGGTCTAGGTTGATGTTTCATTACACTTGTATTTTAACACATGTATTTTGAGACATATATCTAGATTGTGGATCTGACCTTGTATATGTCTTGTGACACATTTTGATATATATGAGATACTAGATTTGAGCAATAGTCTTGTGTACTTGTCTCATTTTATGGATGTTTTAGAATTTTTATGTTTCCATGTGATGTTTTAGTTTCTTGCTCATGTATGTTTTAATGTTATTTTGATGTGCTCATGGATCTCTCTCATGTATCATTGTTAGCTCTCATGTGTATGATATAGACTCATGTTTTGAAAATGTAATACTAAGATAGATTAGATGTGATTTTTAGATTATCCCCTTATGATAAGAGAGAGGATAGCAAAGAGGCAAAGCAAAAGATTAAGAAGGTAAAAAGACATGATCAAGAAGAAAAGTAAAAGAAGATATGAAAGCAATTAGCTAACATGTCTGAGAAAAGATGAAGAGAGAAATCTCCCCATTTTAGAAGATGAAAGACTAAGCTAGAATGAGCCTATTATGTAAAAAAATATGTAAATTGGTTTACTTGCAAGGAACACAAAACATGAAGACTCTAATTTCATAATTGAGCATTTATTAGGGACATCGTAAGATCAGACAATCATCACTAGTATAACTATGAGGATATGAATATGATTGATGTTAAATAGGAATGTGGAAATCTAATCTAAGCATCAGAGACATTTAAGCCAAGATGGATATGTGATTAGATTCCTTACATTTAATATAGAAATATTACACCTATATCAAGGCACAAGTGCCAAGATAACCCTTGAGTGTGGTCTTGCAAAAATACTTTAGGATGATATGTTGTAGGTCCAAAGTGTCAAGTAGGAGAAGCATGAATTCTCTAAACACCTTAGACTAATAAACTATACCCACAAGTAGAAAGAAATTAAAACATGCCCCATGCCCCCAATCTTCTAGTCCATGACATCAATGAAAGACTATTAGGGAGGGAACACATAGAAAAGAAATCATCATAAACAACACACAAAGAAAGATAAAGTTCATCATAGCTCAATAGTTTAAATGTTTAAGTACGTGTCTATAATTCACTTGGCCATTTCTTCAAGACTTGATTCTGATAATGAGAAATATTGAAACATTTGAGACTATAGGTAGACTATCTAAAAAGTGTTGAGAAATACTTGATGTCAAGTTGGGGGTACTATTGAGAAATAGTATTTTTGTGAGTTTCCAAAGAAACCCTAATGCACAAGGAGCCCTTAATAGTATTGATAAGTAGGTTTTCTCTTAAGACAAGGACAAGAGACAATTCCAAGCTAGGAAATGTGTTGCAGGGTGAATGATTGAGATTGATAGAAATAGGCGCAAGGGTCTCAAGTAGCTACTGTATCTAGGTTTTCACCACTTGGTAGATTTTTTCAGGACTTTTTTTTCAATTTTTTTGTATTTTTGATATTTTTAATTTTTTTGGTGATACATTAGACTCCTATTGCTAGGTTTTCACTATGATAATATTTTTTTAAAGATCAATAGATATGTACAAATAGCTAAGTTGTGAACCTTTAAGCATAGAAATTTTTCAATGATAGGCTCCACAAGTTTTTCCCCTTATGGTGTACAAAGTTGATAAGAACCAAATTTGAATGTTGTTGTGATAATGTAAGGGCCCAACTAGTTAGGCTCAAATTTACCTTTCTGCTCTCTGTTCTACTTATTTTTGGGATTTTCTCTTAGCACAAGTTCACCCACTTGGAACTCATAGGGATGAAACTTCTTGTTGTATTTAGTAGACATTTGTTTTTGATAAGCCTTCATATCATTGAAAGTAGCTTTGTAGTGCTCATCAAGGGTCTCTAGCTCCCATACTCTCATAGCTCTATGGTCTTCATTAGTTATTAGCCCATGTAAGGAGGCTCAAAATGAGGAAATCTCAACTTCTGAAGGGAGGAAAACCTAAAACCATAGACTAAAGAAAAGGGTGTAGCCCCTGTAGGAGTACGTATGGTAGTTCCATAGGCCCATAGTGCTAGATTGATCTATAAGTGTCGATATTTTCCTAATTTGTGGACTATTCTATGCAGTATCTTGAGAAATATCTTGTTAGAGGCCTCAACTTGGTTGTTCCCTTAGGGATAGTAAATTGAGGACCAATGTTGTTTGATTTTTAATTTCTTACACAATTATTTTAGGTCATTGTTTTTGAATTGTCCTCCATTATCAGTAACGATGGAGGAAGGAATGTCATAATGACAAAAAATGTGGTTGAGTATAAATAAGGCAACATGTTTGCCTATAGCAGTAGATAATGGTACATCGTCAACCCATTTGGTGAAGTAACCTTTACAAAATCTATAATACTTCCTTTTAAGGAGTATACATAACTCTAAGTGACACACTAAAGTTAAAACCCCTACTTAATTTATTTATATAATTATCGTAATATATTTGATCAAAAGATATGATCTCTATAAGTAAGTCATTCCTAGAAGTAAGAACAAGAGGCCACATAAATAAAATCCCCATCATAAAATTAAATAGTTAGATCTAAATAAACCTCTGATGGTATGGACCCTTGAATCAAGACTACTTGCAACCATAATAAGTGACCTCTTCACTAGAAGAAACCCCAATAATAAATATATATCCCAAAAGTCTTCATTCATGTACTCTATTGGCATATTAAACCTAATCTTTAGGAATCTACAATAGGATAATCATGAAATGGTTGGAACCATAATATCAAGACTAAATATAGGCAATAAAACCATTAAATAGGTTGACAATCTTGGAAAAGTCACTAGAATTAATTTAAAATTTTAATAAAGTTTCTTTTGTATTGTTGAGAGTTACTCTGATGGAATATTTGATTGGTGCCAAAGTCACTCCAATGCTTATCATGAAGATATTTCCCAATGATAAAATACCTCTATTGAATGGGTCAAGTCATGGATGTAAAATATTAATTTTATCAATGAAACCCCTCTCTTAATATTGCTTCTAAAGATATCAAGGAGACTACATATGTGGTTCACCAACAAAGAGATGATCTTCCTTCTAAAAAAATCATAGCAAAAACCTCCTCAAATGAACTCTATAAAAATAGGAAACAATATTAGGTTATAGAATTTGGTGTCTTTTGATAACTAATAAACCACATGATCAACAAGATTCTTACCGATGAAATTCGTCGACATAACATGAACTATTAGGATGCCCCAAATAATTAATTCCAATGCTTGATGAAGAAATTATTAGTAGGAACTCCACCAATACCATTTTTTTGATTTGATACAGATACATTGGAAGACCTATGCAACTAAATATCAAGAAAATTCATTTTAGAAAGGCCCTAATATGTCTTGTTGAAACATCTTGCCACTCACAACACATTGGATTTTTTCTTGACAAGAAGTAAATTGATGAACTTTATCAATATAAAAAAATTCCTTGTCTATTAAATTTATAGTTATATCAATGACCTCCATCACCAAGACCCTTAACCTATTTTACTTATATTTGACTTCAAACCTTAATGAAGGAACTACTTAAGATTTTGATGAGCCCATAGACAAGTCTCTTTGAAATTAGCTTTTGATCTTGTTGGAGAATTACATGCCCATTTTGGCATGGCATGAGTAATGTTACACCAAAATGATCATTTTGAAGAATTTCCTCATTGATTAAATATTTTACCTACTAGTTGGAGCTCACATTATATACATAAGAATCAATCTAAAAATTTGATCATTAGAGATAAAAATAAAGGATTATTTACCAAGAGAAGACAACACAATATCATGTTTTTTCCTTACTTTTTAAGGTATATAATGATCATATTTTATCAATTCTATGAAGGAAGAGATTTAAAAAAATGAGTAGAATCATATTTGGGGACTTTTCCCTAGACCAAAAGACAAAAATGTGATATGTACAAAGTGGATGCCCTAGAAAAATCTAAATGAAAATGAAAATGTTTTAGGGACCAGAGTAATATTGGTATACAAGGGTTATTCATGCATTGAAGGAATAGGCTTTGATGACACTTATGTTCATGCTTCTTAGATGGAGGCTATTGAGATGTTCTTGGATTTGAAGCGTTGAAAAAATTCAAAGTTTATCAGATGGATGTCAAGGTTGTGTTCCTAAATGGTGAACTAAATGAAGATGTATATAATGAACTAAAATGGTTTAGGTTATAAAATGTCCCTAATTTATTTTGCATTTTTATGAATAAACTATATAGATTAAAGTAGACACCTAGAGCTTGATATGTTAAGCTAGACAAATATCTGATTAGACAAAGATTCAAGGTAAATTTAGAAAATAATATCATTATTTTTGTTGGAGATATAGTCAGTAAGATGTCTTGATTGTTTCCATTTATGGCAACATATATTCATGATTTCATTTATGCATTTAGAGTTAGAAAATTGTCTAAGTGTTAGATAGTTTGCAACATCATAGAAATAGATATGATGTGTACGGATGAAACACTTTGAATTAGCTTATGTATAGTTGAGGATAGCTTTATGAAAATTTCATTATGATGTGGTTAAGTGTGTACATATTTATGAATAGTATAATGCAAGTTATAGTTGAAATACTAGTACGAATGTTTAACAAATTAGAACAGAGCATAGCAAAGAATTGATTTATACGACTTGAGGAATTATTTTGGTAAAAAAATAATTACTAAGTCATGATGATTTGACATTGTGGATATTAATCTATGATTTATTTTATACTATATCAAGTGTGTGAAGACATGAGAAAAGAATTTTGAATTTATGAAGTATAAGTAAAGATCTTATCTTGCATAGATAAGTGTGCCAGATGTGGAAGTTGTATGATATGCAAACTATTGTATGGACATCTTGAAATATATATTAGCCTTATGTGATGTGATATCTAATGCATGATCACAGAAAGTGAAAATTATAGAAAAAGTGAAAATTATAGAAATTATTGTATGTATATGTATTCTTGTGAAGAACCTTATTGTTTAATTACATGTTAGGGCAGTGGGATCTTCTTGCATACATTGTATTTGATCTACCAACTCCTAACAGGGTTGAAGAAACTCCTAATAGGGTTAAGGATTCTAACAAGTCCTAATCCTCTAATAAGAAATTGAGACATTATATGTACTTCATAGACTCCCAACAAGGTCAATATCCTTAACAGGATCCTTTTGTTTAGTGAATCATCTTGTGGGTATCATCCCCACTAGGGTTTTCCCTTGGCCAAGGTTTCCCTAGTTAACAAATAATGGTGTTATGAGTTCTCTATGTGTATGGTTATATTTATTATTTAACATTTTTGGTTTACTTTCATATGCAAGTTATAAAGTAATTAGCAATACTCAATTGTGGGAAAAATTATGTAGAATAATGATTTAGCACCCCCCCACGCCCCCACCCACCCTCTCGATATTATCTATTTCTAATAATTGGTATCAAAGTGTAGTTACTCTAAAGAAGTCTAATAATTTGAATAAGATCCCTATGGATATGGAATAGTTAAAAAGAAACCTTGAAGAATCTCTTGAACAGATTGAGCTTCTTACAAAAGAAAGAGATAACCTAAAAGATGGGTATGAAGATGCAAAAGTTTACATTGGAAAACTAAAAGACAAGATTGATGATTTGAAATTTGGTAAGGAATGAAATGTGTAGACTAGTGACAATGATGAAGTAGGAAATCTTAAGAAAGAAAATGAGATCTTGAAACATGAGTTGAAAATTGTGGAACTTAAGTTGAGTCTTAAGAAAGATGGTAGTAAGAATAAACCTGATCTAAAATATGAGAATGTAGACCTTAGATCTCAGTTGAGTCAATTAACATCTAAATTATATTCTATTAAGGTTGAGCATGCAGAATTAGAAAAGCACAATACCATTGTGAAAAGAGAATTGACACAAGAAAAGAAATAGTTAAAGAAACTTTATTCTAGTAGTGAGAAAATTAATGAACAGATATTTCACCAGAGACCTTCTTATGATAAGATAGGACTTGGATATCTTATTGGAAAGAAATTAGCCAAAATTTTGAAAATAGAAGAGAACCAGATCTAGTTGTTGAATCCCCTAAACAACCTAATTTGAGTAAAGTAGAATCCCTATGGATATGGAACAGTTAAAGAGAAACCTTGAAGACTCTCTTGAACAGATTGAGCTTCTTACAAAAGAAAGAGATAACCTAAAAGATTGGTATGAAGATGCAAAAGTTTACATTGGAAAATTGAAAGACAAGATTGATGATTTGAAATCTGGTAAGTGTAATTGTATGCACCCAAAAATGGTCGCCTAGACTATGGGCCCCCATTATTCAATTTATCAATTTATCAAATTTTCTGAATCAATGGTTTGTAATATTTTATTAAATCAATTCAAATCAATTTCCTTGATCAAATTCAATTTATTTCATTTCTAAGATTGATCATCTTATTCCAAGTCTTATTTAATTAAAAGAAAATCTTCTCTTTTAATTAAATAAAATAAAATCCCCATTTAATTAAAAGAAAACCTCTCTTTTAATTAAACAGTTCATCCACATTTAATTAATTAAGAGAAAAACCTCTCTTTTAATTTAATTAAAAAGAACTTGCTTCCTTTTAATTAAATAAAAATCCCACTTAAATATCTCTTTTGATGAAAAAAGGAAATAAAATAAATTCTTTTTATTTAATTTCTCTACACTTAAAAAAAGTGATCTAAGTGGGATTTATCTTTCCACTTTCTCCTCAACCACTCCTCTTTTCTCATTGGTGGAATTTTGTCTCACATGGATCAAGCTCTATTATCCCATATTGGTTGTGAGAAGCCTCTCACCTCCATAATTTCCTTTATAAGGGAGAGCCCTCTCCTCATTTTAGAGACCGATGATTATGCTATCGTTATGCTGCAAGTTTGAAGACCAATTTTTGAAGGAGTTTTAATACAAAAGCTTTTTGTGGAGAACTTCTATTTTCTTGTCTTTTTCTCTCTTGCACCCATCATGGGCTTTTAGCTTAAATCTTTCATTTATAGATTAGATTTTTCTTTCATAGATTAGATCTTATTTTCATGCATATTTGAAGATCATGGAGACTAGCATTCTTGCTTTTCCTCTTTGAATCTCTCATCTCATGGTGTACTTGCATGGGCACAAAAATAGGTCAAACTGAGGGCCTCCATTGCAAACCCTTGCACTCTATGAGTAGAGAGCTATGGATCAATTTGTGAGGGCTCATTCTTGAGTTTTCTTACATGTAATGATTCATAGAAGTGTGACAACATTTTAGCACACAGTAATCACCTAAAAATGGTCATCTAGACTATTAGCCCCTTTTTCAACATTTTGGCTAAATTAATTTAATCATTTACCTAGACCAAATTGCTAATAATTTATTTATTTGATTATAACCTATAGTTTGACTATGCTATCCTAAGTTCATTATTTGATTAAAAGAGCATGTCCCCTTTTAATTAAATAAAAGACCCCATTCTTCTAACCCACTTAAAGTGCACACATAAAGTCCTTTTTCTATTTTACAATTAAAAGAAAAGGCTTGTAAGACTTTTGTCTTATATGAAAAGTCAACTTATATTCTATTGGTTGACTTGTGTGTGCACATGGATCACTCCTATTTTCGAATTCCACCATTGATCATCCACAATCTTCATCTTGATCTCCACCGTTCATACATCTTTAAAAGGGAGAGAGCTTTCCCCCTCAAAGGATCCATCCATTTTTTGAATATTGTTATGCTGCAGGTTTTCTAATAGGTTTCTTTGGAGCTTTGTGGAGAACTTCTCATTTCTTGTCTCATTGTCTCATTCCATCACATTAGCATAAGATCATATGGCATTCTTAGCATAGTTGCATTTTAGTTTAACTTTGATTCCTATCTAAATGTTATTCGCTTCTTGCAGCGTAAACCACTTTGCATATTAGCTTGCATTTTAGGTTCATTTTCTAGCTTAGTCTTGCATTCTTGCATATGGGGAAAGCTCTCTCTTCATCTTTTTTTGGACATAGCAGCTAACTCCTTTCATATATTTCTTTCTTCCTGTTCATGTCTTTTCACCTTCTTAATCTTTTGCTTCATCTCTTTTCTATCTTGTCATCAAATTATATAAAGTTTTGACCTCTTAAATAATTTCAACGTCGTAGATTCATTTTCGAGATCAAAATCCAAATTTGAGTTCATCTTGATGGTCAAAATTGTCTTTTAAAATTCTACTTTCTTCTGAGCAGTTAGCTGACCTTTTGAGGTCTTATCTCTGAATCATCACTGGGGCATCTTCATTTCTTCATGTCTTCATCATTTCCATACTTCATATCTACTTCAATTCACTATTTCATGTCTAAAATCATCTTTCTACTAGATTTGACCTAATTTTACACTATGTCCTTCATGGTCAACTCTAAGTCAAACTGGGGCATTTAATCACTTTCTTATAGTCATTCTTGGGCTCTAATAATCTATCTTTCATCTTGGACATTGCTATATTCTCAATTTTCTCATATCTAGCTACTTTCTACTTCCTCTTACCTCATTTCAATTTTGATCCCGAGGGGGCAGATATACTCTATTGTTGATTGTTACAACTATCTATTTCTTAGGAGCATTTGTTTGATCTTCTAACTTGTGCTCAATCTATCGACTTTGCTAAGTGTTAGAATTCTTCTTGAATTCTAACATCATCTTTTCCTAGTGTTCAGTACTACCACTATCAGGATGTACATTTAGGACTTGCTATCTTTTTCTACATTTCATTCTTCAAAATCAGATATCTATATCTATCACCGCCTACTTGGCTTTCTATTTTATTTGACATAATGTGTTCCTAGATCGATCACGCATTAGTCAAAGAGGGGCAAATGTAATCACCTAAAAATGGTCATCTAGACTATTAGCCCCTTTTTCAACATTTTGGCTAAATTAATTTAATCATTTACCTAGACCAAATTGCTAATAATTAATTTATTTGATTATAACCTATAGTTTGACTATGCTATCCTAAGTTCATTGTTTGATTAAAAGAACATGTCCCCTTTTAATTAAATAAAAGACCCCATTCTTCTAACCCACTTAAAGTGCACACATAAAGTCCTTTTTCTATTTTACAATTAAAAGAAAAGGCTTGTGAGAATTTTGTCTTATATGACAAGTCAACTTATATTCTATTGGTTGACTTGTGTGTGCACATGGATCACTCCTATTTTCGAATTCCATCGTTGATCATCCACCATCTTCATCTTGATATCCACCATCCATACATCTTTAAAAGGGAGAGAGCTTTCCCCCTTAAAGGATCCATCCATTTTTTGAATATTGTTATGCTGCAGGTTTTCTAACAGGTTTCTTTGGAGCTTTGTGGAGAACTTCTCATTTCTTGTCTCATTCTCTCATTCCATCACATTAGCATAAGATCATATGGCATTCTTAGCATAGTTGAATTTTAGTTTAACTTTGATTCCTTTGCAAATAATTAGATCACATATATTAATAGTTGGATTTGTAACATTCCCATCTCATTGTTAGCGTAGCTTGCATTGTGCATCTCATCCTAATTTAGTTTATTTTTGCATTGCATGATCTAAAGAGTTCTTTGACACTAGCACTCTTGCTCTTGTCTAAAGAATCTCCCATTTTGTGGTTTAATAGCAAGGGCTGTATTTCTAAGGCTCAGCTGAGAGCTCCTATATACTCATTTGTATGCCCCTTGCACTCCATGATTAGGGAGCTCTAAGTCGGCATTCGAGCTTTCCAATCTATGGAGAACTTTGGATAGAATGATTTAGAGAAGTGCACCTTTTCTAGTGTACAATAAGGAATGAAATGTGTAGACTAGTGACAATGATGAAGTAGTAAATCTTAAGAAAGAAAATGAGATCTAGAAACATGAGTTGAAAATTGTGGAACTTAAGTTGAGTCTTAAGAAAGATGGTAGTAAGAATAAACCGGATCCAAAATATGAGAATGTACACCTTAGATCTCAGTTGAGTCAATTAACATTTAAATTATATTCTATTAAGGTTGAGCATGTAGAATTAGAAAAGCACAATACCATTGTGAAAAGAGAATTGACACAAGAAAAGAAATAGTTAGAGAAACTTTATTTCAGTAGTGAGAAAATTGATGAACATATATTTCACTAGAGACCTTCTTATGATAAGATAGGACTTGGATATCATATTGGAAAGAAATCAGCCAAAAATTTGAAATTAGAAGAGAACCAAATCCAGTTGTTGAATCCCCTAAACAACCTAATCTGAGTAAAGTAGAATCCTTGTGGATATGGAACAGTTAAATAGAAATCTTGAAGAATCTCTTGAACAGATTGGGCTTTTTACAAAAGAAAGAGATAACCTAAAAGATAGGTATGAAGATGCAAATTTTTACATTGGAAAACTAAAAGACAAGATTGATGATTTGAAATCTAGTAAGGAATGAAATGTGTAGACTAGTGACAATGATGAAGTAGGAAATCTTAAGAAAGAAAATGAGATCTTGAAACATGAGTTGAAAATTGTGGAACTTAAGTTGAGTCTTAAGAAAGATGGTAGTAAGAATAAACCTGATCTAAAATATGAGAATGTAGACCTTAGATCTTAGTTGAATCAATTAAAATCTAAATTATATTCTATTAAGGTTGAGCATGCAGAATTAGAAAAGCACAATACCATTGTGAAAAGAGAATTGACACAAGAAAAGAAATAGTTAGAGAAACTTTATTCTAGTAGTGAGAAAATTGATGAACAAATATTTCACCAAAGACCTTCTTATGATAAGATAGGACTTGGATATCTTATTGGAAAGAAATCAACCAAAATTTTGAAAATAGAAGAGAACTAGATCTAGTTGTTGAATCCCCTAAACAACCTAATATGAGTAAAGTAGAATCAAGCACAACTACTAAAGTATCAAAAGATATTGAATTAGTTGATTTTTCTATGAAATATGATGAACCTAAGAAAATAGAGCATGTTGATAAACCTAAGAAAGATGAACCACTCAAGGAAGTGAGACATGAGTTCAAAGGTAGACGTTTCATATGTAATGAAGTTGGTCATATGAAGAGAGATTTCACAGTTAAGTCTTTTAATCCTATTACTAATTTCTATTGTTATAATTATCATGGTTATGGAAATAAAGAGTTGAATGTAAGAAATCTAATTTTGATGGAAATAATGCAAATAGTAGGATTTTTAGGAACACTAACCCTACAAGTAATGAGAGAGGAAGATCACAAAGTAGATCTAATGGAGGAAGATATGTGTGTTACAAGTGTAATAATCCTATACACATTACAAGGAATTGCATAGCACTTGATAGTCATAATGTAACCAATAAGAGAAGGAATGTACCTATATGTCATTTATGTAATAACTTTGGACATGTAGGGAGATGTTATAGAATGGATAGAAGGAACTTCAACAAGAATCCCAATTTTAGAAAAAAACAATAACAAAAATTACAAGAAGAATGATAACAACAATGATGATAGCCAAAAGGAAGAAATCAAGAAACATGTTGATGAATTCAAGGAAGCATTTGTGAAACCTAAAGATTCAAAGAGTTCTCATATACTTTTGGAGGAATAGTATTTTGATGCACCTAATGAGAAATTGAAGTTAGTAATTATTTGTGACTCATCCTATCTAAATTGAGCAGTTGTAGTAGAGACAGAGCATTAGTTGATCATAACTAATTTTAGAGAAAGGATTAGAAGTTATGTAGTTAACAAAAAGTAGAAGAAATAGTAAGGAAGATATGGTTGAGTTTGTAAGAAAAGATATGATCTCAGGAAAATATCAAAAATAAAACAAAGTTATTGGTAAATAGAGACAATTTTCAAATTTTTGGTAGATACTCATTTAATACAAAGTATGATTAGAATGATTTAAGGATTGCAAACAAGATTGTGAGTACCATTTGATCATTTGAAGTGTTTATAGAAAATTTAAGAGTGATTTGACAACAATTTGGAGTGTGAAAAGAAGTTCTTGAAGCACAAAGTTACAGAAGCCCTAAATGTAATTTTTAAGTTATTTTATGGAGCTTGAATTAAGTTTATAGTGCATATAGTTAGAGATATAATGGCTAGACATTCGATTTATGATATTATTGAAAGGCTAATATATGCATTCAAGAAATATCCATTTGTTTCTCTTGTGGATGATCTATTAGGCACATTTTCACAAGTCTCATAGAATGTGCTTCACATAGAGGATATTTGAAGTTATACCACTGCAAAATTGAGAGTATAGGAGATGAGGATATACACAAGGACTTAGGATTCATGTGTAATAATGATCTAACTTTCAAATTTGAGTTTACACACCTGAACTAGTTGAACCTAGTAAAGTATATGTTTTATACTGAGCTTAATAATTGTGATTGGACCTAAATCATTCCGAGTAGGGTTCATGATGAAATGTTTTGGTTAGGAGATGTGCATATCGTGATTGATAATGACCTAATTGACAAGCTCATAGGACTAAGTAATGAGGGATGCAACCTAGTAAATGAAAAGAATGTAAGGAAAATGGTTGAAACAAACCTAAATACTAGATTTGATAGAAGAAACATGAAGTTTGATACAATTCAGGATAAAGGAGTAAAGTTATTGAGTAAGATTTTAGGATACAAGTTTAACCATGGTTTAAGGGTTAACTCAGTGCTAGCTAGAATCTTACACACATCTTATGTAATGGCATTTCAAGGAAGGAAAGTGAATTTATGTGAGATAATCAAAATATAGTTATTGGACAACACTGCAAAACTGAAGAAGACCAAGAATGTAGTCTTCATATTTGAGCCCTTATTAACCACATTTATTTTTCTATTCATCAAGGAAGTTCTTAGGGATGAAAAATTGGGAAGGTAATGAGTGCACAATGAAGATGGTAACTCTATGTTATAGGGATAAATTTGAAAATGTCAGAGATAGTGACATAGATATAATGATGAAGAATTTCCAGACTAAGATGAAATAGAGGCACATAATACTTCCTTCCATGGTAGAAAAATATAAAGATGGTTTATGTTTCATGGTGGAAACAAATAACACATGCATGGAGGTAGTTGAACTAAGGGTAAATTTTATTGAGCTAATAGGTTATGAAATGAGTGTAGAACTCATTGAAGGGTATGCAAAGATCATACTCCAATAAAAAATTGATATGAAGTGCCCTAGATGGGGTACCTATGATGAGAAAGTGAGAGAATTTCATTTTAAACTTCACAGTAAAGAAAGAAAGAAGAAAATGGAGAAAGTGATAGACTCAATCCTTAAGGAGTCGTGCATGACTCGAGTAGAATTCAATGAAGTCAAAGGAATTTCACTTGAAATCAAGGCAAGTGGGAAATTAAAAGTAATAGCAACAACACCTATTGTTGTTGCAACACCTTCCATAGGTGTAACTATTGTTGAACCAAGTGTGCAAGCACCTTATGCAATAGTTGCACAAGTGAAACTAGTGAGAGCATAGAGGCAACTAGATGTTGAAACATCTGTTGTGTAGAGAAAGTTAGAGAGATTGGTGAAGGTGAAGAAAGAACCTACACCATCCACCAAAAAAATGGTTAAGAAAACTACAAGTGGACTAGGAAAAAGAATTAAAACTCTACAAGTTAGTGATTCAAAGGAATCTAAAGATGAAACTAAGGATAGACTAGTAGAGGAGGCAGCTCAAGAAGGAAGAACAATAGTAGGAAAGAAAGTATGGAATCCAAAGGTAGAAAACCTTGACATGCAAATCATTAATAATGAAAATTTTGCACAATTAAATAAGTATTATAGTTTGTATAATAATATGCATAGAAGGCAACTATAAAATGTCATAGTGAGGAATATGATTTTGTAGAATAAGAGGTTTGATAATATTTAGAATAAGATTCTAAAGGACCTATATAGTAGGTTACTAAATAGAAAGAAAAGAGTGAAAGTCAAGGACACCAAGTTGAGGGAAATAATGATCAATAAATTATGTGAAGTGAACTCTAACGAGGACTTGGACATAATTTTGAAGGGTATTGAGCCCTTGCTGAGGAATAAAAGAAGAGCAATTCTTCTGATGGGAGGCAATTATGAAGATGTAAGGAAGGAAATAGAGGAGGCCATTGTGAAATACATGACCTCAATACCTATAGTAGCAAAGGAGAGTGCGCAGTCTAACTTTGAGAGCCCAGTGTATGTGCAAGCAAGTACACCTTCTAGTGATGAGAAAGAAGTTGAGGAGACATAGAAGGTACCCTCACCACTGCACATAGTTATGGGCATTGAATCCATGTAAGTGGAAAGTACCATATAATAGTGGATAAAAAGGAAAACCCTTATGTAGGGTATGGAACATCCATTGTTGGCAATATCATAGCTTACTCAAGCTTTGATGATGAAGAAGAAGAGGAGGAGAAGAAGAAACAAGCTAAGGAGAAGAAGAATGAAGAAGAAAAGAGAAATAGGCAAGAGGAAGAAGAAAGAAAGAAACAAGAAACAAGAGGAAAAGGAAAGGAAGAAAATAGAAGAAGTTTTTGAACTTAAGTAGAAGTGGAAGATTTTAATGCAAGAATCAACATTCTTGCCCAATCTGAAAAATGTGGAGTCAAACCTTGGGAAGGTAGTATTTCAGCATGAAGCTCACATACCTTATGTAGCCCCAAAAATCATACTTGTTGTAATGCCAGCAGCTAGCCCATTATATGCAGTTAAAGTACTATCAACATTATCTAATGATGATGATGATTAGAAGGGATTGATGTGCTAATTAAGAAAATTATTTGAGAAGAATAAATCTGTGAAGTCTTAGAGTGGATGTAAAAGACAATTACTACAATTGTAGTTACTCTAGACTTGAAGTCAAAGGCAAAGAAATTGGTGAAGACCTTTCGTGAGGAATTCACAACATTATTTGAGGTAGATTGAGTGCAAGCACAAGTGAAGCATGATGCAACACTTTTGATACAGTGTGCAAAAATGTTAGGAATGATTCAAAGTAACTTGATGTATGCATCAAGGAGTTGAGAAAACACATTAATGAATATAAGAAGTTGTATGGATAGTGCACATTTTCATACAAGTACCTAGTAGATTTTGAGAATCAAATAAAGGGTCAGATGAGTGATCTTGACACACCCACTATAAAGATATAGCTCCCTCGGGAAAGCATTGAAGATTATGGAACAAAAGTAGAGAAGATCCATAATGTGATAGAGGTTTGGAGTCTGATAGATAAAAGGTTGTAAAGAGGTTCACTACTCGTATAAAAATCTTGTGACCTAAGATCAACATTTTGTAGAGGAAATAGGAGGAATGTCTTGCAACTAAGACTTCCTATGACAAGTTTTCATATATTGACTTGAGTGCAATTGAAGTGGCATCCTATGAACTATGCAAACTAATTAGTATTTTTTATACAATAAAGGATAATTAGAAGGACATGGAAAGATTGAAACTTGTATATGTAGATTTCTTTTCTAGAATATCCAGTTGATCAACAGTAGGCCACCCAATTTTTGTATACAATTTTTGACACCTTTGCCATTGATGTCAAAGAGGGAGTATTATTATGTAAGGAGAATTGTATGATTGTATTATTTATGTAAGGGGGAGTATACTTATGTATCAATTTAAGGAGTGATAAGGAATGTAATGATCCATCAAAACATGAATAAAATTATTATGATTTAAAGGCAATTTTGTGTAGTTACTTTCATTTGTTTTGTTATGTATGACATCATTTTGGGACTTAACCAATTTTTCTAAATGTTGACATCAATGCCAAAGGGGGAGATTGTTGGCTATATTGTTAGTAATATGTCTTGAGTGTTGTCATTTGTGAAAACATATATTCAGTATTTCATTTATGCATTTAGAGTTAGAAAATTGTTTAAGTGTTTGACAAATTACAACAACACAAAAATAGATATGATGTGTATGGACCACACACTTTGAATTATCTTATGCATAGTTGAGGATAGACTTATGAAAATTTCATGATGACATCATTATGTGCACAGATGTTTATGGATAGTACAATGAAAGTTATAGTTGAAATACCAATACAAGTATTTAACTAAGTAGAATAGTGCATAGAAGGGAATTGAGTTGTATGACTTAAGGATTTATTTTGGTAAAAAAATAATTGCTAAGTCATGATGAATAACTTTTTGGATATTAATCCATAAGTTATTTTATATTATATCAAGTGTGTGAAGACATGAAGGTCAGCTAAGAAGATAATTATGAATGTGTGAGGTATAAGTAAAGATCTTATCTCACGTAGATAACTATGCTAGATGTGTAAGTTGCATGATATGCAAATTATTGTATAGAAAAATTGAAAGATATATGAGCCTTATGTGATGCAAGATCTGATATATGATTAGAGAAAGTGTAAACTATAGAAATTATTTTATGTATATCTATTCTTGTGAAGAACTATATTGTATAATTACATGTTAGGGCAGTGGGCTCTTCTTGCATACATTGTATTTGGTCTACCAACTGCTAATAGGGTTAAAGAATCTCATAATAGGGTTGAGGCTTCTAACAAGGCCTAGTCCTCTAACAAGGACTCAAGACACTATATGTACTTCATAGACTCCTAACAGGGTCAATATCCTTAACATGATCCTTTTATTTAGTGAATCATCTTATGGGTATCATCCCCATCGGAGTTTTCCCTTGGCCAAGGTTTCCCTAGTTAACAAATAATGGTTTTATGAGTTCTTTATATGTGTGGTTATATTAATTGTTCAACATTTTTGGTTTACTTTCATATGCAAGTTATAAAGTAATTAATAATATTCAGGCATGGGCAAAAGTTTGTAGAATACTGATTCACACCCCCCCCCAACCTTCTCTCAGTATTATCTATTTCTAACATTATTTTTGTTGATGAAATCATTTTTTGAGGAAAATATGACCTGTATAAGAAATTTTATGAAGAAAAAAAGAAGGAATTTAAAATATCAATTATAGGTGAGTTCAAAAAAAATATTGGATTGCAAGTATGTTAGAACAACAAAGGTATTTTCATTTTTCAATCCAAGTATTTAAAGGAGTTACTAAAGAAGTTTGCATAGAAAATTCAAGACTTGTTTACACTTCTATTATTACTAACTATAAGTTGACTGAGGAGCATGGATCCAATATAGTGTGTCCAAATTTTTAGCCAACTTTGACACTCAGATCATCATTCTAAAAAAAGAGCTTCACTCTTGAATAGTTTTTGCTGCAAAACTATTATAAATTTGAAGATAATCTAGTCTTTTAGAACTTTCTTTCTAGTTTCCAAATTTTTTTTAAAATGTAAAATTTAATTTGTACCCATTATTACTTCTCCTTTAAAAGGATGGTTTGTGTGAAATAAATAATGTTTTTTAGGAGTGACTGCCACTTGGATAAGCATAAAGTATTTTGGAAAAATGAAAAAATGTAATTCCTTTAAGATTATATTTGCAACATCAATATCTAGAGGACAATATCAATTTCATCTATTTTGGTTCAAAATTTTATATTTTATTAAGCTATAAGGTGATAGTAACTATAATTTAGACATAAGTTCTTTCAATTTCTCTAACTTGATCTATATACATATCAAAATTCATTTTTTCTCTTTTTGATAGAATAGTAACACAGATACACTTTTCCTATGCAATTCACATTTTTTTCCTCATTTACTATTTTTCTTAAAGCATCAAAGAGATGGGTTGAATGGCCAAATAACCTATTTTTAATGAAAGTAAAATTTGAAATTGACAATCTTGATATTTATTAAAGTTATATTAATTATAAAGCTCGTTCCGTGTAGAATCATCTAACATTTTTTATTTTAAAAGATTTTGTTTTTTCATTGTTTCAAGGCTTGGACAATTTTGTTGTGTATTTGTTTATTTGTGTAGGAGAGTCATAATAGATGTAACTGAGGAGTTAAAATATTGCACCAAAAGGAGTTTGATATAAGAGGGTTTTATCTATCCATTTTAAATTCAATCCTATAAATGAGATCTCTCAAGGATTAAATCATCATATTTTCTTTAAAATGTGTAATTTCAAGAAGAAAAAAGATATTAACAAAAGTGGGACATCATGGAACCACCTAGGTTGATTTATTAAAATAAATATGCAAGTATATACATACTAATGATTGGAGGTTTGGTGTATCTAACTATGTTAGTAATGTTCTTGTTTACCTCCCCTTAAGCATGTTTTTTCATAAGGAAAGCTTACACAACCTTTCATGGCCTAACTTTACTTTATAAGTGTCAATGAGGTGACTTGACTTTTTGAAGAAGTTGTGGAGTTATGGTCTTCCTAAAACATTTGATCCCCAACTAAAAATTTTTACTAATCACTCAGTTGAAGGTTCCTACAGGATCAAAAGCCCTACTCACTAGTTGTCAATGCTACGATGAATGTTGATGATACTACATTTGGGGAGTATCCTTAGCATTGGAGAGTATTGATATGTTGTATTCATGATTGTATTTGTCATTAATATCAACATACTAGTAAGTCTGCAAAAATTGGCAAAGTAATAGAGAGAGAGAGAGAGAGAGAGAGAGAGAGAGAGAGAGAGAGAGAGAGAGAGAGAGAGAGAGATATCATAGTTATATGGACAAGGTTTTTCTTGTCTAGTGATGCATGACCATGGACATGTTTAGTACAGAGTCTTGATAACATGGTTTAATGAGTAGCATATAAGTGAAAGACATACAAAAGTTGTACCTAATTTATAGAGAGAAGTTTAGAGACAAAGTACTTGGAAATGAGTTTTTGATGTTTGTATTATATCTTACATCTAAGATGTAATAAAGAGATGTGCAGTCAGAAAATGACAGAGGGCAATCAAATGATGATGTTAGTGGATGTGCAAGCCCTAGTACTACACGTGTGAATTTTTGTATAGATTATGAGCTGACATCACTATTATAATTGTAATTAATTAATTTACACGTGTGAATTTTTGTATAGATTATGAGCTGACATCACTATTATAATTGTAATTAATTAATTATCTTATTATAATTAATTGGGAAAGCCTCAAGGCCAACTCAAGGAATTATTTTGAAGATATGGTATAAAGGAAATGTGTTTTCTTTATTTGTAATAAGTATCTAGTGTTGTATGAAGTGCAAAGTGCAAAAATAAGAAGAGTATTTACTAAATGTGAGTAAGCGATCCAAGGGATTATTAGATTCAAGATTTGTGATCTGGTTACAAGATCAGATGGAGCAGAGGTCCAGTTGATAGGACAAAGGAAGGAATTACTATTCATTTATTTTATTCTACAAGGAATAATATAGAGATCACTTAGATAGTGGGTTCATTGGTCTTAACCTTGAAGTTGTTTGAGCAGTGGGTCCAGTTGTCTTCCACAACTCCTAATAGGGTTGGAATCTCCTAACAGGGATTAAAAGTTCCCTAATTTGAACTAATATGTATTGAATGTTGTTATAGACTCCTAATAGGGTCCATCCTCTAAAAGGGAATATTTATATTAGTACATCATCTTGTGGGTACCATCCCCACCAAGGTTTTCCCTCTAATCAACAATTTCCCTAGTTAACATATCTGGTGTTATTGTGTATGAGTATCTTGTTGTGGTTTCTAATTATATTACTCATATGGTTAAAGTTTAATAAGGTTGATAATTTTGATATTAGTTGGACCCTCCCCTCCCTCTCAATTATATTGGTGTGGACTATATATTCTAACAGTCACTTTAGGATATTAGTCTATCGAGTGACTAGTTTGGTCTCAAGTTGTATTTGTAACTCTTTTGTAGGTATTTTTTGGAAATCTAGTTGAGTTAAGTTGATAGGAGTTGTTATTAGTGGCAACATGTTGTCAAGGTAAGGTTCTTGAATACAAAATTTATTTTAAGTTCTTGATAACCATGAAAATTGTCTAAGTACAAAGTAGTAATACAATATACAACTAGACTATTTACTTTGGTGAACTCCACAAAGAGAAGATATAACTTTATGGGATGGAAGGAATCTATTTTGGACATCATAGAAGATAGTTTTAAAGCTACTAAATAAAATTTCATGATTTTCTTATGTTTTCATGTTAACATTTTATAGAGATAGGTTTGACATTGAAGGAATGGAGCAGATTGGCAATGTATTGGAAAATTGGTCAAGAACTTGACAAGGTAGGGATGACATCCTAGATGTTAACCCTTAGCTGGTAGATTTTACTTTTGAGTTTTGGTAATGTGTGAGGTAGTACAAGTTTGATAGTTTAAGGATTTTACTATAAAGGGAGGAACTTTTGTTAAGCAAATTTGTCAATTATATTGTAATGATATAATTTGCATATGCACACATTGTTGATATTGTATATATGTGAGTATAATAGTTATACAAGAGTAGACAATTGTATGGATGTTTTGATCCAAGTAACTACAAGAGACTAATCATATATTGAAGATATCAATACAATTAAGTTTTTGGTATTCATCTATACTACTTGTAAAGTTGTATATGTTTGTAAGATCAATGAGCTCATATTTGTATTGTAATTATAACTCGTAATAGGTTTAAGGCTTATAACAAGGATAGATATACTATATGTATGTAAAATACTCCTAATAAATTCAACATCTCTCACAAGACACTTTTGATTAGTGTATCATTTTGTGGGTACCATTCCCATCAAGGTTTTTCCTTGGCTAGGGTTTCCCTAGTTAACAAAAAGTGGTGTTATTAGTTTCTTTATGTTATGCTTGTTACTATTAATCAATTTCCTCATTTATGAAAGTTTAAGGATTTCAATTGATATTCATAGTTGGGAAAAAAAAATTGTGGGACAATGATCTACCCTTCTCTCAGTATTTTGTATTTCTTACAGTTTTTCCTTTTTCCATGTTAGTCCTTCAACCTTGTGATCACAACTCTTTATACAAAGTTGCTCAATTTTCAAGTAAAAATGAGTGTTCATTAAATTCATGTCTCATTCAAAGCTAACATATATTTCAGGTAGCATATTTTCAAGTACCACTCTTGAACGCCTTCAATACTCTACTTTCTCTAATTCCTTGTTCAACATGCAACCTATGATTCATAGCCTGCTAGCTAATTTCTCTAATTTTACTAGGATCACTCTACATCAAATATGATCCTTTGGGGTTAATTCAAACATTCTTATTGTTGCATAGGAGGGGGATGTTGTAATTGATCCAAAAAGATAGAAGATATTTCCAAGACATAAAAGATAAATATATCCCCAAGATAGATTGGTGTAAACCAGAGGCCTTCAATTTAGAAGCATGAATAGCTTCATTAATCAAAAGAAAAATGGATTGGCTAGAGGGTAAATGGAAGGAAAAGTTTGTACATGTTGGTGAGGAAACACGTTTTGGTCCTTCATTCCAAAGTAAGGCTTCTTCTACTCTTATGGTGGTTGATGGTAATACAATTGATGAACCAATTAAAGGAGATACATAAAGTGGAGGAGATGGAGAGAACCAAGATAAAAATAGAGTTAGAGTTAAGAGTTCTCATCAACTAGATGAAGAGATTACTCATAAAAATAAATAAAAAAGTGATGATAATACCAATGTTGTATATTATTATATGCTGCAAGATACCACCATAGAATTTATAATGGGTATCCCATCTTCTCCTGCACCTACTACTGCCATGACCCTCCCATATTCATTAGGAGAGTATAGTGCTAGAACTAGTCTTACCTCCCCTATCTAGTTAACTCAAGAGGTAGAGAAGAAGATTAGTAAGTTAACCTCATTAACTAATGAAATAGACATTTTCACTCTTCTCTTTGAGAGTTCAAAGATGATTAAAATGGCTAAAAGGATGTCCTAGGTTATTGCAGGTGCTAACAAAGGATACCATATCTTAGAAATAGATCACCCCATTGGAGGTGCAAATATTGATGTTGTTATAGAGACTAATTACAATATTCTAGGTATTTATATGGGATCTACCAACCTAGATAGTGAATCCTATCATGCCAATTTTTATGTTAAAGTTCTAACTAAGAAAGCTCAAGAATTGAAGAGGAATTGTGAGTTACAAGAGCATCTAGCACAAGTGTTAGTATGATTTAGAATAACTGGGAAGGGAGTAGGGGTGAATCAGTTAACCTTGAGTTCAGATGTACCAATTAAACTTTTTAACACCTCAAATAATTCACATATAATCATTAACTAGCTTGGTCTCTATAATAGATAATCATCAACATAAAACTTGTAGTCCACTATCATAATAGTAAAAGACTTTTCGAATGTAAAATGTTAACAATAAAACATCTCAAATAACATCCACACAAGTATGATTCTATGATTTAATTTGGAAAACCAATTTGAGAAAAACCACTAGTAACATGCTACCAATTTTTGCTCTTCTAAAGTGACTTCTACGAGGAGCCAACCTTGTTAAAGGTTACAAAACACATTGTTAAATGTGACCTTGTTAAGGGATGTAATCACCCTATTAGGAGTGGTCTTGTTAGAGGGTTTTAGAACATTCCATTGGAATTTTACCTTGATTAAAGGATTTACAAATGACTATTAGGTCAACCTTTATTTAGAGGATTTAAAATTGATACAATGGTTAGAAACTAATAGCAAGTTTATCATCAAATAGAACTCACTTTGCAAATAAAAATCACAATGTAGTTCATATGTTGATCCACTAACTAGCCTCCATTATCATCTGTGTCTCTGATCTACTTGGAAATCCTTCAAGAAATCACACTTTACTTCTTCATAACTCTTCTCAGCCTTGTTCTTGAGTTTTCTATTCAATAGCATCAAAAAAAATCTACTTGTTAACCTTTTTAGGTCACCCTTATGCCTCCTTAAATAGGTAGTTCTGATCTTTTTCTACTTAAACATTATTGTAGATCTTAGGGTTTTAATCAGATTCAACACATACATTGAATCTATCCACTATTTCATTCTCCTTCTACTCTTCTAGATACTTCTTCAAAATTCTCTTTGAATCCATGCACAGAAAAACTCAAACATGGTTTCTCTTGAATTAAATACTCCATTCATCTATCCTTATCTTCAACATGCTTTGCATATTCTAAGAATTCAATTGTGTTGGTTAGAAATCAAGATTTCCTCACAAACTAAAAAATGTTGACACTCGGCCAACACCTTGTTATAACTCTCACTCATCACTAAATTACTCAGTCTTTGTTGGAATTATTTAGAATAATTAAGAGGGGAGGTGAATCAAATATCCAAGGTCTAGGTGTGCAAATAAAACTTTTTGATGCTAATCAGATCCACATCCATAAAACCTCAACATGGATGCATCCATTAGATTATACAATACTTTAACTTTGTAGGTTACTCTCTTAGGTTAAAACAACTTTGCAAAAATGTAAACATTGTTAATATTAGATTTTTTTTGACATATGAATGATAATATACTTTAGTCATTTACTTAGTTCATGCTGAACAAGTAATACATGTCAAGCATAAGTTGTCTGATAATATATGCCAAGAGACAAATATTTAGTGTGAATTGAGTAACTAGTAAGTGTTGAGTTACTCAAGTGCTAAGAAGATGGTATGTGTCAAGCTATTCAAATGCTAAGTCATTTAGAGGCCAAGTTACAACATTGAAGTTGTAGTTGATGTTGAGCATCAAGTACTTCAAGTGTCGAGTTACACAATTTTGACATAGTTCTTTATAATGGCATAAACTTCTATGTAAACCATTTTTTGGCCAATTTTAGGATTGTTTTATGATCTTTGTTGATAAGAATGAATCTTAAATGTGAATCCCTATGAATTACATGTATCCAATTAGGAAAAAAGAAGGTTTAAGCAGTAATATGGGTGAAACACAACCATTGATTCATACCTACCCTAAGTCACCTAGGTCTTCTTAAGGAAGACAAACCCTACACATTTTAACAAATGCTAAAAAGGGAGAATTGAAGATAGTTTGCATGCACAAACAGAGCATTCATTGTGATTAAGGTATTATGAATTGAGTTACATTGTAGAATCAATTAAAGGAGAACAAGGGAAAGGAATTAGAGGACAATAGAGATACATCTTATCAGAAAGGATCAAGTACACATCAGTATAGAGGTGATCTAACATCAAGCAAAAGAGTGCTAACCAAAGGATCATTGCTAAGACATTTTAACATGTGAATCAATTAAATCTCTTAATAGAGTAGTCTTAATAGGCTATTGTAAATCCTTTAACAGGGTGCTTACTTCATTGAAAGTTAAAGTCCTCTTACTAAGCACACTTTTAGTCGGGTGTTTAAATCCTTGAATAGGGTAAGATCTAAAAATCTTGTAATTCTTTAATAGGGCAAGCCTTTCATAGGGTAGATCATGTTCCATGATCAAATATTGTCACCTTCATTGGATACACTTTATTACTACAGTAGTGAAGATTTGTGGGTGTCATCCACACCCTAGTTTTACCTTCTCCTTGGAGAGTTTTTGGGTAACCAAATATCTTCTATCATACATGTGCTGAATAGTTTACTTTCATGCTATGGATGTATATGTTTAATTTGGTATTTTAGTTTATATGCATAGATTGTGAAATGGATGTGTGGTGAATAGTTTTTGAGGTTGAAAGTTCTAAGTTTTGATTCACACCCCCCCCCCCTCTTAGTGTTTACTTCCCTATTGTATTTCCAACAATTTGTATAAGAGTGCAATTCTTTGAAAGTAAAGCTTTGTAGCTTTGAGGAAAGATCTTGAAGATGGAAGTCTACAAGTTGGAAAAGACTATTGAGAACAAAATGATTGAAATACAACTTTCCCTACATCAACTGAATGAAGCAAGAGATGAGTTAAAGAGATCATTGAAAAGAAGGAAGGAAATTGCTATTAAAGAGAATGACACACAATACCAAGAGATTGACACTACTAAATTATTTGCAAATGGAAACTCCAATGAATTTGATGCGATAGTTGCAAATCTTATGGAAAGGAATGGAACCCTAACTAAAGAAGTCAAAAATCTAAAGAGAGAACAAGAAGTTTAATCAGTATTGCTATGTGAGGTGACCAAGCAAAAAAAGAAAGTTGAAGAGGATAAAGTCATGATTGAAGATAACAAAAGGATTTTGACCAATAGATTGGAAGAGAAAACATCAGAGATAACTAGGTTGCTAATATGTAATTGGAAACTTCGGGTCAAATGATGATTACAAATCATGAATTGAATGCAAAGGATATTGAGATCAAAACACTAAAGTTGCAGAATGAACAACTAAGAAATGATCTGAAAAGAGAAAAAGAGTTTGCTGATAGTTTCAACAAACCTAGTGAAGCCATCAAGTACTTTGAACAATTGATGAGATCCCATAGATCCAATAGTGATACTTCTAGATTGGGATACTCTAGTAGTGAAGAAGGAGAATCATCCAAACATGGTGAAGAAAGAAGTAACAAAGGTAAGAACTCCAAACCTACTTGTCATAATTGTGGTAAGATAGGTCATTCTACTAATGTTTGAAGGAGAAAGATTGCAAATCAAAATCCTAAGAAGAAGTTCATGGGTCATTACCATAAATCCAACAAACAAGGACATCAAGTACATGAATGCATAACCAAGATCAAAAATACACAAAGATTTGAAGGATACTACTATAACTATCAGTAGTATGGACATAGAGAATATGAGTGTAGATCCAAGCCTAAATGGTCATCAAACAAGAAAACAAAGGTAAATCACAATGGCAAATCTCATAATTGGGATTACAATACAAGGTATAGTTGTCATTACTATCAAGAGTATGGACATGTTGCTGAAAATTGCATAAGAACACATTTTAGAAGTGACTACAAAAGGTGGTTGAGTGAAACCACATGTTTTAATTGTTTGAAGAATAATCACATAAGAAGAAATTGTCCAACAAGGTCAAAGACACCAAGTAGTGAGTTCAACAAAGGCATAGGAAAGGAAGATGTTGAGAATGTCAAAGATGAGATGAACAAGACATGGAAGAGAAAGGAAGATTGCACCACATCAAGTTTAGAAGGGATCACTTCACCCAATGGGTTAGGTGATCACACTTCCTCAAATTATGCAATCAAGAGGTAAGTGGGACTAATATTTAAAAGGATATACTATACATCAATTCCAAGGATTGAGTTCTGAAAAGATTATGTATGCATAAAGAAAGATGAAAACTATTGATTACAATCTAGAAGAAATCTTTAAGTTTTGAAAGTTTTCATGTTGGTGCCAAGTATGAAAAGTTTCACTGTGATTGTTGAGTGAAATGTTAGTAGATTCCAAGCTATCAAAGGTGATAGTTTTGACTAAGCTTGTAGTGTTTTCCAAGTGAAAAAGAAACTTCATGGAAGTCGAGTGAGTCGAAATCTTTATTGAAGTTGAGCTTACAACTATGTAAGCACTAAGCATTAAATGCAAGGTTTTAAGGTCTATATCATCAATTTCTACTCATTTAACATCATTAAAATTTGAAGGAGAGCATGAAGAGTGAAAGGAAAATTGAAAGAGATCATACCAGCATTTTCAAGAAGAGTTCAATAGTCACTTGACACAATAACAACAGATTTGTAAAGGTATTTATCGTGTGTCAAGCTACATAGTTTTAATTTTTGCAAACCCTAGTTTACATAATGGAATCTAGTTCTTAATCTCCTAAGGTTAAAGGGGTAAAAGAATTTTTGAATGTGAAATTGGTAAACAATGAGATCAAGAACCAAACTTTAGGGCCATTCCTAATATTTCTTACAAGCAAGATCCATTGGGTACATTGTCGATGATACTACCTCAATTTTTGATGACTCAAGATGTAAGATGTTGCTACACATACAAGGTGGGTAGTATAGGAGACATGGAGATTAGGGAGACCTATGAGAAATTATGTGAAAATGGAGCACTGAAGAATGAATTCAAAATAGTAGAGAGAAAAGGGTTGACTCATGCCCTAGATTTTCCAAATGTTTTCAAGATTGAATGGATTATGATAGTCCTAAGGAGAATTCATGATAATTCTATGTGGTTGGATAATGGACCAGTGAAAATCACAAAGAAAATTGTACATAGATTAATAGGGTATCCAACACTTAATTGACCTAAAACCATGAGAGGTGAATCTAAAGAGGTCATTGAGAAGTATACAAGAGTACTATGGAACAAATGTGATATGACAATTGATACCATCTCTGATCCTCTAATTGAATTTATAGTGAGGATAATAGCACATGAATTCTACCAATATAGTAGGCATAATAGTGTACCATGTATTATTGTTGACATGGGCTATAAGATAGTAAAGCAGGATCATACCTATGACCTTGCCGAGTTGCAAATGCAATAGTTGTAAAAAAAATTGGGAGCTATAAGGAAGACCAAAAGTGTACGATGTAAATTTGGTACAATTCTTGTATGTATGTTCTTTTATGTACAAAATAAATTCCCCACATTTGGTAAAATTTCCTAGAAAAAAAATAGATCTATTGCATTGCACATAGGTGAGTTTATTGAGCAACTAGGAAATAATTGTGAGTCAGTTATGACCAGCTACTTGAGGACTTCAAACAATCAATGAAGAGAATAATAATGATACTAGTTTCACTAGTTTAGAAACATTTCAATGATGTTTTCTTTCTAGTTGACAATAATTTTACATATGTTCAAGTTGTTGTTCCAAGGGTAAGGTGGCCTTTGCAGAAATAATAGCACCACTTGCTGAAGATGTAGATGCTAAAGCTACTACCTTTGGAAACTATGATGTGGCTAAATATAAGATAACAATGGATTTGAAGATTGTCTTAGTCATTACGAAGAAGAAAAAAATTTTGAATAAGTGAAAAGAGAAATTTGATGAATGAGAAAATGAAGAAGAAGAAGAAGAAGAAGAGGATATACCATCTCAAGCACCATTGGCCTTAACTCAAGGTCAAGGAGAAGATCAAGTAGAAGAAATAGAAATTAAAGAAGGTGTCAAGGGAGAAGAAGCCAATGAAGAACCTAAGAAAAAGAAGAGGAAAGCTAAGACCTCAACTACTAGCAAACCAAGGAAGGTTAGAAAGCATAAGCCTATATTTCCCTCTACAAGAGAAAACACAAGGGCTACTACAAAGAAAGATCAAGAAGAAGACAAGCTAAAAGAGAAGAAGGCTAGACCAGCTAGCAATGAAGTGATTGAGTTTCCCAAGTTTTATTTTGCATCTATCATTATAGAATAGATGAGCATACTTCAGGATGCTCTTGCAAAGAAGAAGAATCAAGAACTGCTCAGATAGGAGCATAGGAAGAAGCAAGCCTTGATAGATATCAAGGACACTTTTATTGATGCATTTAGTCTGCTAGCACCAAAAGCAACAAAGCTAATCATAGAGAAGCTAACCAACTTAGTAGAGAAGCTAAATTACATAGACCTAGATTCAAATGTTAAACTACTTGAATGGTCTAAAAAGAAGTTTTAGCATAAGGTTGATGAAAAGATATTAAGTGCTATTGCACTATCATAGGTTGAGTTAGCAACCAAAATTGATAGTGTAAAGAAGCTACCAAAGAAAATTTTCTCTTTGTACACCAAATTTTGTAATCCCGCACTCTTTGCACAAGAAATAAGGAGTCACATACTAAGTTTGGAGAGTCATATACAATCATCTAGTATTACTCTACCTAAGTCTCTAGCTTAGAGTGAGAAACATTTTAGAAACCTCATCAAATCCCAAATTCAATTAGTAGTATTACACACAAATGAAGCTAAGATCAAGGTTAAACTGATTAGTATCCAATCTATTCTAACTCCACATATGGAGATATTGCACAAGGAACTAGCCTTTGTAGAAACACTCATAAAGAAAGGTTTGCATCTTTCTACTCATGAAGGCTTAGTTCACCTTGTTGTCAAACTAGCCATCTAGACCAAATCATTAGAGGTAGCTTGTGATAACTAGGATGCAACTTTGAAAACAATGCTAGAGGTCCACAAATCATTTTTGAACAGATACACCCTCAAAGTGGGTGAGAATAAGAAATGAGGAAATGAGAAACGAGAAGAAATATGAAGGGAGAAATAAGAAGTATGGAGGAGATACTATTTTTGACAAAAAGAGATGTCAATGATGGAAACATAGTATATCTACTTAGTAGGAGGAATAATTTTGATTCAAATACAAAACAACACAATCAACTCAAGGGGGGTTATTGAATTTTGAGGTATGACCGATGAATCATAAGATTTTGAAAAATTTTGAAGTTTTTTTAAAATTTTATATATATATATATATATATATATATATATATATATATATATATATATATATATATATATATATATATATATATATATATATATATATATATATATATATATATATATATATATATTTGAGCTATGCTTGAAAGGATAAAGGTGATTCATACATGATCAAGTATTTTTCCACTCATGTCAAAGGGGGATATTATTAATCTCAAATTGGTTTTGACATATGAGTGATAATATACTTAAGCCATTTACTTGGTTCATGTTGAATAAGTAATACATATCGAGCATAAGTTGTCAAATAGTATATGCTCAATGACAAATATTTAGTGTGAACCGAGTAAGTAGTAAGTGTTGAGTCACTCAAGTGCCCAGAAAATGGTATGTGTTGAGCTATTTAGATGTCAAGTCATTCAGAGGTTGAGTTAGAGCATTGAAGTTGTATTTGATGTCAAGCATCAAGGACTTCAAGTGTTGAGTTACACAGTTTTGACATAGTTATTTGTAATGGCACAAACTTCTATGTAAACCATTCTGGGGTTGATTTAAGGATTGTTTTACAATCTTTGTTGATAAAAATGAATATTAAATGTGAATCCCTATGCATTACATGTATCCAATTAGAAAAAGGGAAGGTTTAAGTGGCAATATCGATGAATTACAACCGTCAATTCATACCTAACCCTAAGTCATTTGGGTCTTCTTAAGGAAGAAAAACCCTAAAAAATTTAACAAATGCTAAAAAGGGAGAGTTGAAGAGAGTTTTCATGTGCAAATAGAGCATTCATGGTGATTAAGGTGCTATGAATAAACATTGCATAATCAGTTAAAGGAGAACAGAGAAGAGAAATTAGAGGACAACCAAAATACATCCGATAAAAAAGGATCAAGTAAACATCAATATAGAGGTGATATGACATCAAAAAATAGAGTGTTAACCAAAGGATCATTTCTAAGACATTTTAATAGGTGAATTAGTTAAATCTCTTAACAGAGTAGTCTTAATAGGCTATTGTAAATCCTTTAACAAGGTGCTTCATTGTAAGTTAAAGTCCTCTTACTAGGTACACTTTTAGTAGGGTGTTTAAATCTTTTAATAGGGTAAGATCTAACAATCTTGTAAGCCTTTAACAGGGTAGATCATGTTTCATGATCAAAAATTATATACTTCATTAGACACTAGATACACTTTTTTACTGTAGTAGTGAAGATTTATGGGTGTCATCCACACCCTAGTTTTACCTTCTCCTTGGAGAGTTTTTGAGTAACCAAATATCTTCTATCATACATGTGTTGAATATTTTATTTTCATGCTATGGATTTATATGTTTAATTTGGTATTTTAACTTATATGCATAGATTGTGAGATGGATGTGTGGTGAATAGTTTTTGGGGTTGAAAGTTTTAAGTATTGATTCACACCCCCCCCAACCCACCCTCTAAGTTTACTTCCCTATTATATTTCCAACAAACATGAAACACCATAAGAACATTCCCACAATTTGAGACAAGGATTTTACATGGAAACCTGTTGGTTAATAGTGTGTCCCTCTTGCTAATTTGGCTTTACCTTGACCCTAGATGCCCAAAATGTGAGGAAACAAGAAGATGTTACCATCAAATGGGTTAGCGTATGTATTATATCACTACCCTCTTACATGCAAGATATGCAATGAATTGTGTCTTTAGTAGATCATTATGATGGGGTTATGCTCTTAACTTGAGAGTAGAAGATGATTAACTAGATTGTTTGCAAGCACAAACAACCTAGGCAGGATAAGATTTGGGTAACCTATGAAAGCTAGTAGAATAGCTATCACAAATCACCTTGAAGTTCTCTAAAATATACTCATACTTCTAAATGTAGACTAGACCTAATGAAATTTAATCTAGGGAAAGAGTAGAGATGCACATTAAAGATGAAATTAAATCCACCTTGACTAATAACTCTCCACTAAAACAGAATCTAGTAAGATATCACCAGCTTCAAATACATCTATCCTACAATCCCATAGAGACTAATTTACTATGCATGGTTAGCTCAACTGGAAGAGACAAAATGTAGAACATTAGAAATGTTGATCTCAAGTGGAATTGAGACCACACAAGACCCAACTACAAATATCAATCAAATCCACCATTTCATACAACCTCTCGATTCTCACTTAGTATCTAGAAATACAGGGGGAGAAGTTAAATAAATTTTTTGATCCTTTCCATTAACTTGGAAAACTACATATTTAGGCCCCCCTTTAGGGTTCTTGCCTAGTTACAATCCAATTATTACATCATCAGAGCATGTGAATCGCTCAACAGATCATTAGTCAATTGTTACAATCATTTACTTAAAGAAATAAGATGAAAACCCTTGAAGTGCAATATACACATTGTGTTAACCTTCTTGGTGATGTCTTCAAAATTTTGTTCTAATCTCATGATACCCCTAAGAACAAACCATTTATCTTTACATAGTTTCAGAAACCCTACAAAAATATCTATTTTCTTTGTATTTTGTTGTTGGCACCAAATCCTTTGTTTCATATTCCAATAGTTAGGGAAAGTTTGAATTTGGATCATCTATGTTGAATCCAATGGCCATGATTAAATCCTAGAAATGGCCTACACTTTTTCTTTAAGTAAAATAAATGGCCACGATTAAATTTTGCAATGAAATGAGAATCGTTGATGAAGCCAAACTCTTACAATGTCTATCTTCTTGTGGGTCCACTTTCCAGGTAGCATTATTCTATGAAATTCCACAGATAGATTTGTACTTTTAGGAAGATCTCCTAGAAATAAAATAGTGTCTTGCTTGGTTTATCGCTATAACACATAGCGATGTCTCATTTTCATTACCCATCACCATGACATCTAACCACTTAATTCGGCCTCTGATGGGATCATTGCTATAGGATATAGCAACAAACTATCTTTTGTGTACCATGAGCTAGATCTTCAAATCGCTATGACCTATGTCGATAACTTCATCATCCATTGGTATAACTAAGTTTTTCTCATACAACTTGCTAATGATTTCTAAAGTTTTTTCAATGGACATCTCTCATCACTCATCGTTGTAACAAAATCTCATCTCCTATGCTTGGTGATGATCACTAAAGGTTGTGGTAATGGTCATTTCTCATCACTCATTAGTGCAACTGAGTTTTGTCTCCTACACTTAGTAATAAGCTTGATTCCTATGACGTATGGTGATAACTTCATCAATCATCCATTCCTCATCACTCCTTTTTGTAACAAAATATCATTCCACTAATCTCTAATGATTCATTTTGCATAGCATATAGTGAAAAACTTCATATCTAGCTTCCTTTACCCATCATCATAACTATTATCAATAGCCTCATTGGTCATCACTATAGCTAAATCAATGACTTCCCAGTTGTCGATGATTTCCATAAGTTATAGTGATATACCTTCCTTTATCACTCATTTGCATATAAAAAATGGGCCTTCTCTGCACAACGATTAACCCAATATTTATATGCTATAGTGATATCATACTTGACTGCAAGCTGACTTTATTCATGACCTTTGATCTGATCCTCATTTGATGATTAGGAATCCATTTCTAAGTGTAATTGACCTTTCAAATAGTGACATGGAGATTGTGATACATTTTGCATCATTGATTTGATTTCCATCTTTCTCTTTCCTCCTTTGACCAAGGTATTCACCATTGCTAAGAAAATTGAGCATTTCTAAAAGCTTTTGCTATCTCCTTTGTATTTGATCTAATTGTACTCACTTCAACCTATTTCCACAACCTCGTGTTTGATTCCACTAAGCTTGATTTCATTCCTTCCAACCTCATTAAAGAACTTATTTCCTTTGACCATTCTCTTCTTGTTGCCACATCCATTTATGTTCATGTGATATTTCTCCAATTGAACCTATCTTTTAGGATGAGTCTTTATTGAACATACATTGGATTTCATCAAATAAAAAAATTTCTTCTCATTTGTGAGATATACTTAACACTTACCCACCCTCATAGACACACCTAAGAAACAAATAAGTATTGACTTCTCACTTGGTTGAGCTTTGAATGGGGAGAGATGAGATAGAAATCCTTCCTAGTCTTCACCTAGACATGATCATCAACCTGATTAGACTTGATAACAAATCAAAGTTCAAAACTGGGAGACTAAAAGTGCACCAACAACTGGCTCTAACTTGGGGACTTAGGAATTCAAATACCTAAGAAGAGACCTAGTTATTCCTTGGTTTTTCCAAAGAGCTTGGCAAAGAAACACATCAATAGACCACCTCACTTCCTTTATTATAGAAAACACCAAATAGTAGAGATTAGTGCCTAGTCCATTGGGTTGTAGGGTGTAAAGTAGCATAGGGAGATGCTATGCATTTGGGTGCTGGGGAAGTAGGGAATTCAAACACGAGGAAAGAACACACAAAGTAGGAAAGGAAGGAAGAACAACTAAAATAAGCACACACCTAACCTAACATATTTATAGAGGTGAGATGAATCTCACCTTATGAAACCAGCAACAAAAGATACTCAAGTGAATCCACTTACTGATTGACTAAAGTAGGATCCCTTCCTCCACAATTGATTTTTCTCTCTAAGTAGGATTCCTACTTGTAGTAGCAAAAACAACATGACAACTCCATATGATTCTTTGATTATATACACTAGCTACCTATATATCCATTCAGGTCCAAACAACTATTCCTGATCTTAGACTACTTCATCCTCCTCATGTCCTCTTATAGTCTCATTTTGGAAGACGATCACACACCTCATTATTAGGAGTAAGGTGATTAGTATTGGGGCCTTCAATTACACTCTCACATAGCTAGGCTTCATCAACCAGGGTAGAGAAAGGCTTCTCTTGCACAAGTTTTGTTATTGGATGGGTATCCACTTCAGTGCATTCAAGATTCAAATCTCCCTTAGCTATGCAGTAATACCCATTCTCTCTATCCTCCAATGCATCCTTAGTATCTTAATAAATGAAAACAATAGGAATAAACATAGGAGAAGGGGAAGAAAACTCAACCATTAATGGCCCCTCTTCAACTTTATTAGGATTTGTACTTGGGTCATCAAGATAACTTATATCCACAATTGATGTAGAAGAGATCAAGGGTTGAAAGTTAAGAACAAGACTTATTTCTTCAATCAAATCCTACTTAGGAGAGGATTCCCTACCAATGAAGACATTACCTTATCTTCCTAAAGCTCCTCTTCATACTAGAAAAGTTTCTTGATAGATTTCTCCTTGCATATCTCCTAGGATAATGCTGAAGTATCTCCTCTTGGTTCCTCATCATTGAATAGATGCTTCATAACAAGATGATGATCATCCACCTTTAATTTGAGATTTGCTTCAACAAATGTATCTAATGAAGACTTATTGTTTCTTTCTAAAATATCAAGAATGTTCACCTGCTCTTTAAACATTTGAAAACCATAAGGAATAGATTTAGGTGACCTCACCAAAGGTTCTTTATGTTCAAATTTCTACACTTGTTTCAACTTCCTTCTTTCACTTTCTTGTAGGTCCTTGAGTCTTTGGAAATGGGAACAGATTTCCAAAACATCTTTGACATATGATTGTCTTCTATGCTAATAATGTTTTCTCAGTTGCATAGGATATTCTCTCTCTATACTAGTCAAAAATCTCATGAATCACCTTGTCATTTGTGGCATAAAGTTCTTCAAGAGTAGCAATAAGCTTCAGCCTTGCTTGCTTCAACCTCAGCTCTTCTCTTTACATGTCTTTTAGCTTGTAGAATCTGGAGCACACACATTTTTCCATAGATGAAGAAACATGATCATCTTCAATGGTGATATTTTTTAGGATGGCATGGAAGATGTTTTCTTTACATAGAAGAACATTCTCTTGCAGTAGCTTGTTAGTAATCTCATTTATATCTTGGAGAGTGGGCTTAGGCCTTGGCCTTCTCCCAATCTTTGAATTTTTTAGGGCCATTGAGTTACACTGGACCTTCTTAGATCAAAGGGAATAGGTCCTTCATACAGAGTCTCTAGTCTTCATCCTAGGGAAGATGCCTTTAGATTTTTTAGAGTAACAAACCAAGCACTAGTCTTTGATTCCAATCCCTAGTAGAGTCACCAAAAACTATTGGTTAACAGTTTTTCCCTCTTGCTAACTTGGCTTTGCCTTGACTCTAGACACCCAAAATGTGAGAAAACAAAAATATGTTACCAAAAAATGGGTCAGTGTATGTATTATATCACTATCTTCTTAATTATAAAGTACATCTCCCTTATATGCAAGATATGCAATGAATTGTGGCTTTAATAGATCATTAGGATGGGGGTATGCTCTTAACTTGGGAGCATAAGAGAATAAACTAGATTCATTTCAAATGAAAACAACCTATGTAGGATAAGATTTGTGTAACCTATGAAAGCCTATGGAATAGTTATCACAAATCACCTTGAAGCTCTCTAACATCTACTCCTAGTTCTAAATACAGATTAGGTTTAATGAAATGCAATCTAGGGAAAGAGAAGAGATGCACATTAAAAATGAAATGGAATCCACCTTCACTAATAGCCTCCACTAAAATGAAATCTAGTAAGATCTCACCAATTTCAAATACATCTTCCCTACAATCCCATAGAGACTAGTTTACTATGCATGGTTAGCTCAGCTAGAGGAGACAATAAATAGAACATTAGAAATGTTGATCTCAAATGGAATTAAGAGCACATAATACCTAGTTGTAGATATCAATCAAATCCTCCATTTCATACAAAATTTTGATTCTCACTTAGTATATGGAAATATAGGGGGAGAAGTTGCATAAAATTGTTGATCATTTCCATTAACTTGGAAAATTACATATATAGGCCTCCCTTTAGGGTTCTTGACTAGTCACAATCCAATTATTACATCATCAAAGTATATAAATTTCTTATTAGATCATCAGTTAGCCATTACAATCATTTACTTTAAGAAATAAGAAGAAAACCCTCAAAATGTAGTATACTCATAGTGTTAACCTTCTTGGTGATGTCTTCAGCATTTGGTTATGATCTCATGGCACCCTTGAGAACACCTAGCAACCATTTATCTTCATGTGGCTTTAGAAACCCTATGAAAATCTCCATTTCCTTTGTATTCCTTTGTTCGTGCCAATTCCTTCATTTCATATTCCAATGGTTAGCATGAGTTTGAATCTAGATCATCGATGTTGAATTCAATGGACATGATTAAATCCTGGAAATGGCCTTCACTTTTTCCTTAAGTGAAATAAATAGGTATAATTAAATTCTATAATGAAATGAGAACTATTGATCAAGTCAAACTCTTACAATGTCCATCTTCTCATCGATCCACTTTCTTGCTGGCACTATTTTGTGAAACTCGACGGATAGATTTGTACTTGTAGGAAAATCTCCCAGAAAGAAAATAGTGTCTTTCTTACACTATAACACATAACGATGTCTCATTTTCATTGATCATCACCACAATGTCTAACTACTTAATCCAACCACTAATGGGATCATTACTATAGCATATAGTGATAAACTCTTTTTTGGGTACCACGAGATCAATCTTCACATCTCTATGACCTATGCCAATAACTTCATCATCCATCGGTATAACTAAGTTTTTCTTATTTGACTTGTCGATGAGCATTGAATTTGCGGTGATGAACATCTCTCATTGCTCATTGTTATAACAAAGTATTATCTCCTACACTTGGTGATGATTGCTATTGGTTTTGGCAATGGACATTTCTCATTACTCATCATTGTAACCAAGTTTTGTCCCTTGTGCTTAGCAATAATCTTGATCGCTATGACATATGGTGATAACTTCATCGATCGTACATTCCTCATCAATCATCATTGTAACAAAATGTCATTTCGTTGATCTTTGATAATTCATTTCTCCATAGCATATAGTGAAAAAATTCATATATGGCTTCTTTACCCATCGCCATAACTATTATTAATAGCCTCATCGATCATCACCATAGCTAACTCCACAACTTCTCAGCTATTGATGATCACCATAAGTAACAACAATATACCTTCCTTTATTGCTCATTGCCATATTGAAAATGGGCCTTCTTCACACAATGATTAATCCAATAGCTATACACTATAGTGATATCATATCTAACTTCAAGTTAACCTTATTCGTGACCTTTGATCTTATCCTCACTCGATAGTTAGGAATCCATCTCTAAGGGCAATTCACCTTTCAACTAGTGACATGGAGATTATGATACATTATGTGTCATTGATTTGATTTCCATCTTCATTCTTGCCTACTTTGACCAACATATTTGTCATTGCTAAGAAGATTGAGCATTTCTAAAATTTTCTATTCCCTTCTCTACATTTGATCAGATTTTACTCACTTCAACCTATTTCCACAACCTCATTGTTGATTTCAGTGAGCTTAGTTTTGTTCCTTTAGACTCAAAGATGAACTTACTTCCTTTGACCATTCTCTTCTTCTTTCCACTTCCATTTATGTCCCTGTGATCTTTGTCCAACTGAACCTATCTTTTAGGATGAGTCTTTATTGAATATGCATTAGATTTTATCAAATAGACAACTTTCTTCTCATTTGTGGGATATGCTTGACACTTACCACCCTCACACCTAGCAGACAAATAAGCATTGACTTCCCACTTGGTTGACCTTTTAATGGGGAGAGATGAGATAGAAATCCTTCCTAGTCATCACCTAGACATGACCATTAACCTAATTGGACTTGACAACAAATTGAAGTTCAAAACTAGGGGACTGAAAGTGCACCAACAAAACCCAATTTGGGAAAAACCACCAATAACATGCTACTAATTCTCACTCTTCTAAAGTGATGCCCTATGAAAGGCCAAACCTATTAAAGGTTACAATACACACTGTTAAATGTGACCTGGTTAAAGGATTTCAATCACCCTTCTTAGGAGTGAGCCTTGTTAGAGAACTTTAATGATTGTTAGGTCAACCTTAATCCAAAGAATTTTATCCCCACTGGTATAATTATTAGAAAGTAGTAGTAGGACTTGATCTGATAAAAAATTATAACTCAATTACTGATTACAGACCTCTATTTTAATCCTCCATTCTTATTGGCATTCATAGTCTTGAGCTCTAATATCTTTTCACCCTTCAAACATTCAGTCTCTTCAGCCTTCTTTCTTTGTATGCCAACTACAGTCACCTATTTTTGGTTACTAGATGAAGCAATACCCTAGACTCATTGTCTTCATTAGGTTCTCACACATGACAACCTTTGCTTATGACTAACTATCTCTATAAATAGAGAATTTAGATCTTTTTCTACTTAACCACAATCATCCATTTTACAGTTAGGTAGGATTAGGTAGGATTCAATGAATCTACCCACTTTTGCATTTTGGTTCCTCTAGAAACTTCCTCTTCAATCTTTCTTGTATTCACCTTAAAATGGTTTACCTTGAATTCTATGCCACTAGGTCATCGTAGTTATCTTTCACACACCTCACATAATTCTATAAATCAAATTAGTTAGCTCGGATTCATCAAATCTTTGATTTAACATTGTTTTTTGTCACTTGGCATCTATATTGTTTGGTCACTCAGCCAAAACTAGTCCACTTAGTAAACACTAAAGTTTATTGATGCTCAAAACCAACTAAACTTTACTTAGCATATACTAACATTCACTTGGCTTGCACTATTTTTCTTCTTTGCTCAGCACCTCTTGATTTTCACTTGGCTTCAACTAATTTCTACTCGGCTTGCACTAACTTCTCGGCAAGACTTGACAAACACTTTTCTTACATGATCTTCTTCCATTCTTAACTTGTGTAGTCTTTCATTTCAAAATTTAAATAGTTAAACAATACACTATAGTATCAATTTCTTACTTGGTCTTAGTGCTTCTTTTATATAAAAAATAACTCAACCTTTCTCTAGGTTCTCTTGTTATCTCCTCTTTTCAAATCCTCTTCATAAATCAACTAAATGATAGATTTTAGACCAAAAATCAATTGTCTCACTAGTAGGTAGCAGGTTTGACATCATTGACAAAATAATTATTGTTCCATTATAGGTTCTTCACTTTAAAACAATCGCATATCAACAATCTCCCTTTTTGGCATTGATAGAAAACCAATACCAACAACAATACCAAAAAGAAAATAATATCTTTGAGATTTCTCCCTCTATCAATATATGTCCTTCCTTTATATAGGGTAATGTAAGATTTCTCAATCTCCTTCAATTTATCTCTCCTATATCTCCCTCTATAGGTTATTTTATCTTTCTCTATCTTCCTCTTTGGAGTATCTCCCTCAAGTTTTCTCTCTCTTTCTGATTATCTCCCTCTTTGACAACAATGTCAAAGACTTTTCATCTTTGTATGCAGATATAATCAACTCGGGTTCTCCCTTTGTCACCTTACATATGAAAAAATAACAATTGTTCCATTAGAGATTCTTCACTTTAAAACAATCTCATATCAACAAGGCTTATAATATCACTCAGTTAGCACTAGCATCACTTGGCATATACTTCTAGTTCCTTAATCTTCTACTATTTTTCTTGGTCAAGCTTATGCATTTGGTCTTCTATTGATCATTTTTTCTAGGATTCAATAAAATTATCTTCTCCACTTGGGTTATGATTAAACAATCATATTAGCTTGTCAAGGTCTAATTGATCAAGTGCCCATTGTAGTTTGTTGTAAATCAACCTTTCCTTTAGGTCATTTTATTATATCTTCTTCTCAAATCCTCTCCTTCAATCAACTTGATATCTCAGATAGTAATTGTCTTACCAATAACATTTGACATCAATGACAACATAACAATTATTCCAATTGTAGTTCCAACAACAAGCTCAACCTAATAAATATTTGGTAACTTCTATTATAAACTCTCTCAGAGGAGAAACCTCAACCCCTTCTCAACTGATCCATGACACAACACTCCTTGATCAATTCAAGGATGGAATTAGAAAAATGTAATCCTTATCATAGTGGGTAGAATAGATGTAGGAATAGGGCATAACATGCCTAAATTCTCTTGAAAACTCATATGCATTATGAGTAAGAAGCAAGATCTAATCCTAGAATTGAAAAAAATAAGGGAAGACCAAAGTAGCTAATATGTTCTAGCTGGGAATCTTAAAATCATATTAGAGACAAGACTTTTAGTTCTAGTAAATAGAAGACAACCCCACTGAAATAAATTCCTCATGGTTGTATTCTTTTTAGTGGAAGCTTTTCTTGTAAAGTGATTTTATCAATTGCCTTAGCCAGACCCTTGATAAGTATGCCCATCATCTAGTTGACATTAAAATTTATTTTAATTCTTTAGATGTGGAATTAACTAATGAGTTTGAAGAAAAGGTTATTGAGATGGAAGAGGTAAAGAAATAATACAATGAGTTGTAGTCTTATAATATTGAAAATTTACAAGAAGGAAACATAGAAATGTTGGATAAGCTCAACACTTACATTCCATCCTCAAGACTCTCAAATCCATAGAAACAATTATGCCTAAAGAATTTAGAGATGTAAAGAAAGAATTAGCCAAGGAGAGGACCAAATTGTAAGTTGTTATCATCTATGACTATGAGATAATCAAGTTCTATGTCAACATGTACTTGGAGGGTCATTGGAGAGTTAGGGAAGCTAAAGAAACAAAGGAAATTGCAATGGATAGTGTGACAAATGTCCAAATCTCAGAGGATGTAGGAGTTGCAAACTCTTAAAGAGTTTCATGATTTTTATTTCAAAATACATTATTTTACATTTTCAATTTTAAAAGGACTAGCTTCTAGCAATGGTTCTTAAAACTATTACTTGGTAATGTTTAAATATTGGATCACTAAAGATTTTCATAATATTTTTAGGTGAACTATGCTTGACTCATTATAAATATTCAAATTTATGTTTTTCTTTAATGTTTTTTTGGTGAATGAAAAAATTGAGTGTAATTATCATACTAAATTTCTACATGTTTGATCTATGAATCAAATTATGTGACTTTTTTTCATGTGAAAAGATAATAGTAGATGAATGCATTGAAGTTGTCCTTATATGTAAACCTTGTCCATAAAAAGGAAACAACAAACAAAAAAATTTAAGTTATCTGGATGGAAATGAAATCTTCTTAGGCAAGCTTGTAAGGTGACCTTTCTCAAGAATTGCCCTTAGAGATTATTAATCTATACTCCTAACCTTTTCAAAATTTTAGCCAAAATTATTGATGCCTTTGAAAGAATTTAGAAAAAAAAATTATGGACAAGTATGAAATAGAAGAAGATGCTTCCTTTGGTGGTTGGGGATCTTGTGTGTAAGCCAAAGTGAAAATGTGACTTAGGTATTAGGTCAATTAGGTTGTTAATAAATCCCTCTTGGCTAAGCAAAATTGGAGAGTGTTTGATGACAGTAAGAAAAGAAGTACAATCTAGAAATACAAGTATCTATATAACTCTCCTTCCATTGAAGTTTTTTTGTCCCTTCCTTATATTGCCAATGTCTCCTCAATCTGGAATGTGGTTCAAGATGTGAAGGACATTATTTCTCTAGGAAGCAGATGGAGAGTAGAAGATGGAAGACTTGTGAAGTTCTAGGAGGATTGCTAGTTGATGAATGTTCTACTGGAAGCTTTCTATTATAATCAAGGGATTATTGATCAATATAATAATTATTATGGTTTTTTTGTCAGATACTACTAGAGGAATGGAAGTTGGGTGAACATAACTGAGATGGATGAAGGATTGCAAATGATGAAAAGATCCCTTGATTAAGTTTTTATTTAAGACAATTTCAGTGACTCTTAATTGGGCTCTTCATCCAGGTGGAATGTTGAAGTTTTCTTCAGTCTTTTAGGCTAAAGTTGATACTACTTCCCCTCCTTGGGAAAAATATTGAACTAGAGGTTTGGTCCCAAAAATTGAAATTTTCTTTTGGATAACTATGAAGAATAAGGTCCTCATGATTGATAATTTTAACAAAATGGGTTTCCATCTAATTAGCATATATTTCCTTTGTAAAATGGACAATGAATCTATGGACCATTTGTTTCTTCATTTTCATTATAGTTAGGATGCATGGAAATTGGTGCTTTATTATTGGTCTTTATCCTAGGTAGAGGCTAAAAATATTATAGGCTATTTTCTATTTATAAATTCCCTGCTAAGAGTCTCAAAGATAAAGTGATGTGGAATTTCTCGCTTCCCCATATTTGTTGAGCTCTTTAGATTGAGAGAAATAATAGGTTTTTTAGATATATTGAGATCCCACCTTGGGTGGTCAAGAGGAAAATATTAAATTCCATTAAAGATAACTTATTTGAGTTGGATCTACTAGCAACTTCAATATTAATAACTAGACTAGTTCCATCCAATGTCATAAACACTCTTCTAATAGAGATGGTATTTTTTGGACCTCTCCACCTGATGGTTGGATTAAAGCCAACTTTGATGGGGTCGCTAAGGGAGACCCTGGTAGAGTTGGTTGTGGTGGTGCTCTCTGAGATAGTAATGGTATGATAATTGGTGTTGTGGTGGTGCCCTTAGGTTTTATATCCAGTTATCTAGTTGAAGCCTATACGATGAAGTTAGCTCCTAAAGTTGGCTGAACCAAATTATGGCTGGAAGGGAACTCACTCATTATAGTTAACATTTTGAATAATAAAAGTAAAGCTTCTTGGAATATCAAGTCCATTATTTTTTAAATCAAGAATATTCCAAAATGTTGTTAAAATGTTTTTATTACCCAATCTTTTAGGGAAACCAATAAAGTGGTGGATTGGCTTTCCAACAAAGCTATTATCTTTGACAACATGAACATGTGGATGAATGACATGTGCCCACACCCAACCTAAATGAAATTATTAATTATGACATGACTAATGCTACCATCAAGAGGATTTTGTAATGATTTCTTTAAAATCACTATGTATATTAGTAATTATATGATGAAATTACTAATTTGGATGGTGTATTATGTCATTATTACTACTTTTATTTCCCACAAATTCGAGGTCTTTTTGAAGGCTCTAGTCCTTTGGCATAATCTATACATTCTTCTTCTTGTTGTTTGGGCTTGTTCTTTAGTTATATTTCTTAGTCTTAATTGTATTTATCTAAAGACTTGGTGGAAGAATTCAAGTATGGGAGGTAAGCTAAAGAAGTAAGAACCAAATAACTGCAAGTTCTAGAAGGAGAAAATGTCATTTTGGGAGAAGTTAAGTAAAGGTAATGTAACATGTTACTTGGAGATATGTTACAAGGTCACTATTTCTATCAATGTGGATTTTATAACAGAAATGATTGGTTTTACAAAGAGAGATGTTAATTTCTTCAAGAATAAGAAAATTTGGAGGCTTTCTTGGCCAAAACGTCCTCTCACCAAAAAATTGAATTTAAATGCTTGAGCCCATTCAACTGTCACTTCCCAACATTTAAATATTAAAATGCCAATGGAAATAGGAAATAAACCTTTAATCAAAATTTTATATACTTGTAGATTCCTAAAGTTGTTTTCCTAGACCCACACTTCCCCACCGTCAGATATTAGTTAATCTATGACTCTCACTCTCCCACATTTTGAAGATGCGAGTCCTTTATGCAATGCAGGGAAGCAAAAATGTAATACATGCCCAAGGTGGGCCTTCTTTCTTGTTTGTGGTTTGTCCTATTCTAGCTAAGATGGTAGATGTACATTGGAATATAGAGAGATTTTTATTGGCCATTGCTTTCCTGTATTCTATATTTTGTCATATTTTTTGATAATGCAGGGAAGCGACATTATGACATGTGGACTCATGGGTCGAGTCCTTTTGTGTGGGCCAAAATGTAACAAGGTGATGAGTTAGATTGAGCTGGCATATGATAGGCATTTCATTGGCTAAGTCTTTGACATGGTCAATTTGGTGGGCCCCCATTTCTTTAGATCACAAAAGGTGAAAGGTCAGGGCTATGATAGTATGACTATGTTCTATGCTATGAACTTATGATCTAGCGTAAGATCATGAAGTTAATTAACAAAGTTGCTGATGTTACAATATTCAACTATCATAACATCATAACAGTTTATGGTCATAGGAGATGGTAAGAAGGGTCACGATCTTATGATATGTGGTTTTTGTAAGATCATAGGTGTAGCCATAGAGGTCTTTTGAAGACGCAAAGATAAACGAATTTTCGTAGCATCATGAAGATCATAAGATCATAAAAAAAAACTCAAGGAAGAACTGATGTTATGAAAAACTAATGATCATAAGATTGTAGATATTGTTGAGTGTGCCTCTGACCATAAGATAGGTTGATGATCATATAATCATAGAATATTGAGTTGACCACAATAAAGATGTTTCACTAGACCAAGTTGGAAAAGAAAGGGTCTTCAACCAATAGAATTGTAGGAAAGGTATAGGATGAACATTGAACATTATTGACCCACTAATACATCTGACTTGGCATGCTAATAGAAAAAAAGGAAAACAAACCTTTAATGGTGGATCAGATTTTTGATCATCTACAAGTTTCTTTCAGCATCCCCATGCCTAGTAAATGTAAAAGGAGCATGCACTTATCATTCAGTTATTCATCTACCCAACCATGCATTGATTGTGATTTTCATGCCTCTGCAAGTGTACCAAATCAAATCTATTGTTTGGATCATTTTGATTGTTCTCTAAGCACTTAATGGCAATGGTTGTGGAGTAACTTCAATTAGAAATACCTCAGTTATGCCTAAGCTATAAAGGCAAATTTTGTAATCCTTGTAAGGGTTGATCTATCTCTAATTCTCTAGTATTTCTTCTATGCATACTACTATAATTTATCATGCCTCTGAGCCATTATAATCCTCTACTAAGTCTCTTTTATCCATTAACACACTGTGCAAGATTTTTTTACTTCTAGTTAATGTTCTTCTCTATATTCTACATTTGCATGATTGTATCTACTTTTGGTATTTGAATGATATTAAGTGAAGTCTCTTCCTATAGCATTCTTTTTTTGTTTGATCTACATTTAGTTGTTGAATTAAGCAAAGTCTAAATATGTATTCTTTGAGGTTATAGCTAGTTAACTTTGCATTTATTGGCAGAGATAAGGTCAAACACTCTATTTTGATGTATCACCCCTTAGGTTAGAGTAGGTAGATTTTCTTTCATGCATTCCTTCTCCCTTTTCCTCTCCAAGTGTAGTTAGGTGCACCTTGATAGTAAAGGAAGTTGACCTTATCCAAAGACTCAACCTCACAATTCAAGTGCCATAGCTTGGAGGTTGTTTCCATGTTTCACAAGGTTGTGCTTAGATAAAAACTTTGGACAAAGGTACAAACTTTTGTGACAACAATTTTTGGCAAGCATGGTGGGACTAATCATTTCAAATACATAAGTTTGTTGGCTAGCTAGTTAAGCTTGACCAATTGAGAAATTGGGTGTTTTTCTCAGTACCATCAACCTTTGGAGGCATTCAATCAAACGCCATGGTGACTCTAGTGCATGTCTATTGGTTTCATATGGACATGGTGCTGGTATGTAAAGATCATCCTTGATCTTTGTGATTTTTAGTTTTTCTATGAAATTGTAGTTTTCTGTGAAGCTCTAATCATGAATCCATTTCATAGAAATAGTTACTATTCCCCCCATATCATGAGAATATTATCCCTTAGCCCTTCCATTCCCTATGTTAGTTATAGCCTAGTTATGACTAGTAGGATTATCCTGATCACCAAAGGGAGGAGAAATCAAGCTCATTTGCACATTCCTTCTTAGTTTCAATCCCTCTTACAATACCAATGACCAGCCCACTCAATTGCCCACCAAACCTTATAGCATTCCCAAGGCCATGATGGAGGAGCTTTGTAGCCACATAGATGGTCTATCCTCTAACTATTCCAACCTAGGAAGAACTTTGAAAAGGTCCATAATCCTTATGAGCATTCATATGGTAGGAACCTTGCCTTCAACATGCTCCTTGTGAGGTCTTGGGTTGATGAAATATATAAAGTTAGGGAGATATGGTTTTATGACCCCTATACCTATGAGGTGGTGAGTGAGACTATAGTAGCTTTTAGAAGGACTAGGGAGGCTCTCTCCCATTTTCAATGGGAAGAGGAGCAAAGACACATAAGGATCAACAATAAAAGACAAGAAAAAATGAGGGAGTTGGAGGCGGTAAAGCTTAGACTTACCCAAGCACAAAAGGATGAAGTGCAGGAGCCTCCAAGGAGGATGTTTTCCAATTTCAGACAAAGTAGCCCTCCCCAACCCCCTATCTCAAGCAGTCATGAACCTTAATCTACAATTCAGTCTCTACATTCCAAGGAAACATATGCCCCCCTTCTCCCAAATATGTCATTCCAAGCTTCAAGAAGCCCCCTCCATTAGATGATCCTTTTGTTGTAGCCCCTCCACCCTCATAAGATAAATTTGGGTTAGTCATGAGCCACTCGAACCTATCACTATTTCCCTATTTCAAGATGGGCCAATTGTATGGATTCTTAATGGTCCAAATAAGGAGTTTTGGGAGAATGAAATGAAGCAAGAAGAACCACAAGGAGATGAGTTACATTCCACTAAGGAGAGAAAGGAGGTATATGTTGAGAAGGAAGTCCAGTCCCCTTATCTGAAGATCTTCCTTCCTTGGTTGAAGAGGAAGAAGGAAGGGTTGTTCCTTCTCTTGAGGAACAAATCATGGATTTTGAGCCCTTACCAAAGGATGAAGATTTTTTGTTGGAAAAGGAAGAAGATCATTCACTATAGTAGTTAGTCCTCCATAATATGGAGGATGGAAAAGAGAGCCTCAATAATAGCTCTATCTTAATAGGGAATATGCTAACCCACATGAGGTTTCCCCTTAACCTATGCATGTCTTTTAAACTATAATGGGGGAGATCAATGATGAGGATGATCTTTTGGATGAATTGGCTGCTATCTTCTCTTCCATGGATGTTGAGTCATCATCTCATATATATGAAGAGCATGTTCCACTACAGTAATAAGTGGGAAGTCACACCATACTAGTAGCTCCCAAGGAGGTGGATAATGAGCATCATGAGCAAGATGTGGAAATTATTTCTTCACAAGAAGAGGAGGAGCCACTTCCAAATCAGCAAGATGCCAAGGTTGTAGAGCATAATCAAGTGGTCAAGGATGACTCTTCAAGCCCTACATCATCAAGAGGATGCCCCATTAGGCATCTAGCTCTGCAATAAATCAACAAGTTGCTCCTAGTCATTCTTATACCTAAGCATAAGGGAGAAGATTACAAGGAGGAGCAAGTATGTTTTTCCCCACAAGACACCACCCTAGTGCTAGAGAGCTTCATTATTTTCAGCATTCGGAGGAAGGAGTTCCATGCAACAATATGCTTGTTGTACTTTCTGATTCACTTAACTACCCTTATGCCTAGAAAGAGAAATCAACTGGTGAGGAAGGGGAGCTACTTCAACAAACCAGTCAAAGGGTTTGTTTTACTTTACATATATGTAAATACTTGTACATGGTAGAGTAGTTTTTTGTTTTTATTTGTTCCTATTTTCCAAGAAGTGCAAAGTGCACATCGGATATCTCTATGAGGTGGCCAATTTTTGAAGTTTTGAAGTTTTGAAGATGCAAAGGTTGTAGAGGGTTTTGATTCCTAGTTTCAGTTGCAGATTTCTTGTTTTATTGAAGATAGAGGTAGGGGTAGGTTTCATAATGTATAGCATCCACATTTTTTTTTACTCTATAGCCCAGTGGATTCTTTAGATCACTGGTCATATGCATAGAAGGCTTGCATCCCCCCTGAGTTGCCAAAATTGTTGGCCAAAAATGTCCTCCTACCAAAAATTAAATATAAATGCTAGAGCCCACCCAATGGTCACTTCCCAACATTTAAATATTCAAATTCCAATGGAAATATGAAATAAACCTTTGATATACTTGTATATTCCTAAAGTTATTTCCCCAACCCCACAACTTGCCCCACTATTAGATCTTAGGTAATCTATGACCCTTGCTTTCCCACATTTAAAGATGTAAGGCCTTTATGCAATGCAAGGAAGAAACAATGTAACACACATCCAAGGTGGGGCATTGTTTCTTGTTTGTGGATCATCCTATTCTAGCTGAGATGGAAGATGTACATTGGCATATAGATGGATTTTCATTGGCCATCACTTTCTCGCATTCTATATTTTGTTAGATTTTCTAAAAATACGGGGAAGTGACATTATGACATGTGGACTCATGGGCCAGGTCATGTTGTGTGGGCCACAATGTGATAAGGTGATGAGTTACACTAAGCTGGCATATGGCAAGCATTTCATTGGCCAAGTCTCTAACATGGTCAGTTTGGTGAGCCCATATTTCTTCAGATCGCAAAAGGTGAAAGGTTAGGGCTACGATAGTATGACTATGTTTTGTGTTACAATCATATAATCCAGTGTAAGATTGTGAAGTTAATTAACAAAGTGGTAGATGTTATGATATTTAGCTATTGTAACATTATAAAAGCATATGTTCATAGGAGATGGTAAGAAGGGTCACGATCTTACAATATGTGGTTATTGTAAGATCATAGGTTTAGCTGCAGAGGTCTTCTAAAGGCACGAAGATAAAGGAATTGTTGTAGTATCACGATGATCATAAGATCATAAAAGAAACCTCAAGGGAGACTCGATGTTATGAAAAGTTGACAATCATAAGATCATAGAGATTGTTGAGGGTCCCTTATATACCATAAAATAGGTTGATGATTAAATGATCATAGAACTTCAAGTTGACCATGATAAAGATGTTTCACTCAACCAAGATGGAAAAGAAAGTTTCTTCAATCAATAGAATTGCGGGAAAGGTACAAGATGGATGTTGAATATTATTGACCTACTGATACATCCAACTTGGCATGCTGATAGCAAAAAAGGAAAATGACTTTTTAAAGGTGGATCAATTTTTTGATTATCTACAGATTTCTTTCAGCATCCCCATGCCTAGTAAATTCAAAAGGAGCATGCACTCATCATCCGATTATCTATCTACCCAACTATGCATTGATTGGCATTGTTTCCATCACTTTAGGGTTTACTCCAGTTAGAGTTTCCATGAATTTCATGTCTCTACAAGTGTACCAAATCAAATCTATTTTTTGGATCATCTTGATTGTTCTCTGAGCACTTAATGGTAGTAGTTGTGGTGTAACTTCAATTAGAAATACTTTAGTTATGCCTGAGTTATAAAGGAAAATTTGGTAATCCTTGTAAGGGTTGATCTTTCTCTGATTCTCTAGTATTCCTTCTATGCATACTACTATAATTTCTCATGCCTCTGAGCCATTGTAATCCTCTGTTGAGTCTCTTTTAGCCATTAACACACTATGCAATATTTCTTTGCCTCTAGTAATGTTCTTGTCTATAATCTGCATTTGCATGATTGTATCTACTTTTGGCATTTGTATGATATTAAGTGAAGTCTCTTCCTATAACATTCTTTTGTTGTCTAATCTACGTGTGGTTGTTGAATTAAGAAAAGTATGAATTTGTATTTTTTGAAGTTATAATTGGTTAGCTATGCATTTATGGGTAGAGACAAGGTCAAACACTCTATTTTGGTGCTTCACCCCTTAGGTTAGAGTAGGTAGATTTTTTTTCATGCATTCCTTCTCCCTTTTCATCTCCAAGTGTAGTTAGGTGCACTCTATTAGTAAAGTAAGTTGGTCTTATCCAAAGACTCAACCTCACAGTTCAAGTCCCACAGCTTGGAGGTTGTTTCCATGTTTCACAAGGTTGTCCTTTGTTAAAAAATTTGGACAAGGGTGTAAAATTTTGTGACAACAAGATTCTATAAAGAAATTTCCTAAAACTGATGAGTAAGAGAATAATTTAGTAAAGGTAGAGAACTTCTTCAAACTAGATTGGATTAAGAATATATGGAAGGAGGTTTTTCCCTATTTGAGGGCTTATTTCATTGTGGATGGTCGCTTCTCGAGGGCATATAATTATCATTTTGTTTTTTCCATTCATTTTTTCTACAATAATATAATTTATTTTCCTTTCTAGTTGGTGAAATCTCTATTGCAAAGTTTTTATGCTCATTGAAAAAAATCTAGCAAACCTATCCTTCCTGAAAGTCTCATTCTTCTTATTGTTGAGTCCTATAAGGCTCACAATCTAGTGGCCTCCATGAATATGGTGAAAGAAAAAAGAAATATTGTAGATTAATATCTTGAGGCTAGTGTTGAGTAGAAGAGTAAAAACGTACCCTCAGGTATGGAGACTGATTCTGGTGATAATTTTGACGATGAGGTAGAGGAGAGTGGATCATGTGATAGATAATCTCATTGATAGTGGTTGTTGTGATTTTGAGAATTTGAGATACTCTATGAGCACAAAGATCATTTTTGTTAAAATAGCTAGAAGAAAAGTACAAGATCAAGAAATGATTTGGAAACAAATGAAATTATTTTTGTTGGGAACTCAAATGTTGGGGAAAAAAAGGGTAAGAAATTAGAAAATATTGTAGAAGAGAGAAAGATAGGAGGTAATGAGAATACTTTGGTGTTATAATTTGTAAGAATTTGCCTAAGGGAAAAATTCACCCAGGAACGAAGAACTCAAACACAAGCACAACTGTAGACTAGAAAGAGAGAGTATGATCAGAATGACGATATATTCATTCAATATGCATTTTGAAAGTACAATATGAGTGCCTGTATATAAAGGCATTTGAGATACATCTAGAATGCCTTGGAATCAGCATCATGATAAGTCATACAACTAGGCACATGTCCACCAGATATGGTTTATCCTCCATTAAGCATGGAAGTAAGTGTGATGATGAGAGGATAAGCCTACAAAGGTGTAACACACAAATCAGTGTTGTAGACATCATGTGCTAAAAAGGGAGTACAAATAACCGTGTTGTCTACATGACAACTCAATGAATGATGCAAACTCCATTGTTGTAGACACCATGTGTTGAAATAGAGTTGTGTACTTTTGTGTTGTCATCATGACAACTCAAAAAGGTGCGCAAACTCCAAAGTGTCTCACAAATAAAATAGTAGAATAATGCAATATAATAAAATAATGCATTAACCTAAGTAAACTTAAGTAAGTGTAAAGAGTAAATAAATATTTACACCAACATCCCCCCTTAAGTGCAACTTAGGGGAATTCCCTTAAGCCTACGAAAAACTAGGATGCATGCTTGATGGGTCCTGGCTACTAGGCCATGTTAGGTACCCACGTACATAATGAAATGCAATCTCTCATAAAGCAAAGAAAGAGGGAAAACCTCATGGGAAAAATCCTCCCCCAAAAAGAGAGATGAATAGGGATGCATGGATGGATGGAGTAATCAAGACCCCCCCATTACGACATACATCCAGTATATACAAAAGTGAAGATGGAGAAGAACTAGACCTCATAAGAGGAAAAAGTCCCCCCCATAAGAAAAAAGAGGAAAAGAGACAAGGTAGTCCCCCCCCCACCTCCCAAATGAGGAATGACTATCAATGAAAGCCGCTCTGATGAAGAAGCTAGTCCAAGAATGCAAAATGATGTTCCTCCCCTTTGGAAGAAACAAGGGCAAAGGTACAATCCTAAAAATGTATGGTGGCCCTGAAACCTGCTCAAGTATCCCTATGTTGATGCTAATGTTCACCCCTTCCAATTGTGCTGAAAAGTTCAAATGTAGATCTAGCAAGGATTTATGTTGAACCTGTTCCAATGAAACATCTGTCTTCTCAATTGACAAAGAGACCTCTGACAACTACTGTACATAAGGATCCACAATCATGCTAATCTATGAAGATTGATCATGTAGAGAATGGACATGAGGGTTAGAGTGAGCCCTCACAACAACTATAGAAGGATCACCTTCATCAAAGAGAAGAGTTAAGTCCTCAAGGCTATCTCCCAAGTCTGCGATGTGTGACTCCATGAATAAACCTACAATGTCTACCATGAAGTCATCTATTGAAGCTAGAGCTAGAAGACAAGAGGTACCATGCTATGCTAGACCTTTCACTATGGTAATATAAGCATGTGGACTAGACTGATGATGTGACCTCTCACTAGAACTGTCGCTAGAATCCCATGTGTCTGAATCTATTGAAGCACTATCACTAGTGTCACTATCAGTTTCCACTATGTATGAAGTGCGGAGAGGATTAAAGGATAAGTTGGGTGAAATTTCCTCAAAGTGAACATCCTTCTCCACAAAAATCTCATGAGTCTCTGGATCCATAAGTCTGTAAGCCTTTGCATTGTCTTCATAACTGATGAAATTACAAGGCCTAGATTTCAGTGCCTTGCAACCCCTGTAAGATAGGTTTGCCCATGCTCGACAACCAAAGACTCTAAAGTGACTCACAATTGGTTTTTTTCCGCACCATGCCTCAAAAGGAGTCTTACCATCTAAGGCATTATGAGGATACCTATTAATTATGTGAGTAGTATTGCTAATGGCTTCAACTTCTAATGTAGGATCAAGAGACTTGGCTTTAATCACGCAACTTGCCATGGATTTGAGAGTCCTAATCCTCATAGATACAAAATCTATCTTGTGCAAACTAAATGCTAGTGAATTTTGAAGATTAATTCCCTCAAGTTTGCAAAAGTCTCTAAGTCTTCTATCCACATATCTGTTCTCATTGTCTACTCTTAGAACCTTGATGGCTTTCCTTGACTTGTGTTCAACATGAGTCTTAAAGGCTTGAAGCTTATGAATCCCTTCACTCTTGTGATGAAGGAAGTAGACCTAAGTAAATCATGAAAAGTCACCAAAAAAGGTGAGGATGTAGCGGCCTTGACTAACTGAAGTCATTGTAAAAGGACTTGCTAAAACCATGTGAACCAACTGGAGAACAACTGGAGCTCTGGAAGACTTCCCTTTATCATACTTCTCCTTGAGATGCATATCCACTAAACATGATGAACACTCTCCCTTAGAAAAGTTGATGTTAGATAGACCTTTGACCATGTGTTTAAAGAAAAGTTGTTGAAGATGACGGAAGGCAAGATAACCAAATTGGTCATGCCTTAGGTTGATGTGTGAAGTAGAGTGAGTCAACAAGGCTTGAGAAGGAGACTTAGGCACAAAGTGGGAGAAGGAATAAAGCCTTTTTTCATCATTGACTTTTCCCACTGTAACCAATGAATCATCTCTAAGACTACGCATCATCACTGAATCTGGAAGGAACTCAACTTTATGACCATCTTCAAGGTGAGTGATTTGGTAAACTAATAGGAGATTGGGGCCAAGGTTTGGAATGTAGAGAACATCTTTGAATTCCACATTGTCCATTTTCACATGTCCTTTTCCTTCAACTTCCATTTTGGTATCATCTCCCACGAAGATGTGTGGTACCTTTGACTGTTTCAATGAAGAAAAGTCTCCCTTTGAAGAACCAATATGGTAAGAGGCACCTGAGTCAAGTATCCATTCTAAAGAAGAACTTGTGTTTGCCATAAGTGCTTGCCCTAAATTTAACCTTTGAAGAGGTTGGAGTTGAATCCTTGGAAGTACTTGGCACTTGAATTTTTTTCTTCCTAAGTAGGTTTTCCAACTCATCAATTCTTTTTTTCTTACAATGATGCTCATCATGATTTGGCTTTTTGCAATATGCACAAAAAAGTTTGTCCTTCTTTTCATTACTTCCCGTCTTGTTGGAATAAGAATTTCCCTGTTGAGAAGAGGATTTTTGTGTCTCAAATTGTGATTTCTACTTCCGCTACTTCTTGTTGTTGTTTATTTTCCCTCCTTGACTTGATTGGTGCTCATCACTAGCCACCAAGGCTTTGGTCTTTGATGACATGAGAAGTCCTAAATACATCAAGTGAGATTGTTCAACAATCAACATCTCTATGAATGTATCAAATGAAGGCTTCTGGAAAGTAGATCCCATGGTCAAACTATGAGTATTAAAACTCAAAACAAAGGAAGCATACTTTGAAGGTAGCCTCTTCGAGATGTGATGAATCAACTTTTCATCCTTCATGGAATTTTTTCAATCTTTAAGAAGTGCCCTATACTCATTGGCTTTGTTGATGTAATCCTAAATTGTGTCAAAATTCTTTGGATCCAAGAGAAGTAGATCATCCTCAATCTAAAATCCCTTTTCTTCATCCACCTTACCATACAATGATTCAAGTTTATCCCAAGCCACTTTGGATTATGTACAACTAGCAATGTGAAAGAAGAGATCTCTATGTACAAAACTCTTGATAATTCCTAAAGCCTGATGGTCTTGTCTTTTCATCCAATGAGTTCTTTAGGATTAGTAGGTTTGGTAATTGTACCATCAATATAAAGACTATATCCTTTTTCCATTAATCTACTCCATGCAATATCTTTTCATGTAGAATAATTGTGTGAAGTTAGAGGTATACATTTAAATGAACCCATGATGCAGAAATGAAAAAGAGTACAAAAGAGAGACACAATAACATAGTACACCCCCCCCCCCCCCCCCCCCCCTCCATAAAAAAAGATGCTTTTGGCACTTTATAAGTAGTACATGTACAATGGGCCACTTGTCAAAATGAACAAAGTTGACTTTCTAATTTTTCTTTTAAAACTACCTTTTGAGGCCCAAATCTGTCACTAAGCATTGTAGCTTAGATGTACAACAATTCTGAAAAGTAATCAAAGCTTTACAATGCAAAAAAAGCCCTAGTTTTGAAAGTGAGAATTTTATCCACACAACCCTAGAATCTAACTAAAAATCTAGAAAATAGATGAAAAAATACACACTTTAAAAAATAGAACATAAAAAAGTGACCAGATCTACCCATACGGAACATTTGAAGTTGTAAAATGTAGGATTATGCAGATATAGTTGCCAAAAAATGCAATTTCTAAAAAATCCTTGCACCAAAACCAAAAAACAACACCACCACTGGAAAATTTAGTAAATTCTACCCAATTTTTAAAAAAATCGTACCTTAATCGGAGTCTAGATGTCCAAGTTATAGGATCGCAAAGTCAGGCTACCAAATCGAAAAGCAATCTAGAGAGGGGTTTGGCAAGAAAATTGCTATCTTAAATTTGATAGTCAAATGACCATCATTACAGTTGAAAATGGCCTGGGAATGATGGTTAGACAATCATCAATTTTAAACTTTGCTCTGTTGATGTTAGCAAAAAAAGGGCCCCTTGGCTGACATGGTAGGGTGATTGGGCATCTGTATAGTACGGATGTGATGTGGAATAGTATGGTGATGACATGTGTCTGATGACATGGTTGGATTCCATGTGGCAATGTGGCAGTTTTGAGCTTACGTGTCAGAGATTACACATGGAAGATTGTGTCAACATGGCAATTATGCTAACATGTTAGGTCTTTGGCTAGCGTACATCTAACAATAGGTAGGGTCTACGTGTCAATATCCCTTCATCCACGTGTCAGTTAAGAGAGCAGACAAGTGGTGGTTCAAAAAGGATTGGCGGCCACATGAGTCAGAGTATTGTGCCGCGTGTTGACAAAATGAAGCTCCACATGGTTGAAGACCTGGCATTGTCAAAGGTTAAAAAAACTTGAAATATTCATGTCTTTGAGCCAGAGTTTCAATACAGTGGCCAAAAAATAGGAAAACATTGCCATGTGTGAGTTTTAAATAAGCATCGAAGAGATGCCTTACGTTGTCAGTATATACTATCATGCCCAAAATGTTTGTCGGGCTAGGAGAATAGTGCTAAACAAAGATCACACCTATCAAAAACTTCACAGCACGGGCCAAAGATGATAACATGACACCAAAATTTTGTAAAGTGACATCGAGGTCAATTCACAGTCGGATTTATCTACTCGCGGGCTGAAAAGTTGGGTTGGCGTCGCCAAAAAAAGTTCATGGGTGCTAGGATTTATAAACAAAATCCCACATGCACTATGGGTGTGGATGAAATGTTGTATAAATACAAAGAACTGCAATACTAAAGTAAAACACCACTAAGAGTGAAGTAGGCAGGTTAGTCCGTCTGTGTTGGGTGATAAATAGATTAGGCCACCGGATTTGTAAAGACAGTTGCCAGAATGTGGAATATTCTCAGCCAAAAATTGATGCCAAATTTGACTATGATGCCCGTAGAATTAATAACTTCTCTATGAATATTCCTAATGCCAGAGGAATATTCTCTATGCAAGGTGCAGGGTCGGGATCTCTACAAGGCTGCTTGACCTAAAAAGAATTTGAAATTTTTTTGAAAAAAATAGAGAATAACATAATGACAGATCTGAAAATTAATTAATGAGATCTACAAATGACCATACCCATACTATAAATCGGGGCCTCCGGGTGCTGATTTGCAAAAAAAATTGCCTCACAATCAACTTTGGGCCAAGGTAGCTAAATTTATAGTCAATCTTCACCGAATCAACATTTTGGACATAATGGCAAGGTCGGATCTAGCTCTAAACACTCCCAATTTATACAGTACTCTGGATTCAAGCTAAGGTGCTGAAGCAACAATGGTCTCAAACAGCTGTGTGATAAGAAAATCTCCAAGCTCTGATACCATGTAAGAATTTTCCTAAGGGAAAAATTCACCCAAGAACTAAGAACTCAAACACAAGCACAATTGTAGACTAGAAAGAGAGAGTATGATCAGAATGACAATATATTCATTCAATATGCATTCTGAAAGTACACTAGGAGTGCTTGTATATAAAGTCCTTTGAGATACATCTAGAATGCCTCAGAATTAGCATCATGATAAGTCATACAACTAGGCATATGTCCACTAGATATGGGTTATCCTCCATTAAGCATGGAAGTAAGTTCAATGATGAGAGGATAAGCCTACAAAGGTGTAACATGCAAATCAATGTTGTAGACAACATGTGCTAAAAAGGAAGTGCAAATAACTATGTTGTCTACATGACAACTTAGTGAATGATGCAAACTGTAGTGTTGTAGACACCATGTGCTGAAATAGAGTTGCGTACTTCTGTGTTGTCATCATGACAACTCAAAAAGGTGTGCAAACTCCTAAGTGTCTCACAAATAAAATAATAAAATAATTCAATATAATAAAATAATACATTAACCTAAGTAAACTTAAGTAAGTGTAAATAGTAAATACGTATTTACACCAACATAATTGATTAAAGATAATGTGGTTAACACTTCTACCTCTATTGCTGAGGAAATGGATAAGGCCAATAATTAGAGAAAGGATAGTAGTCCCTTTGTTGGTGATGTTTGCCAATATTATTAGGGGTCTCTTAGGGAGAAGGTTAGTATTCATGAAAGTGATGGTATGAAATATCCTATGGAGAAAGAGAATAAAGTAAACAAGGATACTCCTAAGGTTGAAGTCATTGATCCTATGTTTGACACCCTTACTTCTATTGACATTAATGTTCCTGAAGTTGAAGTTGAAAATGAGGCTAAGAAGACTAACAACTATGACTACAATGTGGAGAATAAACCCCTATCTGAGGAAATTGATAACCATACTGAGGAGGAGATGGAGGGCAAGCTTAAATTTCTCTTGCTTTGGATATCTAGATCTACAATGAGTTGAAATCTCTAAAGAGGAACCCATACGCCCACTACCACCATGCTGATGGAGATAATGATCCAACCACAAACACACATAAAGGACAACATCCATGGCTAACACACACGCTAGATAGTATGATGACTAAAACCAAGACATAGACAATGCATAAACTACAAGTCCTAGTCAAACACTCCATGGGCTACTAAGTAGGGCCTGACATCATGGACAGTTGCTTGGCATCGACAAGCCTAAGCTCGAATCTGTGTGGACTCAAATTCCCAATAGAAGGCTTACACACTGAAGCACTGTTTTATTATCTTAAATGTTATTACCACCCAATATTTTATTTAGTTATCACTTACTTAAAGCTCCCTCTACCAACCTATGATGCCATGATCACCAGGCTGCAAGATAGAAGCCCCCTCCATATGCTACCCTACCCTACCCATGCTCATCCAATGATGAGTGCCCGTAGGCATGCAAATTTTCAACCCAATCCCGATGATCATAACTTTCAGAAGTACCAAGGAAGATCGAGCCTCACATGTCACCCAAAAAATGTATGTTCACATACTCATGTGAGGTGCACCACCATCACAAAGATCATAACATAAGGACTGGATGAGAACACAAAGCAGAAAGTCACTCAACCGAAAATAGAATCAAGAGGATGAATGCAGCATGCATCCCAATGCAGCATAAAAGCACAACAATGGTCCGACTGACATCTAAACAGATGATCCAAGTCCACAACCAACAATGTGCCAACAAAACCTGAGAAAATAGGGTGGAATGCAAAATGAGGTAAAAACCTCAAAATTTGGAAAACTTTGAAATTAAAACCCTTTTGACCTTTGGGTACAAAAACCTCAAAAATCCAATAATATTTGGGTTCAAACATCATATGAAAAACAACCAGCATAATGGTGCGAAACCTCAAACCCCCCAAAAATTGGGAAAATGTTCATTCCCGACAAACTGGGTAGAACCAGCAAACAAAAATGTAGGGGAACACTAGTTCTTAGTCTCCAGACAAACATCTACAAAAAATAGAACCTGAAACGGAACTAAAACAACAAAATAGGAAAGGCCTACCTAACAGAAAAAGGGGCAGAAACTAAAACCCGTACAATAAAATAAAATGCTTGTTGAAGCTGCCAAAAATCTCGGCAAAGTAAGGTCTAGCGGAGCCGGATCCAACAAGACCAACCTCGTGAAGATCCCATGCTCACAGCTCCCAGAACAAACATAAATCCAATCTTTTAGGAAGAGGATTTTATAAAAGCTCTCAAATTTCTATTTTCAAAAAGTGAGAAGTGAATAATAAAATTCCTTTTTCAATACTTATTCACTTTTTGAGTGAATAGTCAATTAGGACAAACAGCCAATTAGACTAGCTATACTCTGAATCAACCCAAATGAAAATAGGTTATTCCTTGTAACAAGAATTCACCTAAGGAAAATTTGCCAAAAATTAAATTCAAGAAGATTTAAAGCTTGAAAACCTAAAATCACATAAATCGCTAAACAACTTTTGTGACAATGTGAACCTCTAAATGCACAGACATGTTCATTGGTCTAATCACATAATGCAAATGAGTTTTGATTTACTAGTTACCAAAAGGTTTTAAATCTAAACAATTAAAATAAGGATAAATCGATTATACATGGACGACATTGGTAAAATATGAATAGTTGAATCACTAACTCCATGTGCCACTACCAGGGATGTAATTCCTACACACTAAAACACATGATCAAGTGCAATTACATAATAATATCATAGCTGAAGCAATAATGTATTAAATTCCTAATTAATCCATTTACATCACTCATGTCCGCATAAAGCATAAAGAAACAAGAATGATGTAAATCACCATAGCATAAAATCCATCCCATAACATAATGAGAAAAGTATGCCCAAATACTAGATAATCAGATATCCTCATAGATCAATTTTCATCTCAAAATGGCATCAACATGCAAATATGATAAACTAACCAGCATAGCAGTAAAGCATCTATGGTACTGAATCAAATTATAACACTCGACCCTCAGGTCATCTCATGGTACATATAGTAAGAGTATCAAGTATCTCTTGAGTCAAAACAGACAAGGTACAAACTGCAAACACAAGAGACACTACATCTCATCAAGGAGTGGTAGCATTATATAACATATCACATTGCACCCATTTTCCTTTCTGAGATGAGGTACACAGAAGACGTAATGCATTTAGTTATTAGCTGGTAATTACAACTTGGAAAACATCTCACCAATACATATGATAACCCTAAATGGTTCATAGTAATATGGATTAAGTTTCTCAACCTTGCTCTTCATGAGAGTGGACTATTTATAGGGATGCAACACCAGATATGTCATATCGCTCACTTAAATAGGCATTCAACCTCGCATTGATTTCCATATTAACTTTGTTGATTTTGAGATATTTACATATCTTCCTTCAATCCCATCATAATATCTTGGTTGTCCTCGAAGAAGTTCTTGGCACTAGGAATTCTACTATCATCAAAAGGAAAATCCAAAAATCTAGGTATATGATAGCCACACACTAGCATAAAGGTGACATTTGGATGGACATGTGGTAGGTCATGTTGTAGAAATACTCAGACAAAATTAACCACCTAACTTATGTTTTTTGTTGCCCCAATATGTAATATAAAAGTATTCTCCCTTCTATTTATTACAAAACTTTGAATGAATATTTATATGGGTGTGATATCTAGTGCTTAAAGTAAGACCAATACCACTCACTAAGAATAAACAAATCTTGCAAGAAATTACTCATTAATCTACTATCCTTGTCATTGAATATACTCCTCAACAACCCATTAAATATAAATCTCTCCTATAAGAAAAGAAAAAAAATGCCACCTATGCAAATGCATATGTAGTGGTGATAAGAAAGACGTGAGAAAAAATATTAATTATACCCACCAGAAAATAGATTCAGCTTGGGGTTTTGGAAAGCTCATGATAAAGTTACACTACCACTTTCTACCCATAATGGGTAATGGTTGTGATAAATCTCTTGGAAAAGTGTGCTCGTTTTATTTTTTCTTTTATTAGGTAGGGAAGTCACATAGATATCTAAGGACCTTTGACTTAAGCCATATCCAAGTGAATATATCTTGTATCTATTAGCATGTCTTAAATTACCTTGGATGTCCAACCATAGTTGCATCATGAAATGCATAAAATTTTGGTTTCTTCATCTCTAATCTTGGTACTAAAGAGATTTGTTTCTTGTAAATGATAATATCCTTTAAAATTGTGTATCTATCATTATTTTTTATTGAATTAATAATACCGATAGCCCATGTGTCCTTAGAATAATTCAAAATAATCAAACCTTTCCAATCGATTATCTACAATCTCTCTAATAGAGAACAAGTTAGGTATGTTTGATAGGACATTAACAACATTGTTCTTCTTCTCCATATAAGCACTATGAAAATTAAAATCCCATAGCTTATTGACCCACTTCTAATATCAATTTTTTAGACCTTGCAAATTGAGGAAATGTTGTAGGCTATTATGATATATTTTTACTACAAATGTGTTTCCCATAATGTATCTTTTGAACTTAGTCATTACATCCATGATAGCTAACATTTCCTTCTCATAAATGTCGTTAATCAGCTCTAGCCCCATAAAAATTTTACTCTTGAATTTTATGGGGTATTTTCCTACATCATTACTACATCATTTTCATGAGGCATCATACTATAACTCAAAAGGTCTAGTTAAATCAAATAATGAATGTATTGGGCATGAATCCATCAACTTCTAAAGTTGATCAAACTAGCTTTATGTGTCCTTAATCCAAATGAAAGTCTCTTTCTTCATCAAATCTATGAGAGGTGACACCTATTGCAAAAAAACTTCATAAAGTATCTATTAAAACTACATAACCTAAAAAATATCTTAAGTTATGTAAGATTCTTCAAAGGGGGCCAATCAATAATAACCCAAATTTTCTTTGGATGAACTCTAACTACCTATAGATTGATAATATGCACTGAGTAGATTAGCTATGTCATCTCAACTCATAATTGGACTCCTTGACTTACAAGGACGTCCTCTACAAATTGTCTAGAACCTACTCTTTATGCCTCAAGTTCTTCCCCCAAGTTTGACTAAATACAAAAATGTCATCAAAGAAGATAAAATGAAACCTTTACAAGTGATGTTGAAATACCATGCTCATACAAGATTGAAATGTGGTTAATGCAATTGTTAGGTCAAAAGACAACCAAAAACTAAAAATGTCTGCAATGTCATCCAAAAGGTTTCTTCTTCATATTTTCCTCTCTTGTCATAATGGATGGTAACCAAATCTCAAGTTGATCTTGGAGAGCTAACAATCTCCATGTTGCACATGAATCAAATTTTTCTATGTGGGGTATCATTTTCTTAATTGTCTTCTTATTTAGAGAACAATAGTCAATGCATATCTTAAGAGTTTTATCCTTCTTGACCAACACAAATGTGGACGCGAATACTAGAGTTGATGTGCCTAATATCAAGTAACTCCTCTAGTCTTCATCACCTTGTCCTTGAGTCACATGGTGTGTCGGTAAGGGGTGGTGATAATGAATTTTGTCCCTTCCTCTAGCTCAACTCAATTACATGCTCAATATGACTTTCTCATAATCTATATGATCGAATATCACTAAACATCCATAGACATAGCTTGTCAATATTAAATTTATGCCCCAAAGTTTTTCTCATGTCATTCATGGTTTTTTTTGTATTTTGAACAAATTTGGACCTCATTTAATAACCAATCTAAGTCTTACATAGATCTCTCTTGGTAAAAATTCCATGTGTCATTCTTTACTTTCCTCGTGGCTCAATGTGTGTTGCAGGCACCAAAAAATCCAAGGAATGTTTAAGTGTTTGACTCACAATTTGATATGGCCTAGGTTGTGTCAAGTATCAAAGGACCATGCATGTATCCTTGGCAAGGCATGTCGAATTCCTACATTAACTGTGCATTGTGAAATCACATCAAACATTTGAGACTCGTGGCAAGATTTGGTGGTGGACCAACTGTTCTACTTCTGATTTACTTCATTGTAGGATCTGTCTATAGTAGGGGGCATACCCACATCAAGCAGGTACCAAAATAGCTCCTGACCATATAAGCCTTAGGTTTGTCTGAGTACAAATGGAGAACCATGATTGCATCTAAATAAATAAATTTGGGTCAAGTTTTTTATGTCTAGAGTAATGTAAAAATCTTCAACATTGCTCATTTTGCATTTGGTTAAAGGGGAGTTGGTGGATGTGTTAAGTAATCTACAGAGGCTTCAAAGTCTGCATGATGCCATAGAGGCTGGCATAATTAGTTGACAAGCTTTACTTGTGAGCTTGCTCACATACGGCGGCCACAAAACCTGTCTCACGTTTGGAACCATTGTTTATCTGATTTTGGTCTAGAAACGTGGTTTTATGGACCTTCGTGGAAAATTGTGATGATGAATGTCTGATAAAGTCGTGAATGACAGAAATGCTGAAACAACGGACGTGGTGATCCTCCATCCAAACTGTATAGTTGATCAATTTTTAAAAATTTGAAAAAAAAATCACTACGTTTTGGTGAATCTAGAAAAAAGAAAAGTTTGACTTTGTTTTGTCTTTAGTATATTTTGAATGGAGATTAGCAAATGATTTGAGCATCTTGAGACAATTATTATTCCATAATTGAGTGGGATTGATAGCTTTGGGATTCGGTTCCCACTAGGTACAACCCCAAAGGATTATCTACCAACAATTAAAAAAAGTGAGCGTTTGGCATGGAAGGGAGGGTGTAGCAGCGAACGAAGTCCATTGTGCCACTCTTGTCAGGAATGTATTCACAATATAATGATACAATGTAGTAGTGACTAAAATATTTAAAATATAATGAAGAATTTTGTATTCACACATAAACATGTGGAGGAGGATCTGGATTGAGAGTTACATTTTTTTTGCTTTTCTTATCCACCATTGAATAACTCCAGTCCATGTGACTATCATTTGTCTTTTGTCATCGTTTTATTCTGCTATAAAATTTAATGTAAGCAAATATATTGTTGTTTTTAGATGTATATGTTTGTCTCCAGTCTAGCAGAGATTCTTAAAAGGAAATTATTCAATACTCCCAATAAAGAAGACTTTTGGAAAGGACATATTAATTACTTTAATTTTTCTACTTGAATTAAATGTTTCTAATTTGTATAGATATTTTCTTGATTCCCATGGGTATGGCTTCCTACTCTAGCAGCTTGTTCCATTTCTTTTGCTACTATTGTGTGTATAAATAAATAAAAAATTAATACATTTTTTGTTTATTTATTTGATGATGATTTAAGATCACGGTCATTGCCCTTTTAGTGGGAAGAAGAAATGTGTATATAAGTGTCTTAAAAAATTAGTTATTTTTTTGCATTCTTTGATTAACATTTTAGATCATATCCATTAAGTGTCTTCTCCTCTTTCCTTTCCAACCCAAATACAATGAACCCATATATGATGGTAATTTGGGTTTATTGGTGTGAGTGATGGCAAGGAGATGGTGCTGCCATGCAAGTGTTTCCCTTTTTAATTCTATGTTTCCCTTTGAATTTTTTTTTGTTTTTATAATTTAAAAAAAGCATTAAAAATGATATCTATTTTTAAATTGTAAATATAGTATAGTACATTTTTATGTTTAACTAGTTTAATTCTATAATAATATTTTACATTAATAATTGAAACTTTTAAATACTATTAAACAAAAAAGGAACATTAGCAAATATATAAATTAAACTTTCAAATCTTCATTGATTTCTTATTTTCTACAATATTCATCTTATTTTTTATTTGCATAATCTAATGTTATTTATAATTGTTTATGTAAAAATTAAAATTTAAAATTTAAAATAAATATTATAATTTACTTTTTTAAATCAATGTGTTATAGAGCTCAATTTAGTTATTATTTTTTATATACTTAATATAAAACTATTTTAATATATTATTCTAAAATATAAACATTATTTCATCTTACATTAACTAATATGGAAATATTATCAAATATAATTCTATAGTAGTTTTGTAGGCAAAAGCCTACAACACAACAGTAACTTGTGAGCCTCTAATGTAGGTCTTGGATTCAAATTCGCTTAAGACATAAAAAATAATTAATTATAATAAATAACAATAATTAATCTAGACTTCAACCTATAGTAGTTTTGTGACTTTCTAATTGAATGTTGTTAGTTGGCAAACATAACTATGTTTGTGTTCTATAAACTTAAATTTTTTGAAGAGCTGAATATTCAATTTTATATTCTTACTATATTTTTATTTTTATTTTTATTTCTTTATTTTTCTTTTATTTGTCCCTAATCATATAGTGATAAAATTTGAACTTGTGTAAGATTGTAGATCTTACAAAAAATTTCACTAAATTTGTATTTTTATTTTTCTTTTATTTGTCCCTAATCATATAGTGTTAAAATTTGAACTTGTGTAAGATTGTAAATCTTACACAAATTTTCACCATGTATTTTAATTTAACATAAGACTTGTAAAATGGTAACGCAACATCAAACTACATAATTCAAAGCATTGCCCCTTGTTTTATGACATGCAAATATTTTAAAACCATTTTTTTTTTCTATAATAGACATAACTATGAAAGTCTTTAACTCTTGATTTTTTCTTTATAGATAAATTTAAATATTAATTTGTACTTATATAAATTTTCCTATATATTTCCATATGTAGTAATTATCATAAAATCTTCAAACTTTGTCATTTTAAAAAATTACATTCATTTTGTTCTTTTTATATAATAGATTTTGGTGTACAATTTTCAAACTTTTGATGTAAATTTTTTATACTTATTTGTAAGAACTTGGAAGAAATATTGAAATATAAAATAATACTTTTATTAGAGTGCATTGTAGCGTCTTTAATTTGAGGGCATTGCGCACTACTTGAGAAAATATAAAGTAGAGAAAATGCATTGTAAGAATAGCTTATGACTTGCCAGTGAAACTATGTACAAAATAAGAACTTGCTTAATTATTATCCAAGAAATATGAGAAACATGAAATGAGAAAAACTAGAGAAACATACATGCTCAAAAAAATTGGTAAAGATTGGAAGACAAGCCACACCGAGGACATGGTAAGAATATACAAGATTATATAATTTATGTCTTTCTTTGTGCAAGATTCAAGTTAATTTCTATCCATTGTTGATCAAAAATAGCTTTGGTTTCCTACTTACTTTCTCTCATCCTTTTTCTGGTTGTGTTTACAAATACAACATTTTCTAATGTGTTAGAATTAATTGAAATTGTACAAACCACCCTACCACAATATCACCTTTTTTTAATATTACTTCCACAACTACAACCAATAGACTTACCCCTTGGTAGCAATTTTTTTTGTATTATTGTTAACAATGGAGGGAAGCCAAAAGCTAAGGCATTTAACAATGCATGCCAGCATCCTGCTGCCGTACATAGGATAGTGCATAATAAACTAGATGATAGTGTAGGTTTTCTAGGTCTGTATATTGATGGGTTAGATCTTGGACTTGTGCATAGAAAATCTACACTAACATGAAAGCAGAAACTTTAATAACATATGTACAATAAATGAAGTCTTTATTGGGTTTCTTTTCATATGTATAGACTTTATGAACAGGCCACAGCCAATATCAAAACCACAGATGGGTTATCAGAATGTTGTAGCAGCAATATAGGGGTCAAACAAGGTTGCCCACTATCTAGAACATTGTTTGGGCTCTACATTGATAAATTATAAGCATGGTTGAACAGGGACAATAGCGAGGAAGTTCAATTGGCTGGATATGTGATAAAACTATTGTTATATGCAGATGACCTCATTATTATCCCCAAGACAGCTTAAGGGCCACGAGAACACTTGAAGACGTTAGAAAGCTTTTGTCAAGAGGTGGGGATTGAAGTCAACACCAACAAAACCAAAGTTATGATCTTCCCACTAAGGAGAAACAAGAAACCCTTGGACACCTTTCTCTTTGAGGGTAACCCTCTTAAGATTGTGAACAAATACAAATACTTGAAAATTGACTTTCAGAACAAGCTCAGTTGGGAAACGTGCAGATCTAAAAGGATTCAAGGGGGTTGGAAGGCATCATATTCGTTATAGAATAAGTGTAGGAATGTTGAACTATGGGATTGGAAGACAAGTAAAATGTTCTTTGGGCTACTTGTCACCCCTGTAGTTCTTTATGGGTGTGAAATTTGGGGTTGTAGCTTGTTGGATCAGAAATGGAGACAAATGGAAAGGATACAAAAACACCTTATTATCTAGCAGCCTAAGAATTAAAACCACGGTGCCTTATGAGATATTATTAGTTGAATCGGGTGCCTTCCCACTTGAAGTGGATGCAATGGTCCGGCTGATATGTTACTTAAAGAAAACCCAAGGAATGGGAAACCACTGCTGGCCAAAGCTAATCACAGAAGAAAGACTTGAAAGAAGAAAAAACACACGGATGAAACAAAAAAACAAATGGATGCAAAAGTGGGACATCAACATACATATTTGTCTGGATAATACTAAAGAAATCAAGAAGTTTGTCCGAGAGAGATTTTGTAACATCATGTGGACAAGGAACATGGGAAGAAAAAGGTCCCACTATATTAAAGAATTTAATCCCAATAATTGTCACGAGGAAAAAGCGTATTTAGGTGCAGATATTAAGTGGAAGGCCAAAATGCTCATAGCCCAGCTTAGGACTAGCTCTCACCATCTGAGATGCAAAACAGGGAGATGGAGAGTACCAAAAGAGGAGTGAGAAGAGAGGATCTGCCTATTGTATGACATGGGGGCCATTGAAACGGAACAACACTTTGTCATGGAATATCCAACATATAGCGACACCAAGTCTAGGTACTCAGAGATATTAGAAAACAAGCAGCTAAGCCACCTCTTTGAGGAAAAACAATTGTACATGATAGCAAACTTGATCATCAACATGCATCGAAGAAGAGAGGAGTTAGTCAAAGAGTTACATCTGGATTAGGTTTAGTTAACATGCGGGTCCCATAGGCTGATTTGGCCTCGTGGACGTTATTAAAATCCTTCATATCATATCATTTCCCTCCACATTTTTCATTTGGTTGGTTGAGACTACTTTTGGAGGTGGGGGACCCCCTGAAAGCCCCAATTTACAAATTAAAAAAATATTAATAATACATTATTGTTAAGAACAATAGACAGATTGAAAAAATTTATTAATAGATCAATAGGTGCTAATAAGAGAACATTCCTCACAGTTTAGGATTGGCCAAAATCAAATTCAATGTATTTCAAAGCATTTTGGACTAAACAATATCTTAACAATAGAAGGTAAAAATAAAACATGGTAACTTGTGGTAAACTATAATATCATGACATTTTATCAGAGTAAAATACAAACAATTGATATTGAAATTGTTTTAAGTTGAAAATCGTATATACAAACTATAAGCTACATGAATAGCAATGAACAAGGCAATAGAATGAACCTAAAAGGTGAAACCACATGGAATCTATGTGATCAAGGGTCCTCATCATATGTCAATGGTTTCCCTTAAATTGAGAAACAAGGGAATTCTTACAATGAATACCATGCTTACAGAAAAATACCCAGAGTTTATGTTTTGCACATGCAATGACTTAGAGGGTTTTCCCAAATATCATAATTAGGAAAAGTCAGCTCTGGCAACCCAGTTCGCGTTTCATGGGTGACAATAACATCATCCACAAATTCTGGCCAACTTAAGAAAGGATCCCCTAAAGCTCTTGACATAACTCCTTTATTAGGTTTGATAGATTTCAAACGGTGTCCCATATATCTCCTAGCTCCAATTATCAATTTAGCAAAGTTCCCACCATGTGTCATCACAAAGACATCAGACTTCAAGCAGACAAGGAAATCAAGGGCGGCAAGGCTTGTAATATGCTTTTTAAAGGGTTCTAATTCCTCTTTCGATGTCAAATCTTCCTTTGTAACCTGAAAGGTACATTGCAGAACAACATGGGAAACAGTTAGTTTAAATAAATATTAACCTTTTCAGATCAGGACTAGTGAAAATGCAGAGTTCACAGGAAGAAGTTCATCAATAGCAATGCAACTTGAAAGAGAGAATAGGAGTCACAACTGTCTCATTAGAGGTATGAAAATAGGTCAGTTTTCGAACGTACCAAATTAGGGAACAAATTTTTTAGGGGACCCATGCGATTCTGACCACCGTATACTTGTCCGGATGCAACATAAATTTGTGTATCCTTTGGATATCCCATGGCTCTTAGGATAACTGCAATTTCTCCTGGCTCAAGTGGACACCGACCTTCCTTACGTTTCTGCAATGCTAACTGCCAAAGGTGGGATCCATTCTGCAAGAAGTATGATCCACAGCTTCAGTTCAGGTCTAGACTCTGCAGAAATAAATCTCCATATCTCAATATATTAAAAGACAGGGACAGAGTTCTGGAGAATTTACAGATCAGAAATGTCCTCACAATCAAAGCAACACAAATGCCCATTAACAATGAAGCTGAAGTTCAAATTAACCACCCTGATGACTACACATTCGTAAAATCCTAAAAATGAATATTTTTGAAACAGTAATCTTGCATAGTGTTTAAGTTTATGTTCATAGCGCCACTCAAACATATGGGCATAAGCCCCTAAGATCTTAACCTCAGTTTACAACAAAAAGCTAACCATACTGAAAATGTTGAAATAACCACATTTCTATTAAAAGATGAGTCATAAAATCTGCCATCCTTAATTTCAACTACTTTCATTAATATGAAACACATGAATTGCAAACTCACCTTATAACGTCGAGGCCATTGAGTTTTCCTGTAAGCAGTCATATTTGCCTTCTCAGCTCTTGTTCCAACAAAATCACAAAATGACAGGCCAACCATGCCCTTCTCGAAACGCAGATGTAGAGCCCTGCCGTAGGCAAAGTAATATTGGTGAACTTGGTAACCAAAATATTTAACACATAAAGATTATCTCCAAAACAAAGCATTGAAACATATAAATCATTCTAGATGCAAAGGAAACTAACAATAGTTCAGAAGAATCTGAGTGTGAAAATATGTTTTTTGTCAGTTATCACTAAGCATGTGTATCACTTCAAGACAGCTGATAATATGCAAGAATGGTACACATATGACACTAATAAGCATGCAGGTCAGAAAGAGAGAAATTTGATGCATTAGTTTGAGAAGCATGAATGTGAACTTTCTAGATCCAGGAACACTTATTAAAAGTCCTGCACTTTTGGAGGCAATTCTCTTACATGTAAGGCTGTTGCACTGCTGTGCGGTTCCTCATTCTTAAGGCCAAAACTTCTGCCATTTCTTCAATTTTCGGCAGAAACTTCAATGCGTGATAATTAACTCTGCACCTTAATCGATTTATTTCTGCTGGAACATTATCATACCTGTGAAATGGAGAATTAGTGAAAAGCAGCAAGCCGTATACGAATATTAGTGGGAATGCTAAAAGTTGATGAAGTCATAAACCGTCAAATTTGCTCTTTACAAGTTGTGTAGATTTATTTTTGAACATTGAACAAGATGAACATGCACTGTCCTATATTTTCTGAAGCTAAAAAATTGCATCCTAACATATCTTGATATTTTATCTTGACTAGCAGTGATACAACTTAAATTTTATAAAAGGTAGTTAAACATGATATTCTTTAAGAGATCAGAGAAAGCAATCTTCAGGATCAAGCTGCTTGGTACTTCAATTAAAATTTCAAAATGTAATATTCTGAATTGGCTATTAAGAACAAAATTAATCAACATAATCTAATGATCAAACCTAATCTTGAATAGCAAGAATGAAAATTGAAGAGATTTTCTTGCATCTTCCAAGAAAATTAGTTGCAAAAATGCAAAGCACAATTTAAAAGATCACACTGTAGTAAAAAGCATAAATGAAATTTAAAGCCAGCCGACTGTAAGTTGCTTAAGCCATCATGGTTGACAAGTTTTAGTTCTGAGGTGTTTAAACAACTCTTGACCCCATTAAAATCATTGTTGGGAGTCTAAGATAATCCAAGGCTCAAAGTACCTACAATGAAAGGTTAAAAGTCCAATAAAGACACCCAAGCTTAAGTTAAGGAAATTCTAAGGCTGAAATGTCAGGCATAAGGGGATTAAAGAACTCCCAGGAAAATTCAATCGTTACTTTCCTAAGTTGCCAATTCAAGTTTGGGGACAGATTCAGGTTCGGGTTTAGGGTTCGTGGGTTCGGGCGAATTTTGTTTTCCCACATGGGTTCATGGGTGGGTTCGTGAGTGTGTGTGTGTGTGTGTGTGTGTATATATATATATATATACAAAAAATATATATATCCATTATATATACAAAAAAAAAGAGAAACTTGAGGGTCCTCCTGGGTTCATCATGGGTTGTCCCGGATTCGCTGTGGGTCCATCTAGATCCACTGCAGGTCCGGGCAAGTTCCTTCATTTGGACTGTGGGTATGCCTGGGTTGGCACGAACTCAGGCAAACCCACAATCCAAATAAACGACCCTGCCTAGACCCGCAGCGAACCCGGGCGCAAACTCGGACCCGAATCCGAGCAGCAAGGTCCAAACCCGGTATCTCAGTTACTTTCCAAATTAAATTGTCACCAATGGATAATGACATTTGCAGCATACTCCAAACCAACACCAACATAAGTGTAAAGTTTCTTACCAAATTTTAATTTATTTGCAGACTAATGCACAGTTGTGTTGCAAGTATGATCACTAATGCCAATGAACTGATTCACTTCCAGAATATGCAGTAGTGCAATAATCATAGAGATAAAACAATATTATTGAACTCAGAATTTCCTTTGATCCTTTGAAGTGCTTGCATTAATAGATTTTGATGCCTTGTTTACTTCAGGCAGATTGGATATATATCAAGTGGAAGGGGTGTGGGGATGAATGGCCATGTCTTCGAAAGGAGATATGGACTTCATTCTCACAACCATTCGGAAGTAACTAATCCTCATGATTTGTTACTGACTTAAACCAAAGTAATCAAATGTAATACCAATCATTAAATCTGCAACCTGATATAAATAATAGATCGATCATTATCTAAATATCAAAGGAATGAAAAGTAGTTTCGATCATGCCTTAATGAGCTTCTGAAAATATATATATGTCATCAGTTTAAAATTGTGAATAATCACATACAACACATACGTTTGCATATATGTATAACAATGTGTGCATCATACTATTGTACATATATACATACATATATGCTGATCACAGTAATGTCAGACCGAAGCTACATGCATTAACACTCCCTCTTAGCTAGGGAAGACAAGGTGCATATATATCTATATAAGTTCTCCTTAATTGAAAAGTAATATCCTCAAAATATATTTAAGAAAATCAAGTCTCATGATATTCTTTCCAGTTATGATGTGTACACAAATATCAAGTCACATGATATCCACCATAAAAGATCATGGTATATCCATAAATATTAAGTCACATAATATCCACCATGAGTTTGAATATATTGATCTTCAACATATATCAAGTCACATGATATCCATCAACATGCTCTTTTAACTATCATGATTTTTCCATGAATATCATGTCGCATGATATTCATCATCATAGTAATCTAATAATTATAAAGTCGTCACCTTATATTATTAGAATCAACACTTCATTATAATAGATTGTCACCTTTTAAATAATAAACATAGGGTAGGCCCATGAGTCATAGAGACACATATGACAAAGAGTTTAAACATCTTTATTTAAAATAATATAAATTTACAAAGTTGAGACTCAATCTCATAAACTTACATTTCAACCAAGCCAAGTTTCTTTCTGAAATGATCAACCTTCACTTTAGAAAGAGCCTTGGTGAGAATGTCAGTTGTTTGATCACCTATATTAATATATTCTAACTGAATAGCTCTTCTTTCCACCATGTCTTTTACATAGTGGTAAGGAATTTCTATATGCTTGGATCTATCATGAAATATCGGATTCACAGATAACTTGATACAACTTTAGTTATCACAATGAATAGTGGTAGGTTTCATAGGCTCACTAAACAAGTTAGAAAGCAACTTTCAAAGCCACACTGCTTCTCTAGCTCCCATTGTTACTGCAATATACTCTGCCTCAGTAGAACTCTGAGCAACTAAAGCTTGCTTTTTGCAGATCCAAGAAATCATAGCTGATCCTGAGCTGAAACAACATCCTGATGTGCTTTTCCGGTCTTTTATACTTCCGGCCCCATCAGATTCAGTATATCCATGTAACTCCAAGCTGGTATTCTCATATTTAAATTCATACCCAATAGTACCTTGGAGATACCTTAATATATGCTTCAAAGAAACAAGATGAATCTCACGAGGTTCACACATGAACTGACTTAATGCATTCACAGCATAGCAAATATCAAGTTGAGTATTTACAAAATACATCAGGGACCCAATTATTGGTCTGTATAAAGTGGGATCAACTAGTCTAGATTCAACACTTGCTTCCTTTAGCTTGTGTAAGTTGGTTTCCATAGGTGTAGACATAAGTCGACAGTCCCACATTCCAAATCTTTTCAAAATATCAACAGTATATTTCTTTTGATGTAGAAAGATATTCCCAGACTTCTGACATACTTCAAAACCAAGAAAGTAATGAAGAATTCCTAAGTCCTTCATTTCGAATTCAGAAGACAAATCTTTCTTACATTGATTAATGAGATGAGCTTCCCCTGTAATCAGAAGGTCATCAACATAAAGAATTAGAATTAGCATATCACCTTTAGTTGCCTTAAAGTAAAGATTTGGATCGGCCACATCTTGGTGAATCCAAGACTTAAAAGGTATTTTTGTCAATCCTTTCATACCAAGCTCGGGGAGCCTATTTGAGTCCATATAGAGCCCTCTTCAATTTACATACATAAGAGGCAGCATCATGAGTCACAAATCCTTTTGGTTGTTCCAAGTATACTTCTTCCTCAATTTTTCCATTAAGAGCAGTTTTAACATCCATTTGATGGATTTTCCAACCTTTGGCTACTGCAATAGCTATTATAGCTCTAATTGAGGTATACCTAGCAACTGGTGCAAAAGTTTCTTCAAAGTTGATTCCTTTTGAAAAAACCCTCTAGCCATAAAACGAGCTTTATGTTTTTCAATGTTGCCATCTGCAGCATACTTAACTTTGAAGAGTCATTTTGAAGACGCAACAAATTTTCCCTTAGGTCTAGGATCTATATCCCAAACATCATTTTTTAGTAGTGAATGATACTCTTCCACCATTGCATCTTTCCAAGCTTGATGTTTAAATGCTTCTGAAGTACTTGAAGGTTCGAGATTTGGACTATCACATATGAAGGCATTGTATGTCAATTTTCTAGGTCTCTTGCTTCCTCGGAAAGTCCCTGAAGGTGCTGCAAATCCATCTCCTTCCTGTATAAATTTCCTTGTCCAAACTGGCCTTTTAGAATGATCAAGACGAGATTCTTGAGTCTCAGGAAGGATCTTGGTTTCATTTGAAGTCTCTTCAGGGTACTCCCTCTGAATCTCAAGAGCAAGAGCATTTTCTTGGGATACGTCAACTATATCTAGTTCATCAGAAGTTTTGGCTCTTCTGAAGGCAATGTCTTCTTCAAAAATGTCATCTCTGCTTAGTTCTATTTGTTTCTGTCCAGGTATGTAGACTCTGTATCCTTTTACTGTTTCACTGAAACCAATAAGAATTCATGTTCTTCCAGAAGGTTCTAATTTTGTCCATTTCTCCTTAGGTACATGAACATACACAGGACACTCAAATATCCTTAAGTGACAGATGTCAGGTTTCTTTCCTGAAAATGCTTCTTCAGGGGTTTTATTGTCCAAATATGAGTGAAGACATCTATTCTAATTGTAGACTGTTGTATTAGATGCTTCAGCCCAGAATGACATACTCAAGTTTTGATCAAAAATCATAGCCCTAGTAGCTTCTACAATAATTATGTTTTTCCTTTCAGCAACTCCATTTTGTTGAGGATTGTAGGGGACTATGAACTCCCTCTTAATTCCAACAAATTTGCAGAACTCTTTAAATATTTCAAAACTATACTCTTTCCCATTATCTATTCTTAGAACTTTAATGTTCTTTCCTGAGGAGTTCTTAGTGATTGTTTTGAATTCTTTAAAATTAGAAAGAATCTCTTCAGATTCTGTGCATTTAAGGAAGTATATCCATGTCTTCCTTGAAAAATCATCAAAAAATATCACATAGTATAGGAACCCTCCTATAGATAGTAAAGAAATGGGTCCACATAGATCAGAGTGCACTAGTTCCAACACATCTTTAGTTTTGCTCAAACTATGAGGGAATGACCTTTTAGTGTTTTTCCCTAAGGCACAACCTTTGCAGGATTCATTGTGAATATGGCTTAATTTGGGCATTCCGGTTACTAGCTTCTCCATGGATGTTAGGGCATGAAAGTTGATATGACCTAATCTTCTATGCCATATTTCATTTGAATCTGAAGTCTCATGCACATGTGCAAAGTTTGTCTTAGTGCATAGCTCATTTAATAGTCCTTGTCGTACATCTATTGTTAGAGCCTTCTTTATGGTTGAATTCTTAGGCCAAACTAGTACCTTACCTTCCATGAATGCAATTCTATAACCATCATCTTCAAGTGCAAATATTGATATTAAATTCCTTTTAATACTTGGTACATAACAAACTCCAAAAAGCTAAATAGAATTTCCAAATTTCAATTTGATGATGCAAGTCCCAATTCCATTTACGGAATGTGCAAAATCATCACCAATTGTAACTTCTTTATCTGTTTCTATTTGCATGCTTTCTAGGTTATCCTGATATCCAGTGATGTGTTTTCAAGATCTGTTGTCAACTATCCATGTGTTAGATTTGGTTGAAATTTGACCATACAATGCTGAATAAAAGACATATTTCTCAAATTCATGTCCTTCGTTTGATTTATCAGATTTGGCAAAAGATGCTTGAGGTTTAGATCGATCAGGACAATTTATCGCATAATGTCCATATAGATTACATATGAAATATTGAATTTTGGACAAGTCTTTATTCTATTTAGACTGTCCTTTTCCATGAAAGTTTCTTTTCCTTTTGTTGTTCTTCTTCTTTCCCTTCTTATGAGAGTTTGTGTTAAGAACTTGAATGTCTTCATCTAAAGTTTTGTGTTTTCTGTCCTTTTCCATGAAAGTTTCTTTTCCTTTTGTTGTTCTTTTTGAAGACAATCAGATCTTAGTTGATCTAGTTTTGGGATTTTAGATCTAACACTTATACGTTGTACAAAAGATTCCCAAGAATTTGGAAGTCCTCCTAACGCTATTAGGGATAATTCTTGGTTGTCAATCTCATAACTGAGTGCAGATAATTGATCTCTCATATATGTGATTCTCATGGAAAAGGCATTTATAGTTTCTCCTTTATTCATGCTGATATTATTCATTTGTCTTTTAAGAGCAAGTTTTCTACCAATGTTATTTATTATGAATGCATTTTCAAGAGCTCAAAACATGCGATATGTTGTTGCATGGTTTGCCACAACAGGCACAATGTGATCTCTAACACTATCCACGATTATCTTCATGGCCTTCTCTTTATTCTCGATCCATAGTGTTTTCTCTGGATCATCTTTTAAGTTCTTCTTTATCTTCTCTTACAAAAGATTCCAATTTGTTTTCTTTTAATAACATCATTATACGAAGTTTCCAGGATTCGAAGTTATCAGCACTTGCAATGTGGTATTTGAATCTTAATGTGTTTGTCAGCTTAAAGAGAAAAGATAGATTGCAATTTAATGTGAAATTTGATCTCTTAAACTTAATGAGATCTCTCCTTAACCTAGCTATGATACCATGTAAAGTTTCTTACTAGATTTTAATTTATTTGCAAACTGATGCATAGTTGTGTTGCTGGTATGATCACTAATGCCAATGAACTGATTTGCTTCCAAAATTTGCAGAAGTTAGTGCAGTAATAACAGAGATAAAACATTATTATTTAACTCAGAATTTCCTTCGATCCTTTGAAGTGCTTGCATTAATAGATTTTGATGCCTTGTTTACTTCAAATAAATTGGATATATATCAAGTGGAAGGGGTGTGCGGATGAAAGTTTATATCTCCAAATGGAGACATGGACATTCATTCCCACACCCATTCGGAAGTAACTAATCCTCACGATTTGTTACTGACTTAAACCAAAGTAATCAAATGTAATACCAATCATTAGATCTGCAGCCCGATATAAATGATAGATCGATCATGATTAAAATATCAAAGGAATGAAAAGTAGTTTTGATCATGCCTTACTGATCTTCTGAAAATATATATATATATATATATATATGTTATCGGTTTCAAACTGTAGATAATCACATACAATGTAAAGTGCCTTAACAATTTTTGAAGTTTTATCCCTGTTTTTCTGCCTTAGGAATTTTGTCAAACACTTCCCTTGCAGCCTCAATTTGCTGATGTTTGTTGTTTTGCTATGATTTTTGAATGCCAATGATATTGATGAATACAAATGATTGCAAAATAACTAATTGGAAATTAAAGTGATATGCAACTTCTTGTTATTATTTTTCAAATGCAAGTACATGAAATTCTGATGTAAAATGCACACCTACAGCCAAGAGGTATTTTCACAAACACTTGGTATACATCCTATGACTATACAATGAGACGTTTTTACAAACATTTGGCATACAAACTGAACAGCTGAATTAAGTTGATTCCCCTTCAATACTTCAATGTTCACAATGACTGAATACTTTGGTAACAAAAAAACTTATATTACTTGTCAAATGTATCCATCTACAATTGCCAAATGTAAATACCAAAAGAATCTGGAATAAGTAGCTGAGATGACATGCTTTTTGGCTTTTCTTTTTTCGGATTTGCTTTTTCAGACTGCTTTTTTGAACTGCTTTTTCGGACTGCTTTTTCGTCTCTGCTTTTTCGCTTTGCTTTTTCGGATCCGCTGTGAAAACTGAAACCTTTCTCCTTGCCAACTGATGTCAAAAATTAGATGCACGGGCTGAACAAAAATCACTTAATATTATCTCCCGATTAATCACAAATGAATTGGCTGAATACCAATTCCTCCACTCCCAAATAGGGTTGATATCTCACAACCAAAATTGGCACCTTAGAGTCTTCAAACCCTCGGGCAAGTATGCAAGCACTAAGGCTCTCAGCACAATAGATGAATATGCAACTCAAGATGTGTAAAATGACCCCTCAAAGGCTCCTTATAAAGATTTCACAAGCAACTCCAAGAAGCTTCTAGAGGAATCCAACACTTTATTCTTTTAAGTGACTTTTTGATATTTTATTATGTTAGTCACTTTAATATTAAATCAATTAAATATAAAGTTACTTTTTAATATTTCATTGTTTAGTAACCTTATAAGTAATTAATTGAATATATCTTTTCCCCCTTATTTCTTCCTTTTAAGCCTCCGGGGAAAATAAAGGCTAAAATAAAATAAGTAGCTGGTGCCTGTCAAAAAGGGGATATTACATACAACACTTACTATGCACTTATGTATAACAATGTGTGCATCATACTGTTGTACATATATACGTACATATATGTTGATCACAGTAATGTCAGACTGAAGCTACATGCATTAACAATAAGTTAAAGAAAAGTACCAACAGGTAACAAGATATATAGCTAGATGAATTTGAATTTCCAATTCAGATCTGGGTCCAATTCCATCAAAGCCAAGGTGATCTAAACTTTTTCATTTGCCTTTAAACAGCCTAATCAAAAGGTACTGAAATGAAATTGAACTAACTTGGACATGAGATAACATGGTCCTCATTAATGTGACTAGTAAATCACATTTTATGAATTAGAGATTTGTACATTGTATATAAGTTTTCTTGCTGGCTTAGTCCATAATGGGCTTCTTTGGTTTAGAGACTTTATTGACTAGGAGAAAACCCTAAACAAGAACATTGTTAATTTCGTAACAAGTTAGTACAGCTGCCACATGATTTTCTTGTGTGGTTTCTCTTGGGTTTTGTCACAACCCTTTCAAAGGTAAAAAAATAAAAGTAAATTGCCTTGAACACAAGATATCATGGTTTTCTTGTCAACGACCATAAATGGATTTCTCAACCCTACAACTCTCAAGAACCACCTACGATCAAACATATATCACAAAGAAAGAGAAAAAACAAAGCTATGGAGGCCAAGAGCTATTGATTTAAAAAAACATGAACCAGTATGAGTGTTGTCGTTAATTTTGTTTAGTGAAATTAACACAACCTCACAAGAAATTGAAATTGAAATTTCAACTGAATGATATGGTTATACTCTGAGTTTTGACTGTAAATATTGTCGAAGTAAAAGCATTTTATTTTTTAATTTTTAATTTTGTTTTATTTGAAAAGGCTTTTAAAACTTTAATTCAAGTCAAATCGGAATTTTTAAATTACATGACATGCTTAGTTATATGTAATGTAATCATGCAATGTACACACACACACATAGCATGATTTAAAAAATTTGAGATGTTTTAAATCTAGCTTTTGTTATTACATCTGACCATTTCATTATGTAATACAAATGTTTTCAAACCCAACTTACCCTTGATCAAACCTTGTGGGGCTGTTGCATATTACGTAAAATGCAAAATATAAGGTGAAGTATCCTAAAATCCTCCGATGAATGCATTTTATTTGGACGTTTTGAATGATATTGTATTTTATGTTCAATATGAAATATCCCAAATGGATATTGACCTGATTTTTATATCAAAACAATTCTCAAAACATAAACATATGAAGATGCACTACAAACCAACAATATAAACCAGTAGATCCTCATAAAATACCTTAAAATATGTTACTGCATTATACAACAGCAATACAATAACTATCATTCAAAAGTCCAATCTTAAACACATTTTTACAGTCAGATTGGGATGTTAAGAAAGAAACCTATAAGCACACGCGAGACACCTGATATGACGTCTTCACGGACAATGGGTTTGCGTCCACTGTCTATCGGCAGGAGATTTTACGTCCTCACGCTGGATGAAATTTGAAGCTTTCGAAAAACTCTCGCAAGAGAGAAACTGAAATCTAAATCATAAACCAAGCATGTCCAAATGAATGAGTCTCTCTCCTTTTAATCCTCAAAGTTGTGACTCTTCGAATGCCTTCCTGTCTTTTTGTCTTATCCCTCCTTGTCACTTTTAGCCCACTTTATAACATTAAATTGACCTTTTATAAATTTAATTCACACTCTCATAGTCAATTTTAATATTATATGAATATGTCTTTAAATTTCCTAATATCCCAAAAAGGGGACATTACACAATAACATATAATATGCATTGCAAGTTAAAATCACCGCGGTGTTTTAAAGTCATTGGGCCTTTTGACTTTGCATTTCATTTTATACATTATGTGACACAAATGTTTTAAAAGCCTAACAAATATCAAGGCAGACTTTTTCATTACCTTATATATTATTTTGCATTGTAAAATGAAATGCAAAGAATGCTAAAAATTTCCAAAGTTATAAGTTATCAAGATTTTTGACCTTAATTACATGTTGTATCATTTGTAATATGTGAAGATAGCTCCATACCAATCTTTAGTACCAAGCTCCTACTAAAATGTTAAGTTTGAAAGATAAACTTTGAGTCTTAGCAAGTCATTGAGCCCTAACGTCTTGTTATGAGAAAATGCCAATTGGACATGAATATCGTTGAGCTTTTATATTTATTTATGACTCCATTGCTCCACACAAGTCACAGGTCTTTGATTTGATTTTTCATCTCAGCATGAGCAATGTTCTCTGTAAAGGCAGCACAAAAATTGAGTTGCAAAGAAGAAGAAATGATCAAGGTGATGGATGAAGTTAAAAACAACTATCATGATTCATGAAGGTAGATTCATGATGCCTATGTGTTGTCCTCAATTTTGACATCACAAAATTGTGGCAAGTCTACAGAATTTTACCATGGATTTGTAGGTGCATCCTCTTTGTTTTAACATATTAGTAAAGTGTCATGGAAGCAATTCGTCATCCCTGAATTGTGCTTTATGTACTTTATTTCTGCATTCATTTTGAAGGTTTCTATCAAGTTAATCCTCATAAAGGCTTGTCAATATGACTTTTTCTTCTTTGACTACAAGTACTTGATTTTCGGAAATCTTCAAGTTTATTCTTCCGTTTTACCTTTCTTATTAGTAGTTTTTAATCTTGTTTTTCCCTTATCTTAATAGTGCTTGGAGTCCTACCCATTTCGAGCTATCTTAGGCCTCAAATAGAATTGTTTGCTCAAGTTATAAAGGAAACGGTGGGGTTTTCTAGATTGACAAAAATTTTACTAACAATCCTCTAAAAATGTGGTTTTTATTGGCAATTGCATAAAATAAAATTATTATTGATATAAAGTGGGTTCTAACCCCCATTTTCAAATTTCAACTCATTTTGAGTTCATTTGACCACAGTTTTAATATTTTAATGAAAATGACCCTTCTAAGTCTATTTTCATGTTACTTTATTCAAAACTATAGTTATATATTAAAGATAATTACATAAGACACTTTAAGTCCAACCAAGTGGGGTTTTTATATGCAACTACATATTTTAAATTAAAAACGTCATTTAACATGTGCAAGTGGGGTTTCTATATGCAAATGCATATTAAAATCTTATTATAAACCTTTTATCACTTAAAGGCTTATACCGAGGAATTTGAACCCAATAACACATGCATATGCATACTAAAAACCTATTTTAATGTATTTTAACTTGAGTTAAAACCAAAAAAGTGGGGTTTTTGAACTCCATAACACATATGTTATGTGCTTTTGCTGTTCTAAAAGACCAAATATGTGTTATTGAAGTTCAAAAACCCATTATTACTCCTCGAAAAAGTGTGTTTTGACTAAAATCACTTAAGCTGGTGACTTTTGACCCCAAAAAACATGCTTTTGAAGATGAAAACCCATTTTTGATGACTTGGTTTCCCTTGCATTTGGGGATGAAATACTAAAGGTGGTGATTATGGAGTCAAAAGCACATGTTATTAACATGAAAAAGTGTGTTTCAACGTGTTTTCACTTGCATTTAGTATTAAAAAGCAAGTTGCAGCGATTTTTAGGAAGAAATGTTTTTGCAACCAAAATACTTGTTTTTGCTCATTCCTTGTGCATTTTGAAGCTGGCCTATGATTTCTTTGGCCATTTCAATGTGATTTGGTCTGTAAAAAAACGTATCTCTCCTGATACTTGGATATTTTTTATGCATTATCTTTGGCGGCGATTTTGAGAGCAAAACACATTGATTTGTGTTCAAAACAACTCTTTTAGGGCACGTTTATGCCCAAAAACGGCCCATTTTTTGCCATTTTCATCCACAAAATCCAAATGTTTCCTAGCAAAGGTGAGTTCCTAAGCAGCGATTTTGAGAGCAAAACACATTGATTTGTGTTCAAAGCAACTCTTTTAGGGCACGTTTATGCCCAAAAATGGCCCAGTTTTCGCCATTTTCATCCACAAAATCCAAATGTTTCCTAGCAAAGGTGAGTTCCTGGGTATTATTTATCATTTACAGCTTTTCTATCATTCTTTTCAAGTTGTTTATAATGCCCTAGACACCATTTTTAATTGCCATTGCACATTGCATTTGTTTTAGTCAATATGGTTTCTAATTTTGTGCATTTTAACTCTCTAACTTCCCACACTTGGCAAGCAATGAATCTTGACTCTAAAATGCATTCAATTATAGAAAATTAAGTCAAGATTCGAAATCTCTATGTCTCTTTGCTTCAATCATTTCTAAATCCGAAAATCTTGTTGGATTTTTTTCAGATTTTGCATTGAGATTTGAAGGGACTTCTTCCTTTATTTTTTGTGGCAAAGAGGTAAGATTTCTTGTGAACTTCATAGGGAAAAGTTGTATATATGTTGTTCTTTGTGTTTGCTAATCCTTCATTTCATTTTCAGATTTGCATTTGTTTTGTATATAATATGTGCTCCTATCTTCCGTCGTATTTCTCCAAGTTGCATATGCAGGAGTCTCATCTTACTTGCATATGCAGTTGGGATTAAAAACCTCATTCTTGAATAAAACTACCAAAGAAAGCAAACTCACTTTGCAACATGCTTTTGCATTCAAAAAGGCTACTTTCATGCTTACACGCACTTCATTCGTGTTTTTTATATTGCTATCACATGACTTAAAACTCATGATTGTGATTGCTTCCACACTTGCTTATGATGAAAACATAACAAATCATTATAATTAAATGTTATGCTACATGTTTTGGGGTTTTTCCATCACATAAGAACACATTTCAAGCTTAAATGCATATGTCCATTCACTGTCCCAAAAGTTTCCATCCATCCTCCATATGCAATGCTCCCAGAAAATCCCCATTTTTAAGTTTTCCCCAACTTAAAGAGCTGATTTTACCTTTATTCCTTCATTCTTTATTGCTTAAAATTCCACCAATCATGCATGCAAAGAAAAAGAGTGACACAAGGCAAGCATGATCATATAATGGAGCCTACAAGGAGGTGAAAGAATGATTATAAGCATAGAATGCTTTCAAGAAAAAGATGGTCCAAAAACACTCAACAAAACAATCAAGGATGCGTATTCATATTCCAATCCGAGATGCCTCCACAAAACCTGAGAAAATCATTCATAAAGAATTCCTCTAGTAGCATAAAACCAAAAAAGATGATCTAATAGTGTTGTGCGGTTTTCACACCATCGTCCTATTGCAAATAGGGGACCCCTCTTTTTGCTTTAGAAAGTAGGTGACATTGTCTTAGGTGATTTTAGTTGGCAACATTTTCAAGTCTCCAAGTCCGAGGGTGAGTTTGAGCAATCTTGGCCTACTAGGAAGTAATATTTTTTTAGGGTTTGTACAAGGGTTTTGATGACCTAACTTCATAGTCCAAGTCCTAGCGGAAGGATAGAGTCCTAGTCCAAGTAAGAAAGTTTCTACATGTTTTGTACAAGGGTTTTGAAATAACTTCATAGTCCAAGTCCTAGCGGAAGGATAGAGTTCTAGTCCAAGTAAGAAAGTTTCTATATGTTTGAGAGATGGGAGAAGGATTGTGAGCAAATTTGGAGAAATGGTGGAAATCCATTGATCAAAGGATTTTTGTCATGGAGATACTCTAACTCGAGGATTTCCACCAGCTTTAATATCTCCCCAATATCTCAAGACTTTGCCTTAGGAGAAAAGGATGTGATGCAAACTTGGTTGTGAGGGATCCCTAGTAAGAAAGCAAACTAATCAATACAATGTTAAAATGATTAAGATAAGGAAAAATGGAAATTTTCCTAAGGATAACTATTGTAGTCATGTTTGGCAGAAATCCTCTCTCCAAAGGATTCCCACCATGGAAATCCTCTCCTTAGGATTTCCACCCTTCTCATCAACTCAAAATTGATCCGAATCATACTAAGGCATAACAACTTGGAAAAGAATTAACATAAGGGTGCGAAATGGCAAGTTTTGGGAGTCTAGGAGGCAATTTCATATTTGGTGGAAATCCTCCAACCAAAGGATTCCCACCACATTAATCCTCCCAAGCCCAAAATTCCACCACCCTCTAAGGCATTCAAAATCCGGTCTAAGGCGTGAAGTCAATATCATGAGTAAAAATAGAGCAAGAAATTGTCAAGGTCAAAATGGGATGAGTTTTAAGGTAGAGATGTGTGAAATCATGCTTGGTGGAAATCCTCTAACTAGAGGATTCTCACCACATTAATCCTCTCAAATCCAAATTTCCCCCTTTTCACTTTGCACCAAAATAGATTTCAAGCAAGTGTTAGAGGTGAGGGATGTTGAGTTGAAGTGAAATTGATTGGCATCGATGACATTTGGAAAGATGGAAGGAAATGAAGTGCTAAGTAAATTTGCTTGAAATCCTATGACCAGAGGATTCCCACCTTAGCAATCCTCTAAGCTCAAGATTTCCACCAATGGAATCCTCCAACGTCAAGAATTCCACCTCTTCATTTTACAATTCTAAACAAGAATTGAAGATGAGGGTTGCCACTTAGGGAGAGATTCAATGATAACAAGAGAAAAGTTTGAAATACTTGTGGAAAAGGGCAAAATCATGTCTGGTGGAAATCCTATGACCAGAGGATTCCCATTGTGGAAATCCTCGCGAGAGAGGATTCCCACCACAATAATCCTTCCAACTTGGAATTTTCCCCTTTCCTTTTAGCCTTATTTTCTTCATGCAAAATAAAAGACAAATCAAATGGGCAGATTGGAGAACTATGAGAGATTAATTTTAAAGCCAAGTGACTGAAACTGGGATGAATATTCATCATGCTTGGTGGAAATCCTTTGACGAGAGGATTCCCACTATGGAAATCCTCTTGCCTTAGGATTTTTACCCAAGAACTTTTTCTTCTAAGCTTGTAGATATACCCGAGACATCAATCAATTCAAGAAGATAGGAAGGCTTAGTCTTGAATAAGAGAAATCCATTTTGTTCATTATTAATGTGAATTTATTTTCAGATTTCTTTCACAAACTTAATGAAGATTTATTTTTTGTTTTGCAGGGCGAAAGATGGAGACGATGTCAAGGATGAGCTTGAGACTTCAAGAGAAGAACCAAGTGGATGCTACAAAAAGATCGCTCAAGCCTAAGGACTCAAGTGAAGGAAAGGTTTGTGTCAAGTTATCAACCCACAAATTCAAATTGAAATCAAGAGAAAATTTACAAAAGCACATAAGCTCTAGCTACATGAGGACAAGTTCAAGGAGAATCGAGAAAGATCAAGTTCATGGGTTCACGAAAATGCAAGTGATTCAAGTCAATTCCATCAGGAAATTTCAAAGGATGGAGGAAATCTCAAATGTTGAGAGATACTTTATAAGAATCAAACAAGAAATATTTGCAATTTTAACAAACACATTCTCAAGCTAAGACTCCAAGCACAGGATAAGGATAATGAGGTGGCAATTGTTTGTCTCCTCCAATTAGAAATTTTCAATTTGAAGCATAGTCAATCACAACATACCAAGTGTCCTATTTTCCCATTGGTTCAAAAAATCATAGTAATTTTCTTACCAGCCCATGAATTGTTGCCTTCATGTAATTGGTTGTAAATTTGGCAACCCTATTTAGGGTTTTTGGGAAGAAATCTCGACCCTTGATCTTGAATCGATCTAGGCCCTTCGTTGTAATGGAACTACTATAAAAGGTCAAGGCTTTATCATTTGTAATTCATTAGTTTAGAGATTGGAGGTAGCAGAGAGCTAGGGGATTAGAGGAGGCTAGCTAAGGGAGAGACTTGATGAAGTTGTTGCCATAATGCTTGTCATAGTAATTGATAATCATAGTAACACAAGGATGTGTCCCCCTATTTTTGCCCCATGTCACGGAGACAAGAACACACCAGGGACTTGGGGAATCCGTTCCCCCGTCCCTAGCGACGCCATCAGATTCTGCCACCTCAACCAAGGATGGGGGATATCTCGATATTGACTATTAACTGATTTGACTATTTATGTTCAATGTTCGATGTTCCAATTCAATGCAATGTTCAAGTATTTACTCTTTTACATCTTTAAATCTTATATTGCAATACATCTTTTCAGAACTAGAATTTTAACTACCATATGTATAGCATATACAACCCCTCCCGTCACTCACCACTGTCTCCCTCCCATCCCCAAATGAAGGCCCCTCTATCTTTAATGTCCCCATTTGTTGCCAGCATCAAAATTTCAGGGATTAGCTTAATATTGGATCCTCGTAGGCTAATAAGGATGGTTAGAGGGTTTTCGGAGGATTGATTTGTCTCTAACATTTAGGGATTTATGGATTTGGCCTTCGTTCGATATCTTTTGGACTCCATTTGCCATACTTACTATGTATAGTAAGTCAAGTGTAATAGAGATGGACCCTTTCTATTTTTAGAAAGTGTATTTGGTCACATGGGGAATTATGAGGAGAGATTCCTATTTCAGACAGCATGACAATCAGACAAGTATTTCAAGAGATATTAAAGTTCAAGTGACTTGAGTGATTTATTTAAATATTTTGATGTTATTATCACTTTATGACAAAATGACTTAAGTGACTAAAAGATGAAATAGTCTTTTATCCCACATTGCTAAGTTGTTCGTACCTCTCCTCTTTACGAAGTTATAAAGGAAGGCATTTGCATTGGGATTGGACACAACGAATATATGATATTCCTATAAATCTTAATGGTTGCTTAACGTGACTGGATTCTTCTCAGGACAAAAACCCTTACAGAAGAAAAAGTGGGACTAGACGCAAAACCTAGTACACATACCACAAACTCAAAACTGAATTTGAAGGGTCTATTGCGGACCTTGTGGAAATTGGAAGTAAACAACAAATTGAAGAACAAGTCAATGTATGGCATTGGCATTTACATATCTCCAAGTTGATGCATGAGATGACAGACAGGGAGATAATCCTTCCACAGCTGTAGATGTTGGTGAAGACTCAAGTAAGTATAAGCCCTGCGTTTCTGATTTATATTGGCAGTGTTCACTTCCTATGGTTGAGTTCTTGGGTTAGGGGAAGTATAGATAAACCAACATTTCTAAAACTCTTTCCTCAATGACATCCCGTACGTGACTATCAACATCTCATGAAGGAGCCATGACAGGAACTAGTCACAATATTAAACGATGATGGCAGAATAGTTCAAAAACATTAAATGGCAATGGGAAGCTACAACGCATAGTCTGAAAGTAATCACGGGAGAGCTACTATGTGCTATGACAGCTTCATCAGGTAGCAGATGTAACATAACCTCCACTAGCAACACGGGTATTTCACATCCCTTGTTTTGAGTAATGACACTAGTCTCATTTTTCCCCCATAGCCGATGTCGGGTCCTTTCCATAGCTCAAGATTTGGCAAAATACACACAGTAACTGAAGACTGACTAGTTAGACGCTTGGAAGTGGTGACGGCTGAGTGTTGGCTGTTTTCTCCAGAATCTCTAGACAACTTTACTCGTTGTTACGAGTATGTCCCTTCTTACTCATTCTACGTTATTTATAATTGCAAATCTCAACTATTTGGTTAAGTCTGTAATTTTATTTTCTGAGTATAGATTTATGGCCATTGATTCACTGTTATATATGAAATACATTACCATTAAATTTTGAATCAAGTTCCACTTCAGACTTGCTTGCAAACTTGGTATATTTGGTTATATATCTATTTCGCAATTTTAGCTTTGATGAGATAGTACAGGGCATGATATAGTAATAAATTGTTCAAGGATTCTTTTTCATAACAATTGTTAGAAGAAATTCCAACATAGTCAAAGCCATTATTTCTAAACCAAAACTAGCAGAGATCATTACACTGTCCCCCGGTCCCGAAACTTGTCCAACTGTTCCACCATCCCCCAGTCCCTCAGGACAGTGTAACTATGTTGACAATTCATTGATGGTTCTTCAAGGTGGATTACTTAATATTGCTTTGCAGTATTGCATGGTTTCGTCAATCTTTCACTTGCAGATGATTTATTTTCATGTTGAAGTAGTTTAATTGAGTGGAAGTTGTTGTGGATGTTTATTTGCTTGACTCAAACAAATCTAGGACACTAGCCTCTTGTTGATGGTAGGAGTGCCTTGTGTGGTAAGCGATGATTGAATGTACTTAACTCCAATTGATGTCAAATCTTTAGTTTGCATCCATTTGATGATATTGGAGAGGAGATATTGATTTGAAAAGCATTTGAGTGTTCCTTGAAGCTTGCACTAGGTAGGTGGAGTTGCTATCAAGATTACATCTAGTAAAGTCCAAATCATCCATGATTACTTACATTCATAGTTAGGAGTATAAGTTAGCCAGTTTGAGTTAAAGTGGAAGTTTGAATCAAAACTATATTTCCATTGCACATTGTGAAGCCAAATCTTTCGAAGCAAGAGTTGATATCCATTTTATGATTATCGTAAGTCCCCTAAGTCATTACCAGTAAATCACATTATTTCACTAAGCAAGTGTCTACAATTGAAGGAACCTTGAAGTCATTTCATGATCTTATGTTGAAAGCTTAGCATGAGAGATGACCTTATATCAAGAGAGGATTGAGTACGTGGCGTTTCATCTCAAAACATTGGGTATTTGATTTTGCATGTTGTAGTGGAATAAAATTCACATCAACAAATAGAAGTTGTATCTTCTGAGGCACTTAAAATATTTTCATCATGTATTTGTAATTTGTAAATGACATATTACATGTAATGGAAAAAACACGATGTAATTGCATGTGATAGTATCACATACAAAGTTGTACCATGTAATCAGGTCGCAAGTGCATTAGGCATGGAACTTTGAATAAGTCAAAGTTAATTAGAGAATAAGTCAAGGCAATTAAAGCTTTTCCCCATCTTTTTCCACTTTTATCTCCAATCTTTTCTTATATAAAAGAGAGAGCTCATTGTAAATAATCATATTTTGGAAAGGCAAGAAAATTCTACTAGTTTGTATATGCACTCTAAGACTTTGAGCTTAGATGTAAATCTGAATTGCTTTCAATAAAAGTGGCAACTTGCTTTCAAACTTTGTGTTGATTCTATTGACGTTTTGTAGCTTTACTTAGATAAATTACATCAAAATATATATAAAGAGATATTATATATCTATATATATAACTATAAGACTTTAATTATGATAATGAACAAACATGTCCCATGAAGGGACATGTTTATTCTCTCACTCTCTTATAAATATAAGGGGAAGCTACAGTTGGAAAACACATACCAATATGGCAGTGCTTAATACATCTGCAGCGATCTTGGAAAACCAACATGGTATCAGAGTCGGGTTGCAAGTGTAAGAATGGAAACGATGCTAAAGAGATACTAAATGAACAAATAAATATTCTGAATCAATTTTGGCAGAAGCATTTGGTTCTGCAGAAAACGTCGTCACCACATCTCTTGACAGTAGAGAGGAGGTCATAGGTTCCTATAATTCCATAGTTCCTTGCCATCATTGCAGATATTTATAACAGTATTGATTCTCGCTACCCTTGTTCTGCTACCTTGTTTTGACGCCAGCGAACACTAATATTGTATACTGATACCAAAGGAACAGTACTTACATTATTTTTACCCTTGACATATTCAATGTCAAAATCATATGCTTGAACCTTGCTGACCCATTTTTGTTGTCTTTCATTCAACTCCTTTTGTTCCAAAAAATAATGCAAGCTTTTATGATCAGTCTTTACTGTGAACTTACTTCCTACCAAGTATTGTCTAAACTTGGCAAAGCGTGCATTATGGCCAGCATTTCCTTATCATAAGTAGAATATAATAGTGCATTGCCCTTAAGTTTCCTGCTCTCAAAAGCTATGAGATGTCAGTCCTACATCAAAACCGCCCTGATTCTGCTCCCTGAAGCATCACACTCCAAAACAAAGGGTCTAGAAAAATTAGGAAGTGCCAAAACCGAACACGTGCTCATCACCCGTTTCAGTCTATCAAAAATTGTCTCTGAATCCTCTGTCCATCTAAAAGCAACTTTCCGTGTCAGATCAGTGAGGGGGTTTGCTACCTAAGAAAAACCTTTAGCGAATTGCCTGTAATAAGAGCAAAGGCCAAGGAAGCCCCACAATTTAGATACATCTCTCGGTGGTGGCCAATCCAGGATTGCCTGTATCTTTTCCTGATGTACCTTAACTCCCTCTACACCAATCACATGACCAAGATAAAGAATCTCAGCTAGTCCAAATTCGCACTTAGACTCCTTTGCAAATAAAGAGTGTTCTTCCATGAGGCTAAGTCTCTCATCTAGGTGTTGCAAATGTTCCTCCCAAGTCCTGCTAAAGATCAAGATGTCATCAAAGAAGACCAGCACATTCTTTCGTAGCTACTTTTTTAAAGATGTGGTTCATGCATGACTGAAAAGTAGCTGGTACGTTAGTGAGCACAAATGTCATCACCAAAAACTCAATGTTCGTAGTGGCATCTAAAAGTTGTCTCATGCACATCCTCCTCTCGGACTCGTATCTGATGGTATCCCGATCGAAGATCTATCTTCAAGAAATAAAAAGCTCCATGAAACTCATCCAATAACTCATCAATGCGGGGAATCAGATACATGTTTTTAATGGTCCTCTTATTAAGGGCGTGGTAATCAATACACATTCGAAGAGTGCCATCCTTCTTTTTAACCAACACCACTGAATAGGCAAAAGGGCTGGATTTGGGCCTAATATGTCCCATATCTAGCAATTCATTGATCGTCTTCTCTATCTCTTCCTTGTAATGCCTGGGGTGATGATAAGGAGTGGTAGTGATGGGTTTGGCGCCCTCCTCTAGCTCAATGACATGCTCAAACCCTCTATCCGGTGGAATACCTAGGGGTGAATCCTCAAATACCCTCCTATGTCAAGCATCGTTTGGATGTCACAATGATATTGTTATCCTGTACCTTGTGTTTCCTTAGAGGAGATGAAACACTGTGTCATCCATTCGATATCACCGTGCCTCAAAATGGCTTCCATCCTATGAGTTGTTATCAACCTGGATTCCCCTTCTGGCATAGCCTTGAGGATCACCTGTCGACCATCTTGTAAGAACTCTAATTGCATCTTCTCATGATCAACCATATATTTTCCTATTGTCTGTAACCACTGTCTCCCCAACATGGCATCTAGTCCATCTAAATCCACCACATAAAAATCTGCCTCAAGAAGGAAATCGTCAAAATGAATCAAAAGTCCTAACACCTTCCCTGCGCATCTCAATCTCTCACCTCCTACCACCCTAACCTCAAACTCAGGTATGTCATCAATCTACAACTTCCTCTTGGTAACCCATTGTGAGCTTATGAAGTTATGCGAGGCACCTGTATCCAAGAGATGTATAATACACTGTCCTCTAACAATTCCTTTCAAACGAAACGGTTGTCCTATGGGATCGCTAGAAAGTGATGCTATGATAGTGATGTTATGTAATGTTCCTGTTATAAAATAAATCATTTTATCAAACTATTGTAATGAGCCGATTGATTTAATGTATCTCGGACCCATTTTTATTTTGTTTACGTAGTTTGTGTCATCGTCAGCTATCTTTGTACACCCTTGGAAAGTTTTCCCTGACGGGTATTTAAGCACGGCTTATAGGTAGTCATTAAGTATGCAATTTGGATTATTTTCTCTCTACTGCAAATTCCTATTGAAATTCTCTGTTGTTCGCCATTTCGGAGGTGAAAGATCTTCCCTATTTGGTCATCTCAATTTCGATGGGAATCAATCCTCACCCTATTCCTTCGCCTGTAATACTTCGCTCGGATCTGGCAAATTAGAGCACCATCTTTCGGCATACATATACATACATACATACATACATATATTCCTAAAGGAATTCTCTGTATTCGATCCTTATTATGTGGTATCTGGATTCCATCAAAATCTATGTGATTGTGAACAAACAAGAGTGTTCTCACCATAGGACTCAGATATCCATCCGTACCACTTCTTGTCCTTGTCCGAATTGCTTCTTTTGTGGTCGTACGGCCTTCACCTTTCGCCCACATTCTTCCTGTCGTCTACCAATCCAACGTACAGCTTGTCGTACGGCTATCTCATCCTTACGCCGTACACTCTCCTCTCCCTCTCCACTGTACGGTAATCCCTGCCCTCCGTACAATCATCTTTCACTACCGTTCAACACAACAATCTCCGTACGGCCTCTTGGATCATCCTCCATACGACCATAACACAGCCTCCATACAGACACTATCCCGAGACCGTATGGCCCTCATCCTAGGCGTTCTACGGCCATCAAATTGGTTTTCACCAAGCCTTAGCACATGGGAACATTACAAGCTGCCCTTGGGTACCTTCTTTCTTCTTCCCTCTAGGTGGTCGATCCTCCTTCCCCTCCTCATCATTGCCATCAACATCATTGCCCTCCTGCTACTCATCCTCCTCCTCTACAAGCACCTCTACATAATGTATCTTGCCTTTGTCAAGGCATCTATGATCCGGTCTCCATGGCTCTCAACAAGTGAAGCATGGCTTCTTCCTCCTGAGTTTGTTTCGTGTCTCAAAGTCCATCCTGGGAGATGTATAGCCTGATGTTGGTTTTTGTTCTTTTGAAAAGAAGTGGTCTCCTTATACGTCTTCTTAGGAGGCTGTAATATCGAAGAGGGTGACTATATCGCGTGCGATCTTAATAGCATCATCTAGAGTGTTTGGTTTAAGTACCTTAACCAAACCTCTATATCTATCATGTAAACCCTCGGTGAACAACATTACCTTATGTTGTTCTGTCATGTCAGGAACCATCACCGAGATCCACTGAAACTCGTCAATGAAATCATCTAAAGATCCGCCCTGTTGTAGCTGTACCAAATCCCTATAATAGACCTCTATCTCCTTCCTGTCAAAGCGAATAATCAGCTTAGTGCTAAAAGTCTCATATGATGCAATGAGACCATGATCTTGGGTAACCAACCCATGGTGCTACCAATCATATGATGCTCCCTCTAAGTGCATCGCAAAAAATGTGATGGCTTCCGTCTCTGACATAGGTTTAAGTGTTAATTACGTGTGTAGCTTGTGAATCCAAGCTCTCACAGAAGTCTTACTGCTGCCATCAAAAGTAGGAAGAGATAATTTGTTCATAGCATTTTTTAAATCTTTGTTTGGTGCTCTAGGCCTCCTATCCTGTTGTTCTCTATCTAACTCCCTTTTCTGATTTAGATATTGGACAAAAGACATATTTTGTTTAATAGGATCAAGAACCAAATCTCGTTGATCATATATTGCCATAACATTGTCCGGTAGTAAATTTGGTGCTGCAAGTGGTGTTGCCTCTTCTTCTGCATTAAAAACTAACATTAAAGGTCTGTCAGTGTTTCATGTGGTGGCTCTAACAGCTCAGGGTGATCCCGCTACACTACTACCACCACTATGATGGCTTGGGGCTCTCTTGTTGGCAGGGGCTAATGCTGTATATTAACTACAAGTTGCTATAGAGCATCAACTATGTTATTCTACCCATCTTTAATAGCCCGCAATGTCTCTCTAACTTCCTTGTCCGGTTTAGTTTCATTACGTACCATTTGAATGTTGTTTACTTGTTCCGCCTATTCAAAATGACCAGCCTGTTTAGTTTGTTCAGCTTGTTCACCTGTTCCAAAAACCAATTCCTCATCCACTGAATAACTATCTTCAATATCAATTTGTTCAGAAGACCCTGCTTGTTCCAGTTAGAGGTGACTGAAATTATAAAGTATTTTCTTCATACCCTGCTATCAGTTTACTTCCTATTTAACCCACAAGATGGCAGGACCTATAGCTCTGATATCACTATAATAATCTTGACTTAGTTCAATTAAAAACTGGATCTTGGCTAGAGGTAATTTTGTCAAACACTTAGTACGTAATCCTGATATTATGTTCTGATGTTGCTTGTAAATAATTTGAATCCAGTTTGCATAACACTATGACTACGAAACTCACAAGTAATAAGATAATCTCAGAGAATGATGTTACTGTATTTTATTAAATTCCAGATCGCAACAAACTCATACAATGTTTAACTATCATGCATAATGTGAAACATTTACTGAAAGAGTTCTTCAACCATTAATTACATTCAAATCTCAAATTTATGCAAGAATAATGGTGGAACCTGGTATTGCAGAAGCTCACGGCAGTATTGCTTAACTATGATTTGCTCCTCCTTATTTCCTTCAGAGATGTCAACGTCAACACACCACTGTCAGCACTGATTTCACTGGGAGATCATTAACACCAGACGCTCCTCTACCCACCCGACTGATGAATTCTACCTTGACGTTAATGCTTGGAACGATGTCTTCTTGACGTGATGCTACTCCAGATATATGTAACTATAGATTAGAGGAAGAATATCATGTACTGAAATCGTGACCCACTGATTGATGTTTGTTGTATTCTACTGTCTCATGCATGCATACTTACTATAGTTCCTTGCCATCACTGCAGATATTTATAACACAATTGCACTGCGGAATAAGTATGAGACACCGTCCCACTATTCTCGCTAACCTTATTTAGCTACCATGTTTTGACGCCAACAAACACTAATATTTTATACTGATACCAAAGGAACAATACTTACATTAAAGTGAACGTTTCTACTGCCATTTGAATGAATCCACTACTTGTCGTCTAACTTTATATCTCAACTGGTATTCTAGGCGCTCAATCACCATGTACTTGTGCGTTGTCTAAAACTCTTATATCAACCTTCCAGACCTTTAATTTGAAACCTTAGTTCTGTAATTATAATGTGATCCACTAGGTCATCGTCTAGTCTCACCACTTTCCTTAAGGGTCTTGTCCTTCGGAAAATATCTAGTCACATTGAAGCAACCTAATTAAGAATTTGAATAATAGCATATATTCGTGTGTTCTTTCCCAAGACAAACTCTCTTATTTATAACCTCGAAGTGAGGGAAAGTGTTGGAATAAGAGACGTTCAATAAAACACCAATTTCGTCTTCTGGTCACTTAAGTCACTTTATAAAGTGAATGACTTATAAAACATAAAGTAACTTTATTAAAGTACTTTAATACATTAAGTGACAAACTTAAGACAAATCTTCCCTTGTGACTAACAGGCATCCTTACTAGTAATGTCATTAATCTATCCGGATGTGGAGATAGATTAACCAAGTGCCAACAGAATTAGCACGAAAGAGGGGACACGACATGGTGAAGTTTCATAAACTACTTTGGAGACATCTTGAGATCTCAACCTACTCTTACATTAGGTAAGGCTATCCTCAATAGAATGGTTGTCAATTCTAACCTCAAAGTCACAAGATTTTCATATCCTATACTATTAGCAATAGTTGACTTCGGCTTATCACCAACATTTGTGTTATTTTGTTGGGACCAAATTGTATGATTCATATCTTCATTGCTGTTCTCAATTTCATTGGCTGTCTTATCCTCCTTAGAATTCCCACAAACATGATTAGTTGTCCAAGTCTCTTGGCATGTAGAACATATCTTCTCTCTTCTCGTTTGGTTCTTGCTCATTGTAGGAGATCATTCAACCTGTAAGCTCACTGAAATTAGATCATTTTCAATCATATGCTCCTTGAATCTTTCAATTTATGGTCAACCAATCTTTTTGAGAACTCGTAATCAATAGGTAATACATGTTCCTCTAAATAGCTAATAAATTTAATTGCATTTGCTTACGTACCGCATCATTTTATCAACAATTAAGGACATCATGGTGTGCATGCAAGCCCTTACATTGTTTGGATGATGCTTTTTGACATCAATCAAGAAACATTGAAACATTTGAAGAATCAAATCATTACATTCAAGGTCAATCATAATGGAAAATTGTCATTTCTTCTACTCCCCGTGCTCTCTTTCATCTTGATGATATATTATGTAGTGTGATCCGAAACATCAATAATAAAAATTATTTACATGATTAAATCTAGAAGCTTTTCACACATTCATATGGATTGTGTAAATCTGAAAACTTTGATCTGACCTTGTCATAATTTCTAAGATCTTAACCCTTTTAACAAACAAATGGCATTTGTCATCACGTACCCCTTGGAAGCTCTTCACAAGTAATTGTAGAATCCTCCTCAGAACATCATCCTTATAAGCTGCTACAGGAGCTGTTATCTGTGTAAACTCACTGAAACACATAGCAACTGCAAGTCTAACATCTTGATGTGGATGTTCCATAAACCAGTATTGGACTAGAGCAACCATTGAGGGCTGCAAGGCCCAATTCAGGATCCTACAATCTGATTGATCAACTTTAGATAGATATGAATCTAATTTTTCCAATTTAGGAAGAATGCCATCTAGAGATTTCGTGCACTCCAATTGTAAGCCAATCATATACAATCAATTCGCCACTTCCTGTTCTTTCTGCAAGTCCCGTATCTGATCATCATTGAATGTATCATTAAATTCTTGTGAGAAAAGATTGCTCTTAGAATTCTCTATTGTCTTTATTTTGCTTTTCCAAGTTGTAGTTCCCAACCCTTCAATAGTGCAGTTCTGAACCACTGTAATAGACTGCACCTTGTTTGCATACACCAGCTGAGATGATTTCATCTTAGAAGAGTGCTGAACATACTTACAACCTCGAGGTGAGTCAAAATTCAAATAACAGGAAGAGATGAATCGATTTTCTGCAAACTAGTTAAACTAACTGCAATAACTGTGCCTTCTACTACTGTATGGTGGTACTTGTATTCTGACACCAGATTTATTACACCTTTCCTTTAGTTTGCAAGCATATATGTCAAATACTTTGCACGTAAAGAAAAAGTTCTTGCAAGTGTTATGTGTTGCCTCTCTGTCTAGAACTTCACATTATACAACCATCTAACAATAAATGCGTACAACCGAGTTCTTTTGTAATCTTCAATCAGTAAATTTTCAATTCTGGGCATTTTATCAAATAATTTGCAGGATTTAATCTCAAATTTGCAATGTGTTTTAATTTAAGTATTCAAGCAATTTTTAGTCTTAGAAGAAACAAGAACTTGCAACTTTTGATTAGAATTCACAATGCTTAATAGATAACACTCTAGAATGCAAAACAGTTTAGACCTAATAAAAGCATTTACATTTGAAAGAGATCTGCCTTAAAATATTATATTCTTTGCCATGCCTTAAAATATTAAATATTTCACCATGTTCACATCAGGTGGTCCAAATGTAAAAGCAAAGAAATCATCTTAAACCCTGACATGTACAGATTAGTGCCTTTTCTAATAACTCAATGCAATGAAGATGTCAACTGAGAATTATATAGTAAGAAGTTCCTCTCAAATACTAACACCAAACAGGGACATATCTTTACACACAAAGGATTATGTTGTCTCCAAGGCCATACCAATTATTAACCTTTCGAACTTCAGGACCTCCACACATTAGAATAGAAGAATGCTACACACCAAAGAATACAATGTAACTGTTTATGCAAACAACTCCTAGTATAGTTGAAATAGATAGTTATAGTTGTGGTACTCTGTTTCTCCAGCGTGAATTATGAACTGCAATATCTCTCACCCATCTTTCATTCCATAGAGTTTTCTTGCTAAGCAATCTTCCTCATCAGTTGCAAGCATCTTTCTGTAAATTGGGCTCTTGATAGTCCACCCTTGAGTTTAGTCATGCCATTATTATTGGTTGTGAGTATTGTCATTTCATGAAAGAATCCAACTAGTAGATTCCATAGAGCTCTCCGATGACCTCCCCTGCGATTTCTCCCACGATTTCTCCTGTGTCGCCATTGTCCATCACTGCAACTGCCATTCTCCTGTCTGTGGTCATCCATGGCTTCCGTATACAGTGACCGCAGGCGTCTACTATCTGAGGCTCGACAAGATTTACACGGGCGTCTGGTGTCTGGTGTCGGGTTGCTTCTGCTTCCTCGTGAAGATGTTTTTCATTTTTTCATTTTTCTTCGCGGGTCTTTGACTACATGGTGGTTGCATCTAGTGTTGGCATTCCTCCCTTCTATTGCTCTCTAGACTTCCCGCGGCTTCTTCACTGGTGCTCATTTTCGATTGCTTCCTGCTTAAGACCGTGTACCCTCCTTCTTCTATTCTACTCGTGATTCTTCTTGCCATAGCCAACTGTCGTTTCTTCTCATTTGCAATGGATGTTGCAAGGTCTTTTGACCATTTCATTGCAGATCGCGGGTGGCGAAATTGATTTGACCTTTTCTCATTTCGAGTTTGTGGGTTTCCTTTGCTAGTTTTTACCAGTGTGGTCTTCACCTGCGATTGCTCTTGGGGTGCCTCCTGATGGTTTTTATATTGTGGTTTTTCTGTGCGGTGTTGGCGATTGATCCTCCTCTTTCACGGCTCTCCTCTAATTGGCATTTTTGGGGTTTGAGGCTTTTCTGCAATGACTACTGTTGACTGTGACCCCCCACAGCATCCACAACATCAACTTCTGACCTACCAGCAATTATGCGATCGGGTTAAGATGCTTGAAGCTGATAATACAACACTCAAAGAACAAGTTGTTGTACTTACAATTGATATTGTAGAGGTCAAAATGTCTATAGCACTGAACACCACAAGTATCAAATGATTTTCCTATACCTTTATCTTTGAAACGGTAGGCTTCAAATCCAATGTTCAATTTGTTATTGAACAACTTGAAGGGTTGGATAAAATCAAGGATCAACAAACTGAACTAGCTACAATACATTCCTCTTTGATTGTTGAAACTGAACAGAAGGTGAGATCTTGCGCCTCTCTTTGCACCAGCATAGATACTACTACACCTCAGTTGAGTTTGGATAAGATAATGCAAGGAAAGATTGATGATGAGCGCGTTCATCATGCACGTGAGCTCAACTTACACGTTCAAGGCCTCTCACCCATTGTGGATCCTATGGTTGCTGGACATTGTTTCCTCTTTGATCAACTCGGTTTATCCAATATCACTTTAGACAAGTGTTGGTTTGGTAATGGTGATACTCTCTTCATCCAATTTCTCTCCCTTTCTGACAGACTCCAGGCACTTAAAGTGAAGAGAAAATTGCTCTCACTCCCCTCTAAAATTTATCTTGATGAAGATCTCACTAAGACACAGGTTACAGGGCTGAAACATGCATGGAGAATTGTGGCAGAGGCTAGGCGAGAGGGAAAGTGGGCTGTCATTAGGAATCTTAGAGCTGTGGTTCGTGATTCTCTACCTGTTGGGTGAGTTGAGAGGGTGACCTTCAAGACAGCATGACGGTTTCAACAGCAGTCTGACAAGAGGAAATTCGCTTCTCTTCTTGTCAACTACTAAATGGTAACAGATCTTTATGGTCATTACCTGGTCTCCTTCACGATGCAATGGAGTCTACTAATATTTTGGCCATTATTGAGACTCACAAGAAACCCATGTGCCCTCTTCCTGGGTATCGGGGTTACCAGTGGCTCTCAGTTTGCAGAGAAGAGGTTTGTACTTCTGGTGGGGTCTGTGGGTCAGGTGGAGTTGCTTGTTTGATTAGAGATGACATTTTCAGGTTGACTTCAGTGGTTCACTCTAATGCCTTTGACAGATTCATGTGGGTCTGTATTGGGCGTCGTAATCACTGATAGAGGGACATCTTTCTCGCGGTTTTCTATTATCCACTAACCACTTCTCCTTATCCTATTAATGATTCTGAGAATGGTGACCTTCAGGAGAGTACCTCACAGTTTACGGCAATAGGTGATATCATTATTCTCAGAGACTTCAATGCACGCACCAAGGACCTCCAGCCTCCTATACATGACCATGGCTTGGATTCGATCTATACTTCTGAGTTAGATCCGATCAGTATGGGACTCCAGCGTACCTCAGATGATGCTTCTGGTCCTCTTTCTTGCTATGGTCGTCACCTCCTTCAGCTATGTGAGTCTCCTAGTTTATTACTTTTAAATGGGTTATCCTTTTACCCGAGCTCCCATCTCTTTACCTGTTGGCCTCAGTGTGGTGGTGCGAGTGTAGTGGACTATGTCATCACCTCTTCTTCCTTCATTCCCTCCATTTACCATTTCACCATCTCTCGCCTCCCTTTTGCTGACCATGCTCTCCTTAGCATTGCTATAGGCTCTTCTTCACGTTTAGCGCCTTCTCTACAGCCCTCCCCCATTCAATCATACAATGTCTGCACTCCTACAAGATTTCTCTTTTCCGAGGGTGATGGTGAGCTTTTTTCTTATCATCTTTGGAGACTCCTGACACCTGCTAGTTTTACTAATTCACAGGTGGTCTCGACCATGTTTGACTTGCTTCTGCCATATGGTAGTCCGCTCTCCAATCCATTCCTCAGCGCCCCCCTCCTCTCAGATCTAAGTGCCAAAATACTTGTCCTATGAATAAATGGTTTGATGATGATTGTAAAACTTTTCATCGATCTGTTCGTTCTACCTTTGAGACTCACTCCCCTAACTTCGCCCACTTACGTGTTTCTTATCTTCATTTCCTTCGCCATAAGAAGCGTTCTTTTGCTTCTTCTCAGTGCAAATCAGTTCGCTCCATGCTCATCCAGAATCCCCAGAGTTTTTGTCCTCCATCCTTGACTTTCACTCTTCGACTTCCCATACCATTTCGTTGTATGATATTCCGAGTCAGCCTTCCCTTCATTCCATTCCGCCTCCTTACTATCGTCTGTTCACTTCCTCTTGTATCCTTGAGGCTAGTAGATCCATGAGATGTAGTAGAGTTGTGAATGAGGATGGTTTCCAGGAAGAACCCTTCAAACTTGGTGCTTTAATTCTTGGTTCTTATCTTCCTACACTCTTTAATAGAGTTGTTTGCATTGGTTTTCCTGAGACATGGTCAAGGCATGTGATTTACCCTATCCATAAGTCTGGACTTACTTTGGACCCAAGTAACTATAGGACTATCATGATTGGACATACCTTTGCCAAACTTTACACTATTGCTCTTAACACCATGTTATCTGGAGAGCTGGACAGGAGAGGTTCCAAAGCTAAAGGGCAAGCTGGTTTTCGTACTAACTATTAGACAATGGATCATATCTTCACTCTATGGGCTATTATTGAGGAGGCTAAGCATCGCTCTGAGAAAGTCTACTGCTGTTTTGTGGATTTTCGTAAGGCTTTTGATTTTGTTCCTAGAATGGCCTTATCTGAGAGACTTCATAAGATTGGGATCTCAGATATGCTTTTGACTGCGATTATGAGACTGTACGAGAAGGTGACTGGTAGGCTCGGGACTCCAAAGGGTTTCTCTAATCCGATTCAGAGCACCATTGGTGTGAAGCAGGGCTGCCCTCTTTCACCTTATCTGTTCGGATTGTATATTGACGAGCTAGAGGATTTTCTTGTGAGCTCTTCCCATCCCCGTGACGGTTGTTATTTACATCATGTGTTGATATCCATTCTCCTTTTTGCAGATGATGTTGTTCTCCTAGCCTCTTCTCCAGACAGTTTACAGAGACTCCTTGATGGCCTGGCCTCTTTCTATGACCAGCATCAGCTTGTAGTTTATCTGGCTAAGACTCAGGTGAACTTAAACTGCTTGAAAACCTCTCATCTTCATTTTTTTTCTAGGGACAGGAGGTTGAGATCACTTCTTCATACATATATCTTGGTGTTAAGTTTTCGGGACCCCGCTTCAGTTTGAGACCAACTACTCATTCTAGGATTAGTAAGTGTATGGGATCTCTGGCCATGATTGAGAGGTAGTGTTTCAAGCATCATTTTCAGGATATTTCATCCAAGTTGTCCCTCTTGGACTCCTTGGTTAGACCGACTGTTCTTTATGGCTCGGTTGTTTGGGGGCCTTCTCTTCTTGCTTCTGATTGGGCTTCTATTGAGTGTGTTCAAACGTTATTTTTACAGCGCATCATCAAATGTCACAAACTCACCCCCCACAGTATTGTTTTAGCCAAGTTTGGAACTCATCCTTTTAGGCTTTCGACCATTTTTGACTTAATCTAGTTTCTCCATCGGCTTCGAGGTTTCATGGACTCTAATGTTGACCGTCATAAATACTCTCATCTTGCAGATTGCTCTTCTATTCAGGTTAGGAGATCCGATACTGCCACTAGATTTTGATGTTGGTATGCCCTTGCCACCTCTCTATTGGGTTCGATTGGGATTGACATTGATCGTCTCCCTCCTTACCAGTTCTCGCTAGACGCTCCTGCTCATCTCCTCCCCTCTCGTCAAGAGTTGAACGATTGTGTTAGACAGGATATCTACGATCAGTACATTATCACTACTTGGAGTAATCCTCCTAGGGGATTACGTCCTAAGATGGCATTTTATGCAAAGCATTTTCATGAGATTTAGGATGGTATCATTGTGCGGCCTACTTATCTCTATCGGCATTGGTGTCATTCCCTTAGATTCTCTCTAGGCTCTTTCAAAGTTGGCTCTCATTGTCTTCGTATCCAAATTGATCACCATATGGATAGAGAGGATCGAGTTTGCAAATTGTGTTCTTTAACAGAGATTGAGTCTGAGACCCATTTCTTATTTCGTTGCCTTATCTACTATGAGACCCGAGGTAGATTTTATTGTCTTTTCAAGGATTGTTTCTCTCTCAAAGTTCTTCAGCTATGTTTATCAGCGGTGTCTTGCACTTTATCTTCGAGAGGCTACCCAACTTTGTGGGCATGCTCTTCAGTTAGCTAGGTCTCAGATCCACACCTCTGACCAGCTCATTACCACCTTTTACTCCCCCTTATCTCCTTCACGTGGTGTTAAAAGGCCTTCCAACACTACTCCTAGATCAGTCAGGCACTGTACCAGTCTTTTCAAGTAGCGACAATCCTCTAGTGGATCTCAGTGAAGATCAAAGACTTTGAATCATCCACAATTATATCATTCTGTCTCTGATTACTTTGTACCAAGGAAGGACTTATAGTTCTTACCTTGTGTTTCTTGGTCTTCTATCTTGTTTTGTTTCTTTTCCAACACCATTTTGGTGTTTCTAGTGTGGTCGGCTCCTTTGTTTGTATGCTCAGTCCCATAAACCTTTTCGGTTTTTTGTTGGACATTAATATTATTATCTTATCTTATCTACTCTTGTGAATGATGATGTTTGAAATTTTTATATATTCCTCCAACTTTTAATAGAAAAACTCCTGCGTTGCTCGTTTGGCTTCCATGGAAGTAAACAGAAACATCAATGGTTACAAATCGATGCTCCTTCTGAAAATAGCCAACTTTTGTGAGTCTCACCCCACAAAAGCAAAGCTTATCTATAACATTCAACTTTCATTAACCCTCCATGGGCCTCATAAAATGAATGGCAGCCGTTTCTAGTTTCTTCCTAGAAAGAGTCAACTAACTCTTGTGACACCTTTGTGCAGGCATAATATTCTTCAACGACGAATTCACCACCAAATTCTTTAATTCAAATGTTTGATAAAAAAAGGTATGACGACTCCTAGAAAAAGCCTCAAATCTTACAAACTACCATTTTAATTTTCCACGGAGCTCATCAAGAACTATTGCCTCTTGATAAAACTTCAATATGTGATTCCACTTCAAATACAAAACACCTTGAAATGAATAGACTTCTTCTAACCAATAAGAGTCTGATTTAATAAATATTAGCTCTTGAATTTAGACTTTCTAATGAAATATTCCTCCAGTTAATTTGGGATCCGTAATATAAAATTAGAGAAGCTCACAACACTTTATTTATGTTGCACCCAATAAAACAATAGAGACCTCGATGAATATGTACAAATATTGACCACTCCTTTTTTAATAACTCTTGACATTATAAAGTCTACTGAATGATCAGTTTTAAATATAAATTGACTTTGGTCTGCAGATGTATATACTTACATGACTCCGCCTCTTAAACAATAGCTACAGCTTATAATAAAAATGAACTCCTTTGTTTATTCGAAAAAAACTTCCACTCAATACTGTCAGATAAGCCATAGAAACATAAATGTGCATCAAATACCTTTGCATCTGCCCGTCAAAAAATAAACCACTGATGATTTTATTATGTATTTTCTGCAAATATAAATCTTTCACAATAGTCTTCACCAATTATTGAGGCCACGACAAAACATTTAGGCAGAATATAGACTTGAATATTTTGCACATTATTTTCATGTGCAGAAGCTTCAGGCTTGTAAATATTTGTTTTCTCTGAAAATCTCTCTAATAAAACTATCTTTGATAAAGTTTCGCAGGCAGGCAGGAAAACCAGCTCTGGTACCACTGTAATATCCCGTCTAGATATTCAAACCAAAATCTTACAAATGATCTTTCATAATTACCAAGAAAATTGATGCAGAAAATTTAAGAATAACCAGTTATAAAAACCATCACATAATCAAATTAAAACTCTCAGAATCATTATTGCATTATAATAATCAACAATACAATAATAGGATATCATCCAATCCTAAATACAATAGTAACAGTCAGATCAAGTAAACAAAGAACCTGAAATACAATTGTGAATTTTGTCGTGAAACCACTAGTGATGATGAATTGAGTTGCCATCGAATCCACTAGTATGTCTAAAAGTTTCTGTCCTTGGGTTTAAGAAAGACAAATTGAAAGCTCAAGGTTTCCTCAATTTCTCCAAGAGAAATCCCAAAATCAAACTGAGTCCAAGCAAAAAAAGAATGAGCCTCTGCAAGTCCTTTGAAACACAACCTTCAATTTCCCTTGCATGTCTCTTCATATTTATTTCTATCTTTTATAAATCCACTTTATTTTAATATATATACCAAGGTTGCACAGGTACGCATACCAGGTATTGATACGCATATCCCATACTGGGTACTTACTTGGGTACATACCTTGAAGCTAGAAATGCCATGTCAGCTTACTATTTTTCCCCCTTGCAAAATGTAAGAAAAATGCTATGTAGGTTAAGATGTTTGATTCTCAGTTTTTCATTTGCATATCAGCTTGTTGTTTATCAAGCATCATTCAATATCTAATCAGTTTGAAACTTTGATACAATATTGATTAACAGTAAACTACTAAATTTTTTCTGATTTTCAATGTTCAAGTTAGAACTAGAACTTATCATTTGCAATACGTCATTATATGATTTATGATCTTATTCAAATTTAAAATCTGCCTTCTTTGTTATGCATCTAAAGTTTAAACATTCAGCATATATATTATGAATCACGACTCCTATCTTCAGATTTTTCTTGTTTTGAAAGCTCAATGTCATGACTCACAACTCATTCCCAAATTTTCTATAAAATATCAAAAATTATATTAGAAAAAATACAAGGCATATCCACGTACCCTATTCCCTAGTTTGAAAAATAGTCATACACATACCCATGCCCGTACCCAAGTACCATCATACCTGTGCAACCTTGATATATCCATTTATTTATAAAGTGACATAGAAATAGACTTTTAAAACTTCTGGCATTAAAATAAACAACAAATTGAACTCGGAACCCATATGTGATAGCTTGTCGGAAAGCTCAAAGTGATACACTCCAAGTCCAATACAGTAATGGTCAAAAGACTAAACCCTATTGACTTGCTATAAATAGTAAATAGCTTGAAACCTTGCCAAATCGACTTTTGATTGTCCTAGAACTAGGCCAAATCTCATACTAACCCCTATAAAATCCTGGTTAACTTGCAGCACCATGGCAAAAAGGGCTTATGATGCATCAATAAAATATGGCTAGAAAAAGGGGACATTACAAATTCCTTTTTCCATTTCATCTATTTTGGGCTTCCACATAAGATTTTCAATGAATTTGTACGAATCATTTGCCATTGCTAACACTTGTACAAGCCTCTCTTTTGTAACCAATAACATGTCCCTCAAATCATGTTGTGTTAAGGTTTTTGCCCAAAATTAATAAGGCATAAGTGTTGTAACTTGTCAATTTTTTGGATTTGTCATTCAATAAAGGCACACCATTTCCATCACCCTAACTTACTTCTATAGTCGGTGAAATACAATCGTCATGTGTGGTTATCAGAACATATTTTTCCTCTTCATATGTTTTATTAATATGGATCTGCAAGTCACCAACAAATATTTCTGAATACCCCTTACCTATAATGATTGATTCTTCCTCCACATTGACCACCTAGGCTGATTGGAAACACTTTTCCTTTGTGCCTTCATTACACCTCGTTAAGAGTTGAATTCAAGGCTTGCACTTGCATCATCACTTGGCTACATCAAATCTTCCCTCTAAATAATACCACAACCATGTTCGAGTGACCAAGTCTCTTGGCATGTGAAACCAATTTGCTCTTCCCTCATTTGGTTCCTACTCTTTTTCAAAGATCCTAAAACATATATGCCCATTGCTATCAGCTCACTTTCAAGTTTCCGTCATGCGATTCTTAAACCTCTCAATCTTATGCTCAATCAATTCCCCCGTGACCCCATAAGCTATAAGTGATATTTTATATTCCCCTCTCAAAAATGTAAGAAAATCTAATTGTAATTGTTTTCATACATCAACATCCTCAACAAAGATCAAGGACATGATAGTTTTAGTGCACGCTCTCACATTGTTTGGGTGGTGCCTCCTATCTGCTCCTAACAAGTCTTGAAAAAATTGTAGAGTCATTCTTTCACAACCAAGATCCAATCTAATGATAAAAAACCTATGTTTTGCCATAAATTCCAAGGTCTTCACTTTCTTACATAGCTCCAAAAATTGCCTAAAAATTGCCCAAATTGCCCAAATCGTGATAAGATTCATGCTAGCCGATTTTTTATGAATCTTGAATCGCTGGAGGCGATTTTTTTGCATGAATCCGCCGATTCAAGCAATTCATGCAAAAAATCGCATGAATCTTTCCTGTGAATCGCCCGCAACAGCTAGGAAGTCGAGTTGAAAATTATTAAAAAAACAAATGTTTTATTTGCTTTCTTTTTTGTCTTTTCTCTTTGTTATAACCCTAAAGCGCCTTCTAATTGCTTAGCATGAGTAGAAGAAAGGAAGAGTGAGAGAGAAGAAGCGAAAAGAAAATCTATAGGTTTCCAACTGGCAAGAAGGAAGAGCACCAAAGAGATCAGAAGTCCATCTGGGGAGGCCATAAATTGCATTGGGGGCATTAAGTAGTCAATATCAACACTCCTCAACTCATTTGCAAGTAGTGCTGGTTTTTTTTTTTTTGCATGTTAGTGTATTATGCATTTTTTGTTAAATTTTTTTAGTTTTCATTTGCAAATCTTGAATGTTTTTTATTTTTACTAAATTGCAAACTAGGGTTTGTTGTTTTGTAGCATTTGTTTATTAGTTTCAAACATTGATATTTTACATGAATTTTTTTATTGCAGCAGCCCTTTGCTTTCATTTTCCAATTTCCACAATGGGTGAAAAAGATAAATGTTGGAAATATAATGAAGAGTTTCTTGGAAGAACCAAATTTCAAACAAAATGTATATTTTGTAAAGAAAAAATAAATTTTGGAGGTATCTATAGATTGAAATACCACATTGTTGGCATACCTGGACATGATGTCACAATTTGCACTCAACAAACTGCTCAGGCAAAATGCACTTGTTTAGTGGCATTAGAAAAAATTGAACAAGACAAGTTGAATAAGAAAATGGAACTTGAAGGGTTAAGAGGTATTGGCTCCCGTGCTCCTGCATCCGCAGCCGCATCTATATCTACATCTGCATCAGCTTCCGCATCCGTAGGTTGTGGTGGAGAGGGTTCTTCCAGGCCTCCTTTTCATCCTAGTTCTAGTGCTCATGCGAGTGCTAGTGGTAGTCGGTCTTATACTAAGACAGAGTCCAAAACCAACCTATTGTGGCCTAGAGTGCACAAAAACAGAATGGATAGTTACTTTATGCCCCGCACTACTCCTGGCTCCCAACCCACGCTTGAGGGCATGGGTTTGAACAAGGAGATTCATGATGCTGCCAAAAAAAAGATTTGCAAATTTTGGTACTTTTGCAACATTCCATTTATTGCAGCCAAGTAATTGATTCTTTTTTCTTTGTTTTCTTTAAAGTTAAAAGTACAACTTTAATTATATATACTGGTTTTATTATTTGAGTTTTTGACATCTAAATTTCTAATCAATATCATTATCTATTTGTGCCAGGGCTCCTTATTGGCAGAACATGATAGATGCAGTTGCTATTTGTGGTCCAGGGTTTAAAGCCCCAACTGAGGTTGAGTTGAGTGGATACCTCTGAGATGAAATGGTAAGAGGATATGAGGGTTGAGCTTGAGGACAACCGAAAGGAGTGGATCGAAAAGGGTTGCACCATCATGACTGATGGTTGGACAGATAGGAGGGGAAGAACACTCCTCAATTTTTTGGTATTTGGTGGAGGTGATTGATCATTCTACTTTCCTACATACATAATTTTGAATCGTGATTGACTATTTCAAATTTTGATTTGTTGATTGCTAATTATAATTCATTGTTTTGCTACTTGTAGGATATACCATGTTCCTCAAATCCATTGATGTTTCTACTCATGTAAAAAACGCCACATATTTATGTGAGGTTATTGAGGAAGTCATACCAGAGGTGGGGGATCAACATATGGTGCAAGTGGTGACGGATAATGCAGCAAGTTATGTTGCTGCAAGTAAACTTTTAACTTTTCAAGTTTTGAAAATAAATTTATTTGAAAATTGAACTTTTTCTAATTCTAACTTAGAATTTCTAAGTTTCCTAAGTTCTAACATGTTTGATGGAAAGGCACCCCACCATATTTTGGTCCCCTTGTGCGGCACACTGCATTGACCTCATGTTGGAGGAAACTGGCAAACTTGAGTGTGTCAAGTCATGTGTGGAAAGAGCAAAAAACATATGCAAGTTTATTTATAATCATTCATTTGTCCTTAGCACAATGAGGAAGTACACAGGAGGCAAAGAGTTAGCTCGTCTAAGGATCACGAGATTTGCCTCGAATTTCATCACCTTTCAGTCCTTGTTGACACCAAGGGATGATTAGAGAAGCATGTTTGTTGGGCGGGAGTGGATTTCATCTTCCTATGCTGCGACCACTGCAGGGATAGATGTGGTGGATTGCATATTTGATGATGATGGTTTTTGGAAACCTACTAGAGAAATCCCTAAGGTAAATTTATTGCAATTTAACATTTAATATTTTACAGTTTACTATGCTAATTGTTTAATGATTTAGTTTTACCTTAAGTTATATTATTGAATTATTCTATATTTAAGTTTTGACTCAAATTTTTGTTTTACTTTATATGTAAGCCACTGAGCCCCTTGTATCTCTCCTACGAATAGCTAATGGGGAGAAGCCCTCTATGGGCTACATATATGAGGGCATGGATAGGGCCAAGGAAGCCATTAGAGCCCAATATGTAGGAGTGCAGGAGAAGTATGCCCCTATTTGGGACATCATTGATAGGAGATGGCAGAATCAACGCCACAGACCCATCCATGCAATAGCTTACTTTTTGAATCCAACATTTCATTTTCGTCCTAACTTCAAGGCAGATGAGGAGGTTCTCACCGGATTATATACAGTGATCCAGAGGTTGAGTAGTGATGAGGATAGCACTGCTGCAATTATTGAGCTCGATAAGTTCGATAATAAAGAAGGGCCACTTTTCTCTAGCAGGATGGCCATAGATGCTCGGGAAACAATATAGCCAGGTAAAAATTAAATAATATATTCAATGTTCATGAATCTAGATTATAAACTTAAAGTTGATTATGTAATTTTAGAGTTGTAATTTGTAATTTGTAAATGAGACTAATTGTTTTTATTTTCCCTTATTTCAGATAGATGGTGGCAAATGTTTGGGGCCACAATCCCAAAACTTCAAAAAATTGCCATCCGTATTTTGAGTCAGCCAAGCAGCGCTTCTGGATGTGAGCGCAGTTGGTCCATGTTTGAGCACATCCACTCGAAGAGGAGAAACAGGTTGACAATGCAGAGGTTGAATGATCTTGTCTTTGTTCATTACAACCTCCGTCTTAGGATCAGACAGATTTTGGGCACTAACTCCTCTCCGATCATTCTAGAGGAGATTGATCCAAAATCAGAGTGGCTCACAGAGGTTGTGGATCCAGTCTTCACTGAAGAAGACCGCGCCTAGGTTGACCAAGTGGATATAGAGGCTGAGGCAACTAGAGCATATTCTCTAGGCATTGGTAGACGCACACGCGCACGCACAAACACAGGCCCTAGTGACGTTTGTGAGCCCATCTTATATGCAAGAGATATGGCTCGGCAGTCCTCTAGGACCTACATTAGATGCCTTTCTAGTAGACAGACTGGATACTCAGAGGTTGAGGTTGAGGCTGCAACCGAGCTTGATGATGATGTTGAGGATGATGATGACTATGAGCCTAAGGCTTGAGCTGGAGCCTTGTTTTTATATTTTGTTTACAGATATTGATACTGAATCATTGATAGACATACGTTTCAAACTTTCATGGATATTCATCTTAGATTCTTACATACATTTATGATTTGATGTCTTATGGATCATCTTACATACATTCTATGATTTGAATCATTATGAAATATGATCATTTGATTTCTATTTACTTCAGCTAGCCTACAATTTATATTTTAGATAACATAGTTACGTATGTGATGGATTTTATGTTCCAAACTTCCATGTTTATGTATGTTAAGTTTTAACTTCTATTTGATGATGTTATAGTGTGTTTAAGTTATATTCAATAAAGGGTGCATGAAATAAGTTTTAAATTGTTAAAATATCTAAATTTAAAGGGTTTTCTTCAAATTTGCCGATTCATGATTCGATTCGGCCTTGCCGATTCCAATTCACATTACTTTGCTTTCTTACCAAAAGTAGGGACTTGATGTCGTGTAGTCAACCTAAATTGTCCACAATCAGTTGTAATTCCTTCTTCAATATATCATCATTGTAAGGTGTAACAGGAGTTGTTGTTCTGATAATCTCACTCTAGCAAGAAGCAACCATTAATCTCACATCTTTAATCATATGCTTCATTAATCTGCATTGTACTAAAGAAACTATGGCGGGTTGCAAATCCCAATTCAAAAGTCTCCAATCAGACTGATCCATTTTGGATAGACATGAAAACAATTCTTCTAGCTTGATAAGAACACCATCCATACTTTTCATAGACCCCAATTGCAGTCCACTGATGTACAATAACCAGATTTAATCAAATCAGGACTAGCTCATTTCTTCATTCGATTTCTCAGAATTTACAATTAATCCATTATGATATTTTGAACAAAGATGCTAATCAACAACAAAGGAGGCTTCAAATGTGTGCAGCATCAGCAGAATGAATCAAACATAAAGTTAATTTGAGGGATATGTAACCTGAATTTACACCTTGAGTCGGCTTGTTGGGAATGGGTATCTCAGACTTTGTAGTCATGTTGTTGCAACCACATGCACCATAGTACCAACAATGTGAATTATCCAAGTGACAACCAACAACTCCTTTCAAGGTTGACGTTAGTCATAGAAACTACCCAACACTTCTATATTGACTACAACAATTACTCAATGCCATGTGAATGTCACGTCCAAAATGTAAAATTTTTGCTAGACCCATATCCCCTCAGACAATCGGTCTTTCCCTTCTATAGCCCATCTACTAGTATTATGCGAACCAATATATTTGACGGCTCTATTGTAGTAAACTTCCAACATCACTACTCCCCCCATCAATCATTCCTTCTCAAATAAACTTAAAATAATACTATATGTTCCATATGTAAGTCATTCAAATATCATTATCTTAAGCTTGATACTAATTTAGTAACTTAAAGATCAACAATGACTAATATCTTTCGTATCTAGCAAAGTTCTCAACAACTCTAGTCGAATCCTTAACATTAATGTTTCAAACAGTGGTTTGTGTAAGAGATTTCCTAGCATATTTTGCCTAGTTCAAAATGCATCAATACCAACCTTTCCAATTTCCTTGTTTTCTCTGCAACAGAGTGAAACCGCTGAAGATTTGATTCACTGCTAAGGCTCTTGGAGTTCTATAAAAATGTCATCCAACCACAAGAATACCAACTATGTTTAGATAACATGACTCAAAGTGTAAATACGATACTCTGTTGAAGTTCTTTCATTTTGCACCATTCTTCATATACATAATACACTAGACCACCCAAGCTCTCGATATTACAAATCATGCCCACAAAATTATAGGAGACAATAGTCTATGAGGGCAATCATGATATTACAAAGATTGAAAACTGTAGGCATCTCTCCACAGCCCAACTCTATATGACAACTAAGCAGTAATTATATCTGCAAATAGAAAACCTAAGGACATACAACAGTCCCAAATGATATTTGTATTGTCTGTACTTATGTAACGATAGTATGCACTTCTGAAACAGTAGAGGTTCATCATTTCAGCAAAATATAAGCCCCTCCGAACATAATCTCAAATCTTCATAAGGGCCCAATGAAATATGGAAATGAAGACTGAAGTGTCCCTTATATAAATTTGACTTTTAGTTATTATCATGAAACATTAAAAAGCGACTTTCCATTTTTCATCATACTTGCACCCAGGTATTCAACTCCAAAATATTTAACGAGGTACTACAGGAAAACCTCCTACTGTATTTCTTTCAAAACCAACACGGAAAATATATTTCCATCAAAATATATAAACACCTGCAGCAATATTTTACCTCACGACATTTGCATTAATCAGCCATTTTGTTGAAGGTGATAACTTAAAATATTCATTCCGAAAATTTCAAAAAATCTCTCCTGTACATATTATTAGTCTTGGACAAATATATTTGATACGTATGAAGTATGAAATTAAATCACTCATGGGCTCCACACAAGATCTTCATTGAATATTACAAGTTGGATGCATAAATATTTTCAAGTTACATTTAGTACTATAACATTTCTCAAGGAATAATTCCTCGTGCTTAGTGCAATCATCATCAATACATCCCACTTACAAAAATTTATATCATATTCAAAATATATACACATGCCCTCAATCAACAAAACGCATATAGTTTATCCAGGATTAAATTTTCAGAATAAACAATCTTACTGCTTGATAGAAAATATGATTCCAAATCCCTTACAAACTCAGCACAAGTGTGAATTGTTATTCATAAAACCTCAAAGGTTGGCAGGAATACCAGCTCTGATACCCCTATAATATTCCAACTGGACATCTTTTCAAATTTCTCAAATTAAACACTAAATTTTAAACAATATTTGCATACAAAAGATTTTCTATTATCTAGTAATAAAACTAGCACATACTCAAATAAACAACCTCATAAATGTTATTGCATTATAATAATCAACAATACAATAACAATCATGTAACCCAATCTTAAATACAACAGAAACAATCAGATTGGAAAACACTAAAAAAAAACCTGTACATCCATATGTGAACACTGTCATGAATTCACCACAAATGATGAACCTAGTTTGCATCCAATCCACTGAGAGCCTAAAGGTTTCAGTTCTCAAGTTTTGAACATGAAAGCTGAAATCTTTTCAATTTTCTCCAAGAAAAACAGAAATCCAAATCAATATCCAAGCCTACCAAATGAATCTCTATTCCTTCTTTTAATGCATCAAGTTGCAACACTGCAGTTTCCCTTGTTTATCTTTCGTACTCGTCCCCTTTTGTCACCGTTTTCCCCTTCTAACAATTTGCATTTAGCTCCAAATAAGACACCTTTTAATTATTTAATGAAGTGAACTTGTAATTTCCAAATGTCCCAAAAAGGGGACATACAGTTTCTCCCACCATTTTCTCTCAGCCCCTCACCTATATACATAGGAGGGTGCCTCATTGTAATTTTTTTCTTTTGGCAATGCAATAAAACTCTGTCAATTTGTACATGCCCTCTAAGGCTTTGACCTTGGATGAAAATTGCATTGCTTTCAAAAAAAGAGGCAACTTTCTTTCAAACCATGTGTTGATTCAAGGTGCTATGTGACAACAATTTCTTGAGTTGATTGCGAGTTTTGTACTTTTGTTCAAGAGGGATTTGAAATCAATCTTGCAAACTTTGAGTTGCATATTGTTTTCAAAGTTATAATTTGGTTTCAGATTTGGTATTGAAGACTTTGCGCTGCTTATCAAGTCCGAAATTAACATGGAACACTCAAGAAAGGAAATAGCTTACAGACTTTGTGCTGCTTCATTTTCTTTAATTTTGCATGCAAAGTGACATGTTGGAGACTTTGAGCTGCACGTGTGTTTCATTCATATTCTTGTAATCTCATAAGGCGTCACTTTAAGACTTTGAGCTTTTGTGAACTCCTAAGTTACTGAAAGTTGTTTGTGCATTGAAGGTTATTCTTACAACTATTTTGGTTATCAAGATTATTGCTCCCATGAGTACTTTGTAAGTAAAATACACTATTACTGTAATCCAAATATCTATTCTAAAATAAGAGAAACGGATTAGTGTCCCTCCCTGATATAGCTTACTGTAAATAGCAGTGATGTGCTTTGTTGATTCTAGTAGCAATAAGAAGGGACCCTTCCCTTATAATTAAAAGAGGCTGTGTCTCACACACTGTGGTTGGAAATATTGTATTGTGATTGATCCTTAAAAATACCAGTTGTAAAATATTCACCCAACAATAAGTATACATTGGTTTTATTTAATGATATGATATGAAGCCTTACAAAAGAATAAAGAATAAAGAAAAGAAAACCTAGAGAGTTTAGCTAAGGAGAAAACTCAATCATGATATGTGTTCGCATCCTATGAATTGAGACACAAAAAGCATGTGACCTAAAGAAACTTAAGATGCTAGCATAAAAGAGGACCTATGTGTTTTAAATAATTAATTAGGTTACTTAGGTAAATACCCTTTAATACCTTCCTACTTCTTGTGAGATTTTCACACCATTGCCCCATTGCAAATGAGGAACCCTTACTTTCCTCATAGGGTTAGGCGGTAGAGTGAATTTGGCAACAATCTTGTATTTAGAAGTTATTCTTTGTGTAGAACATAAAAATTGTAAAAATTGTCTTCTAAGTCTAGAAGTTATAAATAAAATTAAAAAATTAAGCTAAGGGAGAGTAAACTTGACCAAGTATGGAGTGAGATGAAATGCCTCTTTGGCTCAAATGAGGAAGATGGAGCCTCTTCTCATCTCAAGTGGGATAGACAAAGTCTCTTCTCATCTCAAGTGGGGTAGAGGAAGCACCTCCTCATCTCATAGTTGAATAAAGGAAGAAAAAGATTGAGTATGGGGATTAAATTAAAGTTTTCCATTGGAAGATAAACATTTACTGTAATTAAACCTTATACTGAGCTTTGTATTAAATATTTAATAAGCGTTGGATTAAATATTTAAGAACATTAAGAAAGGGAAGATCAATTTTAATGACATCAATTGGGGTGGAAATTGATTTTAAATTTAAATGAGTTTAAATATACCTTGATTTTGCAAAATATGGATTGATTTTATATATGAATTAATAATTCATCCATTGAGGCATTGAAATTATTTAAATGGCATCAATTTTAACAAATGGGCAATTGAAATTAGCAGAAAAAACTCACAAATGACAATAAATTAAATATTTTCCAATCAACTTGAAGCTGTAAAGAGGCTATGCATGAAATAAATTGATCCAAGGTCCTCAACTTTGCAAAAATATGAATCACTTCAGAAAAGGGGGATCTAATTCAAATTGATTTACTCCAGGAGTCTTTCAATTTAAATAATTATCATCAAATTTAAATAAGGAAAATAACAATATTTTAAATGATGTTGATTATTATTGGTTAATCATCAATTTGAAGATAAGAGATGAAATTTCAATTTGCAGTACCCAAATAAATTTTGTTATTTGAAAACAAAAAATAGCAAGTTTTTGATGATTTTTTAAGTATTACTAACTTGATATGTTGAAATTATCATTTAAATTTTCACAACTAATTATACGTGGTGCTTTCCCTTGCAGGTTAAAAAATGATAAGGCAGCGATTTTTGCAGAGGAGACCTCTTTTGAGAAAGGTTATCATTAACAAAGGTTGTGATAGTTCATCCCGTTTTGAGGCCTATTTAACACAACCCTTTTCTTGAAACAAAGCATCGAAGGGAGTAGATAAACATATACAAATCTACCATCAAAAATCAGCAAACTGCGCATCAATTAAGCAATCGGCAAACATCAAGGAATCAGATCAAGATCACTTATCTGCTCCAGGCAACTCGCAATCCTCAACATCAGTTTTGTGACTTCAATAATCTCTAGTATGTAGCATGGTATTGTTCTATAGAAAACTCCTCGCATAACGATAAAGGCAATAATGTGTAGATAACACGATAGTATATTTGATATAAATCTCTATTATATGGATGTACCCAATAGCATAATATATTTTACTCTCTCATCCATAATGTGAACTATTTAGATTTCCTAATTTATTCATCAAACTGCTGCAAGCAATCATGTAGAGGTGAGGAAGGGAAAACAAGGAGGCAAAACTGACATGAGATCCTCTTCTAAGTATGCCACCTCATGATGGATGGTTGGTCACCTACCACATGGGACCAAGGGAGGCAAGGTATATCCTGCCCTTGGGATTAGCTGAGAGGGATACTCTGGGCACCCTATTGCAATTTCCCCTCCAACCTCTACAATGGTTGATTGATAGGATGAATTCAATTAAGTCTCAATCACAGGAGGGCTTATAAGGTGACACAACTAGGGAGGGTAGAGACGAGCTTCCCCGTTAAGTACGACAATCATAGGAAGCCTCGTGATGGATGGTTGGAAGCCTGCCACATGGGGCCAAGTGTCATGTCCCCTCTTCCACGCTAGTTCTTCGGCACCAGGTTAATCTATCTTGGCATCCGGATAGGTTAACAGCTTCATCAATCAGGATGCCTACCAAGTCACAAGAGAGATTAATCTTATGTTGTTACTTCATGCTTTGAAAATACTTTAATAAGTCATTTTATGTTTTAAAGAGACATTCACTCTATATGGTAACTTAAGTGACTACAAGACGAAAATTGAAGTTTAATCCCACATCCCTTTCCCCAAAGCTTTTCATTCATTTCAAGGATATAAATATGTAACACCATCTTGGGATTAACACATGAAGAGTTTATGATATTAAGCAGCTTCATAGTTACTTAATAGTGACTTCGCAATCTTCTTGAGGGATGAAAAACCCTTGAGGGAAAAAGATATACTTCCTATGAAATAGGACACAAACCTGATTTTCAAAGTCGGCTACAAGAGTTAGAGTTTATTTGAAGTGAGGGCAATCGGAAAAGTAGTACTGGAAACTCAATATCATCAATTGGCATTGGGATGGCCAGGTGAGAGTAGCAAATCTACTTTAGCAATCCCGAGAAACATACCCTCCCATCTAGACATCAAAACATGACTAAGATTGACATAAGGAATGCGTAGCAAATACTGGGTATGTGACATTCGGCAACAAACAAACATGTCTATGGCATGAATAAGGTCCTTATTGATAGGAGAAGGTGGAATGACTACAAGCTTGTGTGTTTGAAGTTACGGCATCCAAGACAAGGTATCGTGACTTGGAAAGTGCAAGACGACAGGGTATGCATCCATTCATCCGCCTAGCTCTAGTCTACCCTTACTACCATGTGAGTGCAGTGATTATGGTTAATTAACATGTACAGTCGGGCAGTCTCAGTCAACGTTTAGGCGGTTAGAAACTAGAATGGGAGCTGTGATTGCAGCAGTCACGTATTAGATTTGGAGAACAGCTTGATGGAATGAATGTTATCTTAGAACTCATCTTTATCAAGTACGTATGCAAACTACTGTTTTTAGACTATGGCATATGAGATGTTGTATAACACTACTCTTATTTACCGCATGAATACTTTGAACTCCCTTCAAAAACTTGTTTGAGGGATTTTTACAATATCTGTTTGAATAGCATTTGCATATCATCTCTGCTAGTTATTAATTCATTACATATCAATAACCACTTATTTAAGGATTGGTATTTTCTAACAAGTGTTTGACAAAACTACTTTAAGAGAAAACCAGTGTATTCCATTATATACAGCAAAGAAATATTACAGTGGTATTAGAGCCACAAGACTTGCCATCTTGTGGGACATAACAGATATTTTGCATACCAATTTTTACCCAAAATGACAGCCAAGAATGAGTAGAAGACATCATCAATTCAGTTACCTATTGCCGGAACAAGCAGATTCTTTAGATCATATTGATATTGAAGACAGTTTTACAGTGGATGAGGAAATAACTTTTGGAACAGGTGAACAAATTGATATTACTCAACAGGTTGCATATTTGGGACAGGCTGAACCAAAAAACAACATTCAAATGGCACATAATGAAGCTGAGCAGGACAAGGAAGTTCGGGAAACGTTGCAGGCTATCAAAGATGGACAGAACAACATTGCTAATGCTCTTCAACAATTAGCAGGAACTATGTAGCAATTGGTTTTGGTCCATAGAAGAGCTCCAAGCCATCACATTGGAGGCAATAGTATAGCTGGATCCCCCTTAGTAGCTAGGGCTCCCACACATAACACTAACATGCCCTTAATGCCAGTTTTTAATGTAGAAGAAGCAGTGCCACTAGTAGCTCCAAATTTATTACCGGACTATGTTGAGGTTCTTTCCGAGGATGAAGGGGAGAAACAGGAAGGTGAAGATGTTGAGGACAGCAAGGAAGAAGAAGTTGAGAAGCAACCCCTTAAAGATAAAAAGAAGAGAGTCATTACGAAACAACCTCCGATTATAGCCACCCTTTCAAGTGATCCGGCATGTCATCCTTTTAGAGTGAAGGGTTTGGTTAAGGGTCAGCGCATTGTTTGCCTTTTGGATACAGGAGCCTCCCATAATTTCATTAGTACACGGATGGTATCTAGGAGGGGTTTGCAAACAGTTGACGTACCCAAGTTTGAGGTGAAGGTAGCAGGTGGTGAGGTTTTGAGATGTTCAGAGAAAGTAGCGGGTCTTCAAATACAGTTTGATGATTATCTTTTGGAGACTGATTTCTATGTTGTTGATTTGGATGGTTTGGATGCCATTCTGGGTAGACAATGGTTAAGGACTCTCCGCAGGTACACTTTTGATCACGAGACCATGTAGTTGGAATTTTCACAAGGCGATCAATTAGTAGTCCTAAAAGCCATACCAAATAGTGGACCCAGGCTGATAATAGCTCACAAGATGGAAGTTATTTTGAGGCACAATGACATAGAATGGGCAACACAGTGTTTCGTTTCGTACAAGGAGACTCAGGATACAGGACAGCAGTACTATTGTGACATTCAGATGGTCCTAGACAAGTATAGGAGGGTGTTTGAGGATATACCTCCGGCAATTCCACCAAACAGAGGGTTTGAGCATATCATTGAGCTAGAGGAGGGGGCCAAACCCATCATTACCACTCCTTATTGTCACCCCAACCACTACAAGGAAGAGATAGAGAAGACGATCAAGGAACTATTAGATATGCGACATATCAAACCCAATTCTAGCCCCTTTCCCTCTTCAGTAGTGTTGGTTAAGAAGGATGGCACCCTTCGGATGTGTATAGATTACCGCACTCTAAACAAGAGAACCATTAAAAATAGGTATCTGATTCCTCGCATTGATGAATTACTGGATGAGCTTCATGGGGTTGTTTATTTGTCGAAGATAGATCTTCGATCAGGATACCACAAGATATGAATCTGACAGGAGGATGTGCATAAGACAGCGTTCAGATGCCACTACGAACACTACGAATTCTTGGTGATGCCATTTGGGCTCACTAACGCACCAGCCACTTTCCAATCATGCATGAACCATATTTTCAAAAAACAACTAAGAAAGAGTGTGTTGGTTTTCCTTGATGACATATTACTCTTTAGCAGACTTGGGAAGAATATTTGCAGCACTTGGATGAGGTCCTTAGTCTTATGGAGGAACATTTTTTACTCGCAAAAGAGTCTAACTGCGAATTTGGGCTAACCGAGATTCTCTATTTGGGCCATGTGATTGGTGCCAAGGGGGTTAAGGTGCATCAGGAAAAGATATAGGCAATCCTAGATTGGCCACCACCAAGAGATGTATCTGAGTTGCGGGGTTTCCTTGGTCTTTGTTCCTATTACAGGCGATTCACCAAAGGTTTTTCCCAAGTAGCAACACCCCTTACTGATCTAACACGGAAATCGGCATTTAGGTGGATAGAGAATTCAGAGGTAGCCTTTGATAATCTGAAACAGATGATGAGTACATGTCTGGTGTTGGCACTTCCTGATTTTTCTAGACCCTTTATTTTGGAGTGTGATGCTTCGGGAAGTGGAATAGGGACAGTATTGATGCAGGATCGTCATCCCATAGCTTTTGAGAGCAGGAAACTTAGGGGCAGCGAATTACTATATTCTACTTATGATAAGGAGATCCTAGCCATAATGCATGCCTTAGCCAAATTTAGGCAGTACTTGGTGGGAAGTAAATTTATAGTGAAGACCGATTATAACAGCTTACGCTACTTCCTGGAATAGAAGAAATTGTATCAGAGACTGCAAAAATGGGTCAACAAGATCCAAGCTTACAATTTTGACATTGAGTATGTCAAAGGGAAAAATAATATAGTGGTTGATGCTCTTTCGCAAAAACCCCCAATACTAGAGTGCTATGCCATTTCCGAGATTTCAGCAAATTTGAGGTCCCAACTATTAGTGGAGTATTCTAAAAATGCTCATGCATGTCAAATTATGGATGGTATACTTCAAGATGAGCGGTACAAGGTAATGAATGATGTTATATATTACAAAAATTGAATCCACCTAATACCCGAATCTAAACTAAAAGGGGATATTATGCACACCATACATGATGCACCGTCAACAAGGCACCCAGATTTTTTCAAAACCTACAGACAGATCAGGGAGAAATTCTTTTGGAAGGGGCTAAAGGATGATGTATTGCAGCATGTTAGAGAGTGTCAAACTTGTCAGCAAAACAAGTCTGAATAGGGCTTTCCTGCAAGTTTACTTCAGCCTCTCCCTATTCCAGCTCAGAAGTGGGAGAGCATCTCCATGGATTTTATCACTAGGTTGCCTAGGGTCCAGTGCAGAGATTGCATTTTTGTGGTGGTAGATAGACTAACTAAGTTCGCACACTTCTTCGCGATTATCGCGGATTGGTCAACCTCTCAAGTGGCTGAATTGTTCTTCCGAGAGGTTTTTCGTCTCCATGGATTACCCAGGACTGTTGTGAGTGACAAGGACAATAGGTTTCTTAGCACCTTCTGGCAGGAGATTTTTAGATTGACAGGCACAGAATTAACTACCAGCACTAGCAATCACCCACATACAGATTGTCAGACCGAAATAGTGAATAAATGGGTGGAAGGGTACCTGAGGAATTAAATTGCAGGTTAGCAAAGAGCATGGGTTAAGTGGTTGTATTTGGGGGAGTATTGCTATAACTCCACTTATCATACGTCTATTCGGATGACTCCTTTCCGCGCCCTTTATGGTTACGAGTCTCTCTCTTTTATTGATTTAGCCTTGTAGGACAACAGGGCACCGCTGGCCAAAGATTGGATTTTGGATCGGTAGGACATCCTCAAAGCTCACAGGAATAATATTCAGCAGGCACAGAACCAGCAGAAGTTATATGCTGATGGGCATCGCACTGACCGGAGTTTTGAGCCGGGAAAGGATTTTTCTTCGTCTACAACCTTATAGACAAAGCTCCTTAAAGAAAAATGGATCAAAGAAACTCAAGACCAGATTTTACAGACCCTATTGCATCACCAGGAAGATTGGTGAGGTTGCTTACAAGTTAGACTTGTCGGGTGATAGCCGAATCGACAACTTATTCTATGTCTCATGCCTCAAGAAGGCCATTGGTCAGTAGATTGTTCCTTCAAAGGGTTTAACTCTGCTTGATGAGGAGGGTAAGCTTGTTTTGGTAACGGCTGAAGTGATCGAGACTAGGGAAAGGAAGTTGTGATATAGGATTGTCAAAGAATATTTAGTTCGTTGGAAGGACTTACCATATGAGGACGCCACTTGGGAAGGTGAGTCTATTTTGCAACACCCAACATTGAGATTGCTTGAGAGCAAGCAATCAGGGGAACGGAAGACTGTCATGTCCCCTCTTCCGCACTAGTTCTTCGGCGCCAAGTTTATCTATCTCCACATCCGGATAGGTTAACAGCTTCATCATTCAGGATGCCTGCCAAGTCACAAGAGAGCTTAATCTTATGTTGTTACTTCATGCTTTGAAAATACTTTAATAAGTCACTTTATGTTTTAAAGAGACATTCACTCTATATGGTAACTTAAGTGACTACACGACGAAAATTGAAGTTTAATCCCACATCCCTTACCCCAAAGCTTTTCACTAATTTCAAGGATATAAATATGTAACACCATCTTGGGATTAACACATGAAGAGTTTATGATATTAGGCAGCTTCATAGTTACTTAATAGTGACTTTGCAATCTTCTTGAGGGACGAAAAACCCTTGAGGGAAAAAGGTATACTTCCTATGAAATCAGACGCAAACCTGATTTTCAAAGTCAGCTACAGGAGTCAGAGTTTATTTCAAGTGAGGGTAGTCAGAATAGTAGTACTGGAAACTCAATATCATCAGTTGGCATTGGGATGACCAGGTGAGAGTAGCAAATCTACTGCATTTTGTAAGGTAGCAATCCTGTGAAACATACTCTTCCGTCTAGACATTAGAACATGACTGAGATTGACATAAGGAATGCGAGGCAGATACTAGGTATGTGACAATCGGTAGCAGACAAACACGTCTATGGCATGAATAAGGTCCTTACTGATAGGAGAAGGTGGAACTATTGCAAGCTCGTGTGTTTGAAGTTACGGCATCCAAGACAAGGTATCGTGACTTGGAAAGTGCAAGACGACAAGGTATGCATCCATTCATCTGCCCAGCTCTAGTCTACCCTTACTACCGTGTGAGTGCAGTGATTATGGTTAATTAACATCTACAGTTGGGCAGTCTCAATCAACGTGCAGGCGGTTAGAGACTAGAATGGGAGCTGTGATTGCACCAGTCACGTATTAGATTTGGAGAACAGCTTGATGGAATGATCGCTATCTTAGAACTCATCTTTATCAAGTATGTATGTAAACTACTGTTTTTAGACTATGGCATATGAGATGTTGTATAACACTAATCTTATTTACTGCATGAATACTTTGAACTCCCTTCAGAAATTTGTTTGAGGGATTTTTACAATATCTGTTTGAATGGTATTTGCATATCATCTCTACTAGTTACTAATTCATTACATATCAGTAACCACTTATTTAAGGATTGGTATTTCTTGACAAGTGTTTGACAAAATTACTTTAAGACAAAACCAATGTATTCCATTATATACAGCAAAGAGATATTACACCAAGGGGGATGGTATATCCATTCTTGGGATTACTATGAAGGCTTCTTCAAGCACCTTATCATGTCCCTGTTATGGTTGAGCTACCATAATGAAGAATAAAGATCGTATGATTTATTTAAATTGAGATGATTATGAATATCCATGTGCCATGTGTTATTTGTTCTTTAACCCTAGTAGAAATGATTGACTTTATGAATTATATTTTCAATAATTGTCCAAAAATGATTGCAGTATCTAAAATATCCCAAATCGGATATTTGCTCAATTTTTTCCCCAAAATATATTCAAAACTAAACATATGCAGATGTATTACGAACAGCAATAGAAAACAACATATTCTCCAATAGATATAAACCCGTTCTTTTCAAAATAACATTTAGGAATTCAAGCATATGAAAATGTGTTACAAACCAACAATATAAACCCAATAAACTCTCATAAAACTTCTTAAAAACAACATTATTGCATTATATAACAGCAATACAATAACCAGCTTTCAAAATACAATCTTAAAGACAGAAATTACAGTCAGATTGGAACACTCAAAGAAGAACCTGTAAGCGCATACGAGACACCTGAAGTGGCGTCTCCATGGACAATGGGTTTGAGTCCATTATTTGTCGGCACGAGGGGCTACATCCTCACACTGGCTGAAAGTTGAAGCTTTTCGATTACTCTCCCAAGAGAGAAACTGAAATCTCAATAATAAATCTCACATGGCAAATGAAGGAGTCTCTTCTCCTTTTATTCTCACAACTGTGTCTCTTTGACTTCTCGTCTGGCTTTTCGTCTTATCTCTCCCTGTCATCTGTAGCCCATATTGAATATTAAATTGACCTTTTATAATAAGAGTCCACGCTTTCATAGTCAATTTTAATATCATATAAATGTGTCCTTTAATATTTCTAATGTCCCAAAAAGGGGTTGTTACAAATCTCCCCTCCTTAAAATTGCTTGTCCTCAAGCAATCAGCACCAGGATCCCATATGAATCTACAGGTAGCTCAGCAGCCCAAACAAAAAACAAATCTAGCCATACTATAAAGCAAGGTGCCCCTCTGCAATCCATCCGTCATCCGGATCCTTGGATCCCATATAACTTTATGAAAAAATGTTGCACCCGTAAACTGTACAACTCTGATCATTACTACATCCAGCCTCAAACTGAATAAAACTACAACTAAATCCCCAACAAGCCATATGTACATATGATCAACACCAAGATCCCAAACCCTGTTTTCATAACCAGCCGTTATGATAAGGTCGAAATGTATCAATGAACTATGCATAACCCAGTAGATGGTGTCAACTTGACCTAAACAGATGATGTAGGAAACGATCTGCCCAAAAGCTGAAATCAACACCAAGGGTGCATAAAAGATAATACTGCCATCATCACTCTGAAGAATCCCTAAATACATAGGGATCATGAGAAAGAATGAAGCTGAAAAACCATTCCCTATGATCAACACATAACTCTCCTCAATCCTCCACTAGAACCTGTTTAACGCCTGAAATAAGAAACCCATCCAACCTATATATAAGCTGGAATTCGGAACCATGTAAAGGTTGTACAAAAGAGGGGCAGTAGTAGTCACTTCACCACACCAAACCTATGACCAAGGTTCATTGTTAAGAACTGTAGCTTGATTTGAATCTCTCAAGTCAAGGTCATCCTCTTCCTGGAAATCGAGAGGAACTCTCTCCTCTACCTCAAAAAGTGGGTTATCGGAAATCCAACTAGCATTTACCTCAAATGAAGGGTTGTCTAAGCTGAATGTGATCTGAAGTTTTGGAACTTGGTTGCTTGGGGCAACAATCCAAATCATAGGTTTGTTGAAAGCTACAAGTTCATCAATTACCTCTAAGAAAAATTCCTACCTCTTTATCCTCATGTTCCCTAAAATGATTTGTGCAGCAAATCTGATAATTTGCTTCTTGAAGAAAAAACTGAGTATCAACCAATGCCTCACGAACATATTTAAGCTCCTTGTTGAGCTCCTTAACCTCATTCCTTTCTTTATTCAATTGGTCAATATAGGATCCAACAACCTTAAGAGTATAATCCCTATCGGAAAGCAAACATAAGTAATCTGATTTCATAGTCTCAAGAGCTATTTTGATCACTTGCAAATTGGCAACAAGCCAATCTCCTTCCACTCCATTTTGAGACTTCTTGTAAAGATCTTCAATCCTTTTGTGAGTGCTATCATAATGTACCAAAGAGGCCACAACCATGTCTTCGCTAGAACTTCAACTGGTTCTTTAAGGTATGCATTTCATTGCTGTCATGTTGACATGGTTCATCGTCTTGCAATGTCATCTTAATTTGTTCCTCCAAATTCATGTCATGGACATCGGAAATATATGGTTCATCACATCTCACAAAATCATAAGCATTCTTTCCCTTGTTCTCTTGATTTGTATGCAAAGGCCAAAGTGTTGCCATGTTATCATTTGCATATATGAGCTCATCATACAAGGACCCCAACCTATTATTACCTCTACTATTACCTCATGTATAACCTATCTCATCAATCTGCCTATTAAAGCTAACCTCCAATTCCCCAACAAAGAAACTTGCACCCTGTGTAACAACTTTTGCGTGATCACGAGAAGGTTGCAAATCAATGGTGGTTGATTGTTCTTCTTTTTCAAGATCCTCTATTAGATGAAATTGGCCTGTTGGAAATTCTTCATACAAATTTATGCACTGGTCTTGTTCAAGGAGATTCCGAACCAATTCAAAGTACTTTATTTTTGCCATATCCGTTTTGCTGCTCTAGATGAAGCTCCAAGTAATCACTGAACGGTAAATCATTGTGAACTCGGTTGGGAAGCTTTTTATATTCTCTGTAAATGTCAAGTATTTCTGCTCTTATATCAGAATTCTAGGCTCACTGCTCTTGTAGCTTCATAGTACCTATCCTGATCCCTGTAACTGGACACCCTTCTTCGGAAGATGTCCCAACAATATCGGATTGGTCATATAAAGATTTGGAGTGTATCCATTGGTTCTTACTTTGCAAGAAATTCATGAGATCAACCATATAATCTTTGTCCTTGTCCACACAACTTTTGAATTGATTTTGATGGTTATTTGAGGACCATCTATGCTTGGACACTTTTTCATGTGAGTAGCTTGAGTGGTCTTTGTGCACTTATGTTTCTTCCAACATGTCACCTTTACATGAATAGGAATCAGAGGAGTTGATTCTATTATTTATAATAGGACTTCTCCTTTTTTCCATTTGTCTATGTCTTCTTCCATTTTATGTTTTGCATGTGTTCTTGCATCCATAATTTGCCAATGCTTGAGCTTGTTTTTCCGTCCTTCACAATGGTTGAGCTCTGCTATTTTTTTTTTATCCAAGTCCTTATTGTGTGTGTCAATCCTTAGATTTTCATCATTTTTTCAAAGAGGGTGATGGTTCTTTCTTTGTTGCCGTTTGCCTCTTTTCCCATTGATTTTGTTGGCACCACTTGTGATTCATTAGCCACTACCTCTGAATTTGTTAAACAAGGTAGAACTATAACTTCTTAGTTCTTGTCTTTTTCTTTGAACTGCAGTATTACAGAAGATATTATTATATTTCCTATAAAGAACCCACTATAAGAATTGTAAATTCCTATTCCTTGGTCTGAAACCTGCAGTTGACTGTTTTCAAGTTGGATTTAGAGATAACAGCAATGTGTTTTACATGTTTTCACTGATAGTTGCATATAGAATGACTGTTACACTGCTTCAGATATATAAAAATTTGTATATCAAAGATTGCACCTGGAGATTGTTGACAGCTTGTCTATTGATTCTATCATGCCAAAACTGTTTGCACAAAGCCATCCACATTTCTATAACTCAGTAGCTTGATGCAATAAATCCACAGCATAGACAACTTTTGTTTACTTGGCTCATATGGTGCAGATTGCAGTCGAACACCTAGCAGTGGCTCAGATGGTCTCCGCCGAGCATCTACATGTCTTCTCACGGCAAGTATCCTTGCCCTGTTGTAACATTTTATCCATGGCAAGGATTATTTCTTTCCACCATACTCCACTCGGCATCAGTCAAAACTTATAATATTTCAACACAAACACTAAAAAAACAGTGCCAAAATACACTACAAGATACCACCATTTACAAAATATATTCCTCTTCCAATATTCTGCACAAATTTCATTCATGGGAATGTTAATTGCAACCTGATAAATTACTTCTTGAATATTTGTCCCCACTACAACGGTCACTCAGATTGGAACTCTAGATTAAAAAACTGATTGAGCCCGAATTTCTGACGACAAATCTCAAATAACCCTTGCACGATAATTTGAAATGCCTCCACAGATATTAGAATCGAATTCCAAACTTAATCACACGTCCTGCGGTTACACTGGACCTGTCCCTAAACAGAAACTCCTCACTAACGCGCCTATTGTATTCATGGCATTGAATCAAAATAATTTATTATTTCGTGCAATATTCTCCAGAAACAGTTTGCGAATACTCTCTGTCGCATTACTTGATCCCACATGTGTCATTTTGGCTTCCCAAAGATAAGCTTTCACCAAATGATGAATGCTTGATGTCAAGTATTAACGCCCAAGTATGATCGATTAATATTGAATCCTCCACATCTACCAATCAAGAGAAATGAAGAGCTAAACAGTAATGCATGCAACAGTATCCAAAGTGCACAAGCAGGAGGCTGGTCAGTCTCAAAACAACATAGCCCAACAAAGAATTTGTGCTCCAATACTAGAATAGGGAATGTCGTGGTAATGAATCGATGTCCAATAGAACTACAAATATTTGCTCTATACAATCATTTATTTGCCACGGTATTTTTATTATTTATTGAAGAAACGATATTGATAAGAAATGTACCTCCAAATCTCGGGCGTTGAAGACATGACTCCTCCGCCAAATTCCTTTCTATGCAAGAGACAACTGTCCGAGAATGGTTGAGAATTTTTTTGTAATGCTAAAGCTCTGTTGTTACATTCAGTTTTATGATTCTACGTTTTCCCAACTCCTAACGCTTATGTAGCTTTAAACTCACCCTCAACTCAATTACGTTCAAAGCCTACAGTTTAGACACACAATAGTTCTGAATTCATAGAATCTTATCTCGCCCAAGCTCGACTATTCCAATTCGTCACCATAACTTCTCATGGCCAACGCCACTGTTTCCATCCTCACCAAGGACCAATTCGATAATGGTTTTGTTAAGTAGTCATCTATCCTTCTCTACTCAAACGTATCACTCCTACGCTAGCTGATATCTGCTATAAGTTGGGTTCAGATACTGCTGACTGGGTGTAGTCAATTTCCCATACTCCTACCACTGAACACAGATGTTGTCTCCAACCCAGTCAGTAACCTTGGATTTTGACCCAGGCTATGAGGAGATAACCATGCCACCCGACTAGTATTTAACACAACTGCAGATTAGAACCAGAGATTACCTGTTCTCACAATGGCACTACACTGACGGTTAGTTGAACTGCTAGCTTCAACTACCATCCACTGAGCTAGTATTCGAACACCCCTTTTTTTGGACCCAAAAGCCTATCCCTCTACTGCCTATATCCTATCTATCTGCCGAATCCAAGGAGATTTATACTAATACTAACATGCTATTACTTATTACCCAACCTGAATAAGAGTTAGGTAAGAAACCCCTTCACTACAACTGCTTATGATATGCTATACAGGTCTAACTTCTATATAGTTTTTTGACATCAATATTCACATGCATAGACTCTTGATGATGGAATGGTTTTATATTGAAAAGATTTCACTTCCACGCGAGTGCTCGGTAAGCTAGAGATTAAACAATATTTTACAATTGATTTCCTTGACCAAGTATGTTCACCAGGGACACTCAGAGACTTGGTGATAAAACATTCAAAACATCTACTGTCCTGGAATAATATATTCTGAAGATAAAAATTTATCTCTTCAAAAAAGAAATTCAATGTAACCCTTTCCAGAAATCTAACCAGGCCGTTATAAACTCCACTGTTATTAAACCTCACAAGATAGCAAGACCTTTAGCTTTGATACCACTAAAATATCCCAAACCAGAAATTTGTTTGATTTTTCCCAAAAATATATTCAAAACTAAACATATGCAGATGTATCATGAACAACAATAGAAAACAACAAATTCTCCAATAGATATAAACCCGTTCTTTTCAAAATAAGATTCAAGAATTCAAGCATATGAAAATGTGTTACAAACCAACAACATAAAACCAGTGAACTCTTATAAAACTCCTTAAAACAACGTTATTGCATTATACAACAGCAATACAATAACCGGCTTTCAAAATCCAATCTTAAAACAAAAATTATAGTAAGATTGGAACACTCAGAGAAGAACCTGTAAGCACATACGAGACTTCACGGACAATGGGTTTGGATCCACTGTCTACCGGCACGACAGGCTACGTCCTCACACTGGTTGAAAGCTTAAGCTTTCCGAATACTCTCCCAAGAGAGAAATTGGAATCTGAATAATAAATCTTGCATGCCAAATGAAGGAGTCTCTTCTCCTTTTATTCTCACAATTGTGACTCTTCGACTTCTCGCCTAGCTTTTCGTCTTATCTCTCCTTGTCATCTTTAGCACACTTTGAATATTAAATTGACTTTTTCTAATAAGAGTCCATGCTTTCATAGTCAATTTTAATATTATATAAATGTGTCCTTTAATATTTCTAATGTCCCAAAAAGGGGACATTACAATCCCGCCTTTGGGATTAGTTGAGAGGGATACTCTGGGACCTTGTTGCAATTTCCCCTCCAACCTCTACAATGGTTGATTGATAGGATGAATTCAATTAAGTCTCAATCATAGGAGGGCTTATAAGGTGACACAACTAGGGAGGGTAGAGAGGAGCTTCCCCGTTAAGTACGCCAATCATAGGAATCCTCATGATGGATAGTTGGAAGCCTGCCACGTGGGGTCAAGGGGGTTGGTATATCCATTCTTGGGCTTACTGTGAAGGTTTCTTCAAGCACCCCATCATGTCATTTCAAGCCTTGTTATGGTTGAACTACCATAATGAAGAATAAAGATCATATGATTTATTTAAATTGTGATGATTACGAACCTCCATGTGCCATGTGTTATTTGTTCAACCCTATAGTAGAAATGATTGACTTTATGAATTATATTTTCAATAATTGTCCAAAATGATTGCAGGATCTATCTTAAATTTTTTTTTTGGGGGGAAGGGGGGGTGTAAGGTTATATCTGAACAAAATTACATTTTTTGTTTTTTATTAAGCTTGTAATTCTAGGGCAAAATTAAGGTCAATACGAAAAAAGCACATTACACTATGCTATTCCCTTCTAAAACAATTAAGGACGATGTTTACAATAAGGCAAATAATTTAAAAATTACATTTATATTGTAGATTGGTCATTGTAATGCAATATTACAATATTATGACTAACAGATGTTTCCTGCCAGTGTGAACTTACAAACACTAGGAACCTGATATTGATTTGTAAACTTTTCTCCAGTTAATTTTGAAAGGGTTGAATATTATGTTATGGATATAGACAAGGCTCTTTACATCGAATGAAATAATTCTTGTTTCCAGCATTCACTCATATGTAGCTACTTTATTTTTTATAATTCCAGCTTATCATTACACGATTAATTGATAGAAAATCATTAATGCAAGTTTCATTTAAATATAATGCAAAAATCTGTGATAAAAGGGGAATTATCTTCAAGTTTACTAAATTTTAGAAAGCTGAAATTACCCAAGTCTATCCACAAAAGGCTTCAATGCCATGATCTTCTTCTCTTTTATCCTTGGAAGTACATTGTCTAGATAAAAGTCAGCAGAAGCATACTTTGGAATATTTTTAACAGTACGCCTGTAACAATTTCAGAACAATAAGAACAGATTTAGTCATGTCAAAGGCCATCTCCAAGATGTCTCAACAATCTCTAAAGAAACAAGTTAAATAAAAGTTCCAATAAATTTGAAAAATATTTGTGGCAATCAATAATGTAGGAATCATTTGTATGAAGCTAATTGGGAAGAAATTTTTACCTAATGCTACTATATAATTCTTCCTTCTCAGCAAACCATGCAGGAATATCCCTTACAATTGGAATGTCATCCTTTAAGTAGTCAATGAAATGATCAACATCAAAAACATTCTCAAACTTCCTGTCAATGAAACAACAGCCATATCAAATGAATTTATCATCCTTAAACTATGTAAAACATAGCTTGTTCTAGAAAACATGACAAGATATAAAGGGTCAGCATGCCCCACTCTCAAAACCAGAATACAGCATTCTGAACGCATACAAAAGTATCTAAAACTAAGATAAATAACAAAAATATAAAAAGAAGGAACCCTCAATGTAGATAATGTGTTACATGAAACAGGCTAAAAATGCTTCATCAGCTCTTGTTATGTATAATTTACGGTACAGAAAATGGACAAAACTTAATATCAGCCAATTTCATCTTTCTAGTAGAGAATGCAAACACAGCTAAAACCTGAGGGCACCAAACAGTCATATGGTCTGATGTCATAAGATATCAAACCAAATACAATGTTTCCCATGTCACTAAGATAGAAGAGTTGTAAGATATACATGATATTTACAACCTAATGTCACAAGTTTTAAACTCCCTCAAAGGACAAAGGCTACACTTCTATATCTGAGATATTCATCAAAATGTCTTATGATTTACTTTTTAAGACTTCCAAAATGATCTCTAACAAATAAAAAACCTCTCCAAAACAACGAGTGAGTGGTGTGTTACATGGAGGCTCCAGGATGACTGTGGCACGAAAGGCTACGATGAGTTTCTATCATGAAAATTAAAATTATAAACAGAGATGTCTAAAATGAAAGCTAAATAGAAACAGGATACAGGTTTTGTAGTTTTCAATTTGCAAATAAGCATCATCATACACTCTACAGATGTACATTTCCACGAAACAGACATTTAAGTTTAAAATTTGGGCAATTGATGGTAGAGACACAATCAAGTTATCAACTATGGAGAGATCAGACTCCATAACAAATAACTATTATAATAACATCCATTATCTAAGACATCCACTACACCTCTTCATTGTTATTTATTTTTCTCGACTCCACAAAAGCAAGATGTCATCATGATGTAAAGTCTCTTAGTATTCTGTAATGTCTCCCTTTCTAGGTGACAAGAGGCGAGTAGGAGGTTTGTCTATCATCCAGGTTGCTGTAGGCCAATGGAATGGTTGGGGAACTCACCACATGGTTCACAGAGTACAGTTGGGGGCTCTGAAAGCCAATTATTAACTCTGGATCATATTTTATTAATTAATAAGGAAATATTTAAACATTTCCTACATGAAATTTTAAATAAATTATTGTGAGTGAATATTGTATTCACTTTATTAAATAATTCCTAAGTAGGTTATTTTTAAACAAACTATAATAAGTGAATATTATATTCAGTTTATTAGATAATCACTATAAGTGAATAATATAATTCACTTTATTGAAGAAGGCCCCGATGGCTCAATAATATTAAAATTAAAATAAGGACCAAACTTTTAATGAATCATGCATATGGTGATCACAAGGTTGAAAGCCTTATATTAAAAAGATTTTTCTAACTTTATCGGACTTTGGATAAGACTCAAAATTTTATCAAAAATTAATCCTCCTTGCCGTGCCATGAATCAAACTCTTCATGGAGACGAAGTGTAGTTAAGGCCGACTTTGGATGGGAAATTTTGGCACTCAGCGGCAAAATGATGGAGGGGAGAAATTAAAAGCAGGAGGGTTCGAGCATTATTCCAAGATTTTAAAGAAAACACGAAGGCAACACAAGCTGCAATTGGGAGTTTGCAGCGGTTTGGGCCTGAAGAATGGAGTCTCTGGAGGCCAGTGAGAGTGGAACACAGCCCTCGCTCTGTCAGCGAAGTGCACAATATAGATGTATTGCAGGAGAGATCAGCTGTTGTTATTTGTATCTGAGTATTAATTCCAGATTCAGAGCCTTATAATAACAAGTAAGAATGACTAGCGCAGATCTGGGAAATTGATCATGGAAAGCACTACCTGGCAGTTTCTGGGCTGTTTGAATTCAATTTTGGAATTCCATCTTGGCATGCATAATATTGATTCATTATAAACTGAAATGAATAACTACAACAAAGGCATTTCTTCAAACAGTTGGTGTGCAGCCTTGTAACTCCTTATTTTCAAATGCAAGCAAACTACAATGTGCCAAACTAAATTATATGAATAAACAATGAGAAACTTGGAAAGTAATGGAAGTTTGCTGGAAAATGATTAATCCTTGACGTTGACGCTGAAATTATAACGTTAGTACCTTCAAATGCAAATACGAGCCCTCAACAAACATTTGCAGGCTCGTTGAACAATATTGCACCCCCCTAGAAAGATCAGCGCCATCTCACAAGAACTATGGCAGCCAAGTAAACCAAATAATGCACATTCAGGCTAATGACCAGACCACCAGCCACAAAAAATTTGCTAGATAGTTTCACCAGTTTAAACTGCAAAAGAACACTTGGAAATATTCACAATTCCTCCAGCTCCAAATAGTTGAAACCCTTAGCACAATTCCTCATCAAATTCACAATATAACAAATGCATTATAGAATACCTTTTGATTTCTCTACAAGGCTCTTTTATAATATTACCCCATGAATCTTCATTAGCAAGCCTCTTTAATGATTTTGATATTTTCTTTTATAATAATGAGTTGACTTTATACAATATCATTAATAAAGCACATTTTAGATCAATGAATATTAAAAACTCATCACCCTCAACATGCCCCCAACTTTATTATAAAGTCAATTTATAATTCTATAATATTTGCTAAATAAATAAACATCATTAAAAGCCATTCAGATATTAATATCTCATTAAATACTCATTATTTTGACAAGCTGTCTGAACTAGGGAATCAACAATTGCAACCTCTGTCCAAATGACTGCCTTACTAAAAATAGAAAGGGCCCATCTCTATCAACCTCTAACTTACTATAAATATTATGTATATGAAATTGAGCCCAAACGAAGTCCAATCTGAACCAAACGAAGACCAAATTAGAACATACAAAATTCTGGAGAAGACAAGAACCTCCATTAACTAAGCCTCTGCCTCACAAAACTCTCTATCCACAAAAATCAGCCTACAATGGACACAATAATAGGCTAATCCCTCAAACTCTGATGCTCATGAAAATGGGAACACTACATTCAGTTCCGCCAGAATTATCTTTAAGTGCAGAATTGAAAAGAAGGAAAATAGAAAGATCATTCATTTGCATTCCGTAGAGCTTGCATCACGGCAATATCTCTGATGGTTGCTTGATGAGAGAATGCTGCAGTGTGAGTCATGAGTGGGAATGTGAGGGTTTGTTAGTCTTCATGATGAAGAACCTTAGTTGCCGATTCGTGACACGAATCTGATTCGGGCATGTGAATCGGATCCGTGGATTCGGGATTTTTTTTTTTCCCAATTATGATTCATGGAGGATTCGTGCATATATATATATATGCATTATATATACTAAAAAATAAGAGAAATATACATAATTCTAAAACTAAATCATTTCATAGTATGAATCTAGCATACTTGATCAATGACATTGATAATTAATCTATTTTCACGATTATAAAGAAAATCAACACATTTACATTGAATTACTGAAAGTGAAAGTTTGTAACATTCAAAATATAGATCATTAAACTTAAAGTTTATAACATGAATTACACATAAAAGAGTCAAGAGTCAACACTAAAGTTTTTTATTTAATCATCAAATGGATTTTCAAGAAAATCCACATCAGAGGGGTATTGGTGAGTTGCAAGTGCTGCATCTGTATCAATAGAGGAACCCAAACCACTAGTAGTAGAGGGGATTGTTAACTCATAATCCTCCTCATCATCCACATCAATCAAAGTGGATCTAGCAAGATCTCGTATGGTCATATCTAAATCAGGAGTCTCGGGTGCTACATCCCAAAGCTTTTCGGGCCCCTTCTTGTACTTAGGATCCTTCCGTGACAACAAGTGCAAATTGTTGTGAATGAACACAAGATCTTCTAATTTTTTTGGAGCCAACCGGTTGCGTTTGATTGAGTGGATAAAGGAGTAAGTACTCCAATTCCGCTCAGCGGCAGAAGAGCTAGCAACCTAAAGAGAAATTAAAAATTATCAATACAACAATCAAGATAAATAAATTAAATAATCAATTCAAGGAATTGAGAATGTTAACCTTAAGCTTAATTTTACAAACTTACTTGGGATAGGACCTTTATGGCAAGAGGTTGAAGGTACGTGAAGGCTTGCCCATGAAGGTACCACCATTTGATGGCACCCATCCTGCTTTGATCTGCTATGGCAATAGGGTCGAAATCCTCACTTGAGTTGAAAGCAGCAAATTCACTCCTCACAATTGCCCCAATCTTTGGATCTTGGAATATCTTAGCTAGTGCCCTCTTATACCCATCTGCAACCTCTGCATCTCTAAATGGTGGCACTCTACCTGGAAGGCGAAGTACATCTGCACTATAGTACTTGGTGATAACAAAAGACAATTGAACACTATCAAATATCAATAGCACAAACATTGGATAAAATAAGCACAAACATTTGATAAGAACTACAGTACCTCGAGGATAGAGCATATGCAAGAAGGTGCAAAGGTGTGGTCATCTTGTTCCATCGATGATGAACAATTTCTTCCACCTTCTTGTAAAGGGTGTCCTCAGGATCATTCTCCCTCCTCTGTATGACCTAAGATATGAAATATGAATAATAATTATAATTAGTATATTTATGTCAATTTAAACTTTAGAATCTAGATATCTCTCAAATAAAAAATTGTTGTAAAAGAGCGTAAAACTTACCATTTTAATTTTTTCCAACATACTATCCATGGAATCATAAATATCCCCAAGGCATGGCTCATCACTATCTGCGAAGCGAAGCATTGTCATTATTGGATCAGTGATTTCCAACACATAACTCACAAGACCCCACCAATCCTCATCTAGTATCATTATTCTCACATTTAAAGCCCTTGCTGTATTGGAATTCTTCCAAATGCCCCATTGGGGGCTAATGACCATATGCTTCAATGCTTCTTTTACCTTCACAAGTCGTCTCAAGACGATTGTGTGAGAGGCAAAGCGGGTTTCAGCAACCTAAGAACATGTTAAACTAAAGTTAGTAAAACATTTTAAAATTAAAACATGTTAATGTAAACAACAACAAAAATTAATAATTGTGGAATCCAATAATATTCAATTATATATTAAATATAAAAATTTACCTTCAATAACTCCAAGTCCGAGAAACTCCTAAAAATTGCTTGTGACATGTGGTGATTTGTCACAAACATTTGAATCTCTTCAGCTTCCTCATATATCCTTTTCACCCAATCTATTTCGGTGCCAATTGCTTTCATCACTAAATTGAGAGAGTGGACGGTGCATGGTGTCCAAAAGATATGATCATATCTAGACTCTACAATTATCCCTGCAGCCCTGCAAACTTTTGCATTGTCCGTGACCACTTGGACAACATTATCAGGACCCACTGACTCTATGGCATCAATGAGAATGCATGAAATAAATTCTGCATCTTTCACTTGCCCTTCACAATCAACTGCCTTCAAGAACATTGCCCCCTTAGGGCATACAGCAATAACATTGATCAATGGACGGTTTCTACAATCTTTCCAACCATCCGAAATAATAGACACACCCGATTGAACCCAAAAATCTCTTATTGGTTGAAGTTGAGCCTCTACATGTTTCCTCTCATCATGTAATATGGTAGTGCGCAACTTCTCATAACCAGGCGGTTTGTAACCATGGGGTGCATCATTTATTGCTTCCACCATCTCCCTAAAATAAGGTGATCTAGCAAAATTAAATGAAAAACCATTTGCAATTAAACAACGTCCAATTTTGTGATCAGCAATGTCTCTCTTTTCAATTTGGAATGCCCTATCTAGTGGGCCTCTCTTGCGGGTGAGTGGAGATGGGTCTTCATCTTCATCATTTGTAGTTGGCATAGGCAAAAAAGGATGTGTTCTTGTGTTTGTTTGATCAGATGATGGTGTTGGTATATTTGTTTTTTTGGAAGCACCACGTTTTTCTTTTGCAACTTGCTCTTTTGTTAATGCTGCTATTTGTGCAGCTGGTAATCCCTTCTTATCACTACCTTGACACATGTGAATTCCTTCACCCCCAGGGCCCAAAAAATGTAGTTTCACTCGGGAATAGGAGCTTCTATGTTGTATGTTGCAAAAATTACATTTCCATATGTATGCCCCACCCCCAGGACATTGTGCAACTCTTGTTGTGTGTCTCCATAAAGGAGACCCCTTATCAATTTTGAAGCTTGGTGATGCAGCCCCACCCCCACCCACTGAGCCTTGACTACTCATTGTTCTATTCTTGCAATCTAGAAAAAAAAAGTGAAAGAAAACCATGCTTCACACTTGCACAAAAACTTGAAAATTTGGAAAACTAAAAATAAATCAATAATCTATGAAAGAATTCAAGAATATGGTTGAAATGCATACCTTAAACACTTCTTGCAAGGTATTTGAAGCTCCACAACCGATCTCCTTCAAATCCAAGCACTTCACTTCAAACTAGCAAGTATGAGAGAGCAAAATGAGAGAGCAAAATAGAGAGCAAATGAACTTGCGTTGTGATTTAGAGGGTCGTTTTTAGGGTTTAGGGCCTTTAGAGCAAAAAAAAATTTAAAAATGATAATGGGCCCACGTTTTTGCAAGTTCCTCTTGTCATTGCAGCGGATTCACGCGGATCCACGCGTGGATCCTCGAGGATCCGGGCAGGATTCGTAATCCTGCCTGTGGATCCGTAAGGATCCACGGGCCGGATCCGCGGCCTGCGGATCCTTACAGATCCACAGGCAGGATTACGAATCCTGCCCGGATCCATACGTGGATCCGGATCTGAATCGGACCCGAGTCCGAATCCGTCCATTTCCAGGCGAATCCGATAACTAAGTGAAGAACAGCACACCCATTCTAGGCACCTTTACCAATGGACTATCTCTTAGTGATTTTCCAATACATTGTCGCCAATCCTGTTGCTATAGCATTAGTATTCACCTCAGCTCATGGGCTCTACATTTTGACACTCTCTCGTATATACATGAGGCTAGCGGTTGGCATGCATATAGTGTTTCTTGAACTCCACTTCTTCTTCTTCCTTGGGCTGGTCTGGGTGAATTGAGTCTTCATAGCAGCAGTTTGATAGCTGTGTGTGATATCATCTTTCTATACTTTTTGATATATATATTTTTTATTAGTAGCAGAAGTTTCAAAGCTGAGCATTAATATATTAATTATCATTGGATTGAAATTCAATACAAATTCAGAGCAACGGATTCGCAAAGTAGTACACGTAAGTCTGAAACAGAAGTAGGATAAGTTGAAGATCTTTCAGAACACTCAATTTGCAATCAAGAAATATAAATCTGCAATGTCCTGAGTGTCGAAACTCAAATGTTTGATGGAATGTGGTGAGTACTGTTGCAATATTGGATTGTTTCTAATATTGGATTGATTCTTTCCTTTCTTGTAGCTGTTTCCTTTCCTGTAGCTTTATGCATATGGCACACAACTATATATGTACCTGTACAGTTTTATGTGAATACAAGAATGGAAAATATTCTTCTTGATTTCTGATTTTCAAGTTGGTATCAGAGATTTGATGCTTGAATCATTTGTATCTCTTCATTGAACCATGGCCAATTTAGATTTGGAAGTATTTGAGAGCAAAATGTCTCCCATTATTATTCAATCCGAAGGTTCATCGTTCAAGACAAGCATTACACTCGATGAAACAAACTATGATTTGTGGTCTCAAATCATGGAGATGCATATTGCTGAGAAGGAGAAACTCTCTTTCATTTGTGGTAGCTCACAGCCACCTACCGAGAAGGATGATGGATATGAGAAGTGGTATGCAGACAATCAAAAGGTCAAAAGATGGCTGGTGATATCTATGTCCCCAGAAATTATGAAGTAATACATTCGTTTACCCACTGCTCAAGATATTTGGAAAGCTCTTTCTAAGGCTTTCTATGATGGAGCAGATAAATTGCAGGTGTTTGTCTTGAATCAAAGAGCTTTCTCTACCAAACAAAATGGCAAAACACTCTCTGTGTATTATGGAGAATTAACCGAGATTTTTGGTGAGTTGGATTATTGTGATAAAGTGATCATGGAAAGTGAGAACGATGTTGAATCTTACCGAAAATCAGTTCAGCGACAAAGGGTGCATATTTTTCTTGTTGGGTTAGATGGTGACTTCGAACAAGTTCGTGGTGAAAATTTGAGAAAGGATCCTATTCCCGAATTAGAAGCATGTTATGCATTGGTCCACCGTGAATTTGTTTGACGCACAACAATGATTGGAGAACCAAAAAAGACTGAAGCTTCAGCCATGGTGACTCAAAACTGGTTTAATCAAAATGGGCCTCCTCAAAACCCACCTAAGATCACTAATGGTGCTGATAAATCCACCTACAAATGCACCCATTGTAATCAAACTAGCCATACCAAAAGTCACTGCTTTGAACTTGTTAGGTATCTAGAATGGTGGGATCGTAGCTGCAATTCAGCGAAGAAGAATTCCAAGAAGACCTCCAGTGCAGGGTTTGTTGAAACAAAGACAGAGGATAATGTTGCTGGACAGATCTCAGCATTAGCAGCTGCAGCAAGTAATGGTGGTAAGTTTTTAACTATATCTACACTTGTTTCTAATACTGCATGGATAATTGATTTCGGTGCTACAGATCATATGATGTTCGGTTCTAGATAGGTCTCATCCCTTAAACCATCCTCACAAAAATTTGTTTCCACTGCCAATGGCTCTCCAACTCCAGTTATTGGAGAAGGATCCTTACCTCTCACTGATACTTTTAATCTAGATTTTGTTTTAGTGGTTTCGTCTTTGGATTACAATTTGTTGTTAGTTTCCCAAATCACCACTACTTTACTTTGTGTCGCAATTTTTTGACCTGATTTCTATGTGTTTATGGATATCCAAATGAGGCAAACGATTGGTTGCGGTGTTGGGCAAGGGAAGCTATATTACTTGGACTTGGTGTCAAGGAGTTCGGACAAGCTGCGTCAAGCTCTAGCGATGGATGGCTCTGAGGGGGACAAGTAGAAATCTGAAATCTAGTTATAACATCGACATCTGGGAGATGCTTCCTTTAGTTACCTGAAGAAATTATTCCTAGTTTATTTGCAAAATTTGATGTTTCTAGCTTCCGGTGTGAAGTTTGTGAACTTGCAAAAAATCATCGTGCTTCTCTTCCATTAACTTTGAATAAAAGTCCAGTTCCATTTATGATCATACATTCTGATGTTTGGGGTCCGTCCAAAGTCACTACCTTGGGTGGATCACATGGGTTTGTTACTTTTATTGATGATTGTACTAGGATGACTTGGGTATGCTTAATGAAGTCTAAAAGTGATGTGAACTTGTTATTTCAAAAAATTTATAACATGATTCATGCTTAGTACAATGCACAAGTTCAAGTTCTTCATAGTGACAATGGATGCGAATATTTGAGTTCTGAACTTTAGCAGTATATGGAAACACACGGAACTATTCATCAAACTACTTGTTCCAATACACCTCAGCCGAATGGGGTAGCTGAGAGAAAAAATCGTCACTTGTTGGAGGTTGTATGTGCTTCTCTGATAGAAGCTCATATGTCATTATCCTATTGGGGTGAAGCACTTACCTCTGCAGCATATTTGATCAACCAGGTACCCTCCAGCACTATTGATTTCCAGACACCATCTAAGGCTCTCGCTAAGGCGGTTGTTGCTCCAGCTATCCCAAATTTACCTCCTCGTGTCTTTGGTTGTGTAGCTTTCGTACACCTCCATAAGCATCAGCACAAGTAGTTATTTCCTCGAGCGCTACGACATGTCTTTCTAGGATATGTTTCTTATCAAAAGGGGTACTGATGCTATCATCCTCCAACCCAACGAATGTTTATTACATTGGATGTAGTTTTCCATGAAGACTCGATGTATTTTTCCCCTAAGCCTAAACTTTAGGGGGAGTACTAGAAGGAAATTCAGACTCTAGAGTATGATGATCACATCTCTGAAGCTGTGGATGTTCACATCTCTGAAGATATAGGTAGCTTGGACATCTCTGAAGATGTGGATGTTCACATCTTTGAAGATGTGGGTATCTTGGACATCTCTGAAGAAGGGGAACTCTTTGAAACTGTTAATCAAGAAGTAGGTGAAACTTTGGATCAAAGTAGTGATGAACACCCAGAAACTGAAGCTGTGGATCCACCTCCATTCAAGTCCCTCACACCACACCAATTGCTTACCAAGGTTGTTCCTGAACCATCTAGAAAACAGCTACCTCAACATGTCACCAGAGGTATCCCTAAATCCACATATGAACCCAAACTTTCTAGTAAAGTTAAATATCCTATGAGTCATTATGTGTCTAACCATTGTTTGTCAGAATCAAATCAGTCATTTGTAAATCAATTATCTACTGTATCTATTCCTAACAATGTGCAGGAAGCCTTAGCTGATCCAAGGTGGAAAGCCACTATGAATGAGGAGATGAAATCATTACAGAAAAATAATACCTGGGAACTTGTTGACCATCCACCAAGAAAGAAACCAATTGGATGTCAGTGGGTTTATACTATTAAGTACAAAGCAAATGGTACAATTGAACGCTTTAAGGCGAGACTAGTGGCAAAAGGGTACACCGAAACCTATGGGATCGATTATACAGAGACATTTGCACCTATAGCTAAAATCAATACAATATGAGTCTTGTTGTCTCTAGCTGCAAACTTGGGTTCGCCATTACAATAGTTTGATGTGAAGAACACCTTTCTACGTGAAGAGTTGTCCGAAGAAGTCTACATGGAACTCCCACCCGGTTACATGATACCAGAAATACATAGTCTGAAGGTGTGCAGATTAAAGAAGTCACTATATGGGTTGAAACAATCTCCAAGGGCATGGTTCGAAGGATTCATAAAGTCAATGAAAGTCTTTGGTTACCGTCAGAGCAATTCAAACCATACTTTATTCATAAAGAATCAGCAAGGTAAGATCACTGCGCTTATTGTGTATGTGGATGACATGATAGTTACAAGAAATGATCCTGAAGAAAAGAGGTCCCTACAGGATTACTTGTTCAGAGAATTCGAAATAAAAGACCTCGGTCCCTTGAAATATTTCCTTGGGATCGAAGTGTCTAGATCTGATAAAGGGATCTTTTTGTCTCAAAGAAAGTATGCCTTAGACTTGTTACAGGAAACCGATATGTCAACATGTCAACTCGCTAATACACCAATGGAAGAAGGATTGGAGTTATATATTGAGTCTAATCAGGTACCAGTTGATAAAGGAAGATACCAAAGACTCGTAGGAAGATTGATGTACTTAGCACACACAAGGCCAAACCATGCCTATGCATTAAGTATTGTTAGCCAATTTATGCATAACCTGGAGAGAAACATATGAATGTAGTTATGCGCATTTTGAAGTCTGCTCCTAGAAAAGGAATTTTATTCACTAAAAATGAGGATTATCAAAGTGTGGGTGCATATACTGATGCTAACTGGGCTGAAGCAGTAGATGACAGGCATTCTACTTTAGGTTATCTCACCTTTGTAGGAGGTAATCTCGTTATATGGAGAAGCAAACAACAGAATGTTGTTGCACGATCAAGTGCAGAGGCAGAAGTTAGAGGTATGGCACTTGGAGTATGTGAAGCATTGTGGCTAAGACTTCTCTTGAGAGATTTGGGTTGTCCGCCTAGCCGACCAATTCAACTATATTGTGACAATAAAGCAGCATGTGATATTGCTCATAATCCGGTTCAACACGATCATGCAAAGCATGTGGAGGTAGACAGATTCTTTATTAAGGAGAAGTTGGATGAGAAGATTGTGGAGCTGCCTAAGATTCGATCAGAAGATCAGCTGGCCAATATTCTTACCAAAGCAGTTTCAAGTTGAATGTTCTCGAAGTTTTTGGGCAAGTTGGGCATATGGGATATCTATGCACCAACTTGAAGGGGAGTGTTGCAATATTGGATTGTTTGTAATATTGGATTAGTTCTTTCCTGAACTATTCTTTCCTAAATTGATTTTTTCCTTTCTTGTAGTTGTTTCCTTTCCTGTAGCTTTATTCATATGGCACACAACTATATATATACCTGTACAGTTTTATGTGAATATAAGAATGGAAAATTTTCTTCTTGATTTCTCAAATTTGTGTGAAATATATTAAGGGTTATTCCTGGAAGAAGGTGAATTATGAGACAAAATATCAAACCATTGGCTAATGCTACTGAACTTAATGATGGTGCAAACTGTAAGTTCTAAATTCTTTCTATTTCAACAACAGTAATATATTTTCAGACAAATAGTACAGAAATTGTTTGTTATTAAGTTTCAGAATTAATCTTCGTTGTTGTTTAAGACATAGTTGGAAAACCCGCCAAAGCAAAAAACTCGCAAAGCCCCCCAAAAGTTTAATCAGGAAAACTCGGCGATTTTTTAGAAAAACTAGAAAAAACTCAGTAACCTAAAAAACCGCTGATATTTAATTTTAAATACATTTTTTTGCAAAACATAATGAGAAGATGCATCTAATAAGTTAATTAAAGAGAACACAAAAGAAACAAGCAGAGTTTAGATATATATAAATGCATAGTGGGTACAAAATTGCATTCTTATGCGGAATGCTCGTGGCGGTAAGCAAAATAGTAAATAGTTTCAATCTGTCAAACTACAAGTAAATACTAAAAGTCTAAATACATCAATACAATCACATCTTCCTCTTTCCAGCTGCACTAGCAAGAAAGCAAGGGGGTCTAGTCCTTGAAGAAGTGCCCCACACTAGGATAGGGCGTGAGCTATGTGACTATGAAGTCTATGGTTGTGCCTCCTCACTCGACATCCCTACTGACTGGCTCGGCATCCTGGAAGAGGATGTATCTCCTCTTATATGTGGCACTGGTAATACCTCGTCCTCTGAGCTTGAATCATCATCGTCCTCGTCCTCAATGTCATCCATTATGAAATGAAAATCTGTTCTAGCATCCCCTTCCATGACCTGCCTCTCCAAATCAACGATCTCATCCGATGAAAACAATAGACCTAGCTCCTATGTCATCCAATCAGAATAAGGATCTATTTCTTCCAAATCAAGTGGACCAAGTAGTGTTGAACTATAATACCCCTTTTTTCTAGGACATTATAATTATGTGTTGCCGGCTCACTTTGCCTAGGTTTCGAGGTGGAAAAGGTTCTTTTCGGGGTTCAATTCGAGATTTGGGCCTAAACATTTCTAGTTTTAGACCTATCAGAGTAGTTTTGGCAAGTTGTCTGGATACTTACTATTTTTAGTAAGTAAATAGAGCTCAGAAATCTTGTTATCTCAGTGTTGGTTTGGAAGCATCTTGCTAAGAGCTTTCCAACGAGCTATTGCACGTGCTTATCCAAGTTCATTTGGTCAGTTATTTTGATGCCTGATGGTCATGTGGTTTACTAAGTGACTTTTAAAGTTCATTTAACTTGTCACTTTATTTTAAAAAGGTGTTATCTTCACTTAAGTGACTAAAGGACAAAAAAGGTGTTTTATCCCACATTGCCTAGAAGGGTGTGCATCACATTGGGAAAAGTGATAAAAGTACAACAAGCTCCACATGGGGAGGCATGAAGATTATAATATTTAAAAACAAATATTAATCTAGGAGTTGGAAACAATGACTGGCTATCTCTTTGAGGACACAAACCCTTGAAGAAACATTTGGAGGTTAGATGCAAACCTAGCCTTCTTATAAGTTTTATCTACATTTGCCAATCTGACTATTATTGCTATTTATAAGATTGGATTTTTGGATTATTGCATGTTATTGTATTGTTGTTGTATAATAAAGTAACGTATTTGGCGGCTATTTGTTTTAACTATGGTTTATATATGTACTTCTGAATTCTGGAGGAATCAAACAAACTTTTATGAGTTTTCTTGTATGCATATCTGCTGGTTACAAAACGATTAAAGTTCTAGAATTTATACCAAATATTGGTTTACTGCTCAGTTTTAAATTTGTAAGTTTTATATCAAGGGTTTTTAGTAAATATCCGAAAAAGGATATTACATGAACTCTGTGCCCTTTTTATGTGCAACTTAAGATTATAGTGCACATAAACAAGGTCATTAAATCGTTTTTGAGTCATTCTGTTTCTTTTCTTTGTGTGGATGGACTCAAATAAGCTCCAATTGCACTCACAATGCGATGCGCTACAAGGTTGGCATAGGACTCTAACAAAAATATTTTAATTGGGAATATTGCCACCCCAACTTGCCCACCAAGCATTTGCAAAACAAAATATAAGTTATAAAGCAATGAGAAAAGAAAATCAGAAAACAGAACTTATCGATTTGCAAAAGTTTTAAAGTTTGACGCTTTACCTAGTACTTGAGTGGATCTTGTTCTCTTTGCTAGCATAGAAGAGAACAAATTACCCCTCGATTCCACAAACTTGTTCGATCACAAGGGCTCTTTCCGCTTCATTGAAATCATTCTCTCAATGCATTTAAAGAGACCTTTCATGACCTCTTCGTTAGGATCTGAGTAGGAATCATCATCCCTAAAACAAATAGAAAATGATATAAAGTCTTAGTACAAAACCTTAAAAACAAAAATAAAATAAGTTTTTAGTAAAATCTCAACTTCAAGGACAATCATGGTACCTGAATTTGGGCTTGAGGAAGTAGCCTAATGCATAAATGGGTTGGTGGAGCATATTGTTCCACCTCCTATCAATTATTTCCCAAATGGGGTCAAATCTGAGTCTGTTTGCATGATAGTAATTTCTAACAACCTCTTTGGCCTTATCCATGGCCTCATAAAGACCTTCCATTGGGGATTGTTGCCCATTACATATGTACAATCTTGTAAGTAGGGGCATAGACATCTACATTTGAAATTTGAAAAATACAAATTAGTTAATAACATAGTAAGTTATGAATTAATAATGAAACTTGAATCAGCTCAAAATATAATGTTTTGATTCTTGAAGTTACCTCTACAATCTCCATAGTAGCCTTTGCAAAAAAACTATCATCAAAGATTATCCGTGCCACAGCCTCTCCTTCGGGCTTCTTTGAGTAAGATGAAACAACCCAATCAGCACACACAAACATTTGTTTCAGAGCCAATATGTGGTCAAGAATACTTTGCAACCTCAAGAACACCGTTGCAAACCTTGTCATAGCGGCTCTCACCAAATCTTTGCCTATAGTGGTCTTTCTCATCAAACTGAGAACCCATGGGTGATTATATATATATATATATATATATATATATATTTGGTGACTCGCCTAGCATCTTCCACAATTGGACTCACCCAATCAAGTTTTCCTATGTCCTCCAAAAGAAGGTCAAGGACGTGCTACACAAGGTGACCAAAAAAATGTGGGATGCCTCTCTTAGAGGATTTTACCTAAAAGATTAGTAAAAAATCAATAATTAGTTTACATCAAATCTAAATTGAATAATACCATAGCATTACATTCATGATTCATATTGAACATAAAAAATTAAATTTACCTGCTACTGCATTATCTGTGATGATTTGCACCACATTCTCTACTCCCACCTCCATTACAACATTCTCCAACATTAAAGCCAATGTGTGTGCATTTTTCACTTTGTTGAAGGTGTCAATAGATTTCCAAAACACCACATCATCTTTGATAATGGTTCTACTTCTTCCCTCTATCCACCCATCAAATAAAATGGTGCAGCCATATTTCTTCCACTCTTTCTTTTGGTCTTCTATCAATACTCTTGCCCTACCAACCGCATGGTCAAGCAACCTACAAAATTTAGGTGTAATAAAGTGTTAGTAAAAAATAGGAAATAACAATTAAGATTTAAAATATAACAATGAACTGAAGTGAATCACAATTATTTACAATTACTAAATAGTAAAATACTAACCTTCCTCTCAAATCCTTGCGAGAAGGCGGCTTGTACCCTTTGCCCAATATTGAAATTGCACTCACCAAAATCAACCAATAGGGACTATCAGCCGCATACATTGAGATATTGTTGATAAACCAAAAATCAGCTTTTGCAATATCAGTTTGCTCATGCACCTCCTTGAACCATCCAGTGCCCTCTAATGATGGCTCTGTGGGCCACGACGAGATTCTAGTATGTTCTCAAATGCTTCTTCTTCTTCTTGCATATCAAAAGGAGCTCCTTGAGATTCAGCTATGGCTGCCCTCATAGCTAATTTCATCCCCTCCCTATTCAATTTTTTCTCTTCAACAGCTGAAAGTAGGGCATTGATGAATATTTTTTCTTCTTCATTTACCTTGAGACAAGGATTTGAATCATGTTTCTTTATGCCTGCAAGGTGGTATTTGAAGTGGTTTATGCCTCAAGAAATAAGTTTTTCACATGGAATGCATATAACCTTCCCAACATCATTTGGAGCTTCATAGGCATACCACCATGCCTTATCTCTTGTATTTCTAGCTCGAGTGCCTATATATCTAGATGGGTATGGTGTTTGTGGCCACTCTTCCTATGGATTTGTCATGCTTTTTTAATGCTTAACCGCTGCCCTACACATAAATTTATAGAAAAATGAATAAACAAAAAACAACTAAGGTTTGTTTTTAGAAAATCTTACATATTCTTCAAAAAGAATTGTGAAACATAGAGCTGAATGGCTTTCAAATGATTCAAACATAGAGTTAAAACGCTTTTAAATGATTTGAATTCATTTACAAACAACAACAAAAACAATAGAACATTTTTTAAAACTATAAAAAAGTTTAGAACTATGATAAAAAGAACATACCTGGAAAGAGATTTGTCTTCTAAAACCGGTTAGAATCCTCTACAAATCCACTCAAATCTGTCTTGAATCACTTGCAATCACCTAAAAATGCCTCCAAACCTTCTTCTCTCCACACCTCAAGCCTCTAGAGTGCACAAATGCAACAGACGCTGCAAAAAATTGAACCTTTTGCCCTTTATTTCCGTCACAACGCATGGGTTTCTGGACTAGGTCTGTCACCACGAGTTTTTGCTAAAAGCTCGCCGAGTAATCGGCAATTAATTGGTGATTTTTTGCGCCTGGGCCAAGTTTTAACTTCCGCGAGTTGTTCTGAGAAAAATTCGCCGAGCTTAAAAACTCGGCAAGTGTTTGAAACTCGCTGAGTACTTGGCAAGTGTTCCAACTATGGTTTAAGACAATCAAATGCATTCCACAAAAGAACATGTGCAATTAACAGAACACTAAGCTCCTAAAAACTATGTTTAGCAAAGGACAAAACTTGTGCATGCTGTAGAAGTAAATCCTAAGATTCAAGTTGATAGGAAAAAAATTCATTGGCTTTTCACAGTGGCAAAATAAAGAAAAATTGTTTCGCAAATGTCTGAGAGTTCAGATAATGAAAGATTATAGCAAACAGAGCTGGTCACTACAGTTGTATCAAAGCTTGGGAACCTGCCAGCCAGTGTGTCTTGTTCAGTATGACTGATGACAAACATGGGAAACATTGGTTAAGAGAACAATTCGGGAAGCTATTCAAGATTATTAACTTTGAGCTTCCATTGGAAGTTGTAGAAGTGAGTAGCATACTCTAAGCTTTGGGAAAGCAACTTGAGTTCAGACATCAGTCCAAGCATGTTCTTCTTAGCAAGTTGGGGGAAATGGAAAGTTGTTTGACAATATTGGATCAGTCAGATTTTGCAGAGTTCAAATGTACAATAAGGGGTCCTGTGTTTGCTTTAATGATGTCTCAAATGATTAGGAATTTAGATGATGATGTGAGACTTTCTGTCAGTACTTGTTTTAATGACATTATGAGGATCTCAGCTCTTGAAGTACCTTACCAAGATGCCATAGTGGCAGACATTCTACAGCTGATCATTGATAGTTTTCATGGGTTAGGTGATACCAATAGCTCTTCTTATGATGAAAATTATAGAATCAATGGTTAGTGTCAAAACTTGTGTCCTCGTGGTTGATGTGGATTGTGATGATCTTATCCTTCAAATGTTTCAAATTTTGATAGCCACAATTAGCAAGGATCGTGAAGAAAATATATATCCTTGCATATAAACCATTATGATCCAAATCATTGATGAATGCAACGTTATTTCCCAGCCCTTCATGTCTATATTGCTGGCTATTATGAGGCAAGAACATGATGTTTCTACAGCTGCCTGAGTCAGTCAACAATATTGTCAAACAATGTGTAAAGCTGAAACCTTAATTAGTGTGGAGGCTACTGCTGCTAATTTTAATGCAGTGATTGTCTCACCTCATGATGATGGTTTAGCATGGTTGAAAAAATAGCTAGACTCACCTCGAACTCGCGAGTCCATGACCAAGCCGATTCAATTCGCCATGGAGTCAAGAGTCAAGTCCAGGAGAATCTAACTGCAGAAACTCGCAAGTTTATCAGTAGGGCTTGCCCAAGTCCACCGTCGTGAATCCCAAATACTTCTGATGGACTCTCCCCAGGTTTAAAATGCACAGCCAATTCAAAGGTTGATTGTTTTTCACTTTTCTTATTTGTTATTGTCTTGGTCAAAACAGGTTTGTTGGGTTTGAAGAAAGTGAGGAAACAACATCAAAGAGGCAAAAGAGATTTAGGTAATGGATTTTTCTTCTCTTTTATAATGAGGATTGCTGGCAGTTTTTTTCCATATCCCTTCCTAATTTATTTCCTTTTATTTTTGTCTTATTTTTTAATATTTCTTTTTCTCAAAAGATTCATTATCATTTTTTGTTGATTTTTAACAAAACCCTATTGATGACAGGCAATTACTGGGATTTGATTGTGCATAAATTTTTTACGTCAACATTTTGAATCACACTCCGTAATCCATCATCAGGATGAGAAAAGCTGAAAGAAAAATGGAATGTAGTTATAAACCAAACCCTTAAAAAGAGGAGGTGAGAAGAAATGAAGGCACAAGGGTCAAGAAACTAAGAGGTCAACACTGAAAAAAAATTTAAAAGGGGGTAGAGGAAAATAGAACCAAATAAAAATAGAAAATTGAGAGTGGAGACCCAAAGTAAAAAGCAAATCAAGGGTGAAAAGGAAACCCACACTCCTGAAAAATGAAGATAAATGAACCAAACTCTATAAAAAATAATAAAAGTCAAAGATGGTAATAATAACGAGAAAGTAATCAAAACTAATAATAAAAATGAAAATAATAAAAGAATAATAATGATAATGATTATAATATAAATAATAATAATAATAATGAAAACAATAATAAGAAGAACCAAAAAAATCATTATAAAGAGATAATGAACACTAAAAGAGAAAACACAAAACTTGTACCACCCAAAAACCCTATTGATTTTTCTTTAATGTTAAAACAGCAATGTCAACTTCAACACAAAAGAAAGCCCCAAAATCAAGAATAAGATAAGATAAAGAATGGAAGTATGGGATAAAAGGAAATAAAAAAGAAGAGGTGACTTGCACCGAATATGGCAAATGGATGATAGGTGGAGACAATAGTTAAAATACCAACTCGGAAAAATACTTGGACAGAATGTGAAAAGCTGCCTCAATACAGTTCCAGACATTATTAGACACGTTAAGGCCCTTCCTAATTTATATTCTTTTATTTTTATCTTAATTTTTAATATTATTTTTTTCACAAAAGATACATTATCAATTTTAGTTGATTTTCAACAAAACCCTATGGATTTTACTTTCATGTTAAAACAGCAATGTCAACTTCAACACAAAAGGCAGCCCCGAAATCAAGAAGAAGATAAGATGAAGATTGGAAATATCAAATATGGGATAAAGGGAAATAAAAAGGAAGAGGTGACTTGCACCAAATATGGCAAATGGATGATAGGTGGAGTCAATAGATTAAAATACTAACCTGCAAAAATACCCAGACAGAATGTGGAACGCTGCCCCAATACAACTCCAGAGATAATTAGACACATTAAGGCCCTTCTTGTTGAGTATGAATTGCAAAAACAATGGAATACCCCCTTTAAGGGACATAATTAGTCAGTTAAATAATTAAATTCTAAGTTGTCAAATTATAAAAAATTAAATGAAAATTTAATTTAATTATTTAATAGTGTTAAAATGATTTTATGGAGCCTACAGAAAAATAGAAAAAAGTCATTTAAGTTAAAAAGGGAAAATAAAAGAGACCAAGAAAAGAAATATGAAGAGATAGGAAGGGGAAAAATAAAGAGCCACAATGATGCGTTATAAAAGAGCTTTCAAACGCTCATTCCCTCCATGCTTCGTTATTTGTTTTGACATTGTTCTCTTGGAGACTTTGGAAGCTTCAACTTTCAGCAGGTTTGAGGACGGAAACCCCCGAGCTTGGAGACAGTGGACGGAAACCAATTGTACATTGGAGATGTCATGCAAGTGTCTCACTTGTGCTTAAAATCCTTATTTATAATAATCCAATCTAATTGTAAGTTATATGTTTATGATTAGATCTTGTTATTGTTCTTCTGAAGATTTAAATGCAATACTTTCCAGTATCTATATTTCAGTTGGATATTTGTAAATTTGCTAGACAAATTGAAAATCATTTGCATGCAAAATATTTGACTGAATTTATGTGTTGAAATCTGGGTGTATTATCCTACGAGGATATTATAATGGTATCAGACCTCATTTTCCCACCAACTTGTGAAAATTTACGAGTTTATGAGCCCACTTGTGTCAAATTTGAAGGTTTCTTATAAAGATGTTTTGGGAGAAAAAAGTTATTTGCAGGGTCTGAGATACGTAATTTATTATTGAGGAAATAAAGGAATATTTTATTCTGATTATTATAAGTTGATAGATCTAGCATCATTCTTATGGAAAATAGGCAAAGGGGAATAGAAGGTGATTCTTATGTTGTTGACTTGCAGGAGGTCAAACGGGCCCTTCAATCAATGAAATCTGAATATTAGTATTTACTTTCAGACAGGAATCATATTTTAAAGGTTACTGGAGTATATGCTGGTTAATTGATAAGAAAGGAAGACAAGGTTATTAAGTTCATCAAGGAGCTTAATAATACATGAGAAATATTGGAGAATACACAAATTGCTCTTCAAGAAGCAGAAAATTAGATCTTGCCACCAATCAATACAGGGTTTAGGGGGACAAAGGAATGATTGATTTTTTCAAGGAAGTGATTGAGGAACTTAACAACATACAACAAACCTATGATTTGGATAACTTCCCCAAAAAGATCAAGCAATAAATTTTTGGACCAATCAGAATTTCAGCATGAGTTGGCTAATATTCAATTGATTGACAATTATTTGTTTGAGGTGGATACTGATTGGGCATTTGATAATCTACTCTTCGAGTTGGATGAGGCTGTTCTTTCTAATTCTAGGGATGAGAATGACATTGATCTCATGAATCGCAACCCAGGTGCAATTTCTAGTACTGAATTTTGGTCAGAGGATTGGAGCAGTAAAACATTTTGTAAAGTTGGTACTACTGCCTACTATTTGATCAGCCTACATATGAGTTCAGATTCTGATTTACAGATGAGCTGGATGGATTCTTCATTGATGAGTGGTTCCTGGTTGAGGTTGAATTTGGCATTTCAGATTGTTTCCTGTTGTGCTAGTTCCTTTCTAGTGTGGGTGTTAACTTTAGAGTACTTGTATACTTCAATGCAACTAGTTGTAGGGCATTTCTTGGACACAACTCAATTATTCTTCATGACTATATGGGATAATTTGAGTCATTATGGTCACTTCATAACATCAGTTTGGGTGATGGCACTGAATTGGGTTTATAAGAATGTTCATTTTTCCTACACTAGCATTTGGAGGCAAACTGTTCATGTCAGGTTTACAGTAGTTGACCACGAGAGTATTACTCGGATCGTGATTGACAAGGTGTTTTATGTAGCTGTCTTTCTTGAGTTACCTTGGCAGGATATATATCATGGCATTGATCACAGTACTTTAGAGTTTTCACACCTATATGACTTGTTATGCGTTACATCAGCAACTCCGGATGGGTTGATACATTGTATTGTGTGCCTAGAATGGGTGTCATGCACTTCCATGAGAGATCACTTGCAATTGGAGAGTTGTTTGGTGATAATAGCTCCTTGAAACACTACTATCTCTTCATATTTGACAGTTTTGACAACGTGATTATTTGGGATCCTAGTATCGACATGTTTGGTGCATTACTCCAATTGAATTTTGATATGTGTCTTCACAATTCCGAACATGGTGTTGTTTATATCAGAAAAGCACAACGGATTGGTGGAGCAACGTTCTTGAGATCAATATGGGTACTTGGCATTTGGCCAACATTTATATATAGATTGCTTAAGGACAAGAAAACTCCAAGAAGGGAGGACTGTGGTGTCCTGTTTTTGGGACATGAGTCAATTAAATTATTTAATTGCAAGTTATCAAATTATAGCAAATTTAATGACAACTTAGTTTTATTATTTGATAAAGTGTTACGATGACTTTATGGAGCCTAGTAAAAATAATAATAAAGTCATTTAAGTTGAAAAGGAAAAATAAAAGAGACCAAGAAAAGAAATATGAAGAGACAAACAGAGGAAAATGAAGAGTCACAAGGATGTGTTATAAAATAGCTTTCAGAGGCTCATTCTCTTGATGTTTGGTTATATGGTTTGATATTGTTCTCTTGGAGAATTGGAAGCTTCAGCTTTTAGCACGTTTAAGCCTTAAGGACACTTGTGCATAAAATCCTTATTTCTAGTCATCCATTTGATTGCAAGTTCTGTGTTTACAATTGGATTTTGTTATTGTTTTGTTGAAGATTTAAATGTAATGTTATTTCAGAATCTATATTTCAGCTGGGTATTTGTGATTTTGCTAGATAAATTGAAAATCATTTGCATGCAAAATATTTGCTTGAATTTCCATGTGAAAATCCGTGTATATTATCCTACGGGGATATTACAAAGAAGAAAGGGAAAAAAACAAAAGAAACCATGGCAGATGTAATGAATCCAAATATGTCCACTTCGACTCCTTTGGTTGCACTCGCAGAAGTCCGAGCATCCATCACAACGAAATCATCTATTATTGACAATGAGGTTCAGGATACAGAGACTCAGACTCCTCTTACATCAGACCCAAATTGTTTTGTTCTATGCAACGTTCTAGGAGCATAACCTTCATTTGAAGGTACCGGATGGAATAGACAGAAACATGAGGAAACAAGGATAGCAGCAGCAAAAGTTTTGTACTACAACAATTTGCCTTTCAATGCAACAAACAGTCCATATTGGAAAGGTTTCATTTCCACATTTACAGACCATTTAAAGCCCCAAGAGCTAAAGACTTCAAGTGGCTCATTTCTAGACCAATCTATGAAAAATGCACAAGTTATGGTTGATGATCAGAAAAAAACAGTTGGAGAAAAAGATGCAACATATGGATAGATGGATGAAAGAAGACTCTCCTCCTGGTGGCTTCTAATGGTCCACTAGTATCCCCAAAGCCTATTTATGGAAAAATGAAATAAAAAATATTGAGACTGTGCATTTTGTTAGATGGAGTGGTCCAAGAAGTTGGAGTTGAGAATATTGTCCAAACTATCAAGGACAAAGTAGTTGCACATGTATTTGTAGGTAGAATACATATGGAGAGGCATCTTACAATTACATAGAGTTCATGTGCAGCACACTACTTCGACTTGTTAGAGAACATTTAAAAAAGATTGCATGGGTGAAAAGGGTCGTTGAAGATGCTAAAAGTGTTACCAAATTCATCTACAACAATACTTCAATCCCCTCTTTAATGAGAAAACACACAAATGGGAAAAATCTTACGTAACCAGGAATGACACAATTTGCTATCCCTTTCCTCACATTGCATTCTTGCTGCAATTCCTCATCATTAGAAAATGTTTGTGTTTGATGATTGATTAGAGTATGCATTGTAATGTCCCATTTTGGGACATTAGAAAATTTAAAGACATATTCATATAATATTAAAGTTGACTATGAGAGTGTCAATTAAATTTATAAAAGGTCAATTTAATATTATAAAGTAGGGAAAAGTGACAAGGAGGGATAAGATGAAAAGATAGGAAGGGAGTCAAAGAGTCACAGCTTTGAGGATTAAAAAGGAGAGAGACTCATTCATTCGGACATGCTTGGTTTATAATTCAAATTTCAGTTTCTCTCTTGCGAGAGTTATTTGGAAAGCTTCAGCTTTCATCCAACGGGAGGATGTAAACCCTTGTGCCAATAGACAATGGATGCAAACCCATTGTCCATGGAGACGTTACATCAGATGTCTTGTGTGTGCTTACAGGTTCTTTCTTAGTATTCCAATCTGACTGAAAAACTATGTTTAAGATTGGACTTTTCAATGTTGGTTATTGTATTGCTGATGTATCATGCAATAGCATAATGCAACTTTGTATGTTTATGTTCTGAATATTATTTTGAGAAAGAAATCGGGTCAATATCCATTTGGGATATTTCAATGGTATCAAAATTGGTCTTCCTGCCAGCCTGTGAAGTTATAACAGATTCAAACTTTTATAAGGATTTATCAGAAACATTTTAAGCTAAGAAGAAATATTTGGAGTTTACGAGATTGAATTCTGGGCATACATTTGTTGGGGTCCATCTACTTAGAATACTGGAAAACCATTACAAATAGTGCGGATGGAAATTTTGTAAATGGTCTACAAAGTGGGGGGAATGTTTCAAATTATTCATTTGTCATGACTGTTTGGAAAATAAATATTGGGCAAATATTGGTGCCATATATCTTATGACCTATTGCGGGGTTGTTTATGAGTACAAAGATAAAATCTCTAAGTTTTCAATACTCTTATGGTTTATGTTATTAACTTGGCATTAACTACAACCTTGATTGGAGGCGATTCATAGGTACTGAGCTGGGATATTATTAAGTTGGGCTCTCAATGTTCATGAAAGTGCAACCATATTCAGACTATGTGCAATTATATCTCTCTCTGTATGAAATTGTAATGGCTTTTGTTTCCTAACTCTGATATTTAATGGTTGTTGAGTAAATTTATAAGGGGCTGAAGATTTATATAAATCTTATGAAGGCTATATATGGCTTGAGCGATATCATATATCTCTTCATGCTCGACTATAGTCCACCCTTAATTATCGAGCAGACTACTGATGTGTTTTATTATATCTTTTGCAAGGAGCTTGAAATATCATATAAATATATTTGTCTGTGTCTGAGAATTCATTTGTGAGAATTATCGAAGCCTCCTTTGGTTTGAATGATTGGCAAAGTTATTTTGTTTGAATTTGTTGTTCTCATGAATCCCTACAGTACATTGTGGTGACGCTTCACTCAACAAGCGTTTTGTGAGAAAGTTTCATAGTGTAAGAGGCAATCAACTACTTCGTGAGAAAAATAATATGCGCAAGAAATATCTTAGAGGAAGGATGTCATTGTCAATCATGAGGTAGACATATCCAAACGAAGTGATAGGCAGACATAATTTGTTGTCACAGCTTCGAGGGTGCTTGTAACAAGTGTCCCATCTTGAATTGCAACCGAAACTGTAGGAGTTCAAAAGTGTTTGGAGACAAGGGAATTATTCACTGAGATATATATTCTATGATTGAAGTTTAATTTTCAAGATTATAGAGTGAACATAAAATAATTCATTCTTTGTGGCGTTTGGTATTCCATCTAGTCACCAACTATACCTCCACTCGAAGCGGCAGTTATTGAATTTGCATTCACACCACCTATTGTTATCCTAGTAGAACAATCGGATGGTTGACTAGATATTTGCCAATTCAAGTATATGAAGCATTGTAACAGCAACCTTTGAAACAATGATTATTTTATTGGAGCTACCCATTAAATACAAGAATTGAACCACTAAATATTCTTAGCGGCTTATTGTGCTTACAAAATCCTTGGATACACAGTCAGTAGGAATTAGTAGTAGATGGAGTAACTGAATGCGGGAGAATAGTACCCCAGAATCCGGCTGAGGTTGTACATCAATAGTGTTAGTATTTAGAGGTCTACTACAAATGTATTCACATTGCCATGTTTTTTGGTATATATTTTCCAAATGGCAATGACCTCTTATATATAAGAAAGTGAGTAAAGTATAGACATGTCCCTTCATGAGACATGTCTGTTCATTTAACATAATTACAATCTTATAAATAATTATATATATTATCTCTAATATATATATGATACAATTTATCCGAGTGAAGATACAAAACATCAACACTCTCTCTTAGCTAGGGAGGATAAACACAGGACATGTATTACACCATTGGTAATATTAGGTATGACAAAAATATATCTTTGATCAGATGATACCTATCATTTTGATATCACAGTTGATATTACGAGTATTGGCCTCCCAGAATATCAAAGATATTCACCAAGTACTCAAAATGTTTTGATCTCACATCTGATATCAAGACTATTGGCCTCCCAAAATATCGAAATCCGATATTCACCAAGTACTCAAATAAGGTTTGATATCACATATGATATCAAGAGTATTGGCCTCCCAGAATATCAAAGATATTCACCAAATACTCAAAATGTTTTGATATCACATCTGATATCAAGAGTATTGGCCTCTCAGAATATCAAAATCCAATATTCACCAAGTACTCAAATAAGGTTTGCTATCACATATGATATCAGGAGTATTGGCCTCTCAGAATATCAAGGATATTCACCAAATACTCGGAGTAATGGTATCCCAGAATGTTGAGATGCAAGACATTCACCATTTACTCAATTTATTTGATCTCATGATACAAGCTATTGTAAGATCGTCACCTTACAATAACTTCTGCAAATACAAGTGACATCATTTGGAAGTCGTCACTTCCTTATGATGTACACAGGGGGTAGGCCCATTAAAATCACATAGTTACAGGGAATATTCCTTAATCGCAATCTTCTTGTCTGATACAATTTATTGATCACAAAGGAATTCATCTCAAGTGGTTTACTCCCTCTTAATCAATATGATCGAGATCATATATTTACTCCCTCTCTTTCAAAATTGCATGAAATGTCAGTCTCCTTTTGAATCAATCTCCCTCTTTTTCCTGCAAGATCATTCTCAAAGGAAAAGATCAAGGCAAATATTTCTCATAGTACATATTGGAATAAGAATAAGAGAGTGACTAATATAATACTCAATCTTTACTTTTCATACACTCATAATGAATATTAAATTATTGAATATCATTTTAAATGAATTCAAGTATATAGTTCACTTGCAATTATACATACTTAAATACATTTTATTTCCACATATATTTCGAATTATAATAACTCATAATGTTTATTCCAACATAAAGAAGAATACAAATAAACATTACAATTAAAACATACCTTATCACTTACCTTTATTGACATGGTGGATCATACTTTATTGACTTCCCATATTTCTTCATAGTATGTCTTATTTACCTTAATTAATGCATTAGTGATTATGACTCCTTAAAAGAGTGTTTGATTCTTATATTCTCATGCAATTTTGTTTCACTATCCCCACGGCATTAATAGATTCTAGGTATCTCAATTTGATGATATCTTGACTCCTTCCAATTCCATAGGGATGACATGTATTGCTTCAGCTGAAAGTTGTCCACTGAAAACTATCCAAAAATTTGTTCTCCCATTATCTCTTCTCACATGACAAAAGTTTAAAGTCAAGCTTCTATCTCCATATCAGTAAACCATGATCAGTTTTCACAGTGCCCCTCCAGGCATGGATATCTCACTGCTGAGTTAGGCGAGTCTATATTATCATACGCAATGACTTGGTTAAGACCTTATGGAGATTGGTCCATCTTACATCGAATATTTCCAACAGTCCTCCACATGTCAAGTGTTCAATATACTGGCAGTTCAAAAATAAATAAATAAATTGGGGTATCTTTTCTTCTTGATAGATGTGCTCTTCTCCAACAACTATATCGTTTAGTTTTAATTATGTTTTACAAAGGCCCTCCAGTCGTCAATGATTTCACTACAACCACGGTCATCTAAGACAGCAAGAAGAGTTTCTCTGTGTTTTACACAGCTTGTCTTTAACTAAAATTTTGGAGTCAAATTTGGATCCACGTCTTTCATGTAGAAATCATTTTCTTCGCTGGTATAAGATCCAAGCTCTTTTCGCATCTCATCAAAACACTTGTTGTTGATGAGTTTATTCTTCTTCAACTATATTCTTTGTAGTTGCATAATGCACTAAAATCACAAGTTATATTTTTCTCAACATATTGGAAGAGTAGATATTAATTCATGAAATCCACAAGCTAGTAAGGAACCTGCTCTGATACCATGTTAGTATTTAGAGGTCTGCTACAAATGTATTCACATTGCCATATTTTTTGGTATATATTTTCCAAATGGCAGTGACCTCTTATATATATAAGAAAGTAAGTAAAGTATAGACATGTCCCTTCATGAGACATGTCTATTCATTTAACATAATTACAATCTTATAAATAATTATATATATTATCTCTAATATATATATACATGAAACAATTTATCCAAGTGAAGCTACAAAACATCAACAAATAGGTTGTAGCAAAGATTAAGCAGTCTGTCAAAATTACTATACAAAATGTATTTGCATACTTGCAAATGCCCATACAAGTGTCCTGTTTGCAACTGGTAGTTTTTTGTAATGGTTCTAGATGCCTCCTGCTAAATGTAACAACGACAAACTGAAAACGTAACATATTCTGCAACGTTTACAGACAATCTCTTTCAGCCTTTCTGACTGAACTATAATTAAAAGGGTTTTGCTGGCATCAATTGCGGTCTTTTTTGTACCTAGGTGTTGTCAAAATATGCAGATCGTTACGTATAGATTTGGACACTATTCACCTAAAACAACAGAGACTTGTTGATAATAAAAACCGTCTCTGGTATTTACTGCAAAGAGACTATTGTGGATGGAAGTTACTTGTTACACCTGGCTGGGTCGAGCATTTCTTTAAATTTGTTGGCAAATCAGCATATTAAGTTTTTTCGATAACAGGTTAATCTTCCTCACTATCGGTTGGTGCCTTTGTTAAATTAAACTGAATCGTGTGTTTAATAAATGGGCACCCTGGTGAAATACAAGAAAAAATTTGGGTCACTTAATCATAGCGGGAATATTTGTTTCAAATTTATTGAGTTTTAATTTACATCACTGGAAGTTTAGAAATCATTCACGCTAACTTTGGGTAATTTTAGAAATCTTGGTAATAATTGTGGGCAGTTGCAAGCACTATTACCAATTTTACTTGAAGAGTGGGCAGAGTGTAATCCATCAGTGTGCTCATTACCTAATCCCAATAACCTTTATCTCCAATGTACATTTTTCATACTTCAGGGATTTAGTCTTATACTTAAGTGCACAAGAACAGAACGATATGGTTCAAATAAATCTTCCTATGGAGCTAGATTGCCAACTAGAGGTTAGAAATTTACATCTAGAGTGCTTACACATATTATAGATCCGACTTTTTATAAACAGATAAACATCACAAACTTAGAGGTGAGGAAAGTTGTTTGATTTTCTTCACGGCAAAGGAAATTTTAGAGGCAAACAAGGGCAATACCTTTAGGGGTCAATCTCACAAAGTCAAAAATACAAAATATCAGCCTTACATAGTTGCTCCCAACAAATCTTCTCGAAAATGGAAAAGATGAAACATAAGGTTTTCTAAAAAGAATTCAATGACACCTTTAATGGTGAACAATTGAGAAACTTGCAGAAAGAAAAACGATTGGGTTGATTATACGTCCTTGGGTTGCAACTAGAATACATGGAATCCTCAAATGATATTCTCTCCAAATTGGAAGAGATAGAAACTTATTTGACCAATGTAGAGAAAGCATATTGTAGACGCTTAAATTGGGCTTTACAACCTTCAATGGTGACCTTGGTCCAGACCAGATTTATGGAGCATCTAGATAAACAGGTTAACCTTGTCATTGCTTCTTGTCTCAATGAGATTATGTGAATAACATCTCCTACAGCAGCCTACAACGATGTGGTGTTGAAGAAAGTTTTGCATCTGACAATGAAGAACTTGAAGGGTTTACATGTTAAATGAATTCCTATGAGGCAAGAACAAATTTTCTTGAAATGTGAGGACATTAGTACACCCAATCCTGTTTGTGAGAATCGTAATAACGAAGAGGCAAAAAAAATTCAGATCAGCACAAGGAAAAATGTAGATAAGATGTTTTTAGCTGACGATAAGGAACATACAAATTTCTACGTTGGTGATTTGGAGGTTAGCTTTGACAAACATGTTGATGAGGTCAATTGTACTTGAAATAATAGCATGTTGGAGTCTTTGTGTGATGAACCACATGTTTCTTATAAACATGATATAAATCTAGAGGAACAATCCAAAATGACACTACAAGACGATGAGCCGCTTCAACATGACAATAATGAGATGCATGCCTTAAAGAACTAGCTGAAGGTTAGTAAAGACATAGTTGTGGCATCTTTGGTACATTATGACAACATTCACAGGATGGTTGAGAATCTCTATAGGAAGGCTCAAAAGGGAGTGGAAGGAGATTGGCTTGTTGTTGATTTGCAGGTAGTCAAAAAAGCCCTTGAATCTATGAAATCAGATTATTTATGTTTTCTTTCCGACAAGGATTATATTCTTAAGGTTGTTGGAATATATGTTGATAAGTTAAGTAAAGCTAATGGAGCTCAACAAGGAGCTTAATTATGCTCATAAAGCATTGGATGATATGCAAATTGCTTTTCAGAAAGCAGAAAATGAGGTTAGGATCACAAATCATTCTTAAGAGCACGAGAGTAAAGAGAAGCAGGAGTTTTTCCAAGAAGTAATTAATGAACTTGATAGCATTCAACAGACTTATGACTTGGATAGTTGTCCCAAAAGACCATGTACCGAAACTTCAGATCACATTCAGCTTGTAGACAACCCTTTGTTTGAAGTAGATGCTGATTGGATAATGGAGAACCCGCTATTCGAGTCCGATGATAGCACACTCATTGATTTTGGTCAAAAATTTCAGATTGACAATTTTTGTGACCAAGACGTTATTGCCTTGACAAAGGGACATAACGTTGATTACAAATCAGCCTGGGATAGTGATGTGGCGAGCAATATAGCTAGAGTGCATACAGTGAGAGGGGCAGCATTGTTGCAGTTGAGCAGTTGGAGTACTCCACCCACTAAAAATACAAAGCAGCAATATAGTACAGATAGTGGGGAAGGTGGATGGCCCTTTTGATTGTGGTATCTAGGAGGAACATTCCCATTGTTTGTAATGTTTCCAGGAGTTGGTTGGCACACAGTTGAGTTCCCACAATTATTTGACCACAATGGTGCTTGTGATCTCGAGTGAGATCCTCAGTTGGACTGGGGATCTTCTTGTATATGATGGTAGCACACATCAGGTTGTTCTAGTTGAACATGTACATGAGATGGTTTGGGATCCAAGTGTTGATCATATGTATCTGTGGCAATTTGAAGATTTTGTTATAGTTCTGCATAGTTTGAGATTGTATGCAATGATAATCTGAGTTGTATAGCCTACAAATGCAACGATACTTCATAAATTAACATGGGATCCAGGGATCTCGTTGATGGATGGATTGCATTTTGACACCTTGCTTCACAATGTGGCAGGATTTGTTTTTAAATTGGGCTACAGAGCTACTTGCAAATTCATATGGGATCCTAGTACTGATTGCTTGAGGACAAGCAATCTCGAGGGAAGATTTGTAATGTCTCCTTTTAGGACATTAGAAAATTTAAAGACATATTCATATAATATTAAAATTGACTATGAGAGCTTGAATTAAATTTATAAAAGGTCAATTTAATATTATTATATAGTAGGCAAAAGTGACAAGGAGGGATAAGACGAAAAGACAGGAAAGAAGTCGAAGAGTCAAAGCTTTGAGGATTAAAAAGGAGAGAGACTCATTCATTTAGACATGCTTGGTTTATGATTCAAATTTCAGTTTCTCTCCTGCGAGTGTTATTTGGAAAGCTTCAGCTTTCATCCAGCGGGAGGACGTAAACCTTCGTGCCGGTAGACAGTGGACACAAACCCATTGTCTGTGGAGACGTCACATCAGGTGTCTCGCATGTGCTTACAGGTCAGGTGTCTCGCATGTGCTTACAGGTCAGGTGTCTCACATGTGCTTACAGGTTCTTTCTTAGTATTCCAATCTAATTGTAAAACTATGTTTAAGATTGGACTTTTGAATGTTGGTTATTGTATTGTTGATGTATAATGCAATAGCATATTTCAAGGTATTGTATGAGAATCTATGGTTTTATATTATTGGTTTATAATGCAACTTCATATGTTTTTGTTCTGAATATTATTTTGAGAAAGAAATCGGATCAATATCCATTTGGAATGTTTCATGCATACTCCAAAAAACCTAAGCGGTAGAAGATAGTGAATATTGCTTTTGATAATGGGTTCAAAAAAAGTGGAGAGGAGTTGATAAAGGTGAGTAACAAACACAAAAATTCACTTGATAGCCTATATATTTTTTTCTTTTTTTTAGGGGTTAAGTTTTCAATTATTTGAAATTTGTTTTCATTTTTTAAGATGACAAAACCTTTAATAAGGGCTCTTCATATGGTGGGTTGTAATCACCCTAGGGCATTTGCTCAATGTTTTACCAAATATTCCGTGGAAATTTAAACAAACATTTTGCAACAAAACTGATTTTTGTTCATCTGGTAGATTATATTGAAAACCAAATAATATCATACTGAAATAGAGATTGTAATTAATCATGGAGATAAATCAATACAATCCTTATTTTCTAGATAGATATGAAATACCTCTGCTACTTCAGAATCCAAATTATGACTTCACAAATTTGCACAGCTGTGAACTCCATTGCAAATCCTCCTACAAAGATGAATTGGGTTTCCATCCAATCCATCAAGAAAATCCTGAAGATTTTTGTTCTCGAATTTTCAGAACCAAAAGACAAAGCTTCCCAAAATTCCTCAAGAGAAATAACAACCAAGCATGACAAGAATTAAGCTCTCGATGTTCTTTTACAGTACATCCATGTGACTTCAGTTTCCTTTGCCTGTCTCTTCATATTCCTTTTCTCTGTGTCTTTATTTTCTGTCTTATAATTAAAACGACTTTATTCATTTCTTTCTAGGCTCCATAAAAGTCATTTTAATGCTTTATTAAATAGTTAAACTAAGTTGTGTTTAAATTTGATATAATTTTACAACTTAACACTTAATTACATAATTGACTTCTAATGTCCCAAAAAGGAGACAGTAAAGTCCTTCCTTTTTTAAGATTGCTTGCCCTCAAGCAATCTGCACCTACATGTTGAAACTGAATGTCTGGATACCATATCAACCTCAGGAATGTTGGTTTGCAAATCCATCACACTACTCTGATATAAACTTCATCACGCCGACAATGGCGAAACCACTCATCAAAATCATACTTAAGTAAAGCATCAAACATGTCAATCCCAGATGTCATATTATCATGTTGTCAAAACTCTCAGATATAAGAAGATGGTAATATGCCAACTAGCTATCAACACTAAACAACTCCCCAACTACAAATGATCTCCATTGAAGTGCATAATACCCATCATAGGCACACAATAAAATATATAAGCCCATCTTGAGCCGCTGGTATGAATATCAATTTGTTCAAAGGCTAACGTCAACACCAACAGTGATGAGGAATAGTAATCAATATGAAATGTCACTGAATACATAAGAATCATGAGTAAGGATGTACCTGGAAAATCATCTAAATCATCTCCTTTGATCAAATCATACCTACCATCCACCCTTAGTCAAGAACTACTCATTTGTTAAACCAAAGAATCCATCCAGCTCATTTGTAGACCAAATCTGAACTTATATGTAGGATGATCGGTAAGTGGGGAACAGTACTAACTATTAATTTATCTACTACTCCAATCTTGTGACCAAACCTCATTATTAGGAACTGTACCTGGGTCCCAAATCAAGCAATCAAATTCATTCTCATCACTGAAATCAGAAAGAACTCCCCCACCCAACTCAAAGAGTGGATCATCAAATGTCCAATCAGCATCCACCTCAAACAAAGAATTGTCAACTAACTGAATGTTATCGATACTTTATTACCAGCTCACCTTAGGCTTTGACTGGTCCAAAAAATTATTCCTTCATTTTATGAACTGCTCATAAAACCATTGTAACATCATCATCTTCAATTGATTCATCATCTTTTGAAGATTCTTTTTCTTCCTTGGAAGCATCTTGAGACTCTGACATGCTCTCTCCTTGAGTAAGATCGTTCTCATCAAAATATTTGTCAATCACAACAGCCAAGTCACCAATATAGAGATTCATATATCCCTTACCTATAACAATAGTTGAATTTATCTCCTCACAAGCATTTGTCTTATTTTGTCGGAATCAAGTTGTGATATTACTATCTTCTTTGACGTTGGTTCAAACCTCTTCAAATGACTTATCTTATTTACTAACCCCACAATTGTGATCAGGTCTCCAAGTCTCCTGACATGTGAAACAAATCTTCTCTCTTCGCATTTGATTATTACTTCTTTTAGGAGACTCTGCTACCTGTTAACCTTTCAATCTTCTACTCAATCAGTCCATTTGAGAACTCATAAGCCATAGGTGAGATATTATGCTTCTTTCTCCAAATGACCAGCAAGTAGGATTGCAACTCCTTGCAGTTATCATCATCTTCTTCTAAGTTGAAGGACATTATAGTTTGTACACAAGAACTCACATTGTCTACATCATGCCTCCTGATTTCAGTTAAGAACCATTGAAATATAGAAGAATCTTTTTTTCACGTCCAAGATCCAACATAAGTATAAGTGATTTGTTTCTCACCATACTTTATAAAATCTTAGCCCTCTTACCAAAAGTAGGAGCTTTGACATCATATAACCCATGTAGGGTTTCCACAATTACCTGTAGAATTTTCTTGACTATGTTATCATTATAGGGTACTATAGGATCTGTTATTCTTATGATCTCACTATGACAAGAAGCAACTGCAAGTCTCAACTCTTCACAAGGATGTTTCACAAACCTATGTTGGACCAAAGAGAGCATTGAGGGCTGCAAAGCACAATTTAGAAGGATCCAATCTGACTGGTCTTGTTTGGAAAAATACGAGTATAATTCCTACAACTTAGAGAGAACACCATAAGGAAGTTTAATGGACTCTAATCATAAACCAATTTTATAGAGGCAATTTCCCACTGCCTTTACTTTCTGCAAGTTATTGGGTTGATCACCATTAAATGTATTGTTGAATTCTTTTGAGAAAAAATCACTTTTTTAATCCACTCCTCTTCATTTTATTTTTTTCAAACTGCATTCCACCAAATCTGATGCACACTTCAATAGGCGGTACCACTGTAAGATGCTACCCTTTTTTGTGCCCAAAAATTGGCGCACTTCTTATACCCCAAATATGAACCAATTATGCACCTATTTGCACTGTCCTTTATTAACTAAACACATATTTTCGTAACTGAGCACATACTTTTCATACAAGCTACTAAGCACATATTTTTCATACAAGCTACTACAGTCCATCATGCTCTTTAATCAGATCTGCTTCTTATAAGTGTGCAAGCTCTCAATTTTAATTATAGCAGGTTACCTATTGATGTGAGTGTTGTTCCACTAAAAAAAATACAAAAATTAATACTTAGTATCCCAAGATCAAACACGAAATCTCCAACCCCCTCTTGAAGAAGGATGCTCATATGCTAAACAACGAAAATGGATTGTGTGATCAAATGAGACAACCTCAAGGTTCCTTCTTAATCGTGGACTTAACTCAGTTATGATGATGGGACATGATGGTTATCATTAAAGGACTTACATTATTCATGCAAGGGATATCAACTACTTCAACTCCGTCCAACAACAAATTGCTACACGATAAAGGGTTTAGATCACAGTAACGAGAATCGCCTGAATCAGCGATTCTGCAACCAAATTCATGCTGTGCAATTTTTTTTGCATCGTATATCGGTATCACCAACTTCTGGGCCATGAATCGCCTGAATCGCTAATTCAGGTGATTCATGTAAAAATCGCCAAAATCGCCTGTAAAAATCGGGTATGAATTGTCCGCGGCATGTAAAAAGGGAAGTTGAAATTTTTAAAAAACTCACTTGTTTTTTTCACTTTTTTTTTGACCTATTCTCTTTGTTATAACCCTAAAGGGCCTTCTATTTGTTAAGCATGAGTAGAACAGAGGAAAAGTGAGAGAGAAGAAGAGAAAAGAAAAGCCATAGGTTTCCAACCGGCAAGAAGGAAGAGCACCAAAGAGATCAGCAAGCCATTTAGGGAGCCCATCAATTGCTTTGGGAGCATTAAGGAGCCAATATCAACACTCCTCAACTCATTTGCAAGAGGTAAGTACTTATTTTTTTCTTGCATGTTAGTGTATTATGCATTTTTTGTTAAATTTTTAGTGTATTATGCGTTTTTTGTTAAATTTCTATAGTTTTCAAGAAATTTAGTGGAAATCTTGAATGTATTATTTTTTTACTAAGTTGCAAGCTAGGGTTTGTTGTTTTCTAATTTTTATTAGCTTCAAACTTTGATATTTTACATTAAAAAAATTATTGCAGCAGCCTCTGCTCTCATTTTTCACAAATTCCAATAGGTAAAAAAGATGAATGTTGGAAATATAATGAAGAGTTTCCTGGAAGAACCAAATATCAAACAAAATGCATGTTTTGTAAAGAAAAAATAACTTCCGGGGGTATTTATAGATTGAAATTCCACATTGCTGTTGTACCTGGACACGATGTTACAGTTTGCACTCACCAAACTCCTAAGGCAAAACGCACTCGCTTAATGGCATTAGAAAAAATTGAAAAAGACAAAGCAAATAGGAAAATGCAAGTTGAAGGGTTAAGGGGTATTGGCTTCCATGTTCCCACATCCACATCTGCAACTGCATCAGCTTCCGCATCCGTAGGTTGTGTTGGAGAGGGTTCTTCTAGGCCTCCTTTTTATCCTAGTTCTTCTACTCATGCTAGTGCTAGTGCTAGTCGGTCACATACTGAGACAGAGTCCCACACCAACCTATTGCAGCCTAGAGTGCGAAAAAACATAATGGATAGTTACTTTGTGCCCCGCACTACTCTTGGTTCCCAACCCACGCTTTCCACGCTTGAGGGCATGGGTTTGAACAAGGAGATTCACGATGCTGCTAGAAAGGAGATATGCAAATTTTGGTACTTTTGCAACATTCCATTTATTGCAGCCAGGTAATTGATTCTTTTTTCTTTGTTTTCTTTAAAGTTAAAATTAAAAGTAAAAGTAAAACTTTAATTATATCTACTTGTTTTATAATTTGAGTATTTGACATCTAAAATTTTATTTGTGACAAGGCTCCTTATTGGCAGAATATGATAGATGCGGTTGCTATTTGTGGTCCGAGGTTTAAAGCGCCAACTGAGGCTGAGTTGAGCGGATACCTCCTGGATGAGATGGTAGAGGACATGAGGGTTGACCTCGAGGAGAACCAAAAGGAATGGATTGCAAAGGGTTGCACCATCATGACTGATGGTTGGACCGATAGGAGGAATAGAACACTCCTCAATTTTCTTGTATCCTGTGGAGGTAATTGATCATTCTACTTTCCTACATATATAATTGTAAATTTTGATTTGTTGAATGCTAATTCGTTAATGATCCATTTAATATTATAATTCGTTGTTTTGTTACTTGTAAGATATACCATGTTCATAAAGTCAATTGATGCTTCCGCACATGTGAAAAATGCCACATATTTATGTGAGGCTATTGAGGAAGTTATAGCAGAGGTGGGGGAACAAAATGTGATCCAGGTGGTGACGGATAATGCAGCAAATTATGTTGCAGCAGGTAAACTTTTAACTTTTCAAGTTTTGAAAATAAATTTATTTGAATTTTGAAATTTGAGTTTCTAATTGACTTAAAATTGTTGTAGGTAAACTTTTGATGGAGAGACACCCCACCATATTTTGGTCCCCTTGTGTGGCACACTGCATTGACCTCATGTTGGAGGAAATTGGCAAACTTGAGTTTGTCAAGTCATGTGTGGAAAGGGCAAAAAACATATGCAAATTCATTTATAATCATGCATTTGTCCTTAGCACAATGAGGAAGTACACAAAAGGCAAGGAGTTAGCTCGCCCAAGTATCATGAGGTTTGCCTCGAATTTAATCACCTTGCAGTCCTTGTTGACATCAAGGGATGGATTAAAGAGCATGTTTGTTGGGCATGAATGGATTTGCTCTTCCTATGCTACGACCACTGTAGGCTTAGATGTGGCGGATTGCATATTTGATGACGATGGTTTTTGAAAACCCGCTAAAGAAATCCTTAAGGTAAATTTATTGCAATTTAACATTTAGTATTTTGCTTTTACTTTAAGTTATATTATTTTATATTTAAGTTTTGACTCAAATTTTTTGTTTTACTTTATATGTAGGTCACTGAGCCCCTTGTAGCTTTGCTACGAACTGCTGATGGGGAGAAGCCCTCTATGGGCTACATTTATGAAGGCATGGATAGGGCCAAGGAGGCCATCAGAGCCCAATATGCAGGGGTGCAGGAGAGGTATGGCCCTATTTAGGACATCATCGATAGGAGATGGCAGAATCAGCTCCATCGACCCATCCACGCAGCAGCTTACTATCTGAATCCGGCATTTCGTTTCTGTCCTGAGTTCAAGGCGGATGCGGAGGTTCTCACTGGCTTATACACAGTGATTCAGAGATTGAGTAGTGATGAAAATAGCGCTACTGCGATTGTTGAGCTAGACCAGTTCAACAATAAGGAGGGGCCACTTTTCTCTGGCAGGATGGCCATAAATGCTCAGACAACACTACAGCCAGGTAAAAATTAAATAATATATTCAATGTTCATGAATCTAGATTCTAAACTTAACGTTGATTATATAATGCATTAATTTTAGAGTTGTAATTTGTAAATGAGACTAATTGTTTTTGTTTTTTCCTTATTTCAGATAGATGGTGGCAAATGTTTGGGGCCACAACCCCAAACCTTCAAAAAATTGCCATCCGCATTCTGAGTCAGCCAAGCAGCACTTCTAGATGTGAGCGCAGTTGGTCCATGTTCGAGCACATCCACTCGAAGAGGAGGAACAGGTTGATAGTGGAGAGGTTGAATGATCTTGTCTTTGTTCATTACAACCTTCGTCTTAGGATCAGACAGATTTTGGGTGCTAACTCCTTTCCGATCATTCTGGAGGAGATTGATCCAGAATCAGAGTGGATCACAGAGACCATGGACCCAGTCTTCACTGAGGAAGACTGTGCGTGGGTTGACCAGGTGGATGTAGAGGCTGAGGCTGTGGCCAGGCAAAGGAGGCAGCTAGAGCACGTTCAGGCATTGGTAGACGCACACGCGCACGCACAGACGCAGGCCCTAGCGACGTTATTCGTGAACCCATTGCCCATGCAGGGGACATGGCTCGGCGGTCCTCTAGGACCTACCTTACATGTCTTTCTCATAGGCAAACTGGATACTCAGAGGCTGAGGTTGAGGCTACAGCAGAGCTAGAGGATGATGATGAGGATGATGATGAGGATGATGAGGCTTGAGCTGGAGCCTTGTTTTTATATTTTGTTTACACTGTATAGATATTGATAGTGATACTGAATCACTGATAGACATATGTTTCAAACTTTCATGGATCTTCATCTTAGATTTATACATACATTTATGATTTGATGTCTTATAGATCTTCATGATTTCATCTTACTGATTCTATGATTTGAATCATTATGATCATTTGATTTTTATTTACTTCAGCTAGCATACAATTTACATTTTAGTACATAATGATAACATAGTTACGTATGTGATGGATTTTATATTTCATGTTTATGTATGCTAGATTCTATTTGATGATGTTATAGTGTTTTTAAGTTATATTCAATAAAGGGTGCATGAAATAAGTCTTAAATTGTTAAAATCTTTACATTTAAAGGGTTTTTTCAAATTTGTCGATTCATCGCCGATTCACCAACGATTCACCCCCGATTCACGATTCGATTCGGCCGTGCCGATTCCGATACGATTCTGATTCACGTTACATTGGTTTAGATAACTATTCTACTCCCAGAATGCAAGAAATTGCAAATGTCTTTGTGACTCTACTAGACTCAGTTTAGCCATCCACACTAGGTTAGTGTAATCTCCTAAGGTAGATGTAAGATGTTCAAACTATCACCATTCCATTAACACCATCAATGGATGCATATCAATTTGCAAGCAATAATTGAAGTAGAGCTCATTAAACTTCTAATTGACCACACAAGAAAAACTTACAATCAGCAAGCAGCTAGTGGTATGGATTAGATGAGTTCCACAAAGATTGATTCACAATTACTTCCATTCAAACAAACACTACTTAATGAAATCCTAATCTAAGGAAATGAGGAAATCATACAATACTCCAAAGTGATACAAACAATCCACCATGAAGACCAAAGTGAATTAAAAACAATTTCGCAATATCATAGCAACATTTCAACAAGTCTCCTCTTACAAATGATACAAGTGGGGTTTATATAGGAGCCCCAAATACAATGAATGGCCAGGATTGATTTGAAACCAATGGCTTAGATTAAACCATGGTGAACCCTACTTAGGGCAACCATAAACAACCAGTGAGAACAAAGCAAAAACATATGGGCCAATCAACCAATGAGAAAATAATATTTTCTACATGGCCATTTGTAAATGATTCTGATTGGATGATCATGGAGATACCAACTTGGAGATCTTTGATTGGTTTAATGATGATTGGGCACTACCTCGTCTTGTTCATCTTTTATCCTTGTTTAAATTTTGCTTCTTTGTCCACTTTCTTTAGAAAATTCTCTCATTGAACTTATCCTTGAAATTGCTCTTCATATCCCAATTTTCTTTAAGTGATGAGTTTCTCTCTATCAATCATGGACTTGCAAATCTTCATGTACGTGAACCTTGATGATGGCCACTTTTTCATTTGGAGACCTTTCTTACTTGCATAATTTGATCATCCTAGTGATGCATGGGTCCTTTTGAATTGCCCATGTCCTTGAAAATGTCCTTGAAATGAATCCTATTTGATCCTTATGGAAAATTGTTGTGGATCTCACTATAAGATAGTCCTTATTCTTTAAGAATTTAATCAAGTGTACAAATGACTTGCATAGGGACAGATGTCCATGAATTCGATCCTTGAACATGTCCATGGACTCCTTTAAATCTGGATTCATCCCATGTCCTTTCTTGATGAAGGCTTGATCTTGACAAAATTTCTTCAGTTTGAACTTTGAATTTTCTTTCCTTTGTCCCAACTTTGAGGTACTTAATCTTGAAGTGTTGTCTCCCTTTGGTCTTGCCCACTTTAGGTTAGTACTCTTTCATTGCTATCCTTGGCCTTGAATTTCAACTTGTCTTCCACTTTGTGTTCACTTCCTGGCAACAATCCCTACACTTGATCATGTTGGTGTACTTAAATAGTACCAATTACACTTTACTTAAGTTTACTTAGGATAATGCATTGTCATATTAGTTGTCATGTAGACAAATAGGAGTTCGCACTTTATTTGAGCACATGTTGTCTCACACCTCTCTTTCTGTGGTATACCTTTGTGTTCTTATCCTCTCATTGTTGCACGTACTTTTATGCACAATGGAGGATAATCCACCTTAGTGGACATATGCTTAGTTGTTATGCTTATCATTTGTGTAACTCCTAGTTATCTTGCATTGCATATATATTGAAGCATATTCACGTGTATTGTATATGAATATCCAATTACTCATTATCATTTGATCAAATATTGAATCATTAGTTTGATCATATCATTTTGTCTCTCTTGTGCTATCGATTGAGCTTCTAGATCTTGGCATTTTCATTCTTTTCCTTAGACAAATTATAACATGGTATTGGAGCCAAAGGAGCGTTCATTGGTTAGCCATTAGATAGCATCATTTGTCTCTCACATTTCAAAAGGTCACGATTCAAATCTGGAGTATCAACAATTATTGGGAGCATCTTGAGCAAAATCTGACCTCGCCATTGCGTCCGATTGGTCGTTTCCACGAATTTTGCCTATATTTGGTGAAAGTCAAAATCGAGGTAAAAGAAAAATTGCAAATTGGCCGTGGCAGCCCGATTTGCCAAATTGGGTAACTTTTTCCATTTTCAGAAAAATTATTGTTCATTTTTTGAATCTGCAATTTAGTTTAATTTTTGGCATATTGTATTGAAAAATTTGTGGGGGAAGCTCTATTTTTTGTGACACATAAGATTGTTAGAGTCGTACAGTCAAAGCGGATTACTGAACTCGCAGATCGAGCACAGAGCCCGATCTGCATTCACCCAACTTGTAGAAGATCCGACATTTGCTTCTTCCATACAAGGTTCAGATCTGATCATTCACGGCTTTCTGTGCAGACTATCACTAATCCAATTGCATCAAGCATCTCATATGCGGCTTTTGTATCATTCAGAATTGCATTGACCTTATTTCATCAAGCCTGAGCTCCCTTCGACATACAAGATAGGTAATCCAGCATCCTCCAATTAGACCTTGAGAGACCTTATTCATGCGCCATTTTGAAGAATAGATAATGCATACACATGTGCATTGACCTTGGACAACCCAATCTCAACATCAAAGCCCATCCCATTTGCATTCAAACACAATATCCACTTCACTCCCTCTCTTCAACTCCTCTACTAATCGAGCTTAAGCACACACGCTCACCAAAGTTTTGGTAGGTGATCTTTGATAACAATAGTGATCCAATCAAGCTCCACTCCCAAGCACAGTCATCAGATCCAGTTTGAGCCCATCGTAATCTCAAATTGGTGGTTGATAGTTTCCTAGCGATCCAAAGATCCACATCTGATCCCAACCTGCCATTGAGATTTTCTCATGCCCAAATCACCTTCATTTTGAGCTAAGTATTCCTCCACATCCACCTACAACATTGAATGAGCTCGCCTTCTTCTTTTGCAAGCCTAGTGAGTACAATCCATTAGCTTCCAAGCATTGCAAAGCAATCTGGCATCATTGGTCCGTCCACAGTGAGCAGAGTGATCTAATCCACATTGCAAACCAGCTGGGCAAAATATATCTGCGCACAATCTGGCATTGGATACACTCGCAATTCACCCCAAGTATGCTATATTTTACTATCGTGCCTTATAATCTCGATCTGCTAGCATTGAACCGAGCATGCTCAGCATTGAGAAGCTGATTTGAGACTGAACATTGCCCAACGATCCAAGTGAAACTCAGAGCAGATCTACTCATGCTCAGCACAGCCTGGACATTCCTCTTCCATGCCAACATTGGGTATGATTCATCTAGTAATATTTTTTCTAAAAAAATTGCACAAATTTTGTAGTGTTCAAATTGATACTTTTTGGGGAATCACCGGGCATTCTTTATTTTTGCTTTGACATCCCCAAGAACGTCAATTTTAAATTACTACTTACGTCATCAAACTACTGTATTGAATTTGACAGTTGTTTAACCGTCAAGTTAGGGCATTTTTCTTTTGTTGTGAAGCTCATATACCTGTCAACTTTAGGCCAAGGATACTGCTGACATCATTAGATTTGAAAACTTTTACCCTCACAGATTGCATTTTCAGTTTGGAAGGCCATTTTCAAATGCCCATGACTTGGGCATACACACTCCAAATTGAGCGCATTTTTTTAATTTGGGCCTACATTTTCTGAATTTTACATCAGTGCAGCTAGTTTCTGCTTTTGGTGGACAGGTTTTTTACTATTTGCAGATCTTGGTGACTATATCGGCATAATCCTAGTTTTGGCAACTTCAAAGGCTTTGTTCAGGCTCATACATACACATTTTCAAGTCCCTTTTTTTTTAAAGTGCATAATTTTTTGTCTACTTTCAAAATATGACATCAATTTGGAATCATTAATAGTGGACATAGTACTTTCAGCATTTGGTCATTTCTAGCCTATTTTAGCACTTGTAATTGATTAGATCTTTGAGAGATCTAATGTCTTATCTTTTTGAGTATACTATAGCTTCATATTTTTTATCGTAATCATCAAAATCAGAAGTCCATTTTCGCGAGTGGCAATTGTACACGCACTATAAAGTGTCATACCATCTATTTGCGGGGGGGCTCTTTGAGTAAGTAATTTGGGGGGTGTCTTGAGTGATTTTGCTTCTACTCGTGTTATTTAATTTTGCATCATGGGTTCTCCTAAATTTTCACTTTTAACTCCACACAATTTTGACACATAGAAAATTGATGCATGGAGTAAGCTAATGGAAAAAGGATATATTGATTATAATGATGGAACTCCTAATGCACCATCTGATCCTGATGATCTTAAGGAATGGAAAAAGGAAAATAAAAAGGTTGCTGGAAAATTAAGGAAAAATGTCTCAAAAGAGCATGTGTAATGTCCCTTTTTAGGACATTAGAGGATTTTCAAATATGCCCTTATAATATTAAAATTTATCTATGAGAGCTGGAACAAAATGGAGCAATTTAATATTATAAGGGGGGCTAAAGGTCAAGGAGGAATAAGACAAAAAGCCAGAGGGAAGTTGAAGAGTCACAGGGGAATAAGACGAAAGCCAAAGGGGAGTCGAAGAGTCTCAATTTGTGTATTGAAAAGGAAAAGAGGCTCATTCCTGGATATGCTTGATTTATTATTCAAATTTTCAGTTTCTCTCTTGGGAGAGTAATCGAAAAGCTTTAGCTTTCAGCTAGTGTGAGGACGTAGCCCCTCATGCCCAGACAGTGGAAGCAAAACCATTGTCCGTGGAGATGTCATTTTAGGTGTCCCGTATGCACTTATAGGTTCTTCTCTGAGTGTTCCAATTATTACAATAATAGATAAGTCGTCTATTATTAGTTAATGGTTATCTATTTGTAAATATTTAGTTAGTTTAGTTTGCTTTTGTTTTTTGCTTTCTCTAGAATAGAATGTTTATATGCTTTATGATCATTTCCTAAGGAAACATCGTTTTATTCTTTTGTATAAATTGACCTTCTGTTCTCTGTTAATTACAAACAAGTACTTACCAATTACTTCCGTAACATGGTATCAGAGCGTGGACTTTAAATTTTTCGGAATTTTTTTATTTCTTTCAAAATTATCTGCTCCAAAAATTTCAAAATTCTTTCTAGTGTTTCATAGTTTTTTTACGTGCTTCAAAAAAACCTAACATCGGCTAGGGTTTTCAAGAAACCAGTGCCAGCAAAATCACATTTTATCCTCTAGTTCGGAACTAGACACGTCTGCAACTCGCAATTTTTGAACTCCTCTACAAAATCACGACTTCCATCTCCGCAATCACAAGTTTTCGTCCTCAGACATCTCAGGTTTCTAGAGTTTTGTTTGAAAGATCACGTTCGTTGTTGCTCAGGCCGTTTTTTGACAAATCGTGGCATCCATTCACGTTTATTTGAGCGTCTGTCAAATCGCAATTTTAAGGGTGAAGAATCTGCCCATTTCATGTCCATTCTTCCTCGTCTATACTGTCCATACAAAAACACCTTAGTTCTGAAGAAAAAGAGCATTTTTTGCCCTACAAACACCAACTTTTTGCCATTTCGACCATTCATGACTACCGACTGTAATTTTTTTCAAAACCCTAAATTCTAAACTCGAAAAAATATTTTGATTTTAGATTCTTGGTGGGCTTTTCGAGAGCTCAACTGGGTTCTGGGTGTCTCAATTTTTGTGCCACAATTTTCAAGCCAACAGCTCCAGAAAACATCTTCCTCCTGGGTTTTTCGAGCTCTTCTTCTGCGTCACTCTTCATTTTTTTTAGATCTTCCATTTTTTGTCTCGAAGAAAGTGCCTTCACAAATTTTCACTGAAAAACATGCCATGGCATCTCTGACAAACATTCTGTTCAAGCACAACTCCAAATTCAATTGTCGAAATTATGGCACTGGAAGCAACAGATCATCACAATTTTTGAATATCAGAACACTGATCAACTTGTTTTGGGTGTTACGAAACGCTTGACTATTCCTGGTTCTAATCAGGATACATGGATTCTGAATAATCAAAAGGCGGTGATGCTTCTCAAATTATCCATGGTTGATGATCAGCTTTCCCAGATTCCATCCAACATGACAGTTACCAAGACCTAGACACATCGTAAAGGTCTTCATGAGACTTCTAACAAAAGTAAAGCCTTCTTTTTGAAAAACAATATGTTTTCTATTATCATAGATGAGCACATCTCGCTCCAAGCACACCTGAATCAGATCTAGGAAATCCATGATCAGTTACTTACCATCGGTCACAAGATGGAGGAAGAGGATATTGTGGTTATCACTCTTTGGAGTTTACCAAAGTCCTATGAGCATTTTATCGACACTCTCAATAATACATCTTAGTGTTGATTTGAAGTTCACTGATCTCTACACACTACTGCTTCAAAAAGATCGGTGGAAACAACAATTCAGTAGCGGCTCTAGTTCCACCTCCACAAAGCAAGCCTTTGTTGCAAAATCCTTTCAGAAGGATAAAGGCAAGTTTCAGCAACCATCTTAGCGGAAGTCTTCTACTCCAGCATCAGATGGTTCCTGAAAGAAGAACATTCAATGCAACTACTGCAACAAGTTTGGACATATGAAGGTTGAATGTCGAAAATGCTTAGCCGCATAGTCTAAGCCATAGTTGGAAAAATCGCCGAGTTTCCTAGCTCGGCGAGTTTTTCACCAGTTAACTCGCCGATTTAAAAACTCGGCAGACTGGTAAAAACTCGTTGAGTATTCGGCAAGTAGTCATGAAAAACTCGGTGAGTTTTTCATAAAACCTCGCGATTTACTGGTGAGATTTTCGCCCGCAGCCTGTGACGGATTAAAGCAGCAGTGTGTGTTTTTTCTCATTCTTTCTTGTATTTGCATTGTTTAGAGCCTTGAGGAGTGAAGAGAATAAGGTTTGGAGGCATTCTTGGCTGATTGCAAGTGATTCAAGGCGGATTTGAGTGGATTATAGAGGATTCTAACCGATTTTAGAAGACAAATTTCTTCCCAGGTATGTTCATCTTATCATAGTTTGAAAACTTTTTATAGTTTTATAACAAATGTTCTTTTGTTTTTGTTATTGTTAACTTGTTTGTAAATGTTTTCAAATCATTTAAAATCATTTTGAATCATTTGAAACCCTAGCTTCTAAGGATATGGTTGAAGTTTGTTGTTTGCTAAGGATATGGTTGAAGTTTGAAGTTTGAAACTTTGAATCATTTGAAACCCTAGCTTCTAAGTTCTAACTTTGTTTATTCATTTTTCTATATATTTGTGTAGGGCAGCAGTCAACCATTAAAAAAATGACAAACCCGCAAGAAGAGTGGCCACAAACACCATGCCCATCTGGATATATAGGCACTCGGCCTAAAAATGCAAGAGATAAGGCATGGCGGTATGCCTATGAAGCTCCAAATCCAAATGATATTGGGAAGGTGATATGCATTCCCTGTGAGAGAATTATTTTTGGAGGCATAAACCGCCTCAAATACCACCTTGCAAGCATAAAAAAACATGACTCAAATCCTTGTCTCAAGGTAACTGATGAAGAAAAAAGATTCATCCATGCCCTACTTGCAGCGTCTGAAGAGAAAAAATTGAATAGGGAGAGGGCAAAATTAGCTATGAGGGCAGCCATAGCTGAATCAGAAGGAGCTCCTTTTGATATGCAAGAGGAAGAAGAAGCACTTGAGAACATACTAGGATCTCTTCGTGGCCCACGGATCTGCAAATAAAAATTTCTCATTTACCGGTTCTACTTCTTCTACATCTCCTACTTCTTCATCATCACCATCCGGATCCCCATCAGTGATAGGTGGTTATTTTGTGCCCAGGAACCCACCTGGAGCACAGCCATCATTAGAGGGCACTGCATGGTTTAAGGAGGTGCATGAGCAAACTGATATTGCAGCAGCTGATTTTTAGTTTTTCAACAATATCTCAATGAATGCCGCTGATAGTCCCTATTGGGTCAATATGGTGAATGCAATGACAATATCAGACAAAGGGTACAAGCCGCCTAATCACAAGGATATGAGTGGAAGGTTAGTATTTTACTATTTAGTAATTGTAAATAATTGTGATTCACTTTAGTTCATTGTTATATTTTAAATCTTAATTGTTATAACTTATTTCCTAATTTTTTACTAACACTTACACTTTATTTAATATTACACCTAAATTTTGTAGGTTGCTTGACAAAGCGGTTGGTAGGGCAACATTGTTGATAGAAGACCAAAAGAAAGAGTGGAAGAAGTATGGCTGCACCATTTTATTTGATGGGTGGACAGATGGAAGAAGTAGAACCATTATTAACTTCTTGATTGCTTGCAAAGATGATGTGGTGTTTTGGAAATCTGTCGATGCCTCCAACAAAGTGAAAAATGCAGCCACATTGGCTTTAATGTTGGAGAATGTTGTCATGGAGGTGGGAATAGAGAATGTGGTGTAAATAATCACAGATAATGCAACAGCATATGTGGCAGCAGGTACATTTAATTTTTTATATTTGAATCAATATGAATCATGACTGTAATGCTATGGATAATGGTATTATTCAATTTAGATTTGATGTAATTTGTAAATACTAAATATGAAAAGTTTGTTACTGATTATTGATTTTTTGCTAATCTTTTAAGTAGAATCCTCCAAGAGAGGCATCCCACACTTTTTTGGTCACCTTGTGCAGCACATGTCCTTGACCTTCTTTTGGAGGACATAGGAAAACTTGATTGGGTGAGTCCAATTGTGGAAGATGCTAGGCGAGTCACGAAATATACCTATAATCACCCATGGGTTCTCAGTTTGATGAAAAAAGTCACTAAAGGAAAAGATTTGATGAGACCTGCTATGACAAGGTTTACAACGGTCTTCTTGACATTGCAAATTATTCTTGACCACATATTGGCTTTGAAGCAAATGTTTGTGTGTGCTGATTGGGTTGCTTCACCTTACTCAAAGAAGCCCGAAGGAGAGGCTGTGGCACGAATAGTGTTTGGTGATAGCTTTTTTGCAAAGGCTAAGGAGATTGTGGAGGTAACTTCATTATATTTTTAGTTTATTCAAGTTTCATTATCAATTCATAACTTACTATGTTATTAACTAATTTGTATTTTTCAAATTTCAAATGTAGATGTCTCTGCCCCTGGTTCTAGTCTTGCGCACATGTGATGGGCAGCAATTCCCAATGGGAGGTCTTTATGAGGCCATGGATAGGGCGAAAAAGGCTGATAGAACAAGGCTGTTAGAAGTTCTATCACGGGGATAGTCTTAGATTTGACCCCATTTGGGAAATAATTGATAGGAGGTGGAACAATATGCTCCACCAACCTATTCATGCAGCAGGCTACTTCCTCAATCCCAAATTCAGGTACTATGATATTTGATTGTCCTTGAAGTTGGGATTTTAATAAGTCTTTATTTTACTTTACTTTTTAAGGTTGTGTAGTAAGACTTGATATCATTTTTTATTTGTTTTAGGGCTAATGATTCCTACTAAAATCCTAATGGAGAGGTCATGGAAAGTCTCTCTAAATGCATTGAGAGAATGATTTCAAGTGAAGAGGAGAGAGACCTTATTGTGACCGAACAACAAATCTATGTGGAATCAAGAGGTCCTTTGTTCTCTTCTATGCTAGCAAAGAGAGAAAGATCTACTCAAGCACCAGGTAAAGCATCAAACTTTAAAAATTTTGTTAATTGATAAGTTGTGCTTATGATTTTTTTTTTTTTTTCTTTATAACTTTTTTAATTTTGTTTTGCAGATGCTTGGTGGGCAAGTTGGGGTGGCAATACCCCCAATTTAAGGAAATTTGCTCTCAGAGTCCTATCCCAACCTTGTAGCTCATCCCATTGTGAGCGCAATTGGAGCTTATTTGAGTCCATCCATACAAAGAAAAGAAACAGATTGACTCAAAAACGGCTTAATGACCTTGTTTATGTGCACTATAATCTTAAGTTGCGCATAAAAAAGGCAAAGCTCTTAGAACTACCTGGTCCGCTTGATCTAGATGAGATAGATCCTTATTCTGATTAGACAGCACAGGAGCCAAGTCCATTGTTTACACCAAATGAGATCGCTGATTTGGAGAGGTAGGCCATGGAAGGGGAGGCTAACACTGATTTTCAGTTCACTATGGATGACATTGAAGATGAGGACGAGGATGATGATGATTCAGGCGAGGATCAGACATTAACATTAGGAGGAGATGCATCCTCTTCTAGGACGCTGAGCTAGTCATTAGGGACGTCAAGCGAGGGGGCACAACCACAGAGTTCACAGTCACGCAGCTCACACCCTACCCCAGTGCAAGGCACTTCTTCTAAGACTAGACCCCCTCGCTTTCCTGCTAGTGCAAGTGGAAAGAGGAAGATGTGATTGACATTGTCACATTGTATTGATGTATTTAGACTTTTAGTATTTACTTCTAGTTTGACAGATTGAAACTATTTAGTAATTTACTATTTTGCTTCCTACCATGAGCATTTTGCATGAGAATGCAATTTTGTACGCATTATGCATTTATATATATCTAAACTTCGTTTCTTTCTTTTGTATTGTCTTTAATTAACTTATTATATGCATCTTCTCATTAAATTTTGCAAAATAAATGTATTTTTAATTAAATTTCAGCAGTTTTTTAGGTTCCTGAGTTTTTCCCGAGTTTTTTTTTTAAATCGCCAAGTTTTTCCCAATTAAACTTTTGGGGGGCTTGGCAAGTTTTTGCATTTGGCGAGTTTTCCAACTATGGTCTAAGCAATCAATTTCGCAGCCCAAAGCGAACAGAGCAGAGTACACTAAGCAGGCAAAATCTGCCTTTTACACCTTCATGGCTAAAAGACCTGTAGATCATGTCAAGTCATCTGCCTGGTACATTGATTCAGGTGCCTCTTGTCATTTCACTCACTGTAGAGACTGGATTACAGACTACCAGCCTTATTCAGACTCTGTTATTTTTGGTGGCAGAGAAGAGTACACGGTTGTCAGGAAAGGCAACATTCAGATTCAGTTAGTTGGGAGGAATCTCATATTCATCGATGTGTACTATGTTCCCAGGATGGAACAAAATCTACTCTGTCACTCAATTGTTGCGACACTCTCCACACTTGGCAATCACCTTCAGTTCACATTAGTGCACCATCACTCATCAGGCAACTAAGTCTACTGTTGCAATGGGCCTTGATGATCATGGTCTTTTTAGACTTACTGATTCTAGTGATTCTCAAGACTTAGCTATGGTTGCTCGGTGATCTTCTGTCAGCACACTTTGGCATCAGCGATATCGACACTTAAATGTGCATTATCTCTCATAACCTTCTTGGGATGAGCTTGTTCTCAGATTGCCAGAGATTCAGACTCAACAGCTTGGAGTTTGTAACGCATGATAGGTTGGGAAGCAACATCGCACATCTTTAACCAGTGACGACTCATAGCAAGCTTCTCAGGTACTTTAGCTTGTACATGTCGATATCTATGGCCCCATGGCCACTCCTTCTGTTCTTGGGTCCAGGTATTTTCTGTTGTTTGTTGATGATTTCAATAGAAAAATGTGGGTGTATATCCTTAAAAAGAAATCAGATGCATTTCTTGTATTTCAAAAGTTTAAACCTTAAGTTGAAAAAGAGTCTGGGAAATCTATAATTACTCTTAAATCAGACAATGGGGGGAATTTTGTCCTAATGTTTTCTCAAGCTTCTTGGATACATGTGGCAGCAAATGCCAGTTAACCACACCCCATACGCCACAACAAAACAATGTAGTTGAACATCAGAACAAGACAATCATCGAGATGACTCATTCCGTGCTCGAACATAGACATGTTCCGAAGAAGTTTTGGGCATAAGCAGTTAATGCTGCAATTTATTAGTTGAACCGGTCACCCATAGTGGTGGTCAAAGATAAAACTCCGAAAGAGGCCTAGTCAAGTGGCAAGCGCAAAATCAGTCACCTAAAGGTTTTTGGCTCCCTTGCTTTTGTTTGGATCCCTGATGCGTTAGGCACCAAGTTGGATGCCAAAAGTCAAAAACTTATGCTTACTGGATATAGCAGTCTTCACAAAGCCTACCACCTAATCAATGTTGAGACATCTCGTCTCATCTACAGTCATGATGTAGTCTTTGATGAGCAATGAGGACTTTTCATGCTTGTTTCTCCTGTTCCTGATCTAGCAAACCAGCATATGCAGGCTTGTGATTTGGGAGTTCGGCTTCCATTTGGTACACCTGATGGGAGGCCTCTACTAGTGCCTGTAGCTCCAGCTATACCAGTGATATTTATACAGACACCTCTGGCTTCTCCTGTAGGATCACCTCGTTTTGTAGATGCTTCACCTGAGTTTGATCTAAATTCTTCTAATGAGAATCCTGCTGATCAAGCATCTCTTGGTACTAATGTTGGTCATTCTCCTATCCAGCCTAAGTGGTGAGCTAAGACACTTGCTGATCTTCGTGATGATGAGCTCATTGTTGAGAGAACTGCTCGAAAAAAGAGCAAAACTACAGATTCTATTAACTTTGCTCTCATGGCCAACATTCATAGTGTGTTTGAATCTCAAACATATTCCGAGGCTAAAGGAATTCCACAGTGGGAACAAGCCATGACATCTTAACACCAGAGCCTGCTGAAGAACAACACCTAGGTCCTTTTTTATCTTCCCCCATGGAAGAAACCCATTCGCTGCAAATGGGTCTACAAAATCAAATACAAATCGGATGGTACTTTGGATAAGTACAAAGCTCGTTTAGTGGCAAAGGGCTTTTCTCAACATCAAGGCATTGATTATGAGGAGACCTTTCCTCCAACTACAAAGATGAGCACCATCAGATTAGTCCTAGCCATGTTAGCACAGTTTGGCTAGAAGGTCCATCAAATTGGACGTCAAGAGTGCTTTCCCAAATGCTGATCTCCATGAAGATGTCTACATGACGCAACCTCCTGGTTTCAAGGTTGTCGGTAAAGACCATCTGGTTCTTAGATTGGTAAAAGCTCTCTATGGCTTGAAGCAAGCCCCTCGGGCATGGTACATAAAAATTGAAAAGTACCTCAGTGACCAAGGCTCAAGAGGAGTTCTTCAAACTCAAATCTATACATCAAGACTACTGAAAGTGACATCATCCTTTTGGTTATTTATGTGGATGATTTGATCATCACTGGCAGCTCGGCATCTTTGATTCAGGGAATCAAACAAAACTTATACCAGTCTTTTGATATGACTGACCTTGAGTTCATGCATTATTGCTTAGATGTTGAAGTTGGCAACAGTCTTCTAGTATATTCATCTCTGAGTCCAAATATCCCAGGGCCCTATTAGACAAATTTCGTATGCAGGATTGCAAGCCTGCATCTACACCTATGGAGAAAGGTCTCAAGTTATCTGCAAAGTCTGATTCTCCTTCCGATGATGAAACTACATACAGGCAACTAGTAGGAAGCCTCATCTACCTCTCTGCTACTAGGCCTCATATCAGCTTCGTAGTCAACTATATTTCACACTTTAGGACAGCTCCTAAGGCTGATCATTGGATGGCAGAAAAGCGTGTACTTCGTTATGTGAAGGGCACTTCAGATTATGGACTTCTGTACTCTTGAAGTTATAAACCTAAACTCAGTGGGTTCATGGATTCAGATTGGGCAGGGTCTGTTGATGATAAAAAGTCAACTTTTGGATATGTGTTCAGTTTGGGATCTGGTGCAATCACATGGACCAGTAAGAAGCAACAGGTAGTTTCTCTCTCCTCTACAATGGCCGAATACAGAGGGACTATTAAGGTAGGATGTAAAGCTTTTTGGCTTCGTCGGATGCTTGGGATATGCAAATGTCATCAACAGGACCGACTACTCTATTTCTTGATAATGAAGGCGTTATCAAGTTAGCACGAAATCCAGTCTTCTGTGAACGAACCAAGCATGCGAATGTTCATTGTCATTACATACGACAGCTAGTTGAAGACGAGATTATAGATTTGCAGTATATTCCTACCACAGATTAGACTACAGACATTCTCATCAAGCATTTTGGTCCTAATAAGTTTGTCAAATTCAGAGGACAGCTTGGTGTTCTAGACAGATTAACCATTAAGGGAGGGTATTACAATAATAGATAAGTCATCTATTATTAATTAATGGTTATCTATTTGTAAATATCAAGTTAGCTTTAGTTTCCTTTCGTTTGTTTCTTTCTCTAGAATAGAATGTTTCTATTTTTTACAATCGTTTCCTAAGGAAACATCATTTTATTCTTTTGTATAAATTGACCTTCCGGTATCTGCTATTAACAAGCAAGTATTTACCAATTACTTCCGTAATACCAATCTGACTATAAATTCTGTGTTTAAGATTGGATTTTGAGTATTGGTTATTGTATTGCTGTTGTATAGTGCAATAACATTGTTTTAAGGACTTTTATGAGAGTTTTTTGGTTTTATATTGTGGGTCTGTAATGCATTTTTATATGCTTGAATCATGAGTATCATTTTGAGAAAGATCAACTTAATCTTTGTTCAAGTTTCTGTTGGTTTCTATTGTGTTTTGTAATACTACTGCATATGTTTAGTTGTGAACATATTTTGAGGTGAAATCAAGTAAATATTCGATTTGGGATATTTCAGTGGTATCAGAGCTGGCTTTCTTGCTAGACTATGAGGTTTTGCAAAATATAAAGGGTGAAATTGTTTTGATCAGAGATTTTTAGAAGGGGTTTATCAGAATTTTCCTCAGTCCTTTCTCTTATTAGACAGTGAGATTTTTGGAATAATAGAAGTACATGTTGATTCATAAATATATTTTTGGGCAAGCCGACGAGGTTGAGTTGAAGTTTGTTCAAAGGAGAAATTATGAAGATCTAACACTATTAGGTATCATATTGAATCAAGAGGTCAAGAGGTTGTCAACATAGGTGATATTTTTAGAATGAAATGGTCGTTGCATGCTAGTGAGGAAATTGTTTTCCAGCATTCTGAACATTTGACTGGTAAAGTCACCCAAAAAATCATAGATAAAGCGAGGAAAAGCACAAGGGAGATAATTGTCGAACAAGAAGTTGTAAGAGATCGCCTATTCACGGTTCAAGATGTTATGCAAAACATTAAGCGAGCATTAATTACAGGATAAAAGTATATGCGTTACACATAATATGACAATTATTGGAGAAGGGTGCTGATAGAGCATTCCCTTATGTTGCAACTAGCAAGGTTGATGATACCATACAAAAGAAAACACTCGTTCTTTTCCATTTGATACATTCCAAGAATTTCAAATCGGAGTTTTGATCTACAGAGGACTTTAAAATACGTTGGGCGATTATGGTGAGGAAATATTTGTATCTGTAGTGGTATGATTATATTCAGTTCAAACAAATTCAGACTTTCTCTATAGTTTCGGAAGGGATATTGTTCAGGATCTTGTTGGACTCACATTTTGCAGTATACTGAGGAGACAGAAATTTGGTACAGGGAATTGACATCTATAATCCTACAGTCGTTGTGCCACAGGAAGTGAAGGTGAAGCTGGGTGGATAGACGTGTTTTTGGAACTGAACATACCGCATGAGGCACTTGGTAAAACGGTGCCACAACAGTTAGGAAGAAGCTTGGGTTTATGGTCACGTGACTCCCAGGCAGTTGCGGGTGTTAGTTCACAATCATCAGAGCTTACTGTATACCCTCTTCATCCATTGTTTGCGTGATCGCTGCTCACATACGCCTTTGAGACAAAACATGATAAACCACTCCTCAACATCATTTTCAACAATCAAATCTAGGTGTGGCTTTAGTATTGTTTTGCACTCATTGAAATCCTCACAGATGACAAGAACAACAGTTACATAAGTTTGCTGGAACCAGAAAAGAGATTATTCTTGCAGAAGATGGCCTCAAAGAAGAGAATCTGTTGTGTAAGATGAATTCTACGAGCAGCTTTTCCACATAAATAGGATTACGAGCCTTGTTGCTAAGGCAAGCTCTCTGGAAAGGCATGCGACCCTCAAAGCCATCTTTGACTGTAGGCCACAGATCATTTACATCTTCAACTGTAACCGAGTAACTAAACTGGAGAATGTTATAATCAGTACCATTACAAATCATAAAGAATTATTGTGCCCAGTTGTCTTTTAGACTAAGTGGTGAATAATTGACAAGTTTTAAAAACGAGCCATGATTCACTTTTCCAAGCATTTATCTGTCGCGTGGGGGTCCATAGGAGTGGGAAAGTAACCGATAAAGAAACTTATCGATAGACTTTGGCTAAGAGTAATGGTGCTTTGTAGAATGACACGTCTCAAGGCTTTGATACCCTCTTGCAACTTCAATATAGCCTGTGCATTCTATTGGGAAGCATTAAGCTAACACAGTTCTACGTATTGTAAGGGCCATGCGAAAAGATAGAGGAACCAAGTGTGAATGATATTTCCAACGGATGAAGGCATTATTAGTGTGTGAAACAAAACGATGTGAAGGAAAGAATTAAAATTTGAGTCAGAAAAACATAATTGGATCAAATTGGTTGTGGATTCTTCACGATATCAACCTCAGACACATCGGAAGACAATTGCAAATTTTGCACTTGATAAAATGGGATACAGTCCGCTTAATGCAAGTGAAGTTAGTCCTGAGCAATATCCATTCCTAGGACTGAAACAACCATTACAAGGACAATTTTCTAAGCAAATGGAAGACAATTCATTAGGTATTCCTTTTCAAAATGTCTCTTTGGGGCCTTATAGAAATAGAGAAAACTCAAGCCTAACACTAGGTCAAGATGAATATTTTGGATGGCAAATATTCTCTCCAATAGTTACCACAGGATCTAATGGTTTAAGTATGCAAACCAAGAATGTGGTTGTAGGTGGTGGTAGGATTAACAATGGGCATGAGAACAATCCAACTACATGGACAAGTGCATCAGAGCTTTCCAAAACAGGCTTTCCAAATGATGCTAAGGAAATAAAGGCCCCTTGCTTGCAATCTATGACTCGCAAGGATATCCAAAGAACACAGAGAAGTGTTGCAATGGAAGCATATGTAAGCAATGACATTGGTGGTGGACAAAAAAAATACGTGGACACTCATCTTCAAGCCTTTGCAAGAGGAAATCTGCAGAACAATGCTTAGCAGACGAGATCCCACAAGTTTTTTCCAAATGCAATGCTAAGCGGTGCAGATAATGAGCATATGGTAGGATCGGGATACGAGTCCGTGAATGTTATGCAATAGAAGAACAACATTTTCAAAGATTTGGGTCTGTTTCAAGAAACTCACATCTGCAAAATAATCAGCAGATGAAGCTCAAGACACAGTATGATGGCACCAATCAGCTTTTTGAAAATGAATATTTTCAGCAAACTGAGGAATCTAGTCAATTTAGACAAGTTTATGAAATGTGAAAAGCCAGGCAGGATCAAGGATTAGATATGATTGCAGAGGGGCTTGGTATAGTGAAGAACATGGGCCACGACGTATGTGAGGAGCTGGATAGGAAAGTGCCATTGATGGATGAAATTGATGCAAAGGTTGAAAAAGAAACAGCAAACCAAAAAAATGTGATAACCCATTCATGTTCACAGCCTTTGGTGATGGGTTCTCTAGAAAATCATAAGCGTGAAGAAGCAAATTCAGAGCAAAAATTTCACAATTATTCCAAGAGACATGTAAATACAAGAAGATTGTCGCCAAGAAGTAATACTAATGTAAAGAAGGTTGGAGGTAGTAGCATAGAATTTGATGAACATAGATAGTGCAGTCCGAAACACGAAGACACAAAAAGAGATATAGAAAGAGCTGAATATTCTGGATTGTGGTTGCCACAATCAGCAAATATAAGAACAGAAATACTCTACATTTATAAGGAGTATAAAAAACTTCCTACCCAAATTCAGAATGATTTATCATTCAGTGATTACTTGGATCTTCATCTAAAGCAGCAAAATAAGACTGATATGGCAAAAAGAAAGTATTTGGAATTGGTTCAGGATCTCCTTGCAAAAGACCAGTGCAAAGGTGTGTATGAAGAAGTTCTGGAAGATCAAAATCATCGAATAGAAGGTCTTGAAAAAGAACAGTCAACTAACATTGATTTGCAGCCTTCTCGCGATCACGTAGATGATGTTACACAGGGTGCAAGTTTCTACGTTGGCGATTTGGAGGTTAGCTTTGATAAGCAAGTTGATGAGATCGGTTGCACACGAGGTAATAGCAAATTGGAATTTTTGTATGATGAACCATATATTTATGATACCCATGACTTAAATTTAGAGGAACAATCTAAGATGACACTGCAAGACGATGAACTGCTTCAACAGGACACTAATGAAATGCATACCTTAAATAATCAACTGAAGGTTAGTGAAGACATGGTTGTGGCGTCTTTGGTACATTATGACAGCACTCACAAGTTGGTTGAGGATCTCTATAGGAAAGCTCAAAGGGAAATGGAAGGAGATTGGCCTGTTGCTAATTTGCAAGTGATCAAAACAGCTCTTGAAACTATGAAATCAGATTACTTATGTTTGCTTTCCGACAGGGATTATACAAGGTTGTTGGATCCTATATCAACCAATTGAATAAAGAAAGGAATGAGATTAAAGAGCTCAACAAGGAGCTTAAGCATGTTTGTGAGGCATTGGTTGATACTCAGTTTTCTCTTCAGGAAGCGAAAAATCAGATTCAAAGCACAAATCATTTTAGGGAGCATGAGGATAAAAAGAAGTAGGAATTTTTCTTGGAGGTAATTGATGAACTTGATATCACTAAGTAGATGTATGATTTGGATAGTTGCCCCAAGCTACCAAGTTCCAAAACTTCAAATCACATTCAGCTTATAGACAACCCTTTGTTTGAGGTAGATGCTGTTTGGATTTCTGATAACCCACTTTTTAAGGTAGAGGAGAGAGTTCCTCTTGATTTCCAAGAAGAAGATGATCTTGACTTCAAAGATTCGGATCAAGCTACAGTTTTTAACAGCGAACATTGGTCACAAGATTGGTGTGGTGAAGTGACTACTGTTGCCCCTCTTTCATACAGCCTTTACATGTTTCTGAATTCTAACTTATATATGGGTTGGATGGATTTCTTATTTCAGCAGTTAAACAGGTCCTAGTGGAGGATTGAGAAGGGTCATGTGTTGATTATAGGGAATGCTTTTTTAGCTTCATTCTTTCTCATGATGCCTATGTATTTTTAGGGACTCTTCAAAGTGATGATGGCGGCATTATCTTTTATGCTGCCCTTGGTGTTGATTTCAGCTTTTGGGCAGCTCGTTTCCTACATCATCTATTTAGGACGGGTCATCACCGCCTACTGGGGTATACATAGCTTTTGGATACATTTTTATCTAATCATATCCGTTGGTTATGCCATCAATGTTTGGGATCCTGGTATTTGGTTGATGGATGGATTGCAGTTCGACACCTTGCTTCGTAGTATGGCAGGATTTGTTCTCAGATCGGGCTACAGAGCTACCTACAGATTTATATGAGATCCTGGTATTAATTGGTTGAGGACAAGCAATTTTCAGGAGGGGAGATTTGTAATGTCCCTTTTTGGTGACATGAGAGGATTTTTAGATATACCCTTATAATATTAAAATTTATCTCTAAGAGCTGGAATAAAATGGAGCAATTTAATATTATAAGGGTGGGCTAAAAGTCAAGGAGAAATAAGACGAAAAGCCAGAGGGAAGTTGAAGAGTCACAAGGGAATAAGACGAAAGCTAGAGGGGAGTCAAAGAGTCTGAGTTTGTGTATTAAAAAGGAAAGAGGCTCATTCCTGGACATGCTTGATTTATTATTCAGATTTTCAATTTCTCTCTTAGGAGAGTAATTGGAAAACTTCAGCTTTCAACTAATGTGAGGATGTAGCCCCTTGTGTCGGTAGATAGTGGACGCAAACCCATTGTCTGTGGAGACGTCATTTCAAGTGTCTCGTATGCGCTTACAAGTTCTTCTTTGAGTGTTCCAATCTAACTGTAAATTATATGTTTAAGATTGGATTTCAAGTACTAGTTATTGTATTGTTGTTGTTTCTAGCATTTGTTTCTAACTTCAATACCCACAAGTTGACTATGGGTCCTTTATACACCATGCCTTCATTTGATGCCTTCACAGAGATGTTGGTGGTAGAACAAACAGAATTGATGAGCATGGGGATTCTCAAGTCTTTAAAGTCTAAAGCATTCGTGGCTAGTAAAGGGAATGAAGAAAAAGGGTCTAAGAAAAAGGTTTTAGATGTAAATGACTATATACTTAGAAATATCTAGGATATTTCAAATTACTAAAGTCTCAATATTTATAGTATTTGATGCCTAGCTATAAAGATCAAAATAGAGTGACTTATATAAACATGATATTACAAGTTACTGTAGTTGAGCTCTAAAAGTTATACCCACTAAATATTACATTGAAAAATGACAAATGCAACCTTTGTGGGGATTTCATTTATTAATATAAACATTGCAATACCATTAGTGTGATATTTTACAAAATAAAACACTTTAACTATATGTACATCAAACAGAAAAACTCACGTTTTATCCTTCCAAATCTGATCTTGCTTGAAATTAGGTAGAATCAAAGTCACGTTCATTATTTTGGCAACTGCCACTGCATTGCATATCTGCAAAAGTTGAAGCATCGTGCGAATGATTAAGACCATATTAATCAACTCATAATCATACATTAGTCTACTCTATTATTAAATTAATTAATAAATGAACATTGCCCAAAACCATCAACAGTTAATTAATTAATAATCACTAACCATGAACATTGAATTCAAAGTGAAATGTGTTAGAAACATTTTAAGGTGGTGAAACATTTTAGCGTTTAAAGAATACTATATATTTGATAGAGCTCTAAGAATTGTGTGTTGATTGTATGGCACTCATGAATGTGAATGTGTGATCAAGCCAAAAGTTAGTTGGCTATGAAGTAAAGTGTTTGTGTGCACTATATTAGATATAATTAGAAAAATGATTTTTTTTTATAGATCATTCGACCTAATGTTCCATAACAGTTGTAGTAGTAAAAACCCTTATTCAGGTAGATCCTAATAGGTCCTTTATTGTAAATCATTTTTTGGGTGCACACAAGTAAACATGCAGCATAAGCCCACAAAACCCATGTTCTTCAAAATATAAAAATATGAAATGCTTATAAAATCCCAATCGGGTAATGGAATGCAATAAAATTGTGAGGGAATACTTACTTTCAACCCATAAAACTAAAGCATTTTTCTTTAGTCGAAAAGACAAAGCAATTTCAAAAATGTGAAATGTCCTACTTCACGTAAACACGGAAACACAAAAAAGAGTGGAAGAAAAGCAAACCTTTAAAAAAACTGAAATGACTCAATAGGAACGTGAGCAATCACAACACAAATCCAATCAATTGCTACCACAAAAGTCGAGCAAGTGTATTGATCACAACAAGCAGAAGACCGATTTTCAATACAAATTGGAGCAAAATCCCTATTTCTGAAAAACCATGTCAGGGAAAATAACTCCTTTCCCAAATATAAAGTCACTTGGATTTGAGTAAATAATGTTTGTTGAGATTGACATTCTTGGATCTCCATCCTTGGATGTGAGTAAATAACTCCAAAAGTGCATTGTTTTTGTAGTGTCTCCCGTGTTTGCATCCTATTCCATAGCTTAGTTTTCAATCAATGAATATTTTGATGGATTTTCATGTGTATTTGCATATTGAGATGCTTCGATGACTTTACATTATTTTGATTACCAGTATCATAGCTGCTAGATGTTAGATGTGTCACTTTTCAGTTTGATCATATCTACATGATGATTCTAGTGATGTGACATAATGTCTTATAATGATGTTTGGTTTATTTTGTATTTAGACATGGATTATGATAAATGAGCTATCAGATGGATATTATTGGATTAATTGTTGGTGTGTTTTATGTTGTGGATGTTTGTCTGTTACCTTTAGTAAATATATGCTTAGTGATGAAAATGGATTATTTAAATGATTTAGTTAAATGCTTAATTATATGATTGTGTTGTATTGTACTACACTTTTATGTGCAGATTGTTTGTTGGTGCTAGTACGAAGTGGGAACAGAGTTGTAGTCGCTTGCGAGATCTACACGGTGTCTTGTTCTCCTTCGCGTGAATATGTGTCTTTGTGTGCTTCGGCTATTATATTTTGAGCATCTGCACTTGATGTTTTCTTTTTCACTGAATAGGTACTAGGTACATTAACCCTAAGTTTGGCATTTGAGTGTGTACCTATATCCTTGACAGTGGCACTAGAAGATAGTAACTTTGACCATCCATGTTGAGTTAATGTCGTCCCTATATGGGCGATGTATCTGTCCAAATTTATTATTAGTCCTCCAATAATTGGTAAATTTGGATTCATAATGCATTATGTGTTTAGACCAATGAGTGAGTCTGTTCATTTAGGATTTTCCAACAGTAGCGGAAAATGTTATTAAAACGTTGATTTAATTAATTTGGGGAAATTTTATATCTGATTTAATTTATAGTATTTACCAACTAATTTGTCATAGTTGAATTCCAAATAGTTGGAATTGTTTGATGGGGAAAAGGGACCAATTAGATATTAAGTTATTAATAACCTAATTTATAAGTCACTTTGGGAAAAGTGCTTATATTGGCAAATGCGAACACTTTTAATTTGCCATTTTATGCTTTTGGAGCAAAACTTCTCAATCCCTCTTGTTGGCAATTCCTTGTTTTGTTCGTTGGGTGAGATTGGCTCATTGGATCGTCATGAGGTTGGTCTCGTTGAATTTATAGCGGGGATCTTCATCTTTGTCGAGTGTTTCATTGCATTCGGCAGATTTTCCATTCCATGGTTGCAATTACCGGTTTTGGGGCTTTTTTGTGTGATAGGGCTTTCTCGTTTCTCTTTTTTTGATTCATTTATGCTTCCATTTTTAATTGCTAATTTATTGGAGGATGAGAACTAGTGTTCCCCTCCATTTTCTTGCTTCAATTTGACCCGGTTGGGCGAGAACGAATATTTGTGTGATGTATGTGATTTAATTTGTAAGTTTTCATAGTGTTATGCTATCAGAATTTGCATGTGAGCTTGTAGCTCAATTTTTAGTTGATTTTGGATGTTTGACCTTGTTTTGGAGGTGGGTTTTCGATTTCATTGAATTTCAGTAACTTTGATTTTTGAGCAATTTTATGTCACCTCGTTTTGCATACCACTCAAATTTTATGGGAATTTCTTGGCATGTGTTTTGTTTATGGATGTGGAACCCATCCATGGTTTTACTTTGCGTTCATTGGATTTTGTGTTGAATTTGTACTCCCATATGCCCAATTGAGTGAGTTTATTATACCTTGTGATTTCATTGCATTTCTCATATCCAACCTTTGCATTGGTATAATTTGATTATATTCACGGAGTTGATTGTGCCCACCCACGAGGACGTACGTGTGCATGACACGATCTTATGAGGCCCAAACTTCAGAATTTACGTTAGTTGAGGGATTGTTTATTTGGGGGTTGGGTTAGGAATTAAACTAATGGGATAATAAAACTTAATGAAAAGATAAGAAAACACCTGTATGGTTGCCAAGCATGTCGTGGGAGCCAGTTCAAGGGTCTGGTGTCTGTACAGTTGCTAGTCTTCTACGAAAGGTGGTTCGAGTGCACAATGTGATGGCCTCCTGTTGGAGCTGAGTACCGCACTAGGTGTGATGGCCTCCGGTTGGTGTTGAGTTCCACACCACATATAGCTTGGGCTTGTTGATGCCAGGTGATTACACTACACTAAAGTCCCTACATAGTTATCATATAGCGTGTCTAGTTACTGACCTATTGTATTGCATTGTCCTCATGTTCATGAGTTGTTGTCATGCACTGGTTGGTGTGTGTGTAAGCTTTGTATGCTTTGTCCTATGTGACTGTAGTCGGGTTGCTATCTCTATAAGCACGATGGTTGTGGGCCTAAGCATTCCACATTGTTGGGAGGCAATGCTATCTATACAATTGCTAGTGATCAGAGTACATAGACAGTCTTCTTAGAGCTTCAGGATTAGCGTTATGGCTCACTTGGATCCTTCAATTTTTCAGAGTATGTTATTTGTGATTTATGCTTTCTTTGATGCATATGTATATCATGTTTATGTGATGTTGTATGTTGTTTGGATTAGAAATGTATGTTATAAATTAGCATGTTGGATGGATTTGAGTTATTTGATGCTATCAAGTGCCCATCCTCGAGATATGTGTATCTAGTACTCCTTAGTATGGAGGTTCTTTCCTACATTTGATTAGATTAGTTTATTGCTTGTAATTTGATAGTTTAGTCATTTTGCTGATAGGCAGCAAGTTGTACGTATAATACAATAGGGTATCGTACATAGTCCAAAGTTCTATCGCCTAGAAAACTGGAGTTGTGTCGTATGACTATATTATGGACTCTTTCCATATTATCGTATGCCTTTGGAATTCTATGGTTCAATGTGGGAATCGTCATACCTCAAACAGCGGGCATTTCCCGACTTGTTCCGAGGTTGTGGCCTAGTGTTTTGAGTACCCTTTTGGGAATTCTTTCTCCCCAATCAAGAAAAGATTTCCTTTGGGGTGTTTTGGGATCGTTTTTTATTGTTTTTGTGTTCCTTTGCATTTCAAACAGAAAAATGAACTTGTATGGCTTAATCACTTAGGAACTTGTGTTACAACTTTAAAATGAATGTAGTATCAAATGCTAGGATAATTAATGCAATGAACTCGTATAGATAATTCCCTTAGATGGAAATGTGGGCATTGGCAAGTATGAACGTTTGGGGATCTTTGGTGGTTTGGTTTATATCTTCCGTTGCAAACTTATATATGTTGTATGCATGTATTATCGTATTTCTTAACAACAAAATATGTTAGTCCTTGTTTATCCTTATTTCCAAGGATCTTTTGGCGGAGCATTCCAATTTTAGTAAATGATGTTAAGGATATTAATATTTTATCATGTCTTTTTTTTTAAATTAATTAAAGAGAACCCAAAAGCCTATTCCTTAGTTTTTGTCAACTAATGGGTAAAAATTAGGGAAGAAGTATTGTAGAAGTAACATTTTATGTTGTCCAATTGTAAAAAGGGATGGCTTAAACATTAAAAACAACATCAATCATCTAAATGTGGCACATAAAGCCTTTTGCAACCCCCAAAGATATGAAGACCTAAGTTTGTATTATCCGGAGCTGGTTGCCCCAATGGGTAAGGGAAACAAAGAAAAGCAATTGAAAGCAAGTAAATGAGCATCCAATTTCATATTACCAAAGCCTCCTTCCAAATACTTTGGCAAACGCAATCAAAGACAAGAAGGTTGAAAGGAATCCAAGCACAAAAACTCTTGAGGTTTTAATGGAGTTTGTGGTAAAAAACCCTAAAAATAAACAGCAACAAATAATAAGAGTATCATTTCACCAATAGCTTACCAACAAGGAACAATAATTAGAAACTACTTCTAAAATTTATTATGATATAAATAAATAAAGCAATAAACCATGATGTGATGTTTCATTTCTAAAATAGGATATAATAATAAATAATCATATTAATATAAAAATATAAAAGGATTATAAATACAATTTAAATTTGAATATTAAAGAGTTAAGTTATAATTTAATGAAGTTTAATGAATGGTCAATAGGGAACAAATGAAAAAATGTGCCTCCCTCAAACATGAGATATGAACGGGAGAATAGACTTTCATTTGGAAGGGGGAGGGTAAAAGAGGAAAGAAGTGAAATGGGGACTAAGGAATAAGGAAAGAAGATTGGAATAAGGGGGAATAGAATAGAATTTCGAAGGAGGGAAGAGAGAAGACGAAAGAAGGGAAGTGGATGTATTATCCCCTTCCGGATATTTTCCCAAAACCCATGATATAAAAGTGCAGAATTAAATCCAAACAGGAAATCAATACTTGATACAATTTGCAGAACTTTAATCAATTTCTAACCAGCACATTTGCATTCAAGAAACTCAGAAAAGATTATTTTATTTTCCCCAATGTTCAGAAGTTTATACATAAACCAGCAGATTAATACAAATAATTATCCAGTAACGTTACTGTATTATACAACAGCAATACAATAATATGGAACAATCCCAATAATCCAATCTTATAAACAGAAATGACAGTCAAATTGGCAATATAGATAGAACCTGAAAGAAGGCTAGGTTTGCGTCCAATCTCCAAGTGTTTCTTCAAGGGTTTGCGTCCTAGAAGAAATAACATCAACTATTTCCAGCTCCCAGATTTAATATTTGTTTTCAATATTATAATATACATATATATCCTCTCAAGTGGAGCTTGTTGTACCTTTATTACTTTTCCCAATGAGATGCATGCTCATTCAAGCAAAGTGGGATAAAGCAACTTTTTGTCCTTTAGTCACTTAAGTGAACATAGTACCTTTTTAAAATAAAGTGACATTAAATAAACCTTTAAAGTCACTTGGCCAGTAAACCATAAAATTTTCAGGCATTAAAATAACTGACCAAACGAACTCGGATAAGCTCGTGCTATAGCTCATTGGAAAGCTCTCGGTGAGACGCTTCCAACCCAACACTAAAGTACTGAAAATACTGAGCTCTAATTACTTACTAAAAATAGTAAGTATCTGGACAACCTACCAAAACTGCTCCAATGGGTCTGGAACTGGAAATGTCTAGGCCAAATCTCGAACTGAACCTCGTACAAAACCTTTTCGCCCCTAAAACCTAGGCGAAGTGAGCTGGCCACAAAGAATTATAATGTCCCAAAAAAATGGGACATTACAGTGGAGACTAAGAAAGGAATAATGAAACATGATTGGAATGGAAAGAATTGATGAAGGGTTGTGACACTTTCAACAAGATAAAGGGTGAAGGGTTATGACTCTCTTGAATAGTTGTGACTCAAATCAAGAAGATGTAAATAGAAGGGAAAGCCATTTGTTGAAGAAAGGAAGAAGGAATCATCATAAGGAAGATAATCATAGTAAGTTAGGTTATGAGATGTAAGATAGTCTTGATTTACATACAGGGAGCATAGGTATTAAGAAAGGATCAATGGAAGAAGGAAAAGTATCTTCCAAAGGGTAAGCAACAAAAAAGGTTGCTATGAGTATTATGAATCACCAAAGTTACCATGAGCCATGAGTTGCTATTGTGCTGTTGAATTTACAGAGCACCTGCCTTCGTAAAGTTTCCAAGAAGTCATACCCTGCGTGGCTAATCATCCCCATAATACTCTTCCGATTATAAAATGAAATAAAGATACATAAAGTTATAATCAACAGATATGATTATAGAGACATCACTCTTTGTTTAAAAGATGTGACTCTATTGGAAATTGAAAAGATATAAGTAGAGGATATTTTATTCAAACAAGACACATTCAAAAAAGTATTTTACATTCACTTTTAAGGAGGAATAAGGAACAAAAATATGGCTTTGTAATGTAAATTCAAATATTTTATTTTAATAATAAAATAAAAGGCCCTTTGTTTATTTTTATTAAAGGCATGGAGATTTAAACTGCAATTGATATGTCCTTTATAATCATCTTTTAAATTCCATAAACAATTTAAATGTCAGATAAGTGGACATGGTCATTTATGGCATTTTAACCTCGATCATTATAGATATAGTGAAATATTGAATTGTTTGTGTGTATATCCAGTTTGTCTCCCTACCTTAGGAGTTAAATTGTTTATAGTTCAAGTGCATGGAACGTTATAAAGTTGTACATGATAATATAAGTTACCGATGCTTGTTCTGATGATATGGGTGCGGGGTGCTGATGTACGGATGCACGATTTTTTTTTTTTGGGGGGGGGGATTTTGGATGCGTTTGGGTGCGTCCATATAAAAATATACTTTTTTTAAAATATATATAAATATTTATATATGTATATATATATATATATATATAAATATTTATATATGTATATATATATAAATATTTATATATGTATATATATATAAATATTTATATATGTATATATATATAAAAATATTTATATATGTATATATTTATAAAAATATTTATATATGTATATATTTAAAAATGTGTATATAGTGTATACTATAATTTATGTATGCAAAGAAATATACAAAAATAAACCATTCCTCTTTTAGGGTCATTTTAGGGTTTTGGGGAAAAAAGGAGCAAAAATATAATTAAAAAAATCAATTAAACACTTCTTTTTTAAAGTCACTTAAGTGAATGGGCGTTGAAAATGTTTGGATGCTCTCCAAATGCACCCAGATGCTCTCTATTTTAGGCTAGGGGGACTGGTGCACCAAATTCTAGGATTCTCTCTGGATGCTCTCAAACGCATCACACGCGCATCCACAGGCATTGGACAAGCTTTCAATGACCACCAATGCAGCATTGAAACACATCCACTCATCTGAAAGCACCAGAACCAGCATTCGATGATTTCCTGGATGCACCGGTAACTTAGATAATAATCTTCATTGTAGTTGACTCTGTTGCCCGGATGAGCAAAGGCATTGATCTTTGTATTATTAAAGTCAAAAAATCTATATCTTCCTTCTTGCAAGCATCAAATCCATTATTGAGAAATATTATACAAAACATTCATTCAGTTCAAACATTCAACATTCTACTTTATTTTGATCGAGTTCAAGGACTTTGCCAACTAAAGAACTCACCAAAGCTTAAATTCGCTATAGAAAAGCCTTAATCCAAACAGTCAACGTTTGACGTGAAGGTCTACCCGCCTGGGTGTAGCGGAGCCTTAAGTGCAGGGGAAACAAGGTGATTCTCATTCATTGGCCAGAATTAACTATGGAATCCTGTTGGAGAATTGGCAAGCTCTTGGATTTCCAATTTGTGGTTTTGAGAAAACAATTCTCTCCAAATTGGAAGAATTAGAAACATATTTGACAAAAGTTGATCAATCATATTGTAGGCCCCTAAATTGGGCTTTACAACCTTCAATGTTAGCATTGGTCCAACATAGATTAATGGAACATCCACATAAAAATGTGAGGCCTACAATGGCCTCATGTCTCAGCGAAATTACATGAATAACAGCTCCCAGCCTACAATGAAGATCTATCAAGGAAATTTTTGCAGCTGAGTGAGAAAAACTTACAAAGATTACATGATGACCAAGACCCAACTTTCGCCAAGAGGATTAAGATTTTAGATATTATGACAAAGATCAGCTTATTTTTCATTATGATTGACCTCGAATGCAATGACTTCATTTTTCAGCTGTTAGAGTGCTTCATAGCTGAAAGTAAAAAGCATCATTTAGAAAATGTAAAGGCCTGCATGCACACCACTGTATCCTCAATTCTTGATGTGGATGATATTTGCAAGAGGTTGCAATCAACCTTGTTAGTTATTTGGAGGAGAGAACATATTATATCTCCCATTACACATGAAATCTCCAAAGCATTGATTGAGTATAGGATCTCACCTACAACTTATGAGCTCATGGAAGAATTATTTGAGCACAAAATTGATAGGTTCTAGGATCTCATGACAAATAGTGAGTTGATATCAATGGGTATACAAGTTGCAGGACCTTCTATTTGAGCAAGAACCAAATGAGGAAAGAGCAGTTATGTTTCACTTGTAAGTGTGCTTGGTTGCTTGGTCACATTTGTGAGAACAAGGAAGAAGAGACAACTCAAGAAGTGCAGATCAGTATTGAGGGAGTTGGGAAATCTACAGTTCAGCTTCAACATGATGAAAACCATGAGCGCAAACTGGCTTTGATTAATGTAAGGATTATTCTAACATCTTATTTAGTGAGTTGGAGGTTCTTATTGACAAAAATTATTGTGATCATAAGGCTGAAAATGAATCTTTTCACGAGGATGAACTATATGAAAACAATGACACAGTAGTTGATGAGCCAAAACATTTGGTGATGGGGTATAATCATGAAAAGGGCACTGCTGAAAATGAAGATGAATCTAGTATTTAAGAACTAGAGCAAGATAATGATAATAGACGGGCCGATTTGAAAGACCAAGCAGAAATTCCATTTCTAGTTAATGATTTTGGAGCATATAATTTGGAGAATAAGCAGAAAGTATCAGATAATATGGTTATTGCAGCCTTAGTGCACTTTGATAACACTCATAAAAGCATTGAAGAGGCGTTATGAGAATAAATATCATCCTTTTCTATTTCCTCTTCTTCTTAGAAAGAATGATATTTCTTCATCGGAATTTGTCTCAGTGGATTCAGATGTAGCTCAAACAATGCTTGAAAAAGGAGGGTTTGATAAAATTAGCAATATGTGGTATGGTTGCTCTTCAGTGAGCAGAACTAAGATAGAGGATATGCTAGTAGAGCATTTGATCAATAAGAAAATTGTTGTTTCAGATGTATCTAGTCTCCTACGTAATGATCCAGTAAAATTTGTTGAGAATAGATTATTACAAGATGGGGTTGTTTGTAGGAAATTCAAAGAAGCAATTAAGAAGAAATACATTGATGCTACTCTAAGACTATCTAGATTGATCGGTGACACAAAAGAATGCATATTTGTAATGTACCTGATGAAGCCCAAAATTTCTAGTCTCCATTTGTGCAAAATTGCTATAAATCAATGCCAATTAAAAGCTAAATAAATCAAGAGTATGTAAGTCCAATCATGCCTTTCCAGCAAAAGGCTTCAACTGTCTTTTCTTTAATTTTCCTAGGCAAGCATCATGGTTGTGGAATTTCATGACTGTTTGAAAAGTGCTACAGTTGAAAGATCATCTAGATAAAATCGTAGGTGTACATCACAAAGAGTATAAATAAGGAAGAATGGGGTGCCCGAGTCTAATTAAGAGCCGCTAACAATGGACAGTGGATAGGTGCGTCCAATCATTGCCAATTGATACTGTACGTATTCTGAAGCAATATATTATCAAGAGCCTCCACCATATTTATGGATTTCCAAAAACGATTGCAGCACAATAAAAACTTGAGGATTCATGAATTGCTACAGTTAGTGCTAATATACCATACAAGTGTCAACCGACTGGATTGTCGTCGATGTTTCTGTAGCCGACGGGGTGATTGTCGTCAGTGTTTTTGTATTCTGTAGCCGACGGGTAAATAGTTTGTAGCGGATATAATGTTTGTGGCCAACGGACTCTTTCGGGAAGGTTCGGCGGATAGTATTTATATCCCGTCTGGGATCATTGTAAATCATCTTCTATCATTAATCTTATCAAGCATAATGTAATGTCTGGCATATGCGAATATAATTTTGCTATTCTATTCCATTGTCTGTATGCGTTGATTTAATTTACCCGTACGGTAAACATTTGGCGCCATTGCCTTATGAACCTGGAAGGTGGGAGGAATGAAGATTAATGCCAAATCAGCTTAACAAGGATCGGAATAAGGTCAAGGGAAAAGATGGAATCCGTATTGCGCAAGAGAATTTAATTCTGGCACAGCAAGCCGAACGCCGACGGAGATTTCAGAAGATTGCCGACGGAAACCAAAGCGCCGAAAAATTGTTGGAGGAGACTCGACAGCGGGTGGAATTGTTGGAAGAAGCACGAGAGGCATTTTTGAATTTGTGCTCGCCGAGGGGAGGGAATCCAGACGGAAGAGCATCGACTCACACGGCTTGGAGTGCCGACAGAGCAAGAGCGTGGAGTGAACTCTTCGTCCAAGATACACTTCCGCGGGAGACAACTTCAGAAGATCCTTTTTCTTCACCAAGGTTTGCAGCTGTTGAGATGGCCGGTGTTGAAGTGCACTCTGACAGTGTGGGAAAACAATCCGACGGTGTGGGAAAACAGTTTGACAGTGTAGGAATGCAGTCTGTCGGTGTGGGAGACCAGTCCGCCGGTGAGGGAGTGCAAACCACCAGTGTGGGAGTGCAGTCCGCCGGTGTGGGAGAACAGTCCGCCGGTGTGGGAGTGTAGTCCGCCGATGTGGTTGTGCAAACCGCCGGTGTGAGAGTGCAATCCGCCGATGTGGGAGACTAGTCCGCCGGTGTGGGAGTACAAACCGCAAGTGTGAGAGTGCAGACCGCCGGTGTGAGATTGAACAACGCCAGTATTGCAGGACTGAGCAACGCCTGTTTACAGAAACCAATTGTGATGGCGGGACCGAAAGAGAAACTGCCAAAGTTCAATGGTGATGGTACGGTCGATCTCATTCGACATTGCAAAACATGTGAAATGATCTGGAGGGCAAATGGGATAACTGATGAAGACGACTGGATGAGGCAATTTCCGACCACCCTACGAGGCATAGCAATTGATTGGTTCACTGATACAGATCCACAAAAGCTAAACAGTTAGGATAACATTAAAAAAGAGTTTTTGGCAGAATTTAAATTGTTGCGAGATGATAATGAAATTGTAGCAGAGATCTTCAATACTAAGCAGGAGAAGAACGAAACCATCCGCATTTACGCCAAGAAATTAAAAGACTTGATAAACAAAATGGAAAGTAAGCCGGTGGACAGACTTCAGAAAAGATGGTTCGTGGAAGGCCTACGCTCGAAGTTGCGGAGGAAAATGAAAATTGTGCCATCGTCGTCATATACGGAAGCTTATAACAGAGCATTGGACCTCGAAAGTGAGCTGAAGACAAAGAAGAAGACGAAGACTAGCTCATCTGATTCGGATGACGACGAGCCTGCTGGAGGTGATAGCAGCGATAATGAAGACAACAGTAAGAAGGTTCGTGCCCTACAGAAGGACATGATCCGCATGATGAAGGAGTTTAAAAATATGCAAAAGGAGCCAAAAGGCAGTGAGTTGTGGTGCACGGAGTGTAAGACCAACGGTCATACTAAAGGATCGTGTCCAAAGAATCAATTCTGCAACATTTGTCAAATCATGGGCCATTCGACAAAGGAGTGCCCCTTTAACATGAAGACGAAAGGATCTCCACAGGTGCTTCTTGCACAGGAGGCTTCCCCGTCGGGCAGTAGCGGAAATACGAATAGCACAGGTGCCACATCCGGAGGGTACAAGAATAATAACAGAGGGAAAAATAACAACAATGCAAACATAACAATAATAATGGGAGCCGAAGTCAAACCCTGTATGATGCAAACGAACGACCGATTGTTCAATGTCGGGCATGTAATTTGTGAGGTCATTTTGCGCGGGATTGTACAGCGGCAAACACACCGAAATTATTATGCAGATGGTGCAGACCCGACGACCATAAAGATGCCAAGTGCCCAAAGTCTGGAGTAAACTTGATCACTGTCAGCACGGATGTAGATGAGGTTCTGGCAATTACACGGAGACAAGCGGAGGAAAAGAGAAATTTGGGGGAAGTGCAGGCGGAAATTGCAAAGGCATCGTCGACGGGGACATCTCAATTGAAGGACATCACCGGCACCTTGGCAAGGAACTTCGCAGAACAAAACATTGTACGACAAATCTTACAAACGGAGATACCGGTCAAGATAAGTGACCTCCTTCTCACAATGCCCCAGTTACGGATGGCCATTCTGAATCATACACCATTTCCGAAAGCAACGGAGGACGCAAGAAGGGATAGTAGTCCAATGACGACAACAGACCCAATGCTTCTGGTGCTCACGACGGGAAGGCATCTGGCGGTTGTCGAGATGGGGATTTTGGGAAACATTCTGACAAACACAATTGTTGACGGAGGGTCCGACGTGAATGTGTTGCCGGAGGATACTTGGAAGAAGTTGGGAAAGCCAATTCTGTGGCCACCTACATTCCAATTGTTCACGGTAGACCAGCACGAGATCAAACCGTTGGGAACCTTAAAGGCGCGACCGGTAACCATTGGTACGCAACCATTTTTATTGGATTTTGTGGTCATTCCATCAAAAAGAAAAGGATATGATGCTATTCTCGGACGGACTTGGTTGGTGCAAGCAAAAGTTAAACATAATTGGAAATGAAATACCCTATCAATGGAGCACGGAGGCAAAAGATTCATAATTGACTTGCACACACAAATGGTAGGTGAGGAGGTAGCATCGTCAGACTCAGAAGGTGAAGGCGACAGTGACGACAAAAGAAATGAGATGAAGGAAAAAGGAGAATGGAACCGAACGACGAAGGAGTATTGAGTCTTGACACTAGGAGGATCAAATGATGACGACCTAGACTCGGTAAATGGCCTTTACCATTGGCAGATAGAAGACTACGAATTGTTTCCGAGTTGTAATATGCTAAGGGTCGACGAAGGTGAGAAAAAAGAGGAAAATGAGTATCCTAAAGAATACAGAGAAGCAAATGACGCAAAGGAGGTTACGGCTGAAGAAGGGAAGGACATGCAATACAAACCCAAAAAAAAGAAAAATTCCACTGTCCGGTACACGGTGAACGGACCGCACAAGAAGAAAAGAACACATCGCACCATAAAATTACTTGAAGGGTACCAACAGCAAGAAAATAAGCTAGATGCGGGATGACCGCAGGCACAGTGGGCGACGGAGGTGACACAGAACAGACATAAGGTATGGCATGACAAACTCAACAAGTTTCAGTCGGAGCAGCTGGTACTCAAGTATGACGAGCGAAATGAAATCGAGCCAAGGAAGTTCAAAGTCAGATGGGTCGGACCATACCAGATCCGAAAAGTCGGCGACAATGGAGCAATTAAATTGTCAACCTTGGACGGGGAAGACATCCCTTAGGCAGTCAACGGGTCCAAATTGAAAACATACCGCGCCCGGAAGATTTCATCACCGTCGCTGTCGCCGTCGAAGAAATTGTTGCAAAATGATTTGACGCTGTCGCCGTCGCTGAAGAAGTCGTCGCCGAATGCTCTGAGGGCTCCTTCGTCGTCGTCGCTGCAGAATGACGACGCCTGGAGGCAAAATTGAGGTACCTCTATATTTTTCTGTATTTTTATTTTTGAAAAAAAATAAAAATAAAAAACAATTGAAAATAAAATTAAAAAATTTTTAAAAAATTAATAAACAAATAAATAAAAATAAATAAATAAATTCTGCGGAAGCTACTCCGCGAGCACCTGTCCGCGGGAGGTTCTTCGCAAGCACCTGTCCGCGGGAGATGCTCCGCCGGCACCTGTCCGCGGGAGGTGCTCCGCGAGCACCTGTCTGTAGCAGGTTGTCCGCGAGGTTCTCTTCCTGCTGTATTCATGCGGCGATTCTTTTGTTTATTAGATGCAACAGCCTCCCACGGATGTAAACCAGTCTCCGGCAAACGAAAAGATTTGGCAAAACCCTTGGATGAGCTTGGCCCATTATTCTCTTCACCACGGCTTATGTGCTTAGCCATGGGCTTTCGAAGGAAGGATTTTGGAATCCAGCTGCGACATTCGGGCTGTTCCTGCCGAGGAAGCTTTCCTCTGTTTTTGAGGGCGCCATCTAAGGAGCAGTATTAGAATACATCCACTGTGATTCTCAGAATTTTGTGTTTCTCATTGCCGGAGATGTTTCAGCGAAAGATTGTTGGAGTTTTGTTTCTCATTTGTGGAGGAGAGAGTATTCGAGTCTATGTAGAAGATGGTTGTGAGGGGTTTTCTTTCAAAAAAATAAAAATAAAAAATAAAAAACGACGACAAATTCAAGTTGTTCAGAATGAGTAGCAGATGATGCCAAAGGAAAGGGGAAGCATCAGTGGTTGCCAGAAAGAGTGTAGAATCGGCAGAAAATGACAGAAATGGTGTGTTCCATACAGTTTTGTGTGGGTTCCGGAGTGCTAATTTGGTCTTGGCGGCGAGGGGCGCTGCCCCTCAACCCCGTCGAGGGCATTGCCCCCTGGACCTCCAGTCGTTGCGGATATCAATCGTGGGAGTGTGACCAGTTGAGAAGAGTTGAAGTTGCTGCAGGCATGGACTTTCTATGTACCTGAGGCACTGGGAGTAGGTGTTGGCCAAGAGTCTATCTTGGTGGATGCATAGAGAGCTCGAGAGGAGCTAATCATCCAGTTGGAGGCAATGCAGCGACACTTGGCTCAGGGTACCGAGGAATTGAAAACAGAGAAAGCAGCATAGGTGGCTATCAAGGTCAACTTCATTGAGGAGGCAATGTTGTGTTAGCAGAGGCTACAGGAACGGGACGAAGGTGACAGTGATGTGTCAGAAGCAGATTTATCTTGTTGTAATTAGTCCGTTACTGTATTTTGTTTATTAATTTGTCTCAAATATTTTGTTAGTCATCAAGAGACGACTTTTCTTTTTGGGGCGGATGGTGTCAGCCGACTGGATTGCCGTCGGTGTTTTTGTAGCTGACGAGGTGATTGTCGTCAGTGTTTCTGTATTTTGTAGCCGACGAGTAAATAGTTTGTAGCGGATATAATGTTTGTGGCTGACAGAATCCTTCGAGAAGGCTCAGCAGATAGTATTTATATCCCGTCTGGGATCATTGTAAATCATCTTCTATCATTACACTTATCAAGCATAATGTAATGTCTAGCATTTGCAAATATAATTTTGTTATTCTGTTCCATTGTCTGTATGCCTTGATTTAATTTACCCGTACGGTAAACAACAAGTGTGTGAAGCGTCTAAGCAGTTGGGAGAAAACTCATGTCCTAACACAATTAGAGAAGCCGTCAAGGGTCAAACCAAGCACAGAAAGATATATGGATGAAATACAAGTTGTTCGAACAAGAGATTAGAAGTCGTGGGTATAAGGAAATATGTTATCGTTAAAAACTATGCCAGCCTGGTTTGTCATTTTTGACGGAAACCATCTATTAATGCATCATGATAGCTACAGGTCCAAGATAAATTGAATTATTAAACATATCAAATATAGACATCACGAGAATATGGTATGGCACGAATCGATAGATTAAAGGCTCAAATGATTAGCAATGACCATCCACGTCATATTTTTGTGCCTTCAGGAATCGAAAGAGACCTATACAGAATAACCAGCCACATCAACCGCTAGGAGATTTTCGAAGATTAGAAGACGTTTTTTTTCCAGTTTTCATTTAAATGCTATCCTTTGTATTATTTCAAAACAACCGAAGGCTCCAACATATGTGATAATATTAAAGTATCATGGTCGGCAATTAGAAATTAATGGAGGGGTCATTATAATTAGGAAGAAAGTATTAATTATTTTAAAATGAGACGACTTTTTATTTTGAAAAGTCACATTGCAAAGTATACGAGATATAAAATGTTGAACTCATTTTAGAACAAGACATATTCGAAAACAAAGACTCACAAGAAGAAGTATTTATATTATTTTATATGGAGGGATAAGGAGCTTAATATGACTTTATAATGTAAATTCAATTATTTTATTTTAATAATAAAATAAAATGTTCTTTGTTTATTATTAAAGGCGTGGAGATTTAAACTGCAGATGAATCGTCCTTTGTAATTATTTTTTGGAATTCTGTATACAATTTAAATGTCGGATAAGTGGACTTGGTCATTTAGCATTTTAAATTTGATCATCATAGATATAGTGAAATATATAATTGTTTCCGTATCTGTGTCCAGTTTGTCTCCCTACCAAAGGAGTTAAAATTCAATCTCGACTAATTTAAGATTGCATAAAATTTGGTCTGTCACATCTTGATTATTAAATTGTTGACGGTTCAAGTGCATAAGAACTTTATAAAGTTGTACATGAAAACTCATTGAAGTTGACTCTATTGCCCAAATGAGTAGAGGCATTGGTCTTTCTATTATTAAAGTCAAAAAATCTATATATTCCTTCCTACAAGAATCAAATTCATTATTAACAAACCCTATACAAAACATTCAATTATTTCAAGTACTCAGCGTTCAGTTTCATTTTCATCGAGTTCAAGGACTTTGCCAACGGAAGAACTCGCAAAGCTTAAGTTCGCTATAGAAAAAACTCTAAACCAAGTGATCAGGTTCAAGGAGAAGGTCCTACCCGCCTGGGTGTAGCGGAACCTAAAGTGCAAGGGAATCAAGAAGTATTCCCGTTTCTTGGCTAGAACTGATTGAGAGATCCTATCGGAGAAGTGGCAGGCTCTTGGATTTCCAATCTGCGGTTTTGGGAACCAACAGTACCAATTGCTATGGCTAGCAAGAAAGGAGTAAAACCTACAAAGGAAATGTAAGAATAAAACAATAACAAGTCTAACTATAATATTCTACACCCAATTTCTAACCCAAACCTTAAAGATGTCTATAGATCAAGATTTCAATCTCTCAGAGGATCTCCAAGGTTCTAAATGATAAAATATTGATTCTAGAACTATCCTTACCGTCTTCTCTAGAATACACCCCATAAGGTTCTTCTTGGAAGAGTTAATCTCTATCCAAGGCCTTATCACATTAGCATATGTTGACTCGTCGAAATATTCCAACCATTATATTGTTCTAATCTAACCATCTATAGAAAGGTTGTATTGGCCTTTCGCACAAGCACAATTAGCCATTTATACAAAGATCACACTAACCTCCTCCACTGGCATTTGAGGCATCGTTCTCAGGTAGCCATCTATACGGGATTGTATTGACCTCTCGCACTGGCACTATCAGCCATTTATACGAAGGTTATACTAACTTCCCACATTGGCACTATGAGGTATCATCAATTACAGCTTAGCCATTTATATAGAGATAATCTCATTCCCTATACCGACACTTGGCAATTCATATAGAGTTTACCACAATCCCCACACTGGCACTATGGGTGATTGATCATTTACTTCTCATAAGGAGTTTATATTGATCTCATATAACAAATCAATCTAAAATATCATCCTTTCAAAATATATCTTCTCAATATTTAGTAATGGCTAAACTTTAAATAACATTCTTATAAATTTCATATATATATGTCACTATTTTACATCTTTATATTATCTATGATTAATATTGAAAAGGACTAATTATAAATAAATTATTCACCATTTTGAAATGTCTTATTTTAAAAGTATGCAATTATACCTTAATTCCTTTAAGGTGTCAATAGGTTTATGTATGTCGGATATCTTGTATTCTATGCTCCACAAGGACGCATACCTTAACAAATTTCCCCTGCACCCATCTCGGGAAGAATATGGGGACAGAAATCTCTTGTCCCCAAATTCATTTCCATTTTTCAAAAAAGGGGAATGTTTCAGAAACATCACTTTGAGAGCAACAGGTTACGTTGTCATGGTTAGATGTCCCTGGGATGGCTTAGGGATAGCTAGAAATCCCCTATCTCGAGGACTTCTAGTCATGTCCTATGGCTCAACCCATTTTTGCATTGTCATTGTTAAAAAATTAAACACTTTTAAATTTGAAAAAAAGGCAAGTTGGTCCCCAAAGACACCCAAACCACATTTAACAATACTAAAACCTAAATTAAGCATAAAATAACCAAAAATAAAAAGAAATTCATTTTTGCATTCGCAGACAAGAAGAGCAAGAGGTGGAGAAGTTGGTCTAGCAGTGAACAATAGTTGAAAGAGGGGGTTATGGCATCAAATTTACTTGATTTAGACTCTTACACATACCATCTACTAATTGACATAGTAGAAAGGGGGAGTACAATAGAAGAAAATGTGAAGTATAGCATGATCAGGTATACATATAGTTTTTTACACTAAGTTTTGGTTAAGTTTTTGATAAGGACAATTTTGATGTTTTGGCAATTTTGACAGTCTATTTTTCACTAAGCGTTACCATCAATGCCAAAGGGGGAGATTGTTGGCAAGTAGTCAACTATGGAGGCATGGATGTTGTCATTTATGGCAACACTATCACATGGTAAGGTGGCTTACACATACATTTAATTTTGATTTTGATAAGAAAATTGCCTAAGTACAGTTCAGGAAATCTGGCAACAAAGGCATTGTTTTAATCAGCAAGCTTCACTGTATAAGTATTAATGGCCACAATTTAGATATTGATATAATGGAATCTATATATGATGCAACTACTTTGCCAAAGTTAATATATCAGTTAGCATTTGTTTTGGTTGATTAATGTGAAGGCAAGACTATATCGCAGAGTTCACGATATGAGAGAGAGATCGGGCATTTTGGCCTAAAGAATTGAATCGCCTTGTCAATTCAATTGCTAGGCAATGTAGGGAGGACAACCTAGATGTTAACCCTCATTTAGTAAGTTTTGGTAATAATTTTTGGTAAAGTGTTTACACATTTCATCTCCAAGGCCAACTAGACAATATAATTAGAAGAAGATATAATAAGAGCAATTTGATGATGCAAAGTATCGTGTGTGTATGCACATGTTATGGGAACTCTATGATGCCATGTTGATGTTCAGATGCAACCAGTTGTTGCATGGGAAGAATCACATGCGAGATACACAAAGGAGTAATCAGATATAGCAAATACGAGTAGTCATTTTGATATTGTGTCTATTACTTGTTGTGTAGATCTATATCTTCGAAAAAGTAGTGAACCCCATTGTAATACAACTCCTAACAAGGTTAAGACCTCTAACAAGGTCTAGTCCTCTCATAGAAACTCATGTCCTAAATGTATGTAAAGACTCCTAACATGGTCAAATCTCTTAACGGAGATCTTTCATATTACTGCATTGTTGTGGGTACCATCCCCACCAGGGTTTTCCCTTGGCTAGGGTTTCCTCAAAAACAAATCATGATGTTACGAGTTTCTTATTGTTGTGTACTTCACTTTCAGTTTATTGATTTGTGGTTGCTTATGATTAAGTTTGAAAATAATTAGTTGGTGTAGAAGTGTTGCAATACTAATTCACCCTCCCCCCTCAGTATTGTCTATTTATAACACTATGTTGCTCTCATTTGTTAACATATCAATAAACTTCAATATCTGCAAGTTTTTTTTTCACATAACTTCATTATTTTTCTATTAAGTCTTCTGTGAGATTTTTGTCTAGGACCTCTAACCTAAATTGGGCTTTTGTCTAATTCAACATCAGTCCCAAGGGTTTTCGACCTCTAGAAACTAAACTGAAACAAGCTCTAAGAGCTCTTTCAAAAGAAAGATCTTAACCAATCATGGCTAAATAAACCCCTCATTGTCCTTTTTGAGCTCCACTGCAATGACTCCTCACTTTCCTTTTGTCTACTTCTTCATTTTTTTCTTTTGTCTTTAAGTTTGCCCTCTTTTGATTAAATTTGAAATAAGGAAGTAATAATAAAATGACATTATTAAATATGCACTGAACTCACCATAAAAGTCATTAATACCTTTTTAAATAATAAATTAAGTTTTCATTTTTATTTTTATTTTTTTGACAACTTAAATTTTAGTTATTTAACTAAATTCTAATGCTGGAAAAAAGGGAACATCACATAATTGATACTCATCACAAGGAAGAGATGAGAAATGAATTGAATCATTCACACTACTAGCAATTGGCAATTCATTAGTAATTCATCCTTGCCAGTCTGAAACATCTGAGACAGGTCCGTATAGGCTAATAAAGGGCAGAAAGATGGTGCCATATTGGTCTGTAGCTGACCAACTTAGTTACTCAGGTTTGCTGTTTTGGCCCAAGAACCCTACCTGGGTTCAAACCAATTCTAAATACTGGTCTAGTTTGACCCAGGTTCGATCAAGGTTCGTTTTTCTGTGGACTGGTTCAAACCCACAGTCCAGAATTTGAACCCGAGCGAAGTTGGCTGCCCAGATCGAATTTGGGACGAATTTGGGCGAATTTACGCAGACGAGCGACTTTCAAGTTGCTTTTTATAACAACTTTTATATTTTTTGAGTTCTGCTTGCCCTAAAAGGTGAATGTAAGTAGATTATTTTGACTTCTAACATCATTTATAGTGTGCAAATAAGTGATTTTGTGAGCAAATAGGTGATTGAGCAAAAGAAGTTCATGATGCTATGATTACAACTTACGTGTTTAAAGTTTATGCCTATGGTGTTTTGTTGTTGAAATGATTAACTTAGTTTACATCAGATGATATTATGATACTCTATGCTTCTAGGCTTCATAAATATGTATATATATAATTTTTACATGTTTTTGTACAAACGAACCCAAAACCCTTTCCAAAATTTTGCTGTACCGGTGAACCAGTTCTTCAAACCCGTATTTCAGACTGAATTCGAACCGGTAACTAAGCTGAACAAGTATGTCTTGCATGTCTAATGGTGGCCATAACATGTATGAAGCTGAGCTTGGGCAGCATTTGTGATAGGCATATTCTTGTTATCACTGTTTGAGCATTAAGCAATGTATATTAATAAAATTTGACCATATTTTAAATATAGTTTATCGGAATTGTCTTCAGCATTGAGATGTACTATAAATATGAATATTGTTCTGAAAACACATTGAGCTCTTTAAAATCTGATTGTTATTACTATCATTGATTTAGTAAATGCAATATAGTATTTCCTTTGTTTTGGTTGATGTGATACTCATTTACAACTAGAAAAAAAATTCAAAAGAAGTGCAACAAACTAGGGCAAACCCTTTCATGACAGTGTAGACTCTTTAAGATGGTCATAAACAATTGTATGACTAATTTCCTGTCATTGTAATGGTCTAAAGAGAAATTCAAAACACCTTTACGATTTAATGCTCTTGTATGACTAATTTATTATTCTTGTTTTCAAAATTTTGTCATGCTATTCGTTGGGAATTCTTAAACTACATTTAAAACATAGCAGCTCTAAATACCCCGTCTTCTATTTTAGAAAATTAGTCCTACCAGTACCTTTACCAATCTTTGGTGTCTCCAAGTACCCTTGTCCCCTGGTAAGTACAAGTATTACAATGACAAAAAATTAGCCGTACTTTGTGTGAGGCAACATATGTCAGTGAATCTGATCACTATAACTTAGCATGGATCTTTGTATCATCCGAAACATAAGCATGAAACATTATACAGGCTTATTTATTTACTTCCTTAACATATTTTTCTCTGAGTTTTTTGGCAAGAGTTGTCAATTTCTGGTCGAGAAACTTTGGAGACAACAGGAGATGGGAGCCAAAAGCACCTTATGTGTTGGCACATTTTGAGGGACATCTTCAGTACTGCGAACAAATTCTAGGGGGTGGGAAAAATGTCTCCCGGTTACCATTTTATTTTCTGCATCATTGAACAGATCACACGGCAGAATTTATAGTTATTACTAATAGGATGTATTACAGGTGTGTATTTTGCATAACTGCATAACCTTATTGACTAGTTTTGATGAAATAGAAAATGTCAAAGATTCTATCAATGAATCTGCATCAAATAGACAAATATCATGATTCCATTCTCAGATACTACTGTGAATCATTAAATATCAATAACCATCATCAAACACTAAACTGTTTACAACTTGTGACATTCTGCAAGAGCAGAGTACAGAATGATGTTTGTTATTAAAACACTGAAAAACAAAATGTGCAAAGTTCAGCATGTCAGAACTTCTATAACTTGGGCACATCATTACATGACAAAATTTGCACATATTTCCTATTGCAGCCACCTACACAACAGCCCAAGTGGTTGACTTGTTCTTTAGGGAGGTCTTGAGGTTGAATGGGTTCCCTAGGAACATCCCGAGCAACTGGGACAGCAAGTTTCTGATCCTATTCTGCCACACATTTTTCAGATTGAGTGGCATAAGGCTCAACCCCAACACTAGCTATCATCCACAAACTGATCACCAAACAAGGATAGTGAACAGGTAGATAGAGGGTTATCTGTGGAATTATGTGTCAGGACAGCATAACACTTGGATAAAAAGGTTGCATTTGGGTGATTTTTGCTACAATAGTACCTACCACATAACCAGTAGGATGACTCCATTCATGCGACTGTATGGGTATGAAGCCCAAAGCTTCATGGATTTACTCTTTGGGGACAACTGAGTGCCTAAGGGAAAGGATTTATTGTAGAAAAGTCAGGACATCCTGAGGGCATTGAAGGAGAATATCCAGTAGACAAAGAACCAGCAGATGTCATATGCTGATCAGCAAAACATTGAGCACAGCCTTGAGGTTGGTGATATGGTTTACCTGAGACTCCAGCCCTATAGACAGTCTTCTTTGAAGAAGAGCGGTGTTGAGAAACTCAAGCTATGACTCTATGGTCCATTCTAAGTCACTCAATGTACCAAAGAGGTGACCTATACGCTAGAGTTGCCAGCCAACAATAAGGTGGATAATATATTTTTTGTCTCCAGAGTCAAAAGGCTCCAGGCCTGTTCTTGTGTGTGGTTTTTGGTTTTCTTTTTATCCTAAACTGATGGCATTTTCAATTCTGCACATTTTGAGTTATCGTAGGCCTCTATCGAAGTTGTCTATTAAAAGACATTAATGAATTAAGCATTCAGCAGGTGGGCTTTTTAAGCCGAACTGCATATCATTATTCTTTAAGTAAAATCTCTCATTACTCTCTAATTGAAATCTGCCTAAGCGGACTTGTCACCAGCTATTGCATAGCACTAAGGTGTATTTACATGTAAAATGGAAATAAATCTCCATTTTTCTATATTTCCATAGGAATACAGGACTTTAAAGTTTAATGTAATAGTGGGTTTTTAAACTCATATTGCATATTCTCCCTTTTAAAATTTTACTTGTAATTACACATGAGAAGCCCATATGTGTTTAAATATGAACTATGTGTAATAGGTGGTGATTTTTCAAGTGATTGCATATTTTAATTCAAACTTAAATATGCATATCTCATCTACTAAGTCCATGGGTGTCGATTTGTTCTTTCAAAACCTGTAGATGGGTGGTGATTTGTTTTAAATATGCAAACACATGTAATGGACTTCAAACAATCCATAATGAGTTCAAAAGCTGGCAATTTTTCATCTCTTTGCATATACATTGTTTACCGTATAGGTAAAGAAATCAACGCATACAGACAACTGGAACACGAACAGCAGAACTTATATTATTATTCGCATACGCCAGACATTACATACAGAGCATATCATATCACAAGATGCATTGCAATGATCCCAGACGGACTATAAATACTACCACCGAACCTTCCCGAAGGAGTCCATCGGCCATAAATATTCTATCCGCTACAAACTATTTACTGACGACATTGGCTACAGAATACAGAAACACCACCAGACATCACCCTGTCGGCTACAGAAACACCACCGAACCATCCAGTCGGCTGACATACATGCTTAACACATGCAAATGCATAGGTATTTGTTCTTTCAAAACCTGTTATAGCTTGAAGGCACACATTTGAGTTCAAAAAAACCCGTTTTTGTGCATTGTTGACTTGTGTTTTTTATCAAAAGCCAAGGACAATGATTTTAACAACCAATGCATGTTAATAGTAAATACATACAAATGGGCCTTAAGAGAGTGTTAAGTGCCTTGAGCGCCGTTTTTTAGAGGCATTACATGTTTGAAATTTAAAACTCTTGTTTATAATTCACGTGAACGTCTGCTAAAAGCCCATTATGATCTCCAAAGGGCATGTTCAAAGGGTTTTAAAACATGTTTCAACTCACTATAGCTGTATACAATGGGCGGCGATTTTTGACAAGATCGCATGTATTTGAAAGCCATTTGAACATTGCAAAAGTTATTGAGAAGCCATTTCATAGGCCGTTTTTGTTCAAGTCTGGGTTGAATGTGCTTAAATATGGACCTTTATTATTTAAATTGTAAATTTTTGCTACATATTCCTAGTTGTTTATACATATATTTGGTCTTTTTTGTTTAAATTTCATAGTCTGGGTTGAATGTGCTTAAACATGGACCGTTTTTGCTTTAAATTGTAATTTTTCGCTGCCTATTCCTAGTTGCTTATACATATATTTGGTCTTTTTTGTTTAAATTTCATTATACCTGCAAAAATCCCAGCATTTTTCGTATTTTCTTTCTAGAGATTTGTTGTGACAAGGATTTATATGATGCCATTTTCCAATTTTGGTCCTGAGGATTTGCATTATTAATGATCACCAAAATAAAAGGAATGCAAGTGTGTTACTTGCAACTTTTTTATCTATGACTAACTTGCTATTGGTCTTATGAGACCCAACCAAGGACAAAGCATATAGCTGCACACAAAGAAGATGTAACAACAATCATTTTGAAGCTGTCACTGTTTGTGCAAATGTAGAGAAAGCTACAATAGAAGCTCATGTTATAATCATGCCTTCATTAATAGCTGTTCAAGTTATATTGAAGCTTTAAAATCAAATTTGAGTAGTTACTTGATGTCAATTTTCCATGGAGTCGAGGAATATTTATTGAAAAAATGCTTGGGGTGACAGCATTCTGAGGAGAACAGCAGATTAATACCTATTTGGGCAACATAATGGACAGTCAAGTGTAATTTCAATAGCATTTTGTGACAGCCATTACTGATCAACATGTTGCATAATAGTGGCAAAAAATACGAAGATGGAGATTGGTTGCTAAAAGATGTTTTCAATGCCCCTTTGCACTATTCAAACTCATGCAAATGACCAAGGGGAGCTGCTAATTTCAAGATGGGGATTCGTCCTATGACAGTTTGAGTAGAGCTCAAATAGCAACCAATGCAAGGGTGAAGATGTTACTTAAAGTTGTCTTCATACTTCAAGCTTCTCACATCAACTTCGCCAAGAGAATTACACTGTTAAAAATCTGTTCTTCTCCTCAAATGTTGTTAATTTGATTACAAGAAGCATGTGATCTTCCTAACATGAGGTTCTTCCCAAAAGTTGTAGTTAATCTTCTCAAATTTGAATGCAGTCCTGGATGCATTGCAAATTACATGTAATTGGGTTTCCAAATCCTGATTACAGGTTCCAAGATTGGAGGGCACGAGGTTGGAACAAATCGCATGAAAGAGCCTACAAGGAGGTGAAAAAGTGATGAGACGTTACTTAAAGTTGTCTTCATACTTCAAGCTTCTCACGTCAACTTCGCCAAGAGAATTACCCTGTTAAAAATCTGTTCTTCTCCTCAAATGTTGTAAATTTGATTACAAGAAGCATGTGATCTTCCTAACATGAGGTTCTTCCCAAAAGTTGTCGTTAATCTTCCCAAATTTGAATGCAGTCCTGGATGCATTGCAAATTACATGAAATTGGGTTTCCAAATCCTGATTACAGGTTCCAAGATTGGAGGGCACAAGGTTGGAACAAATCGCATGAAAGAACCTACAAGGAGGTGAAAAAGTGATGAGACGTTACTTAAAGTTGTCTTCATACTTCAAGCTTCTCACGTCAACTTCACCAAGAGAATTACCTTGTTAAAAATATGTTCTTCTCCTCAAATGTTGTAAATTTGATTACAAGAAGCATGTGATCTTCCTAACATGAGGTTCTTCCCAAAAGTTGTAGTTAAACTTCCCAAATTTGAACGCAGTCCTGGATGCATTGCAAATTACATGTAATTGGGTTTCCAAATCTTGATTACAGGTTCCAAGATTGGAGGGCACAAGGTTGGAACAAATCGCATGAAAGAGCCTACAAGGAGGTGAAAAAGTGATGGAATAATGACAGCATAGAAAGCTTTCAAGACGGATCTCAAGCATGAAATTTATTGATCAATACAGAGCAGTCAAGGAAGCAGATTCATATTCTGGTTCGAGATGTTTTCACCAAACCAGAACACATTGAGCATTAGGTATCCTGTAGCAACAAGAAGACCATACAAAGGATGATGTAGTGGATGTCATATCTTGTCAGACACTTGGTCATTTTTAAATGCTTTATAAATAGATGTAGTTTTGTTGACAAATTACAAGTAATCGGGTAACAAGTTGTAATTGCATGTGGTAGTATCACATGCAAAGCTGTAGCATGTAATCAGATTACAAGTGCATTAGGCTTTGTAATGTTGAATAAAGAAAAGGTAGTTAAGGGTTCCCCTTCTTTCTCCACCTTTTTCTTTAATCCTACCCTATAAATAAAGGGTGCTCATTGTAATTTTTATCTTTTGGCAATGCAAAAAAGTTCTGCCAGTTTGCATATGCACTCTAAGACTGTGAGCTCAAGTGTAGATTTCAATTGCTTTCAATAAGAGGTAAGTTGTTTTGAGACTTTGTGTCAATCCTGACTATTATGTGACAACATTTTCTTGAGTTGATTGTGAGTTTGCAACTTTTTTCAAGATGGATTTGACTTCAATCGTGTAGACTTTGAACTGCCTATTGCATTCGAAGTTATAATTCAATCCAGGTGTTTGAAGACTTTGTGTTTTGAAAGGGAGGATTGTTATAGTTAGTAGTGGCTGCAATTACTTAGAGCTGAAGACTTTGGGCTTCAGTTGTAAGTGTTTTTATTAATTTTGAGAGTATCTGGTAAGAGACATTGTGCCTTACTGGTTATACTACTTGAATCCTAATTCGGGATAAGTGCAGGAGACTTTGGGTTCCTGTATTTATTCCACAAAATATAAATGCAGATGGTTGTCTTAGTAGTTTCTCTTATGTCAACCCCCAAGCCACCGGTATTATTGTAGAATGAGAACCTTTTCGTTAAGTTTAGAAGTTGTAGTTGCTAGCAAATCATTCTCGAAATAAAAGCAATTGATTTTTAAAAATGCCCTTTTTGTAAGTTACAATGAAGTTTCTATTGGAGCCACCTATGGTAAGAAGGGAGCTTCCCCTATTGCTGAGAGGAGAGGGAAATCTCATGAGACATTGTCTAAAGCCACAATTTTGTAGGTTTTTGGACAAACTTTAGCCAACAAGGCCATAATGTAGTTCCATAAGCATAGTTGTCACCTCTTTACAAGGGAAAACTAATATTGATTCCCGAGGCCATCATTGATACAAGGGAGAGAACACTTTGGAGAACAATTAAGTAGTATCTGGTTAAATGAAAGAATCTACGAGTCGAGGATGCCACATGGGAAAGTGATCAGATTTTGTAACATCCACAAAGGAAATTGTTTGAGAACAAAATTTGGGAAGCCGGTCTATAATGTCCCATTTCTAGCACTTACAGCCCGGTGTTGCTCTTAGCCTGTTTCCCCACAGTCTTGAAGGCTAACCAGAGCATTTAATGGACTTTGAGACAATTTGGCCTAGCCAGTTTTAGTTGCAGATCATTCTAAGATGTTTGGAGGCAATTCTGGGCATACTGCTTATGGTAAGTCATTTAGGCATGGTCTGGACATTCAATGACAATGTCATGTTGATGGTAAATTTTTAATAGAGAAAAAAGTTTTATTATCATTGATATGATTTACTCATCCCATATTGGAAAGGTGAGCTAAACTCTAAACTGTTTCAACTTGTGACACTCTACTAGAGCAATGTCCAGGATGATGTTTGTTTTTTACTTAGTTACCGGTTTGAGTTCGATTCGAAATACGAATTCAAAGAACCAGTTTGCTGGTATGGCAAAATTTTGGAAGGGTTTTGGGTTCGTTTGGGTTCGCTCGTACAAAAACATGTAAAAAATTATAAAAAATTATATATATACATATTTATGAAGCCTAGAAGCAAAGTATCATAAAATCATATGATGTAAACTAAGTTAATCATTTAAACATCAAAAAAACTATAGGCATAAACTTAAAATGCATAAGTTGTAATCATAGCATCATGAACTTCTTTTGCTCAATCACCTATTTGCACAACACAAATGATGTTAGAAGCCAAAATAACCTACTTACATTCACTTTTTAGGGCAACCGGAACTCAAATAATATAAAATTTGTTATAAAAAGCAACTTGAAAGTAGCCCGTCCGCGTAAATTCACCCATACTCGTCCCAAAATCAATCTAGGCAGCCAAAATTCGCCCAAGTTCGAAATCTGGACTGCAGGTTCAAACCAGCCCAGGAAAAATCGAACCCTGATCAAACCGCACCAGTATTTCAAACTGGTTCGAACCCAGGCAAGGTTCTTGGGCCAAAACAGCGAAACCAGGTAACTTAGGGTTTTTAAACACTTTCAGAATAAAAGTTTTTCTTGTTAGTCATTATTTCACAAAGACACATCTTAGGTGCCATCCAAGGCATTTCAGTGATCCAAGACATTTGAGATAATAATTGCTACATTGTAATTCAAAATTCTATTGCAGGAAGTTTTTCTTGTTAATCATTATTTCACAAAGACACATCTTGGGTACCATCCAAGGCATTTCAGTGATCCAAGACATTTGAGATAATAATTGCTACATTGTAATTCAAAATCTTATTGCAGAAAGTTGTGATCTAATCTATCTTTAACATGGATTATTTTATAGAGCAGATGACAGAAGAAGATCATCAGACAATATAAATATTTAAAAAATGTTGCATCCAGCTGACTGGCTAAAAACTATTCATAAGCCATAACAGACTGACAGTCAAGAAAATGAAACACTCCACATCCATTTTTTGTTTGTGAATGAGATCTCACAGATATTCGTTGTTGATTGAGGCCTCCCTCGGCATGAATAAATATGTATCCATTTGTTTCATTCTCCTGTGGTGGAGCTGTAAACCAAGAAAATAATAGACAAAAAATAAATACCCTGTGTTAATAAATGCACGAAAAGATGGCAGAAATAAACCAGCACACAAAAATAATCATTGAAGAAAAGATGTATAGATAAAATTTTAAAAAGAAAACATAGTTAAAAAAGACAAAATTCTGGTTCAATGCTTGTTACATGTTTGAAACATATTAAAGGCTAGTGGGCCCCATATCCACATCCCATTCAACTGATGTTGTCCAACTGGTCGAATTTGTAACTTGTAGGAGGCCTTGTAATCCTTAAATTAAAATATATGGATTACCAAAAACAAATTGTTGGGACTGTAGAGGAACTTAAGGGTGATGTATATGGTCCAATAGATTTTAGGCAATGTGAGGAAAGTTTCACACTGTAACAATGGTCTCATCCCTACAGGCTCTTCGGCACCTTGAAGTAGCTATGGGACAACAAAATGCTGAAGTTGAACTCATGGGGTTGTCTTTCCTATGCTACAAAACCAAGCCCACCCTTATGGACGCTTGAACCTATTTCTTACACAAGTAATTAAAAGTGAAATAGGATGAGCTCAAAAGATTTGATTGTAGGACCTCAAAAGTTGAATTTAGCAAATTATAAATTAAATTCACTAGGTATGGCTTTCCCAATGGATGAGATCATGCGCATGTCCTTGGTGAACTCTCAAATCAGTAACTACCTTCTCAATAAATCAAAAAGAAAAATACAGACACTAGCTCAAAACTGATATTAATTCATTCACTCCCTTGCCTTTGTCTTATAGATGAAGAATGCTAGGAACTGGAATTTTTCCCTACTCTTAATGAGTCAAACTGCTTAAAAACTCTTAACTATCTTATGCACTCTAGAGGAAAATAAAAGTATAGCTAAAAATAGTGCCTGTATAAAACTGAATATTAAAACTGCTAAATCAGAAAAGCAAAAGCAAAGTACAAAATCAGTGATAAATGTGACTGGGGTTGAAGGGAAATTTGGGGCTGCAAAATGAGTTTGATTTCATGCTTGTTGTTTAGAATGTTTAAGAGATTCGTAACCTGCTAACACTGGCGAAGCCATGCAAAATTTTGAGGAATTAAATTTACAGTCCCTTTTTTCTCTTACAATGCCCTCTTAATGGCACAGTTGCCCGGATTTTAGGTAAAGTGCTCAACTGAAAATGAACTCCTTCAGTCGCTCTGGGTTTTGTTGGGTTTTGCATTCACTTAGAGGTTCTGGATTTGTGATGGTTGAAATTAGAGGTTTTGAGAAGTATATTTGATCTTTCTGGTTGTTGGTTTTGCACTTATTGTTGGAGGTATTGCCACTAATTGGTGGCTTTGATGAGAGGAGATAGTTGCTAAAGGTCAGTGGTCTCTAGCTTTTATAAACAAGGATTTGGAAGCTTATTTAGTGCAGATTTTCCTCAATCATTATTTCTTTTTAGCTCAGCCTATGTAATACGAAATGGTTCTGCATTTGTTTTAAAAAACTATCTTGCTTTTCTTGTTAACAAGTCTTCACTGGTCAAAAGGATTGCTTTGTAAGTGGGAAAATGTTAAAAACTAGAGTTCCGTATTATTGGATTAATCTTTGAGAAAGATAAGACTGGTTACTACTTCGGACCACTATGTCCTAACCTTCGATTATTTTCCTGAGCATCGTAATAATAATCATGGTTTACTTATTTAGTTAATATTATATTGTGTTGATTTATCTCACATGCATCACATTGTGTAACGAGTTCATAATAAGTGTGTGCAATTGTCCCCCATGGGTTGTACCTCATAAGTCACTTGTTCTGATGCTTTTATATTGATGTTGTAGTAAAGAGAAGAGCATCTTGTAATGGTCTTTTCTATTAGTGTTGTGCTCTTAATAATGTAGCTCTCTCAAAGAGGTTTGCAATAATTGTTCCATCTTCATTTAAATAAGCATATTTGCAACCACAATCCAAGCATTGTGTTCTCTTTTGCACGTTACTGCTTCAAAACATTTTGCAAGAAAGCACCTATCAAACTCAAACCTCCCTCAACTTCTCCATTTGAATATTATGTTAAACTGTTCTAGTTTGTTTAATACGTTTCAGATGTGAGTTCTAAGATGTAATATTCCCAACCAGATATTTGACCCAAATTTCTCAATAAAATTTTGGAATCTTAAACAATTAATTTCATGTAATGTATTTCAGATTTAGCCAGCAAAACCCCATAAAATATCTAGATAAAATAAAGACTCTGAAATGAATATTGCATTTAATCTCTATTAGAACAATAACAAACTTCAATCTTAAATATAGAAATAACAGTCAGATTTGAATACGAGAAAAGAAATTTAACCACAAGTAAGATACACGTGTGATACCTCGAGCAAACAATGGAGTTTTGTCCACTGCCTCCGAACTCGAGGGTTACTATCGTCAAACTGGTTGAAAGTTAAAGCTTTCGAGAACTCTCCAAGAGAGAAAAGAAACCCAATAACATTAACCCTACGTATGCTGCAAATCAGTCCTCTTTCTTCTTTTAAGCCCAACTTAGCCCAACTTGGTGACTCTTCAAATTCATTTTTCTGTTTCATTATTTCCTTTTAAAAAATCAATTCTCTCACTTAAGAGAACAAAGTGCTCATATGATAATAAACTATAAAGTGACATTAATAATGTGAACTTATGTTTTAAAGTCACTTTATTAATAAACCATTCAAATCTTCAGTCATTAAAGTCACCGATCAGACGGACTCAGATAAGCATGTGTGAAAGGACTCAACGAGATGCTCCTAGTCCAACACTTAAAAGCCAAGAATATTGAGCCTCTTGACTTACTAAAAAAGTAAGTATCTGAAAACCCCAATGAAACAACCCTGATTGGTCAACAACTGGAACTACCTAGACCAAAACTCAATCTGATTCCTGAGAAATTATAATTAGCCCATGGGACCAAGGCAAAACAAGTTAATGGCGCATCGAAATTTACTAGCCTAGAAAACAGGACATGACCATAGTAACAAGAAACTACAAGTCCCAAGGCAACTTGAGCTCACAAAGGCTAGTAGTCTTTGGAATTGGACTAAGTCGAGTCTGGGCAAGTCCAAGATGGACTCACTGAGTCCATGGACTTGCGAGACTTAGCGAGTCCCGCTGGTCTGACTCTACCATCAGCCAGCAATAATGAAGTAGAAAAAAAAACTTTTCAATGATTTTAACTTTTCTTTTTGGGGGTTGTGTGTGTGGCAGTATGCCTTGTCTAAGACCTAAAAAATATATCATTCTATCACTTGAAAGCACAAACAAGAGAGAAAAAAAGGCTTGAGAGAAGAGTATTGGGGTTTTAGGAAATATATTAGCAAATCCAATGGCTCTTATATATCGGTTGTTCATTGTTTGTGCAAGTTTGGAGCTTGCATCAAACACTGAGAGGAGTTAACAGAAACAATTTGAGGAGGCTTCTACAAACTTCAGTTGCACTTCCATTTTTTTGAGCAAATTTGAAGAGGTAAGTTACATTTCTTTGTGTTGCTTTGTAAATTTGTTTACATTCATGAATCATATTTTGTATTCCATTTTGTTTACATTTGTTATAGTCTTTAGCTTTGTTCCATTTTATGTTGATGAAAAACTTTGAAAGTAAGAAGCCCTAGTGTTTCAAATTTTGATTTTCTTTATTGTAGATGTTTTTGTTTTTTTTTATGATATATTTCAGCAACAACATCATGTCTTAGCGTGAGGGTAGTGGATCTAGGCCTAAATCTAAGCCTGATGAAGACCCTATTGCAGTAGCAAGGGATAGGGCTTGGAAACATGACATCCCTAGCCATAAAAAAAGAGTTGTTACATGTTGGCATTGTAGTATAACATATAATGGGGGAGGCATTAAATATTTAAATATCACCTTGCACATATACCAAAGCGTGATACTAAACCATGCATAGGAGCACCCCAAGATGTTATACATGATATGCAAGCTCTTCTAGAGGCATCTCAAGAGAAAAAAGAACTGAGAAAGAAGCACAAAGAAGAAATGGCATACTTAGTTGGAGAGGGCTCTTCAAGTTATCATTCTCTATAATCTCCACCTACTACTATTGCTACTTTGCGAGAGTGAGCATTAGGCCTTGGATTCGTAAGCAAAAATCCACACTAGATTCCATCTTTGTTCTATGCACAAATCTAGGTGCACAACCATAACTTGATGGCATGGATTGGAATAAGGAGAACCATGAGCAAGCAAAGATGGCACTTGGTATTACAGTTTTGAACTCCTTTCTCACAATGCTCTTTAACAAAATGGTTTGCACAGGCTTTGCCGACTCTTGATCATGGCACATTATCTATCCAATCCATAAGTTTGAGTTGGTCTCAAACCGCGACAACTGCAAGACCATCATGGTTGGGCATACTTTTTGCCAAACTCTACGCCACCGGGTTGAACACTGTTTTATTTGGGGAGCTTGATCAGTGCCACTGTAGGGGTAGGGGGCAAGCCAATTTTCGTACAGAGTATCAAACCATAGACCATATCTTGACTCTATGGGCTATCATTGAGAAGGCTCAACACCGCTTGGAGAAAATCTATTTCTGCTTTGTAGACTTTTGCAAAGCTTTTGACTAATTCCCTTGAGTGGCTTTTTTCTGGAGACTTAGGGATGTCAAGGTCTCTTAGACCCTTTTGACAACTATTTTGAGATTATATGAGTGTTGTTGGCAAATTCAAGACCCCATAGGGATTCTCGAATTCTATTCAGAGTACCATGAGGGTAAAGCAAGGCTTTCCTCTCTCCCCCACTCTCTTCAGTATTTACATTGACAAACTTGAAGCTTTCATTCAAGACTTCTCGCTCCTTGGGGACAACTACTACTTGCACTAGGCTTTGATCTCCATATTACTGTTTGTCAATGATGTGGTTCATTTGGCTTCTTCTCTTGAGGAGCTCCAACGGCTTCTTGATATGTCAGCAACCTTCTGTGACTCACAACAATTAGCGGTGAATCTAGGCAAGACCTGGGTAATGGTCTTTAATTGCTTGAAGATCCCACATCTCCATTTTTACTTTCAAGGCATGCAAGTTGAAATCACATCCTCTTATACCTACCTGGGGGTCAAGTTCTCTGACCCTTGTTTCAATTTGAGACTTTCCATGCAGCCTCAGGTCAGTAAGGGGCTTGGCTAACTGGCTATGCTTGAGAGACAATGCTTCAGACATCACTTCCAGGATGTCATGACCAAGATGTCCCTCTTGGACTCTTTGGTCTGGCTGACAACCCTTTACAACTCTATTGTGTGAGGGCCCTCTCTCTTGGATTCCAATTGGGCATTCGTTGAGAGAGTCCAGGCCCTCCTTGGCGCATTATCAGATGTCATCGGTCTATCCCCCACAGTGTCATTTAGGACTTGGGACCATCTTTGATTTGGTTTTGTTTCTTCATCGGCTTCAAAGCTTTGCAAATTCCACTGAGGCTTGTTGATGGTTTGCTCAGGCCTCTTCTCTTCTTGGCTCGATTGGGATTGTGATGGATCGCCTTCCCTCTTTTAGTTATCCTTCAATGCCCCCGCTCACCTCCTTCCCTCCTAACAAGAGTATATTACCACGACATGGAGTAGACCTTCGACAAGGCTCCATTCAAGGATGGCTTTCTACTCTGAGCATTACATGGATATCCAAAACGAGATCATTGTGTCTTTGGTACCTCACACACCGATGGACTCGTGCTCTCTGCATCTCTTTAGGGTCTTTCAAAGTGGGCTCCCATCGATTACACATACAGACATATCACCACATTGATAGAGAGGACAAGATTTGTCACCTCTACCACCTTGGGGAGGTGGAATCCGAGACCAAATTAGGTTTTTGTTGTCCCATCTACTATGAGATAAGAGGGAGATTTTACTGCCTGTTCAAAGAGTGTTGGTCCCTCTCTTCATTTTTTAGATATACTAACCAGCACTGTCTTGCGCTTTATCTCCAGAGGCCATGGAGCTTTCGGATCACACTTTGCAACTTTAGTTTCTATCAAGACAAAGACAGACTTTAAAGCAGCTCATTACCTCCTTTACTCTTGTGCCTCATACTCGAGGGACAAAGTGGTAAGTCGACCCTCCTTCAAGCCACACCAAATCTGTGAGGCCTCGCAGAGGACACACTTGGCAGGATCAACATCATCATCCTATCTCCAGTAGATCTCTACGATGGTTTGGGGCCCTCCCTCATCCTCGACTATATCCTTCAAATCTGGACTACTTACTTTCTATGAGCACTATTTAGTCTTTCCTTGTTCTATTCTTTGCTTTCTTTCTTGCTTGTTGCTTCCGCAAACACCGTTTGGTGCTCCCACAACTAGATGTTTCCTTGTTGTGCTTCCAGTCCCTTAGACCCTTGTGGTCTTTTGTTGAACATTATTAAATTTATCTTTTCTACAACACCTTCCCTTTCATGCAGCAAGGTACTTATTGTTTTAATTTCCTTGTCTTACTTCTCTTACTTCCAAGACTTGAATATGCTTATTTTGTTTATTTAATTAGTTTTAAAACTTAGGGTTGCACCATTATGACCGATGGATGGACTTACAGAAGAAATAGAACACTATTGAATTTTCTTGCTTCCTCATCACATAATTGTAGACATTAGTAGTAGAACTTGTACTTACAAAGTTAGAAGTTGGTAGTAGAACTTACTATTAGTGAAGTATTTATCAAGGTTTTAAACTTCTAAATTATGAATCATGATTGATCATTGTACTAAATTGCTTTTTTTCCTCAAGTGCCACAGTATTTTTTAAATCAATTGATGCCTTCGGAGAAACAAAAAAAACAGAGTATCTATGAGGTAATAGAGGCAATGTTGAAGGGGGTGGGTGAGGAAAATATGGGGCAAATAGTCATAAATAATGCAATAAATTATGTTGTTGTAGGTAAACTTATTACAGAGAGCCACCGCCACTTGTTTTGTACCCCTTGTGTTGCTCATTGCATTGATCTCATGTTGGAGGATCTTGGCAAACTACCCTGGATAAAAACAATTGTAGAGCATGTTGGTTCCCAAAACCACAGATTGGAAATCCAAGAGCTTGCCACTTCTCCGATAGGACATTTCAATCAGTTATGGCCAACGAACGAGAATACTTCTCCATTAACCTGCACTTCAAGCTCTGCTACACATAGGTGGGTAGACCTTCTACTCAAATGCTAACTATCTAGTTCAAGGCTTTTTCTATAGCGAATTTAAACTTCTGGAGTTCTCTGGCCGGCAAAGTCCTCGAACTCAATCAAAATGAGAACTAGATGCTGGATAATGGTTAAATGTTTTCTATAATTGAATAATAATTAATTTGATGCTTGTAGAAGGAATATATAGATTTTCTAACTTCAATAATAAAAAGACCAGTGCCTCTGCTCATCCAAGCAATAGAGCCAACTTCAATGAATTTTAACATACAACTTTATAATATTCTACGTACTTATGCTGCCAACAATTAAATAATCAAGATGCAACAAGTCAAATATATATGCACTCTTAAATTAGTCCAAATTGAACTTTAACTCCTCTGATAGGAAGGCAAACTTGACACAGATATGGAAACAATTAAATATTTCACACTATCTATGATGATCGAATTTAAATGCTAGATGACCATGTCCACTTATCCGACATTTAAATTGTATACAGAATTCCACAAAATAATTACAAAGGACGATTCACCTACAGTTTAAATCTCTGTGCCATTTAAATAATAAACAAAAGACATTTTATTTTATTATTAAAATAAAATAAATGAATTTATATTACAAAGTCATAATGAGCCCCTTATTCCTCCATACAATAAATATAAAATACTTCTTCAAAGTGTATATAAAATGTTCGAATATTTCTTCAATTGAAAATATTCTCCATTTATAGTCTTCTGAAAAAAGAGTGTGACTTTTCAAAAGAAATGTCATGTCTCTTTAAATAATACCTTTTCCTAACTATAATCGTATCCTTTATGGAGGCATTCATTTACTACTATAATCATCGGTTTACTTTATAGACTTCTTGCAAGTTAGTCTTAAAAAATCTGGACATTGAGGGTGTCGTTATGAGCATTTCATTTAATATAAACAATGTTTTGTTTGTCTTCCTTTGAATCGCCTCGTGACTTCTAATATATTAAAAATTTCCTTTTGTCTTCAGAATGATGCAAGGGTTTTATTTGATCTTCATCGTTGCTCTCCTTAGGACGCTACAGTGTTAGATGATTTGGCAAGGATTTGTCTACATTTCCTTTTGAAGATATCTTCTACGGTGTGCCAAGTTGCTCCCGATACCATAATGTATTAATTGTTACATAATAGCTCACGGGAAAATTGCGCTTGATACTTCTATGCACTATTTCCGGGCGAGATCCATAATCATTTTTATATGGTCATGTCGGATGCAATCATTTTTCGGCTATGCAAACTCTACCATATCTGCTTTCTGAAGAGTCACAATATCCTCCCTTTCATTTCTCTAACTCCTTTCCAAATATCGGGTGCCTTGAGTATCCACAGGGAAATTCAAAACTCATTTCCTTATTATTATTCATCATTTTAAAGCTCCTTGACCGAGTTGTGATTTCGCTGAGATATATCGGAGACTCCATTTTGAGCTTAGCTTTTAATTCTATCGCTGGGCTAATTGCTTCTTCTCATACTCCTCAGCTTCACATATCCACAAATATTGGACTCCTGCATCGTTATTCCTTCCATACTGGAGAGACAATGGGTGCCAGAAGTAATTCAGATCTGCACTTGCAAAATCTGAAATAAAATAGAAATCCGGAAGTGATAGGTACTGTAATATATTTGAACTTCTTACTACCTTGAATCTAGAAAAGCTATGGATCCTTAATATCATTCAAATCACATCCTTTAATTCCAGTCACCTATAAATGCTGATTTGGATGCCTTGCTGTACATTTCTTTCTGTGTTAGCCTTTGTCCCAATTTTACATTCTGTGATATCTTAGTGAGATCTTTAATTGGTTCAGAATCAAAAAATATCATTGCTTAATTTTATTTTCATTGATTCAACTTCCCCTTTTGAATTAGAAAATGTCAACTTTGAGGTTTGGGTGCTTAGTAAACTCAAATAAATATGCTTCTACTGTAATCATTTTCTCAAATCAATCTCTATACTTCTTGCTGGTTATTCAACAAGAACCTGATTTATTTATATACAACAGTGTTGATCTGAAAATGACGTTGCCATATTATGCTGATAGGCTATGTCACAAGGTTCGAATTCGAGTTCGAGTTCGAGTTCGACAACAATGGAATTCGAATTAAGTTCGACCAGGAAAAAAAAGGAAAAAATTCGACATTAAATTTGCTATATATTTTTTTTTTTTAAAAGATATGTAAATAATGAAAACATTAAAACATCAAAATAATTTTAAAATGTTAATTTGAAATTATATTATATAAAATTAAATAGTCAAATGTATTATTTATTAAAACAAATATTACTATATTAAAAATATATAAACTATGAAAACATTAAAATGTCAAAATAGTTTTGAAATGTTAATTTGAAATTATATTATATTATAATATTAAGCAGTCAAATGTATTTTTTATAAAAACAAAATATTACTATATTAATTATAAACGAATATAAATATATATATTTTCTCTTATAAAATTAAAACCATAAAAAAAAAACATTATTAATTTGGATGCGAAACAATAAATTGAAAAACAATGTAATATAGGTATAGTCAATATAAAAGTTGTGCGACGAAGTTTCTGTTCAGGTCTACGGCACAATGAAAGTTCTCGTCGTGCTTGACAAAATTTCTCGTGGACTTCACTTTTGCCCTCACTATTCTTCGCTGCCCAAAAATTGGCTCTCCCAAAAACTGACTGTCTTGTAACTTATTTAATTTTTTTCTGGGAAAAATCAAATCGTAACCTGATCATATCTGTTGTCGTTTCTGGATCTCGAATGGGCTCACTTACTTGATCGATAGAATGAGCATTGGCATTGTTTTATTTCCAAATAGAAAAGCTCACAGACTGTGTCGTACGAATTTAAGTGTGAACTTGAACGATTTTTTTTAATTTTATACTAATTCGCCGAACTTCGAACTTCATACGCAAAGTGAGGCGAACCCTATGACTAAGCTGATAGGTATGTTTAAATAGACCACCCTTTGAATAACATGAATCCTCCGTTGTAATGCAAGAATTGCATCTTTTCTAGTTCTCCTTTCGACATTAATGCTAACACTTCTGTGATCTGGCTCATTAATTGCAATATTTAATCACGAATCTCCAACAATTGTTTGAACACAATGGTGGGTAAGATCTGAAAATTCTCTCTTTGGTATTATATTTGGGATTCTAAAATTTGCCAAATTTTAGAGTTCCATCAGTGGTTCTTTTTGGGGATGTATGCTCCTTGTGAGCATAGCGAGATCTCAGCTATCTCTAGAAGAGCAAACCGAGCATCCATGCTTAACATGATGCACAGAGAAAATTGGGTGGCCCCAGCCCCCCAAAAATAAACACAAGTTCTTTCCTCGATCGAACACATAACTTTGATAATGTAACACTTTGGATTTCCTGAATGCAATGCCGCCACTCCTCCAAACAATACCTATTGCTTCATTAATACAGTTTGACTTTTGTTCAACCTTCAAGAAGTCATCAAGTGCTTTGTGATCCTTGTTGAATGGAAGATGCTTGGAGTCACATTCTTGATCTGTCATACCTACATCTATATCAAGGTTTTGAATATCTCTTTGTACACAATCTGACCCCTCTTTACAAAAGGAATTCAAAGATAATTCGTATTCAAGAAATATAACTTCACTCTGATCAAGTGTGATGCTTGGAAAATTTTCAGAACTACTCAACACATTCTCCTCATTATGCATGGCTAATTCCACCTCACCTTCACATGTTTGATGTACGTCCTGCTCATAGGATGAATTCAAAGATGTTTCATCTTCTGAATACACTTCATTAATTTCATCAATTTCAAAATCAAACCTGCTATCTTCATCATGATGCTAATGGACTTGATTATAAAGGAAAACCCTCTTCAAACAATGGATTTGAGAATATAGTGAATTCAAATGTATCTTCTATCACTTTTTCTTCGAACAATGGGTTCAAGAATATAGAAAATTCAGCCATACAATCATGAGAGCTTTCATCTGAATCAGCAAATGTTTCATCAAATAGTGTCCTAATTCCATCCTTCTAGGAATCATCATCTTCTTGACTAGTAAGATGGATATCTTCATCAGCAATATATCCTAAAACTTCTTCATGTTCATATGTCGTATGCAATTCTATATCATCTTCACTATATGTATATTGGGAATTATTATCTCCTTAATCTAGTACCTTTTGAGAATGCTCTAATCCATCAACTCGCTCAACGTGATGATTGGAGAAAAAATTTGAGCCATTTTTCTCAACATGCTTCTGATATTCTAAATCGAACAAGGCTGAAATCTCCTCCACACTAACAGAATCCTCTTCCTCATTTTCAAACTCACTGTCATCCGTAGGCATATAAGTATCATGATAGGCTGATTGTCCTTCAAAATGTCCAAATTTTTCATCTCCATTCAAGTCTAAAACATCATTTGACTCATATATTACTTCAGTCTCACATTCATTTTCCTCTGCAACTAGTACATTATCCATAAGTTTGAGAAAGTTAAGAAATTGATAATCATATAAGAGCCCTAATTCCCGCATCTTGGTGAGAAGATCAGATGATGGAGGTCTGTATTCCAAAAGTATTTCTTGATAGGCATTAAACATCCTTATGAAGAATTGTGTTGCAGATTCATCTTCTTTCTTTTCTAAATTCAAATATGCATCCAAAGGAGATATATAACTCGGACTTTCATCCAATATTTGGAAGAGAAGCATCAAATCAGGATCTTTTGGCGAGATTCCCAACTCACGAAACTTTCTTATCAATTCCTTGCGTGGAGGCATAATGTCTGAAGGTACCTCCTGAAAAATATTCAACATCCTTATAAACAAATGTGTCGATGTCTCACCTTCATATCTTTCTAGATTGAAAAAGGCATCAAGTGGGTGTATGTCTACTCCCTCCATGGTGTAACATAGATCCATTTCCTTATCATAGTACATATTGTCCATGGTACACAATCAAATCACTTCCTTCTAAGTCTTCTCCATCAGCAAAGTTACTAACTGAAACTTTATTGAATAGAGTCGTCACCTCTTTCGAGGAATGTATTTATTTATGATCTTTCGGGTTCTTACTTCCAGAAGAGTACGCTTCCAAACCAAACTGATACAACTACTTACTGATTCTAACCTGCGAAATCTGAAACTCTAGGTAACTTCACAATATATTTGTTAGCAACTCTCCCCAGTAGAGTCACCAATCTATTGGTTCCCAAAACCGCAAATTGGAAATCCAAAAGCTTGCCACTTTTTCGATAGGACTTCTCAATCAGTTTTGGCCAACGAACAGGAATACTTCTTGATTCGCCTGCACTTCAGGCTCCGCTACACCTAGGCGGGTAAGACCACCTCCCCAAACACTAACTGTCTGGTTCAAGGCCTTTCTATAATGAATTTAAACTTCTGGAGTTCTCCAGCTGGCAAGGTCCTCGAACTCAAACAAAATGAAAACTGGATGCTGGATAATGGTTAAATGTTTTCTATAATTGAATAATAATTAATTTGATGCTTGTAAAAGGAATATATAGATTTTCTGACTTCGATAATAATAAGACCACTGCCTCTGCTCATCCAAGCAATAGAATCAACTTCAGTGAATTTTAACATACAACTTTATAATATTCTACGTTCTTATATTGCCAACAATAATAATCAGGATGGAACAAGTCAAATATATATATGCAATATTAAATTAGTCCAAATTGAACTTTAACTCCTCTGATAGGGAGACAAACTGGACACAGATGCGGAAACAATTAAATAGTTCACACTATCTGTGATGATCGAATTTAAATGCTAGATGACCATGTCCACTTATCTGACATTTAAACTGTATACAAAATTCCACAAAATAATTACAAAGGACGATTCGCTTGCAATTTAAATCTCCATGCTACTTAAATAATAAACAAAAGACATTTTATTTTATTATTAAAATAGAATAAATGAATTTATATTACAAAGTCATAATGAGCCCCTTCTTCCTCCATACAATAAATATAAAATACTTCTTCAGAGTGTATGTAAAATGTTTGGATATTTCTTCTTCAATTCAAAATATTCTCCATTTATAGTCTTCTGAAAAAAGAGTGTTACTTTTCAAAAGAAACGTCATATCTCTTTAAATAATACCTTTTCCTAACTATAATCATATCCTTTATGGAGGCATTCATTTACTACTATAATCATCGGTTTACTTTATAGAATTCTTGCAAGTTAGTCTTAAAAAATCTGGACATTGTGGGTGTTATTATGAGCATTTCATTTAATATAAACGATGTTTTGTTTGTCTTCCTTTGAATCACCTCGTGACTTCCAATATATTAAAAATTTCCTTTTGTCTTCAAAATGACACAGGGGCTTTATTGATTTCCATCGCTGTTCTCCTTAGGACGCTATGGTGTTAGATGATTTGGCAAGGATTTGTCTGTATTTCCTTTTGAAGATATCTTCTACGGTGTGCCAAGCTGCTCCCAATACCATATATGGATTATTTGTTACGTAATAGCTCACGGGAAAATTGCGCTTGATACTTCTATGCATATGATATGCATGTTCTATTCTTACCAATATTTCCGGGCAAGATCCATAATCATTTTTATATGGTCATGTTGGATGCAATCATTTTCCGGCTATGCAAACTCTACCATATCTGCTTTCTAAAGAGTCACAATATCCTCCCTTTCGTTTCTCTAACTCCTTTCCAGATATCGGGTGCCTTGAGTATCCACGGGGGAATTCAAAACTCATTTCCTTATTATTATTCATCATTTTAATGCTCCTTGACCGAGTTGTGATTTCGCTGAGATGTACTGAAGATTACATTTTGGGCGTAGCTTTTAACTCTATCGTTGGGCTAATTGCTTCTTCTCATACTCCTCAGATTCATATATCCACAGGTATTGGAGACTCTTGCATCGTTATTCCTTCCATACTGGAGAGACAACAGGTGCCAGAAGTAATTTGGATCTGCACTTGCGAAATCTGAAATAAAATAGAAATCTAGAAGTGATAGGTACTGTAATATATTTGAACTTCTTACTACCTTGAATCTGGAAAAGGTATGGATCCTTAATATCATTCAAATCACAACCTTTAATTCCGGTCACCTATAAATGCTGATTTGGATGCCTTGCTGTACATTTCTTTCTGTGTTAGCCTTTGTCCCAATTTTGCATTCTGCGATATCTCAGTGAGATCTTTAATTGATTCATAATCAGAAAATATCATTGCTTAATTTTCTTTTCATTGATTCAGCTTCCCCTTTTGAATTAGAAAATGTCAACTTCGAGGTTTGGGTGCTTAGTAAACTCAAATAAATATGCTTCTATTATAATCCTTTTCTCAAATCAATCTCTATACTTCTTGCTAGTTATTCAACAAGAACCTGATTTATTTATATACAACAGTGTTGATCTGAAAATGACGTTGCCATATTATGCTGATAGGTATGTTTAAATCACAAATTTCCAACAATTGTTTGAACACAATGGTGGGTAAGATCTGAAAATTCTCTCTTTGGTATGATATTTGGAATTTTAAAATTTGCCAGATTTTAGAGTTCCATCAGAGCAAGAAAGGAATGTTTATAAATTTATATATAATCATGCTTGGATCGTCAACCTTTTGAGGCAATACACAAATCAAAAAGAGTTGTCTCATCCAGGCAGGGGTCACCAGATTTGCAACAAATTTTCTCACGCTGCAATCCTTGCTTTAAGTCAAAGGCCGGTTTGAAACACATATTTATAAGTGAGGAGTGGACGACATCATCATATGCAAAGAGCAATGCAGGGACTGAGACGGCTGATTGGGATTTTTATGAGAGTGGCTTTTGGAAACCAGCCAAGGACACTGTGAAGTAATTTTCTTTTTCAACCTCATTTCATCATTTTTTATCACACATTGTTTATGTTACTCCCCTATTCATGAGTTTCATGTATCCTGTGACATTTCAGATTGTTTATTGTCGTCCTAGCCTTTTCAAATTGTTTATGTTGACCTCAATCTCGGGGCAGTTTGATTTTGAACACTTACGAATTTCAGTGCAGCCAATTGTGGGATATCCTCTTGGTATAGTTCAGTTATTCTCCAATTCCACTTTGGATAGTTTGGGTCATTGCAGTCACTTCATGATGTTAGTATGCATGCTTCCAGATAATGATTGATTGAAGTAAGTTGGGTTTGCTGGTGTACTCAAGCTTCCTACCTTAACACTTGAAGGTTATGTGTCGCTGATATGATCCCAATTATTGATCACAAAAGCACTACCTGGTTAGCTGATTTCTGGGTTAGTTATACAAACATCATTATTAGTCCCCCATTCGTGATAGATTGGTTTCTTGTTTGGAACTTCATGAGGAGATATACTGAGGATTATGGTTTTAGGCTAAGTGAATATTTCTTCCAGTTGCCAAGGATCATGTTAGTTATTAGGATTGCAATTATGGATCTCACTAGAATGTCACAACAACAAAAAAATTCATGTTGAGATCAGAGTAGTGTAGCACCAACATGATGGTTCCTTTATGAGATTGATTTGGAGCCTTGGGATCATTTGTTTCTACAGTTGAGCAGTTGAGGATGAAGAAGCCAATGTTGGCTTATTGCTCGTATGGTGTTTCGGTTTAGTTTTTCCGAAGAGCAGTTTCCAAAGGAGTTGACACAAATAGTTCAGTATTTGGTTGCTCTGCATACTAGCTACTGTCAAGAGGTTTCTTGTGTTGGCATCCAGCAAGAGAATCACAACTTGAATCATTTATTTTCCAATGACCATTCTTTCAAATCAAACTTCCTTAGGCTCATTTGAAATTCATAAAATCATAAAAAATTATGAAGAATCCACCATTAAATATTTTTGCAAAGAAATACCCTAAGTTGCTGATTCGGGTGGGGTTCCAGAGTCGGGTGTGACATTTGCTCAAAAGAAATTTGGGCTCGGTTCGGGTTCGTTTTCGGTTAGTCCGTACAAGAAATTTTAAGATAAAGTATGTTGTAGCAAATAAAAGTTTATACAGCACTATATCTCTACCAACACAAGTGTGTGAATCAGGGTGATACAATCATGTGTGTTCCTACACAAGAAAACAGAGATAATATTTCAAGCACAAAGGTATATAGTGTATACACAAAGACAATCAAACCAAAATCTCTATAGTTGTGAATATGTATATATACATACTGATACAAATATAGCATTAAATTTGTATGTACTCATACATACAGATGGACAGGTATAAATATTTAAGCATCTGAAAATGCATAAAAATTTAAAAATACAATATGTCGTTGTGTTTTATTTACATACAAATATAATTGCAGATATTATTTGAATTCCCTGCAGCTATGTATCTCTGGAGTCTGCAACTTTCAACTTTCCAGTGTCTAACTGTTTGTTTCCAGTCTATGTGCCAAGTAAATTCTTGGAGTCTGTGCATCCGGTAAATGTTTCCAATTTGTGCATTGAGTAAATTCCTCCTAGTCTGCGCATAGGGTAAATGTTTCCATTTGGCGCATCAAGTAAATGCTTTGCATTCTGCACTTCGGGTAAATGTTTCCAGTCTGTGCATTCGTTCAGTGGAGAGTTTCCAGTCTCTATTGTTTATGTTTTTACATTTTAACTTTCTGCATTTTGAAGTTTTTAAATAATTCGTCATGGGCTGTCGGTCATCACTTTAGAGCTGTCAAATATAATTAATAAGCACTATGAAAACATTTCACTAAAGTCCAAAATTGATTTGAATTCACCTGACGACAGTCAAAGTCACTTTGGGTTCAATATTTGAAAACAAAGTTTGCTCAAAAGTGTGACAAATTCATCCAGGGTCCTGTGGACTGAATTTGCCACAAATGTCTCAAACAAGCAAGGAATTTACTCTGATTTTGAACCACATACAACTACACTACGAACCAACTTTCGAATTTTACTGTCAAGCAGCGAATATGGTAACTTACGAAATACCCAAAAATATAATAATTAACTTCTTACTCTTCAAACTTATCTCACAATAAGACTTCACAAATTTGAAATTACCTTGTAGATGCAATGTGAGATGCCAGGATGATAACTCCAACCAGAATTGATTTTCATCCAATTTCCATGAAATCCCAAGGGCTTTTGTCCTTGGGTTTCAAAAACTAAAAGCTAGAAGCTCTCAAGATCTCCGAGAGAAAATATCACATCCAAAAAGCCAAGCATAATTAGAATGAGCCTCTCATTCTTCTTTTATAACCAACTGCAGAGACCTTTAGCCTTTCTCGCTGCTTGTCTCTTCATTTTCCTTTCTTTTGTCCTTTTACTTCCCCTCTTTAAACTTGATTTAGCTTAGGTTAAATAACAATACTATGACTTGATTAACTCACCACTAAGTCACTTAGATACTTATTAAAATAATCAAATAATATTAACCCTATGATTTTCTTTTAAAGGATAATATTAAATAATAAAATTATTTATTTTCACAACCTTGTTAATTATTTACATTCCAAGGTTGCATTAAAAAGGGACATTACAATACCACTATGATTAAGCATCTCATCTTCTGTAAAGGTCGTGATTGTCAACCATTGATATTTCTTAAACCCAACCATAACAACTCTTGAAGGTCCATCTTTACTGCTTTGAAGCGCTACCCACTTCTTCTAGATTAAAGCCCTCCAAGTTCCATAAGATAGAAATCTTTGCATATCTTTTGTTCACCCAAAGTGATAATGAATTCCTTTTTTACGGAAGTAATTGGTAAATACTTGCTTATTATTAATAGAGACTAAGAGTTCTATATATACAAAAGAATAAAGCGATGTTTCCTTAAGAAACTATCATAAAGAATAGAAATATTCTATTCTAACAAATAAAGCTAAAAGAGCAAAAGCTAACTAAAGCTAACTAGATATTTACAATAGATTACCATTAACTAATAATAGACAACTATCTATTACAGTAATACCCTCCCTTAATGGTTAATCTATCTAGAACAACAAGTTGTCCTCTGAATTTCACAAATTGATCAAGACCAAGAGGCTTGATGAGAATGTCTGCAGTCTGATCTGTGGTCAGAACATACTGCAAATCTATAGTCCCTATCTTCAACCAATTGTCGTATGTAATGAGAGTAAACATCCACATGCTTGGTTTGTTTATGGAAGACTAGATTTCATGCTAACTTGATAACGCCTTTGTTATCAACAAACAAAGTAGTCGGTCCTGCCGGTGACATCTGCATATCCCCAAGCATCCAACGAAGCCAAACAACTTCACATCCTGCCTTAATATTCCCTCTGTATCGACTTCTGTAGAGGGGAGAGAAACTGCCTACTGCTTCTTATTGGTCCATGTGACTGCACCGGATCCCAAACTAAACACATATCCAGAAGTTGACTTTTTATCATCAACACAACCTGCCCAATCTGAATCTGTAAACCCACCGAGTTTAGGATTATAAATTTCAGAGTACAGAAGTCCATAATCTGAAGTGCCCTTCACATAACGAAGCACACGCTTTGTTGCCATCCAATGATCAGCCTTAGGAACTGTCATAAAGCGTGAGATATGAGCTAACTGCGAAGCTGATGTCAAGCCTAGTAGCAGAGAGGTAGATGAGGTTGCCTACTAGTTGCCTATATGTAGTATCATCAACCGAAGGAGAATCAGACTTTGTTGATAACTTGAGACCTTTCTCCATAGGTGTAGATGCAAACTTGCAATCCTGCATATGGAATTTATCTAACAGGGCCCTAGCATATTTAGACTGAGAGATGAATATACTAGAAGCCTGTTGCCAAACTTCAACACCTACGCAATAATGCATGAGCCCAAGGTCAGTCATATCAAAAGACTGGCATAAATTCTATTTGATTCCCTGAATCAAAGATGCCGAACTACCAACGATGATCAAATCATCCACATAAATAACTAGAAAGATGATGTCACTGTCAGTAGTCTTGATGTACAGATTTGAGTCTGAAGAACTCGAAGCCTTGATCACTGAGGTACTTATCAATTTTTATGTACCATGCCTGAGGGGCCTACTTCAAGCCATAGAGGGTTTTTACCTATCTGAGAACCTGATGGTCTTTACCAACAACCTTGAAACCAAGAGGTTGTGTGATGTAGACCTCTTCATGGAGATCATCATTCAAAAAAGCACTCTTGATGTCCATCTGATGGACCTTCTAGCCAAATTGTGTTGCAATAGCTAGGACTAATTTGATGGTGCTCATCTTTGCAGTAGGAGCAAAGGTCTCCTCATAATCAATGCCCTAACGCTGAGAAAAGCCTTCTGCCACTAAACGATCTTTGTAATTGTCCAAAGTACCATCCGATTTGTATTTGAATTTGTAGACCCATTTGTAGCCAATGGGTTTCTTCCTTGGTGAAAGATCAAAAAAGACTCAAGTGTTGTTCTTCAATAGGCTCTGGTGTTCAGATTGCATGGCTTGTTCCCACTATGGAATTTCTTTAGCCTTGGAGTATGTTTGAGGTTCAAACACACTGTGAATGTTGGCCATGAGAGAAAAGTTAACAGAATCTGTAGTTTTGCTCTTTTTTCAAGCAATTCTCCCATCAATGAGCTCATCATCATGAAGATCAGCAAGTGTTTTAGCCCACCACTTAGGCCAGATAGGAGAATGACCAACATTAGTATCAGGAGATGCTTGATCAGCAAGTTCCTCATCAGAAGAATCTGGATCAAACTCGGGTGAAGCATCTACAAAACTTCAACATCTAGGCAATAATGCATGAGCCCAAGGTCAGTCATATCAAAAGACTGGCATAAGTTCTGTTTAATTCCCTGAATCAAAGATGCTGAGCTGCCAGTGATGATCAAATCATCCACATAAATAAATAGAAGGATGATGTCACTTTCAGTAGTCTTGATATATAGATTTGAGTTTGAAGAACTCCTCTTGAGCCTTGGTCATTGAGGTACTTTTCAATTTTTATGTACCATGCCCGAGGGGCCTGCTTCAAGCCATAGAGAGCTTTTACCAATCTAAGAACCTGATGGTCTTTACAAACAACCTTGAAATCAGGAGGTTGCGTCATGTAGACATCATGGAGATCACCATTCAGAAAAGCACTCTTGACGTCCAATCTGATGGACCTTCTAGCCAAACTATGCTGCCATGGCTAGGAATAATCTGATCGTGCTCATCTTTGTAGTCAGAGGAAAGGTCTTGTCACAATCAATGCCCTGACGTTGAGAAAAGTCCTTTGCCACTAAACGAACTTTGTACTTATCCAAAGTACTATCTGATTTGTATTTGATTTTGTAGACCTATTTGTAGCCAATGGGTTTCTTCCATGGGGGAAGATTAGAAAGGACCCAGGTGTTGTTCTTCAATAGGCTCTGGTGTTAAGATGTCATGGCCTGTTCCCACGGTGGAATTCCTTTAGCCTCGGAATATGTTTGAGCTTCAAACACACTATGAATGTTGGCCATGAGAGAAAAGTTAACAGAATCTATAGTTTTGCTCTTTTTTCGAGCAGTTCATCATCACAAAGATCAGCAAGTTTTTTAGCCCACCACTTAGGCCAGATAGGACAATGACCAACATTAGTATCAGGAGATGCTTGATCAGCAACTTCCTCATCAGAAAAATCTGGATCAAACTCAGGTGAAGCATCTACAAAACGAGGTGATCCTGCAGGAGAAGTTGGAGGTGTCTATACAAGTATCATTGGTATAAGTAGAGTTGTAGAAGCTATTAGAGCCCTCCCATCAAGTGGACCTAATGGAAGCCGAACTCCCAAATCAGGGGCCTACATAGGCTGGTTTGGTGGATCAGGAACAGGTGAAACAGGCATGAATGGTCCTCGTTGCTCATCAAAGACTACATCACAACTGTAGATGAAACGAGATGTCTCAACATCGATCAGGCGGTAGGCTTTGTGAAGACTATTATATCCAACAAGCATGAGTTTTTGACTCTTGGCATCCAACTTGGTGCGTGACGCATCAGGGATCCAAACCAAAGCAAGGGAGCCAAAAATATTCAGGTGACTGATTCTGGGCTTGCGACCTAACCAAGCCTCTTCCAAAGTTTTACCTTTGACCACCATCATGGGTAATAGGTTCAACAGATAAATTGCAGTGTTAATTGCTTCTGCCCAAAACTTCTTCGGAACATGTCTATGTTCGAGCATGGATCGAATCATCTCGATGATTGTCCTGTTCCGACGTTCAACTACATTGTTCTATTGTGGCGTATGGGGTGTGGTTAACTGGCATCTGATGCCATGTGTATCCAAGAAGTTGGAGAAAACATTACAACAAAATTCCCCCCCATTGTTTGATCTAAGAGTAATAATAAATTTCCTAGACTCTTTTTCAACTAAAGGTTTAAACTTTTGAAATACAGGAAATGCAGCTAATTTCTTTTTAAGGAAATACACCAACATTTTTCTACTGAAATCATCAACAAACAACAAAAAATACTTGGACCCAAGAACAGAAGAAGTGGCCATAGGGTCACAAATATCGACATGAACAAGCCAAAGTACCTGAGAAGCTCGCCATGAATCGCCACTAGTGAAAGGTGTGCGATGTTGCTTCCCAGCCTGGCATGCGTCACAAACTCCAAGCTATTGAGTCAGAATCTCTGGCAATCCAAGAACAAGCTCATCCCGAGCAAGCTATGAGAGATAATGCAAATATAAGTGCCCATGTTGTCGATGCCAAAGAGTGCTCACACAAGACCGCCGAGCAGCCATAGCTAAGTCCCGAGAATCACTAGAATCAATAAGTCTGAAAAGACCATGATCCTCAAGGCCTACTGCAACTGTAGACTGAGTCGCCCGATCAGTGATGGTGCACTGATGTGAACTAAAGCTGACATCCAAGTGCGGAGAATGTTGCAACAACTCACAGACTGAGAGTAGATTTAGTTCCATCCCTGGGACGTAGTACACATCAAGGAATATGAGATTCCTCCCAACAGACTGAATCTGAATGTTGCCTTTGCTTACAACCGTGTACTCTTCTCCACCACCAAAAATAACAGTCTGAATAACGTTGGTAGTCAATAAACCAGTCTCTGCAATGAGTGAAATGACGAGAGGCACTTGAATCAATGTACCAGGCAAATGACTTGACATGATCCGTAGGTCTTTTAGCCATGAAGGCGTAAAAGGCAGATTCTGCCTACTCAGTGTGCTCTGCATTGTTTGCTTTGGGCTACGAACTTGATTGCTTAGACTATCCAGCTAAGCATTTCCGACATTCAAACTTCATGTGTCCAAACTTGTGGTAGTAGTTGCATTGAATGTTTTTCTTTCGGGAACCATCTAATGCTAGAGTAGAAGACTTCTGTTGAGATGACTACTTAAACTTGCCTTTATCCTTCTGAAAGGATTTCGCAACAAAGGCTTGCTCTATGGAGGTGGAACTAGAGCTGCTATCAAACCATTGTTTCCACCGATCTTACTGAAGCAGCAGTGTGCAGAGATTAATGAACTTCAAATCAACACCAAAAGATGTGATGTTGAGAGTCTCGATAAAATGCTCATAGGACTTTGGTAAACTCCGAAGAGTGATAACCACAATATCCTCTTCCTCCATCTTGCAACCAATAGGAAGCAACTAATCACGGATTTCTTGAGTCCCATTCAGGTGTGCCTGGAGCGAGGTTCGCTCATCCATGACAATAGAAAACAGAATGTTCTTCAGAAAGAAACCCTTGCTTTTGACAGAAGTCTCATGAAGACCTTTGAGATGTGTCCAGATCTCGACAACTGTCTTGCCAGATGGAATCTAAGAAAGCTGATCATCAGCCACGGATAATTTGAGAAGCGTCACCGCCTCTCTATTATTCAGATCCCATGTATCCTAATCAAAACCAAGAGCAGTCGAACGTTTCGTAACACCCAGAACAAGTTGATCGGTGTTCTGATATTCAAAAATTGCAATGGTTCGCTGCTTCCAAGTGCCATAATTTTGACAATTGAATTTGGAGTTGTGCTCAAGCAGAATGTTTGTCAGAGATGCCATGGCAAATTTTTTGGTGAAAATCTGTGTAGGCACATTCTTCGAGGCAAAAAACAGAAGATCCACAAAAAACGGAGAGTGACCAAGAAGAGAGCTTGAAAAAGTTAGATGGAATATGCTATCGTTTTCTAGATTCGCTGGTTCGAAAATCTTGGCACAAAAATCGATGTACCCAAAAAAATGGACGACGACCCAATTGGGCTCTCGTAAAACTCACCAAGAAACTGAAGGGTTTCAAGAAAAACCCTAGTTGGCAGCAATGGAGGCAAAAAATGGCAAAAAAAAATTCCCAAGCATAAAAATGTCTGATTTCTTCTATAAAGGCTGGTTTCCTACCAAAACGTCACAATTTATGAAGAAATTGACACCAAAAAATGGTGTCTCGGGCACTTTTTTTAAGAAAAATGACAGAAAAACGTGGCTGTTAAAAATGTCTTAAAAAACACAATTTACTTTAGATCACAACCATGGAAAAACGGCAGCCTTTGTTGTGTATAGGTGTGATTTGTTCTTCGAAAACAAAACCAAACAAACCCTAGTTCGAAGCAAATATTCCGGAAAAATAATTTCGAAAATAGCTTCTAGTAATTTCACAAAGGAAATTATTATTTTAGAAAAAATTTAAAAACCCTTGCTCTGGTACCATATTACGAAAGTAATTGGTAAATACTTGCTTATTATTAACAGAGACCGAGAGGTCTATATGTGCAAAAGAATAAACCGATGTTTCTTTGGGAAACTATCATAAAAAATAGAAATATTCGATTCTAACAGATAAAGCTAAAAACGTGAAAGCTAACTAGATATTTACAATAGATTACCATTAACTGATAATAGACAATTATCTATTATTGTAATATCCTTTGTCTCCATAAAATGCTAGGAATTTGTGGAGTCTTCTCCTTCGTGTATCTTCTAGCTTGTTTGTAGGTTGATATCTAAAAGCACCATACTGTACTTACTCATAAAATATTGAACATAAAAATGACACCTATTTTTCTTGTCATCATCAAGTGTCAAGCACCTTGAAGTGACTACCTCTACTTGGCCAACATCCACAATATTGTGTCTAATGACAATATTTGGCTCCTAGGAATGATCTATGAAATGTGAAAATTGATCCACTTTGATCCCCAAAAAATCACTTCAAACCCATGTGCAAAAATTGTTAGGAGCTTGAAACAAAGAGTTCATATGCCCTATACTAAAAGTTGTATCCCTAAATCTCTCACCTCTCTTTGCATGTAATCCATGAGGACAAGAGTTTTGCAATGACATTGGAAGCACCAAATCTGAAATATTCTTACATTACAAACAAAATGCCCATTCTCATTCTCTAAAGAAAGAAGATCCATAAATCCTTAAAACCTTCATTTTTGTGACTCCTCCAACTTGAACTCCTTTAGTCTAACAAGTGAAATCCTTTTTGTCTTCCCCTACCTTCATTTTTGTGACTCCTTCAACTTGAACTCCTCTAATCTAACAAGTGAAATCCTTTCCATCTTGCCCTCGTTGATATTTTGGTGACATGTGCCATCTTAGAAACCAATAAAACATCTCTTACCAAAGACTTTTTGTCCAACTTGCTTTTTTGGCTCCTCTTGTACTTCCTCATTGGTCCCGTTCATTTCCTTATGGCTCTAGTTATCTCTTCTTTCTTGGGTTTACCAGCTTCTTGTGATTCTGATTTTGATTTGGACTTGGTTTCTTCTATCACTACCACTTGCACCAACAGGGTGCAATGGTTATGCCAATAGAATAATATGCTTAATATTAAAAAAATTATATGGGACATATACACAGCATGCCATAAGAAATCATTTTATTTCCATGCTGACAGAGATTCCTGTTGGCACCTAAATTTGCACCCTATCAAATTACAAGAGAAACTTGAAAATTTAGGCCAACATTGGGACAGCCAAAGGCTGTGGGTAACCTATCAATTGCTGAACCTCCGGATTCTAGGTCGGCTCCTTTATGGGAAATCACCTGATTGATTCTTCTAATAATACTTTCTTGTTGAGAAAACGGGTAAGGAAGATTGCAAAAACAAAAAATAAACTACTTCCTAAAAGGTGATGCACCAATGATGTTTAAAGAAAAGTTTCAACAAATAACAACCATTTCACCATCAATAAACAGGAAAGCACTAATAAGCACTCAAACTTTATATTGGCTTGCAACAGTGTTTCACATTAAGGTTTTGATTCTCACTCATTAAGAAAAATAGAAATTTTTTACTTAATAAGATGAAAATAAAACAAACACAAAAGGTGACCTGCAGACAAAAGACACTCCAGTGACAGGGTAAAAACTAGGACAGATTAACATGGAACCCTTGGATTCACAGACTAACCTATCAAATCAGAAAAACTAAACAGTACCATAGAAAAAGATTGAGGCTTGAAAATATTTTCCAAAATGAACCTGTAAAAATGCTTGTCATATTTTCAACTTTTCTTCAAAATAGTTACAGAAAAACACGTAACAATACTCAGGATAAAATATCACTCAATACTGTTTTGCATAACTCAGAACTCCACTACAAATGAGTTACAAAACTCTATATGTACCATGCCCAACTGCTTGGGTCATATGCAGAAAGAAAACCTGAAAACAAGGACCCCATCACTCATGAAATTAAGTCCTCCACTTGAAAAAAGTCACTCCACCTCATAAAGAACCCAACAGCTCATCAAAACCACTCCTAAAACACTCCAACTACTTATAAATGACTTCTCAACTGCCATGATGAAGTCAAAAACGACCTCTAAATCCTCATATTCCTTCCATTGTTTAGGCATACCACATTTATTCTAAATGCTAAAAATAGCATCACAATGAATTTTATAGGAATTCATGCTTTAAAAGTTTGCACATTAATAAAAATATAAAATAGTTTATAGAACACTATTATATATTTTTATTTTACATACAAAATGCAGAAACATACAAGGGTTAAAATACTAAAAATCACAACCCTCATAACCCGTAACATACAAATTTGGGAAATAAAAAACCCACATAATGAATCGGACCCCAAAAGTTGTTAAAATTGACTAAGGGCAGGATATAACCCTAAAATCATTCATTTCACATTGCAACTTTTGAAGAGCTCGAAAATCAGTTGCGGCTAGGGTTTCATCAGTTGTTTCGGTAGAAATTCGATGGCTCTTGCACAAGTGCGGGTTTTTGGACTAGACTTTCTCTACACAATGGTTGGCTTTGTTTTTTTGAAAACCCGAATAGGGTTTGAAGAATTTTCATGGCTGCCATGCATGAATCTGAGTTCGAATCTCTTGGGAGTTTACCTTGCTCTCTTCCATGTGCATCTACTGAAGCTCATTCTGTGATAACCACCCATATTACTGGAAGGTATGCCGCTATGGAAAACCTACTTGGAAATCTCTTATTCTGAAGCCATGTAGCTGAAACTTGCTATTTCATGGTTGTTTGCTGTTACGTCTTTTGAGTTCTCTACACATGCTGCCATTTCACGGTTGTTTACTGTTACATTTTTTGAACCGCCATGAAATGAGATTAAAGTTTAGATTGCTGTTGAAACTAACAGCGACTTTGATGATTCTTCCCCTTCATTTTAATTAAAATCTGGGACTTGAATTCCATTTGCTTGAACAGCAAGTATAATTATATTTTCCTTTCTAACATGCGGGGTCCTTTGTGGATCTTATATCAGCCATTACATGAACTTGCATTGTCTCAGGTTTACGATTATTTGAAGTTGACTTTCAATTTCCTCTAACAGTCTCTTGAAGCTATCACTATCTATTGAAGCACATTTACATTGTGTAACTGAAGTAACTGTTGCAGCACGGGGTTGGCTGTTGGGCAAAGCCAATTCTCCGAAGTAATCACCTCTAGTGTATCTCTATGACTGTTCTGCCCTTACAAATTGCCTCAGCCTTCCCATTTTCCAGGAAGTACATTTTATCCCCTGGTTCTCCAACAATAATGTTCTCCCCTTCAGCAAAATATTCATCCAGCAGAACATCTGCAATTGCAGACCTCTCATGCCTGTCAAGTGTCTCCAAAAGTGGTACATCTTGCAAAAATTGCTCATAAAGATCTCTTTTGACCATTGTAGTGCTCATTATTATTGTTTGGAATGTGTTCCTATCAACTGCCCAAAGCATGCTGTCTGAGAACGTCTTTATGGTTGCTGCTACGTTTTTCATTGTAAAGCAGAGCAAGCTCTCCAAAGCTGTCACCTTTTCTATATCTCTTCACCATCCTTGAATTTTTTATTAGATCCCTCTATCCACACGTCACAAGTCCCTTCCTTCAACATGAAGAAGTGATCCCCTGGGTCACCTTGCTGAATAATGATTTCCCCTTTTGCATACTCCATCTCTTTAGCTGCACTAATAACAATTTGGGTTTGCTCTTTATCAAGAGATTCAAAAAGGAAACAGTTATGTAATGCTTCTTCTATTCTCTTCTTGCTATCATCAACTTTTGGAATAACTGTTGGTTTGAACTGTGCAAAATCTAATAGAGGAGTGCATTCTGCACTCACAAAGTTTCTTCTCTTTGCCAAAAGTGCAGCGGGTCTGCATCCTATGCTTTCTCTTCCGCTCATGTTTCTTTTGAAGTTTCCAGTTGATTGTATCTCAGAACCTCTAATTGTAGTTCTTCTGGAGTTTCCAATTTTAGGCCTTTTCGTAATATTTTGATGACACCAGTTATTCCTTCCTGTCCTTGATCTTAAGAGTATTGTGATTTGAAATAACTCCCGAGCTTTGTTCAATGAAGCTAACTCCTTAGTGCTCTGTTCTTTAAGATGGTATTGTATGAGGTTCGAGCACGGGCTCGTGACACTCATAAATAATTTTTATTTCTTTCTGCACATGACACAAACATGTTAGCAATAAAATTACTTGTATACATGATTTTGATTTTCAGACTCTAATATTGCCGCTCCATGATTGATCGAGTTCACTGTTCTTGTCTAATCAGCTGCATGGGTAAATGGTACAAGTGTACATGTATCTTTTGCGGAACCAGACATTGCTTAGATCCATATGGATCTAACCTGTACCTTTCTTTGACTTTTTTGCAGGAGTTGGATGCTTAGGGAACCAGGGAGAACTGAAATTCAGCAGGGCAACCTCGGGAATGCGGACTCAGACCAGCCATATACCCCCAGGCAATGGCTGGTTCCCTTTCTTATACTCTTGCATGTTCATTTGTATCATTTATTCTGCTTTTATACGTTCCTGATTTGCACAAGAATAATGAAGACTAAGCTACTCTCACGACATTGTGTGAGAGATTTTGATCATTTTTTATTCAATACATGTGCTTTAATTCTTTAATGTATAAACTCCAAACTGAAATTTATCATTGTTTAATACAAATAAAGAACTTTCCTGTTTCTACGACCATTGGCAAATGAAAGCAATTACTAACCAATAATGAATGTTAAGACAAAATTTCGTAGGTAGTGAAATTTTGATAACAATTCCGAAACATGATTAACATAAAAATGAATGGAAGGACAGCTATGCAAAATGACAAAAAAATTAAATGCAAGAATGAAATATGCAAATTTGTCCTCTAACACTATATATCGTTCATCATGACAAGGCAAGTAAATTACATTAACTACATTAATACAGCTTAACTTAGACCCCATAATGCCAACATGTGGTATATATAAGATAATTTAAAATGCTTGCTTTTCTTTTTAATAAAACTAAAAATGACATGAAGAATACAATATCTAATAACTGTTGATCTAGGCAAAGGAAAGAAATCAAAGATAACGACATACACTTTGCAGGATTGTCAAAAGCGAAGAATAACTCCCTCCTTATCCCATTCACACCTACTCATTTTTTATTCCCTTTTAATCAACACCCATGACTCCCATCCTTTTTACCTTAATTATTCTACTGTGATCCACAGTCTGCAGTGCCTGAACGTTTTCCTATTATGAATGAGATTTATTGTATCCCTTCTTCGTTGAAGATTAAATTCTCTTAGAGCAGCTTTGAATATAAATCGAATTTCGCTCATATATCAGATGTGAGGTTTTTAATCTTTAATGCTATTCCAATAAACAAATAATCCATGGACTTCAAAACTCAGAAAGAACAAATCTGTATGTCGTGGAGAAATTTTATCATTTTATTCAATTCAAATAACATCCAATTTTCAAGGTCATTATGAATTGTTAAAACTTGATTCCAGTAAACCAAGGCACACAGAGTATATATCAACAAGCCTAGATTACCATTAGTCTTCTAATGCCTATGTTTGAAGTTTGAACCCATATCCAGTTTATGCATATTGTGTTACAGTTAAGTATCACAAGAACCCAATTTAGAGTACAAATCACTCACATGTCATAATTCAGTACTCTGGGAATACACCAAGCTTAACTTATTGTGAGCCCATTTCTTTCTTATTATTATTTCGTGAATATATGTTACAGCAGGTTAAATAACCCAATTGAAAACGCAAAAGAAATGACTCTCTCTAAACTGAAATCTTTGGCTTTGAATATACAGAGACATTGACAAATTTTGTCAGCCCCATAAAGGGGGGGGGGGGGGGAATTCTGGTTTAGATCTTCCTAAGGCTTTCTTATATCTTTCAAAATGAAAAACACTTGATTCCTACTTATGTAGAATTGAGGTTAGTTTTCACTTCGATTATTAGCCACTAAAAGCTATTGCTGTCCCAAATCCTCACGTTTGCAAGTGGGATTATTTTTCTTCTCCCTCTATTTGGTTGCTTTGGGACTCCCCCGACTGCTAATAGGGTCTTATCTTCTTTAGTGCTGACCAGAGAGAAGACCGCTTCCTCCATTGCCCACTTCACAGAATCCAATCTAAACAACCTCCTATCCCCTTTGTTTATCCGTAGTAAATCATTTTCAACAACCCAGTTAACATTCTTGAATATTTTTTCAGATAGAAAAACACATGCACTGATGTTTTCCACCACAAGTGTCCAGCATCCAACATGGGAATACGGCGAGCATCCTCGCACAAGATAGCCTATCGGCAAAAATTGATTCTTTTGGGCCTTGGTCCTTGATATTTCCCCTAGCCATTTTCCTTATGAATTCATATAGGTCACTTTTGTTGAGGCGATGGTTCTTGAGTGCCTCCAAATACAGATCCACGAGAATTCACACTTATATATGTATATATACATATACGTAGATATATCTTCGGACAACCTTTGGTACTTGTCAACAATTTCGGGGCCTCAAGTTTGTATAATAACTCTGGAATACGATCTTTGTCCTCCTCCTTTCATATACCTTCAAAATTCTTTGACTAGAGGGTATCCAGAATGTTAGCTTTATCCTAAAAGTTGGTACAATCAAAGTCCTGATACCATTAAACTTATATTCTGCTATAACCTTTCTTGTAATTTGCAGCTTCCTTTATACTTTTTGGTTTTTGGTGGGGTTTTGTCCTTGGGCTGCTGAAATATTCATAAGGAAACAAATATATAGTCTTCATAAATTGAGGTCCCCTTGATTGATCTTCCTTATATGGCCTTTTTTTTTAATAGACATAACTACTCATCAACAAGCTCTTTGATTTTTCATTAAAACTAAACTCCATTAAATTCCTGTTTTTTTATAATACCATTTATTCTCCCTTTTATGTATACCTTTGATTGATCTTCCCTATATGCCCTTTTTCTTTAATAGACATAATGCTTCATCAGCAAGCTCTTTGACTTTTTGATAAAACTAAACTTTCTTATATTTCAGTTTTAATTATTCTCCCTTTAATTGTCCTCAAGGAAAACAAATATGTCGGTGCATATTTGAATACTATGAAGTTTGATCCAATTTTGACTAAGAAACATGTTAATAGTGAATATAGAGCATAGAATTTACAACGATATATGCCATATTCTCAGAGGTCTTTTCAATTATTGTGTCTTATCATGTTTTCTTTCGAGAAATTATTACATGATCTGTCCCAATACATAGATAGATCAGCATTATATATTGCTATAATCTAACAAAGTGTGCTTTTTCCCTATGTCCAAAAAAAGTGAATACAGAAGAAACTTTTCGCTTGAATTAATAAGATTCCAATCCATCTAATCAATATTCATAACAATTGATCCCTCTTCCAATAATAGGGTGTATTGGTGAACATTATTAGCTAATCCAAATAATCAAACAAGAAAATTGACTAGAATGCCTGCAATACTTAAACATGAAAAGCCAAAATAATGTGGTGCTAGGGAAGATTACATTGTCTCCAGCAGATCTGACAACCCCCCTTTTAAACTCAACTATAACAAAGACAATATTATGATAAAGTATTATTTCCCAATCAAGCAGACCAAAATGCTTGATAGTAGCATAAAACATATATAACAGTAATTAAAAGAAGACATTGTTGCATAAAACATGTTACTAGCAAAATAAAATACAAACAAAAAAGCAAACAACTTACATAAAAAAGAATTGCGCCGTTCTGCACAAGACTTCCATGAAGTTGTTGCAGAGTATGGATTCTCCCAAAGAGATGGTATATCTTTTACCTGAAAAGCCAAAATTTACAATTAACTTCCAAAAACATTGCTACCCTAGTCCTGGTGATTTCCATTTTAGCAGTGTATATCATAAACTTCTACACGTGTTCTTGTGGACATATATTATGTATTTTAACATTTCTAATTTGATGTCATGCTAGATGTTACTATTTGAGGAATTCTCACTGAAAAGATGTTGTGAAGCATTTTATAAAGAGGGAAATCACAAGACTGACTCCCAGGTAAATGGAGCAAAATATGGGAACCATCAAACTCCCACATGGATCAGATGGTATGATATTTGGTTTTCTTTGCTTCTACCGTGTTGGGGATTGGACCTGTAATTTGTGGAAACCCCAAACTTTAGAAATCCTCTTATCCTCCATGGGAGATATCACCAGTTGTGACGTTTTCACTCCATTGCCCCATTGCAAATTGGGACCCCCTCCCTTTTGCCTTTCAGTGAGTAGCTGTGTCGGTTTAGTTTCAGTTTGGTAACAATTGATTTGGAGTCTCTAAGTCAATGAAGTTAGGGGATCAGGCCAAGTTGTTGGGACACAATTCATGTCCTAGTTTGCAAGGCCATCTGGGATGACTGAATTAGTTGTCTACCCTTGATCCCACAGTTGGACATATTTTGGTATAAAGGAGTTATAAGGTGGGTCTTTGAGTTGATTCAAGAGTCTAAAAGGAAATTTTGATCCAAAAACCAATTAAACAAGGATCACAGACAACCCTCTCAGCAAGAAGAAACTGAAATCAGATCAATCATGGTTAACTTCATTGCTTTCAAAAGAGATTTCACACATTTTGATCGTGTCTGGTAAAACAAATGGTGATCTGAAAGTTGTTGTTGGCAATCAAGGGCATGGCAAGAGATTAAGAGCATTTGCATGGAATTAATTCTAAGAACTACCAAATCTCCAACCAGCATGATAGGCTATAATTCAAGACAAAGGGATCGAGTTTAAACTCATAATTGATATTAAACAAAGGTACGTGAAAATCAACTAGGGGAAACGATTCAAAAAAAAATGAGTTTATTATCAAGTTGTAAAGACTAGGTAACAAAATGTTTCCTTGATCCCTATGTCATACTCAGGTCTGATAATAAACAGTTCATAATACAAAAAAGCAATGAAGTCTAAAAAATGTTTTTCAAATAGCCAGAACTCTCAATAGCAATAAATATCAGAATTGTGTAGCATTCATTACCAATTAAAGAGATTCAAGTGAACAACTCAAATAGTAGCCCTTGTCACTATTTCTAATATCATAGAATTCAACATATAGCATGGATTAACAATAGGAACCTATATGTGTCGACAACTCACAATTGAAACCTACAAGCCCTACTCATGATTTAGTCAATTTGCATAAGCGGCATCAAAATGGATGTTATCACCAATTTCCAAGGTGAATGAAACGGTCTTGGCAGTGTTTCCAATGTACAAGTATTCATCTACGGGTGGTGATGGGACAGCTATCTGTATTTATTCCAAGCCCAACTTGACAGATGTATAGCTACCACTTATGGTTATCATTCGATGATAATCTTGCTAGTGCCTATAGATAGTTAAACATTGTCGCTCATTCTTGTATTCACACAGTGTTCATCAAAACGTAACCGAAGAGTCAAGGTCAGTCGGACTTCAACTATTATGTAACTCGATTCATGAGTGAGAGGTTGTGCAAGAAACTGGAGTAATGTCCTGACACGATGAAACCAGATTGAACAAGAGACTCTCGTGGCTATCTAATACCTATTCACCCCTTTGTTGTGACGAGCATGTTTTTCAAAGTCTAATAATCCGCAGTAACAATTACATTCTCCGCCTTCAGATGATCATGTCTTGTTTACTCGTCTCGTGTTTGTTTCAGATTATCACCATTAACATATGTTAGATTGGATGTCTCTGACTGGAGCTGCAACCAGTCTTTCTTGCTAATGGGGATTTTCGTCCCAAAATCCTCAGTGACCAAATCATTCTCTATGTTGGTGTTTTTTTCCAATTCGTTCTCTCTGTATTCTTAGAATTCACAATGATGATCCCAAAATGCCAATCCGCTCCCTTAACAAGTTGCATCCTTTCGTGAAAAAGATGTTACCAAACAACAAATATGCACAATGCGAAAGCAACAACTAACGGGAATGTTGTTGCAGCGACAGGAGGGAGTTAAAAATTACTGAATGCCAAAGTTGTAACGCCCAAACAGTTCATACCGGTAGCCAAAAGAACAATAGTAAGGCCCATCTTAGTAAAGCATGATCACCTGGAGCCCACAATGACCAATTATGCCAAATGTTATTCTGGTCTCCCACATCATCCCTTAATTTACTCTTGCGATGCCTATCGAGATGTCTAATAGGCAAGGAGTCACCATGGAATGCCAGGCTGGGGTGGGGGACATGACAATCTCCCTTCCCATGATTGCTTGCCCTCAATCAATTGGAGTGTTGTTGTAAAATGTGATCATGTTCCCAGGATGCATCTTTAATGGGTAGGCCTTCTCATCACACTAAAAATTCTCTGATAGTTTTGTTCCTCAATTGTTTTTCTCTGTTTAATCACCTTTGTAGGAACCAGCTCTAAGTTACCTTCTTCATCCAACAGGGGCAGCCTCGGGGGGCTCCTGATATGTTGTCCAAGTGCCTTCTTGAGGCATGAGACATGAAATACATTATGGATTCTATTGCCCTCTAGTAATTCCAATTCATGGGCTACCTCCCAAATCCTTCTTGTTACCCGATAGGGTCCTTAAAATCACAGCTTAAGCTTTTCCTTCCCACTCTTCTTTAATGAACTTTGCTTATAGAGATGAAAATGTAAAAATGTCATATCTCCCTCCTAAAAAGTCCTTTTTGTCTGATGTCGATCAGTGTAAATTTTTTGCTGATTCTGAGCTTGCTATAAATTCTCCTTGAGAGCTATGAGGATATCATGTTGCTCCTATAGCCAGTCCTTTGCCAAAGGAGCCCTACTATCCGCCAAGACCAAATCTGTGAAGGATAATGGGTCATAACCATATAATGCCCTAAAAGAAGACATGTTTGTCGACATATGATAGGTAGTAGCAATACTCGCCCAAGTAAAGCTATTTGAGCCACGCTCGCTGCTGTCCAAAAACATAATTGTGGAGGTACCCTTCTACCCAATTATTCACTATCTATGTATGCCCATCTGTTTAAGGGTGGTAACTAATGTTAGGAGTTAGTTGTGTCCTTGTGAGTCTGAACAACTACTGCTAAAATATGTTGTCAAACCTGTTGTCCCTGTTACTAACAATGGTTTTGGGTAGACCATGTAGTCTGAAAAACTCTATAAAGAACAACACTACCACTTGTGAGGTTGTCCAATTAGCTTCTATGGCAAAAAATGAGCATACTTTGTCAATCTATCCACCACTAACAAATATATTGTCTTTACCTTGCACCTTTGGGAGCCCTGTGATGAAATCCATAGTGATACCCTCCCATTTAGGCTCAAGAACAAGTAGTGGTTGTAATAAACCAGCAAGATACATGTGCTCTGTCTTATTGTGCTAACAAGTCATAGAGGACCTAATGTGTTGCTAACATCATCCTTGAGGCACTTCCACGTGAAACTCTCCCTAATCTACCTGTAAGTCTTTAAGTATCCTAGGTGGCTAGCTAATAGACTATCATGAATGGCTCACATAATCCGCTCCTTAAGTTTGGATTCTGGAACCAAGTAGAAGCTATTTTGTAATAGATTATATCATCTATAATCGTGTATCAATCATCCCCAACCTACCCATCCAAAATTTCACATGAAAAGATGTTCTTGGAGTACTCAAGTAATAGTTGATATCATCTAAAACCCTATATCTATCATCCTGAACCTACCCATCCAAAATCTCACATGCAAAGGTATTCTTGGAGTACTCAACTAACAGTTCAGATTTCCAATCAGCTGAAATCTTTGACATTACACAAGTAACATTGGCAAGTCTTGAAAAAAGTGCATCTGCTACTATATTGTCCCTTCCCTTGATGTACTCAATGTCAAAATTGTAAGCCTGGATCTTGTTATTCCACTTCTATTCATTCAGCTCCCTTTGTGCCAAGAAGAAGCACAGGTTGTTATGATCAGTCCTTGCCACAAAACGTCCACCCACCATGTACTGTCTAAATTTAGCTAGAGCACACATGATAGCTAACATCTCCTTATCATAGGTGGATTACAACCTTTCATGATCTTTCAATTTCCTACTCTCATATACAATAGGATGTCTATCCTGCATCAGTATTGCCCCTATTCCATCACCCGAGGCATCACACTCCAAAAGAAGTGGCCTAGTGAAATTTGGTAAGACTAGGCATGTACTCATCACCCGTTTGACCCTATCAAATATCATCTCCAAACTTGTAGACCGCTAGAAAGAACCCGCCTTTGTGAGGTTAGTAAGTGGTATTACAAGTTGAGAAAACCCCTTCACAAACCTTCCATTATAGGAACACGATCCAAGGAATTCTCTAAAGTTTAACACATTCTTCAATGGCAGCCAATCTAGTATAGCCTAAATCTTTTCCTGGTGAACATTGACCCCATTAGCTCCAATAAAGTGTTCGAGGTCCCTGATCTCTATCAACCCAAACTCAAATTTGGACTCTTTAGTAAACAATGAATGCTGCTCCATGACACTTAGAACCTCATCCAAATATTTTAAATGCTCCTACCATGTCTTGCTGAAAATCCAAATGTCATCAAACAACACTAACATGAATTTACGCAACTGCTTGTTAAATATATGGTTCATGCATGATTGGAATGCAGCAAGGGTGTTGGTTAATCCAAAGGACATCACCAAAAACTTGTAGTGTCCATAATGGCATCTGAATGTTGTCTTATGTTACATGTACATCCTTCTTTTGGACCCTAATCTGATGGTACCCCAAATGAAGATCAATCTTCAAGAAGTAGACAGCCTCATGTAGTTCATCCAAAAACTCATCAATACGCGGTATGGGATACCTGTTCTTTACAATCTTATTGTTAAGATCCCTGTAATCAATACATATTCGTAGAGTCCCATCCTTCTTCTTAACCAACACCACCGATGAAGCAAACGGACTCGAGCTCGGCATAATATGCCCCACGTCAAGTAATTCCCAAAAAGTCCTCTCTATCTCCTCCTAGAAATGCCTAAGGTGATGATAAGGTGTCATAATAATTGGATTCACGCCCTCTTCCAACTCTATCACATGCTCGAATCCACGATCAAGCGGCATACCAATAGGGATATCACTGAAAACTCTTTTGTGCTTGTCTAACACTGACTGAATATCGATATGATGTTGTTGTCCTAAATTCTAAATCTAAAATAGATTTCATATTGATAAAGCAATGTGCTGCCCACTCTGTATCATCATCCCTCAAGATTGACTCCATCCAGTGAGCTGAAACAATCTTGGGCCTTATCAACCACAGCCCAAAGTATGGCATGTTCATCTCCTATCATGAACTCAATTTGTTTCTGATCATGATCAATGATGGTATACCTGCCATGAGTTTCGAGCCACTATAGACCCAAAATAGCATCCATCCCTCCTAACTCATTCACATTAAAATCAGCAGTAAGTGTGTAACTACCCAGCTAAACCTCAAGCTGGGTAACAATCCTTAGACAATTAAGAAGTTCTCCACCAGAAAACCTAAACGTCAAAATGTGGAACTGCATCCACCTATAACTTCCTTTTGCTGCTATAGAAGTGCTAATGAAGTTATGTGTGGCCCCTTTATTCACTAAGCAAACCATTTGCCGCCCTCTAACTACTTTTAAGACAAATTAGACTGCTTGTAGGAACTCCTGAGAGGGTGGCAATTGTAGGTGGTTGATATGAAACTTGTCTCTCCACCTTCTCCATTTGGAGCTTCTCACGAATACCATCCTCATCGATGTCATCAGATTTGTTACCTTCATTTTCATCATCCAAAAGCACTTCAATGTAGTGAACTTTACCCTTCCCAAAGCATCTAGATCCGGTGACCAAGGTTCCTTTCATGTGAAGCATAAATTCCTCCTTAGCTCGTTCCTTGACTCAAAATCTGCCTTTGGTGGAGTACACTTATTCTGATTTGAAAATTTCAGATTGGTCTTGGGCCCCTCAAAAGGCTTTTTAGGAGGTTCAACCTCTGAAGATGAGCTATCTAAATCAAGTGTCATCTTGATTGCATCTTGGAGAGTACTTGGTTTCAACACTTTGACAAATCCCTTGAATCTCTCACTCAAACCTTCCACAAACATCACCTTCCTAATTTCATACATGTTGGGGACAATGATAGATATCCGTTGGAATTCATCAATACGGGCGTCCAAAGCACCACTATGCTTGAGCTAGGCTAACTCCCTATAAACTTCAATATCCAGCCTATCAAATTTGTTTATTAGTTTGTTACTAAACTCCTCATATGAATTAATCATGCCATGATCTTGAGTGACTAAGCCATGGTGCCACCAATCGTAAGCTGGCCCATCCAAATGCATAGCAGCAAACTTAATCACTTATGTTTCAAACATGGGTTTTAGAGCTAAGTCACTAGATTCTCTCCAGCAACCCTCAGAGTCTGGTTCAATTCTATACAAAGTTTGGGCCTTGGCAAGTTCTCTTGCAGAGCTACAAATCTGCTGCAAATTCTGTCAAAGGAACCTCGGCAGAATTTGTAAAGAATTTTGAAGAATTTGCTGCCCAACGGCCAAACCTGGGCTGAATTTGGTCTCAAAATATTTTTTAAGACTTTTTAAAAGTATTTTTTTTCCTCTTAATTTGGTCTATTCGATCCTCCCAACCCTGAAGTGACCACTAAAACAACCAAAAACATGATTTATATGTCATTCATGCATTTGTGAATGAAATGAAAACTTGCTTATAGAGGAAATCCAAATTGATAATAGGTGACATCCAAATTGACAATCATAGAGGAATGCCTTTAAAAAAAAATATGATATCTTTGAATCTGGGGGTTAAAATTTGAATCACAACTTTTGATCGAGCCTGGTTAGATATCCTCTAACCAATACAAAATAATAATTCAGATAACTGCACTTATCTTTTGACAATTACTTTCATTCTCGCCTATCCCCTTGATATGGAAATATGTTCCATGCATGTGACCAAGCAAGTGTATCATGTTGTATGTATGGCTAAATGATGCAATTGATATCCTATTGAACTGAAACATAGATATAGTGGTGCATTTTGCTATGTTGCTTTACTATTAACATAGTGATGTATGAACTTATTTGTTGTTGCATATATATACACACACATACATATTTTTTTTAAACATGTGTTTTTCGTACAAATGAACCCAAAATGAATCCGAACCCAACCCCAAAAATATTTAGACGAATTTTGAACCCGAATCTCGAGCCCGCATCCATACCGGAATCTAAATCAGCAACTTAGTTTTAAAGTAAGAAACGTATCCAACTTATGTATCCATGCCCTGGCTGTAGTTTTTTCCACTGCCATCAAATACTGGTAAGGTAAGCTTGTTCATAGCATGTTTTAATTCCTGTTTGGGGCCCATGGCCTCCTATCCTATCTTGCTCTCACAAATTCTCTCTGCTTTGGGGCCCATGGCCTCCTATCCTATCTCCTTAGCATTATTCAAAAACAAATCCCATTCAACATACTGCAATATCCCGATACAGGATATTTACTAGTTTCTCTTTGAGCAATATAATCAGAAATAAAACTTGGTAGATTGTTTCTAGCACAACCGAAAATAGTAGAAAAACCAACTGGCACTTATCCAATCTCTTTTAGAGATATAATACTCGGATTCAATTACAAGAACATGCAATACGAGACAACAATAAAATCAACGGCTCTCCGCAAGATAACAATTCGTTATTTCCAAAATAACAGTCAAGATGTCGAACATATAACCATGAGTTAAAAACTGATGAGATGAAACCAGCAAACTCTTATAGTTACTTAAACAACGTTATTGCCTTATACAGTAGCAATATAACAACTAGCAACTAAAACATTATTGTAGTATACAACAGCAATACAATAACCAGTACACATGAACCAATCCTAAATACAAATTTAACAGTCGGATTGGAGTGATAGGGTAAGAACCTGTAGGCATGAATGAAACACCTAAAGTGATGTTTCTCGGGACAATGGGATTGCGTCCATTGTCTGCTAGCACGAGGGGCTACGTCCTCTAACTAGCTGAAAGCTGACGCTTTCAAAGACTCTCACGAGAGAAGAAACTGAACTGAATAATAAAATCAAGCATACCCAACAATGAACCTCTTTCCCATTTTAATACGCAAACCAAGACTCTTCGGCTCCTCTCTGATTTTCATCTTACTCCCTGGTGGCTCTCCAACTTCCCTAAGGCATTTCGTCTTGTTCCTCCTTGCCCCTTTGTCCTTTATATAACATTAAGTTGACTCTTTTTAATATTTTGAGCCTATGTCTCAAAGTCAATTTAATGTTGCATAAAATAAGACTTCATTATTTCTAATGTTCCAAAAAGGGAACATTAGAAATCTCCCCTCCTTAAAAATTGCTTGCCCTCAAGCAATTGGTACCAAGATCCCATATGAGTCTGCAGGTCGCCCTGTAACCCAAACTGAAAACAAACCCGGCCAAATTGTGAAGCACATTACCACTCTACAAAACACCTGTCAACCGAATTCTTGGATCCCATATTACTCTTCGAGGAAACGTTGTGCCTGTAAACAGATCAACACTGGTCATCACCATAATCAACCCCAAACTAAATAGGACCACAATAAAATCCTCGTCCAACCATAGATACATCCTACCAACACCTGGATCCCAAACTTTGTTAGGTTGCCTCGCTGTTAGGATGATATAGAAATATATCCAGGGTCCATGTATAATCCAATAGAATGTGAAGACCTGACTTAGATGGATGATGTAAGAAATGAGCTACTCAAAAGCTGAAACCACCATCCCATGGACATCATAATTCATACTGTTGGCATAAATTTGGAGAATTCCCCAGTGCGTAGGAGCTATGAATATGAAGAATGTTCAGAATCTACCCACAAACCTCACAAAAATACTCCACTAAAAGTTGTTCAGAGGCTGATGAAGAAAATTCATCCAACTCCTGAATGGGATGAAATCGGGAAATATGTTGGGGCTGATCCAATGATAAGCAACAGAAGTTGATTCATCATTCCCATGTTGAGAACTGGATTCACTGCTAGAATCTGAGTCAGGATCCCAAAGTCTGAAATCAAACTCTTCCTCTTCATGGCAAACATGGGATGATCCCTCATTTAACACAAACAGAGGATTGTCGAACGTCCAACCAGCAACAACTTCAAACAAAAGGTTGTCAACTAGCTGAAAGTGTTTTGAAGTTTTGCTACTTAACCGTTTAGGGCAGCTATCCCAGTCATACACCTGCTGAATGCTCTCAAGTTCGTCAATGACTTCCTAGAAGAACTCCTGCCTCATTCGATTCTCATATTCCCAAGATTTGATGTTCTACTCCTTGTAGGGAAAATTGGGTCTCACTCAGTGCCTCCTGAACATACTTAAGCATCCTATTGAGATTCTCAATCTCATCCTTTTCCCTATTTGACTGTGCGGCATAAATCTCAGCAATCTTGAGAATGTAATCCTTGTTGGATAGCAGGTATAAGAAATTTGATTTCATAGTCTCAAGGGTTGTTTTGACCTTCTGCAAATCGGTCACATGCCAGTCATCTTCCCCTTCCCTTGGGATCTTCTTGTAGAGCTCCTCAACCAACTCGTGGGTACTGTCAAACTGCACCAACGATGCTATGACCATGTCTTTACTAACCTTCAACTGATTTTGTAAGGCATGAATTTCATTATCTCCCTGTTGAAACTATTCATTGTCTTGCAGTGTCATCCTAGGTTGTTCCTCTAAATTCACATTTCGAGTATTATGGATATATGGTTCATGACGCCAAGGTCCCAAACTGTTATTGCAATCTGTACAACCCACTTCATTATTCTGATTGACAAAGCTCACCTCCAAGTCACCAACGAAGAAACCTGTACCTCGTGTAACATCTTCTACATGATCGTGAGAAGGTTGCCCATCTCTGGTAGTTGTCTGCTCTTCTATTTCACGATCATCCAAATGATAATTCTGGTCTATTGGGATTTCTTCGTACACCTTTGTGTGTTGTTCGTTTGCAAAGAGATCCTGAGCCAACTCCAAATACTTTCGTTTGCCATATCAGTCATATCTAGTAGCACTAGATAAAAATCCAAGTAGTCATTGAATGATAAATCATTCTGGATTTAGGTAGGAAGTCCTTTGTACTCTCCATAAATGTCAAGCATCTCAGCTTTCACAATGGAATCTGAATTTCAGACTAACGACTCTTGTGACTTCATAGTAGCTTTCTTGAAATTATCCAATTCCTTTCCTGATTTTGTAATCCAGGCAGTTTGATCTACTTGTCGAATCTAATAGTAAGTACCCAACAGCAGTCTAGCAGTGCTAAAACACTTAATGGTACTATCTGACTGTAACTTTTTCTTAAATTTCCTCAAAGAGCTAGAAACCTAATTAAGAAACCTGCTCTGTTTTGTTGATAATATGTATCCCTGAATGTCTCAGAAGCTCTAATGTTAAGTCCTTACGTTATCCAACTTACGAAATTGTAGACAATTTTTCCAGCAGATTGCTAGTGCTTAAAACTGAATATACCGCTGTAGAATCACTGAAAATAATTGAAGATTGTAAGAACAAAAATTTTGCTCCTCATGTAGGTGCCGCTAAACTCTATACTACCTACTCGATATGCCAGAGACCCTATAATGATCCTTGACACTATTGCATTTCTTGGGCTTATGGTCTCTTATTTGGCCAATCTAAATCTCGACACCAATTCTAATTTCTTTTTTAAACTCTGTCTTGAGCACAAAAAATAATCAATTATTCTTTTCTCTAATTCCAATGCATCAAATATTTCCGGATTTTTGCATCTTTGTGTATTGTAGAAAGAAATCCTTCTCTTTGCTAAAATTGTTCGATCACTTGTAGCACAAAGAAACTCGAGATGCTTTTTAGGGTTCCAAAAGAAACGAATGCAGTTTAACATGATGTATTGTTGATCTATCCAAAACTAGGGATACACAAGGTCATGGGCCTCGAGAATATGCTTAATAGAAGAAATATTACAGACAATACCATTTTTTTATATTTCTTTCACATTGCTCAGGGTTATTACCAAACAGATGTTGACCGCCAGTAATGCAGTGGAAAGCAATATATGCAAACATGAATGAGTCTATTGTTGCAGTTTGTAAATTCTTATTAGTTTGTTCTGGTGATGTCCATCCGAAAGTTCCTTAACCTGTAAGCAAATTCCCCATCCATGGATACAAATCCCAAGGCCAGTGGTTAAGACACGGCTTTATTAATTACTATCGTGACTTTCAAACTCTGTGCGACTCAATAGTTGGACCACTTGTTTGAAGACGTTGATTCGAAGACGTTGCTGCAATATCCAACTCATGCACCTACTTGGCACCAATTACTCTTTTACGATTTTGGCATTAAATATTTCAAGGCAAAGTGTTATTTGGCTTTCTTCCCAATTAAACCAATGGATTGATAGCTGGTATAGTATCATTACTGACTGCAGAGAAAAGGTTCAATACTAACACATGTTCATCCAATGGCTCAGTACCAGCAGCTTCCTAAATCTAAATGGGCGTTATTCTAGTAGGTAATGCTCCTGATATTCCTCTACGTCACACTTCACCGTCTCGGCAAAACTCCTAATTTTCACTCCAATCATCGTGAGGACGGTTTCGATTATAGACTATCGTTGATATAACATTTAAAGCTACGATTTTCTTTCAATGGATTTGGTATCAAAAACCGTTTTTATAAGAATAACTAACTTAGCAAATACCATCGATGCCAGCTCCAAGAGATAGTGTTGTAACGTATAAGGAATCTTGTCCAGAAAAACGGCCGCAATCATTCCTGACACATGAACTAACCAATTATCTTAGCCTCAAATCTCATATAATAAGTAACGTCTAGACCAAACTGGACATGCACCGGAAAACAACCTCGCTACATACTAGCTCCAAAAACTCATGCCGATAAAACCTTACTGATAAAGAAAGGTTCAATCCTTTTCACACCACCGTTCCCAATATTAAACAATTTCCTTAAAGTGACTTGTGCGAAAGGAGAGACAAAGACGTTCCAAGAAATACCCTTGGCTTATGTAGACTCTGCTTGAATGCCACTCATGCCCACATTGTTGTTCGCTTGGGATTTTGTGCTTACGGTTTCACCAATCCGACCAAAATAAAGCTCATATACTTAGTCATTGACTTAAGTTTGAACAGGACCTATCTATGATACTTCTAATTATTTTGTTCCACCTTTAATGGCTTCTCTTTTAAATGACCTTCCTTTGTGACTTAACAATGCATTACCTCCATTAAGCTCCTTAAGGTGATTTTTGCATGCCTAGAATCTGAAGAAGGATGCTCTTCATCTGATGGCTTAGAATCTCTTTCAAACGGCACAACTCATGATCTTTGCAACCTGATGATAACCTTAAATCATAAAAACTAGTGGATCTCGGACACAGCAAAACCAATGCCATCATAATTTTATTATATCTGCTAATTTTTCTGCTAATGTAGAGGGCCTGCTAACAATCTGGGCTATTACCTTTGATCCATTGTACAATGTTTGAATTTTGGTGCACCCAGCATGTTATATTTAGTCCTAGCTACTTGCCTTTTAGAACACTGCATATCCTCAGCAAGGTTTATTCCTGGCAATTGATTCAATACATTGCCAATAATAATTCCGCTTCGGACAACGACACAATACATAATGCTTCACTTTGTTACTTAAAAGAAATCTTTCATTCCCCACGGCTATTTAACCCTTGATTTGCCTTCAACCAATAATAATATTTCAACGACTACACACTTTCTTTTAGAAGTTACTAATTGGCAGAAACCCGCTTCATCCTCAATGATATAGCAAAATAGTTATTTCATTGTTTCTACAAAATAAGAATTTCCAGAGCTGCAAATACCTTAAGTTATGTTACTCGTGCAATATCACAGGCTGGTAGGAAAACCAGCTCTGATACCACTGCAATATCCCAATACAAGATATTTACTGGTTTCTCTTTGAGCAATATAATCGGAAATAAAACTTGGTAGATAGTTTCCAGCACAACCGAAAATAGTAGAAAAACCAACCGGCACTTATCCAATCTCTTTTAGAGATATAATACTCAGATTCAATTACAAGAACATGCAATATGAGACAACAATAAAACCAACGATTCTCCGCAAGATAACAATTCGCTATTTCCAAAATCACAATCAAGATGTTGAACATATAACCATGAGTTACAAACTGATGAGATGAAACCAGCAAACTCTTATAGTTCCTTAAACAATGTTATTGCCTTATATAGCAGCAATATAACAACTAGCAAATAAAACGTTATTGTATTGTGCAACAGCAATACAATAACCAGTACACATGAACCAATCCTAAATACAGATTTAACAATCGGATTGGAGTGATAGGGTAAGAACCTGTAGGCGCGAATGAAACACCTAAAGTGATGTTTCCCGGGACAATGGGATTGCGTCCACTGTCTGCTAGTACGAGGGGCTACGTCCTCCAACTAGTTGAAAGCTGAAGCTTTTGGAGACTCTCACAAGAGAGGAAACTAAACTGAATAATAAAATCAAGCATACCCAACAATGAACCTCTTTCCCCTTTTAATACGAAAACCAAGACTCTTCAACTCCTCTCTGATTTTCATCTTACTCCCTGTGGCTCCAACTTCCCTAAGGCATTTCGTTTTGTTCCTCCTTGCCCCTTTGTCCTTTATATAACATTAAGTCAACCCTTTTTAATATTTTGAGCCTTTGTCTCATAGTCAATTTAATGTTGCATAAAATAAGACTTCATTATTTCTAATGTTCCAAAAAGGGAACATTACACATACATAGCCATGATGTCATCTCAAATGTCTCCTACAGCTCCAGCATTGACAACTTCAATCTCATCATTATGTTCAGCAAACACAGGCATTAAAGGCCTATCCGTGGTACGAGTGGGGGCCTCCATGCCTCGAGGTGTTCCTTCTACGCTACCTCCTTCACTATGATGGCTTTGTGGTCTTCTAGGCCCGGATTTTCATTTGTTGTATTGCCTGTATAAGTTGTTGCAGTACATCAGCAACGTACGAGCTCTCAAGGTTTCCCTTTCTTGCCTATTTGCTTCCTCAGCAGTGGTTGGTACTCTTTCAACCATCAAATGTATTCCAATAATCTCTTATGCGGTTTTGCCTTCCGGAATTTGTGGGGGTCTCCAAACTCTTTGTGGTTCTCTATTTTACTAATGCATTCAAAGCGAAGGCCCACTATGCAGCAGATTCGCTGCTCTAATACCACTATAATATCCTTGGCTTAATTTTTCTATATTGTGTACTGGAATATTTGAACTGTTTGAGTACTAACAAAATGTTTCCTTGATCCTTCTGTGATACTCAGAGTCTGACAATATATAGTTCATAATACTAAAGCAATGAAGTCTAAAAAATAATAGTCAAATAGCCAGAACTCTCAAAAGAAATACATATCGGAATTGTGTAAAGCATTCATGTAATAACCCCGACTTGGTTATAGTTTAAACAACATTAATTTCCTTCACTAATCACGAATTTGGCATTTTGTTGAACACTTGGCTAACAACTTTAATCTTCAAAGCATAAGAATTCTACATGGACAGATGCATACACTAGATATAATGGATGAATCTGAAACAACACCGATGTTTCTATAGTATTCAACTCTCAATAATCACAAGCAATTCAAGTATTTTTATTATGCAACAATAAGCAACATTACAATTTAATGCTTCAGATTTATATTTAGTTGGCCAAAACAAATATAAGGAACCTGATTTTGCAACGGCAGATTAATCTTGCCTCCAGCAGCAATTTATCAAGATCCACAAGCTTGAAGAACGAACTGATCCACAAAAACATTAACCAGAGGCCTGAGAAATAAATGTATATCTTCCTTGCTCCCACGTGGGTTCCTGTTATGCAACCGCAGCCCTTGGAAACACAAATCATAGGCTGGAGATATGAAACGCTGGCTCTCAAATGGGAATGGTAGGCAAAGATAATAAACTGCAGGTCTATAAACTTCAGCACAGACCCTTGAAAACTCACCTGCGGCCACTATTTTTCTTAATTACAAATCGCAGGCCCAAAAGGAAATGCTGCCCAGCCTCCCAAGAGATGTATTGGCTCGGTAAACGCCAATTGTGCCTGAAATGATTACAACGCCGCCCTCCAAATGGTTAACCGGCAGTATACAATGCCCAGATCGTGGCCTCAAATCAGCTTGCAGGTTGGCAATAAATCCACAACCATTCACTTCACAAAACTCACAATTACCTCGAGCAAAATCGATCTCCTTAGACACACAGACAACAGAATGGGAGAATTATATAATTCAGATCAAAGAATTCACAATACCTCAACTATGAATTGCCATGCACTTCTCAGAAACTCAAACTCGACCTTTCATTTCAACAAGGGCATCAAATATCATAACCTCGAACATGTCACAAAGACAACAAAGAAAAGAATATTCAATCGGATGCTTTACTCATCAAATGTCTTCATATTTATAATCTCCAAATGGCACCAGTTTCCCAAAGGAACTCCACTTAAACCACATTAAAATATAATAAAGCGTCATTAATATAATTTATTAATTGCTTTTGGCTCCAAAAAAGACCTTTTCCACCATAACTTACTATTTTGACACGCAAAGCCACTATTTCTTGTTCCCACAATTTAAAACTTTTTATCCCGATTCCAACGAGCTATGATAATGAGGTGACCAACCAACCACACCAACAAAAATAGCAACCTCAGCGTATTTAGATGAATAATAATAATAATTCACTTGTCTTGCGAAAACAACTAAAGAAGCATCGGAATCGAAATTTGACAACACCAAAATGACCCTGATGATGAAAGACGATGAATGAACCTGACGGGGTGACTTTACTATAAATAGACACTCCCTCCAAGGTTCTTGGAGCCCAAACTGGAAGTCTGAAATAAAAATTGAGAGCATCACCCAACTCCTCTAACTCAACTGAGATCAACGGAATCAACAACTTGATTTACTATAACTAAGTCCCTCAAACGAAACCCAAAACACACCATAGGCTACTAGAAAGCCTATAACCACACAACTAAGACCCTCAAATCTCACTGTCAGCTCATGAGGGTTGCGATGGTGAACTGACCTAGCCAACTGCAAGAACCTACTAAAAAATGGGGGCATTACAATTCAATACCAATTAAAGACATTCAAATGAACAACTCAAATAGTCCTTGTCACTATTCTTAATATCACAAAATTCAACAGATGGCATGGACTAACAGTAAGAACCTATGTCCCGACAACTCACAATTGAAACCAATAAGCCCAACCAGTGATTTTGCCAATGTGCATAAGCAGCATCTGAATAGATGTTATCACCAATTTCCAAGGCGACTGGAATGGTTTTTGGCGGTGTGTCCAATGTACAAGTATTCTTCTATTGGTATTGATGGGAGAGCTCTCCTATATTTGTTTCCTGCCCAACTTGACAAATGTATAGCTACAGCTTCTGGCTATTATTCGATAATAACTTGCTCGTGCTTGTAGATAGTTAAACAATGTCACTAATTGTTGTATTCAAACAACGTTCATAAAAACGTAATTAGAGAGTTAAGGTTAGCCCAACTTCAACAGTTATGTCCCCCAGTTCATGAGTGAGAGGTTGTTTTGGAAATTGTAGTACTATCCTAACCTGATGAAACGAGATTGAACAAGAGACTCTCGTGGCTATTTGATACCTATTCACCCCTTTGTTGTGATGTGCGTGTTTTTCAAAATCTGATAATCTGCAGTAACAATTATATTCTTCGCCTTACGATGATCCTGTCTTTGTTTACCCTTGAATTTGCTTCAAATTATCACCATTAACGTATGTTAGATTCGATGCTCCGACTAGGTCTACATCCAGTCTTTCCTGCTAACAAGGATTTTCATCCCAAGTTCCTCAGTGATCAACTCATTCTCTATGTTGGGGTTTTTGCCAATTCCTTCTCTTTGTATTCTCAAAATTCACAATGATGATCCCAAAATGCCAATCCGCTCCCTTAACTAGTCGCATCCCTCCGGGAAGAAGACGTTACCAAACAATGAACATGCATGATGCCAAAGCAATGACTGACAAGGAATGTTGTTGCAACAACAGGAGGAAGTTACAAATCATTGAACACCCAAGTTGTAACACCCAAAAAGGTCATACCGGTAGCCAAACAAACAACGATAAGGTCCATCTTAGTAAAGCACAATCACCTAGAGCCCACGATGACCAACTCTACCGAGTTTAATTTTGAGCTCCCACGTCATCCCTTAATTTACTCCTATGATGCCTATCAGGATGTCTAATAGGCAAAGGATCACCATGGAATGTCAGGCTGGGATGGGGGAAATGACAAAACAATCCTCACGTATAGAGCTTAAAAGCACTCATTTAGCAACTAATGGAAAAAGTGCATAGAGTGGAAAATAAAATATTCAATAAGTCCTATTAGGATTTATAGAATTACAATATGACATAAGATCAATACTGTTTCATGATAGTACATTGGAGTTGACCAAAGACTTAATGTTGTCCCTACTAATAAATAGTCTACATGAAAGCGATGAGTACATAATTGATTATGCATTGTAATTAAACAAAGTTTTACACAGGTGAATACAATTATAACTACATGGTAAATAACTACTACCTTAACCGTTGTCAAAGCCTCTAAAAGGAAGATGTTTGTTTCCGCCAATAAGAACTCTACTTGCCTCTATTTCTAATATGACATGTTGCTGCCCCAAATCTCACACCCGTAAAGGATCACTAGGGTGACCAACAAACCAAAAAGAATCTCCTTGGTTTTCCACTACCATAAATATTCCACTCCTACACCTATTTTTTTAAGGAATACAGTGGTTTACTGTAATGTCCCCTTTTCTAGCCATTAACCTCTAATGCGTCATTAGCCTTTTGCATCATGGTCACGTGGGCTAATCAGGTCTTGCCAGGGATCAGTATGAGTTTCAACATAGGCATCTTCACCTTTAAGCAAATAAGAGTTGAGATGGCACTGGTTCCTGTTGCTTACTCTTTATAGTAAGTCAATTGGGGTTTGTATTTCCAGGTTTGCAGCATTGGACTTCGAGCGCAACCGGATATTAGCCCAAAAACCCCTTAACTTCCACGCTTTTAGTTGAAAATATCCACAGTAATATCCTACTGGATATTTCCCCAAATTTCCTCAGAAAAAAAACTAGAATACAATCGATAGCTCATGCAATTAAAACTAGTAAAAATAACCAGCCATATGCTCATACAATTATCTCCATAAATGTTATTGTATTACAAACCAGCAATACCAAAATCTAACCTTAACTATGGTATTACAGTCATAATGGAAATACAAGAAAGAACCTGTAAGCTCAATGTGAACTTTGTCTCGAATCCACTACAATGATGAATTGGATTTGCACCTAATCGACCAGAAATGGCCTAAAGGTTTTTGTCCTTGAGTCTAAGTATGATGTTGAAATTAAAAAGCCATGTATAAGATTTCTGGAAAGCTCTCAGCAAGACAAAGTCCAATACTACAAACCTGGAAATATCAATGTTCAACTAGGACGCATTCCCTATGTTTTTGGGGTCGTACCCATCCCAAGGACGAAACAAGGATGGAAGGACGGATTTCTGCCATCCCCAAAGCCGTCCCCTTTTTTCCAAATTTGGAAACATCCCCGAAACGGCAATTTTTTTTGCAGGAAACTTGGGGACGGCCAGCAGTCTTGGAGACAGCTTTGTCATCCCCCAGCCGTCCCTGAAACTTTTGGTTGTCCCCTTTTTTCCAAATAGTTGGGTAAACGCAAAGCATTCTCAAAAAAAAAAAAAAAAAAAAATTTGTTGTCATGTAGGCCCCCAGTTGTCGTAAAGACATAATAAAAATTTGCAAACCATATTTGGTCCATTAAAACACGAACACTAACCATTCTACTCAATTTTAGATTTAACATACTTGCTAAGAGGAAGAAAAAAAACATAAAGTGGCAACAGCAATGAGGAAAGACTGCATTTTGTATTTACTACTTACTGTTTTAGTTGGACTTCTCTTTATTTCATTCAAATTTCATGCATGATATTTGGAGCCTTTAGGTATTTTGATTTTTGCTATATATGTATGTGATATTGATATAATGGAAGTACTTAGTATTTGTCATTTGATAATTGTCCATGTATTGATCTTCTAAAATGTCTATGGTGAATGGTTTATCGATGTTATGGTATGCATATTTGAATTATGTCTCTATATAAAAAAAAATCCCCTATGTTTTTAATCGTTGTATCCTGAGGTCCTGTCCCCTAAATTTTGGCTTCGACCCGTACCCATACTGAAAACACATCACTGTCTCCTAAAATGTCCTCGTCCTGGAAACTCCGTGGAGCATAGGGAAATATGGACCCCAACTGACTTAGTATAAAAAGTATCAGGAACCCCTACTATCTCAACTCTAATCCGCCTTAAGGTGAAGATACCTATTTCGAAACTCATATTGACCCCTAGCAAGACTTGGTTGGCCCACAAAACCATGCTAGTAAAGGCTAATGACGCATCACAAGTAGATGGCTAGAAAAGGGGATATTACAATCCTCCCCTCCCAAATATTGCTTGCCCTCAAGTAATCGGTATCTACATGATGTAACCAAAATGCCTGGATCCCATATCAATCTCAATTTGCTCCACCAAGCCACTGCACACTGTGCTACATATATCATATCTAGAATTGCAAAGATGCTCATCAATTCCATACAACAGCAATGCACCAATCATGATAATACCAGAATCATGTGTCACTCCATGTGCATAACCTATCGAACCACACTATCATATGTTGTTATCATATGTGGGAAAATCCTCAATCTAACAGAGAACCTCACTCCAATTGAGATCACAAGCACCACTACAATCAAATAAAGGTCTGAGCTAAACATCATGCCAACAAACTCCCTGAAACAACACTGACCATGTGGCTGATCCTCTTGGGTCTCACAAACAAAAAGGGCATCCACCCTTCGAGCTATCTTGAATATCCAACTACCATAATGCTACCCCTCTAACAAGTATCCCAAAACAGGATTTGTGATGAAGAAGAAAACTAGCAACACTGTTGGACTTGGCTTCCTCCTTCACAATGGAAAGTGTACCGTACCAAGTGCTAACATCATGTTAATCATCCATGATAGTAGAGTAATCGTAGGCACTGGAATAAATCAACAAATTCTCATCTGCACTATCCTTCTCCTTCTATGGTCCTTGGCCATACTATTAGCCAAGTCTCTATCTAAGGCTGCTTTGTAATCAGAATGATGTCCTTCTCTCAAATGTAACAACGCTACCACCTCCTAGTTGCAATCAGTATCAATCAAGGTCTCTTGATTGATTTCAAGAGGTGTTCCCTCATCCAACTCAATAGTGGATTCTCAAATATCCAATCAGCACCCATCTCAAAACGCAAATTACTATGCTTCATCCATTCAACATTATGCTGGCTGAAAGTATTATCATCATATGAATAAATATCTACAAGCCTACCCTTCATTGCTTCTACAGAAATAGCTGATCAGAAAAATGCTTCATCAATCCTATAGTTATCAACCAACGGACATGATGTCATAATGCGTGTAGACTCCTTTGAATTCTCACGGAGCTATCCACGGCTGTGCCCTTTTCAGCCTTGTAATTCCTAAGAATACTATCAGCTTCATCCCTGGTAAGCTGCACGTATGTCTAAGCTTTGTCTTTCTTTTCATATCCCTCTATAGGCTTAAACAAATCTTCTTCTTTTCCTCCCTCAATATTGTCTCTTCTTGTTGGTAAACAAATTTGTCACTGTAAAAATGGCCCAACGAAGTGTATGTGGCAAACTGTTCACAACAGTTGGATAGGCCCTTGATATGCGGCCTTCCTCTGCATTTAGAGGGGCAGCTCCCTCGTATGATATAATTTTGAAGTTTTTCAAATAAAAATGAAATCAAACTTTAAAAGATAAACAGAACGCCATTGATGACGAATGCGCCACACGACTTCAAAGCTTTCCTAAACTAACTTAAAACCGCTAATAACAACAATCAAGATCTACGCTTGAGAACTATTACTAGCACAATGCTGATCCGAAGATTCATAAACATTTGCACAATACCATGAGAATGTTCACTGCAAAGAGAATCAACATTTATAACAATTTAGATTTTGAAAGAAGAGAACTCAAATTGCACGTTCCTTTATTTTCTTGCACCAAGAACCTAAGAGGAATTTTCGGTTGCAAAGATAAAATTTGTACACACTTTCCAAATATTATCTTATCACCAAAATTCTAACCTAAGTCTTCTCTTGTTCAAAGTCCAAAAAGTCCCTTTACAAAGCCAAAAATGACTCCTTATATAGAGATGGAGGTTAAGAACTACCTCTTCGTGGTTAATAATTACCTCCAAAATATGTAGTTTGGGTAAGGTTAATTAACCTCTACAAAATTAACCAGTATGACCTAAAATTTAGATCTTACACTTTTCGAGAGGAAGATTAGATAATCAATCCTTATCAATCTCCTTTTGATATTCGAATGATTTATTCAAGTTACATTACTTTATTGATGAACACATATCCCTCATTTCATGAAGAGATCAAGAGCATGAGGCTGTCAATATGGAGGGAATGTTCAATTTGTGGTGTTTGAGATTACATCTCATTACATTGTATCTTCTACTCAAACATTAACATGTATTTGGCACCTTCTCATATTCTTCATCATCCTTATCCAAGACAACACTTCCTCTTTTGATGAGAACACCTTGACTGGCCCCTACGTCAGTACCCACCATGATTGTAGTAGGTGTTGCAAGACCTAAAGCACAAGGGCAATCTATAACCACGACTGATATACCAAATTAAAGAGCAAGCTCAAACTCATCCATCCATTTTAGATGGAATCCAAAACTTGGGGTACGAGCCAATCTTTCCTGCTACAAACCATGCTAACTAAGTGATAAATGAAATTGTAATAACCAAAGGTACAAAGAATTTTGAAATTTTGTCTACAAATTTCTGCACCAGTGCCTTTGCCATTTGTGCTACTTCAACAAGCCGGACTATTTGTGACAGAGTATTCTCAGAGCCCACATGTGTAGCTCTTATGTGTAGAACCCCATTTTCATTTAGTGTTCCACCAATAACTTCATCACCCATTCGCTTGGCAACAAGCCAAGCTTCCCCTGTTATCATACTTTCATTGACGTGACTCTAGCCCCACACAACCACTCCATCAAATGGAACATTCTCACTAGGCAAAATTTTGATTTTATCATTATGTTGGATCAACTAACTGCCATCATTGTCATGAATAAGTAAATTAGCTGTGTCGAGTGCTAAATCCATTAGCTTGGCAATAACTTCAAAGGTTTTCCCTTTGGCAAGAACCTCCAAATACTTCCCAAGAAGAATGAAAGAAATCAGCATTGAATTGGTTTTGACAAAAATCATGACCTTTGAACTCTGCATCAGTTGCAGCCCTCAATACTGTGTAGACTAGGTAGAAATAAGTTGCATTTGTTCCTAAGGAAATCAAAACATCCAAGTTGGCAGAGCCATGACGAATAGCTTTGTATGCACTAGTATAAAAGCGCCGACCAATAATAAATTGCACAGGAGTTGATAGTATCCACCTTAAAAGCTCTTCAAGCATTAACATATTCACCAGTTTTAATTCCAGCACTCTTTTAATTCCTGGAATATACATAAAAATATGGCTACGAGAAATACTGATACAGTGAAAACCAAACTCCATAAGAAAGACTTATGGTACCAATTAATTTTTTTCACTTCTGTCAAGGCCTCCTGACCCTCCATGCTGAAACAAATTCACCTTGCAGTTTTCACATGTCTCCTCAATCACCTCCATAAAAGTTCTCGGTCCTGTCATTTCTGGATTGTATGACACAACTAGCTTCTCTAGTTGGATATCCAGTTCTATATATTCTACTCCAGGTAAAGCTTTAAGAGAACTCTGAATCAATTTGATTTCGCTGTCCAAGAGAATTCTCTCTAGTTTGAGATGAACCTTATTTCTATCTTCCCCAATACTAATCAAGGCAGCTTCAAAACCACTATCATCAATCACATCAATTAACTGCCAGTAGTTAACCAATTTGGGGTCGTATCTGATTTCTGCTTCTTTTGTTGCTAAAACAACTGCAGCCTTTTTCACTCCTTGGACCTTTTCTAAGGCAGATTCCACAGTACTAGAACATGAAGTGCATGTCATTCCTTTTATGCGAAGCCGACATACAGCTGTAACAGACACTTCGTCATCAGTATCAATTAAGGTGGCTTCAAAGCCGGCATCTTCAATGGCCTCCCTAATTGATTCCTCCTTAACCGCAAGGCCTTCCTTGCTGATTTGGCCACAGAATCCCACAGGTAGAGCTCTTGCCTCTTGCTGGCCTGATTGGAACGATCTCTACTGAATGGATAGAAAGCACCCAATTGAATCCACCTCCCACAAAGCTCCTCACCAATTCCCCCAGTCTCATCCGAATAAAACTCACAAATGTCAGATCCCACCATTGGCATCCCAAACATCCCAAAGTTGAGAATTGTGGAGATTGAGCACCTGAGGTCCTCCCACATGGCCTTGTTGTCGCTGGTCCCATATGACCCTGAGCCAACAAAGTTGACCTAGTGAGCACAAAAGGGCGCTGATTAAGAAGATTCTTGAGGGCAGAGTGTGTGGCAATGGCCTGTGAGAAGCCATAGTGGCTGTGGGCATTGTAGTTGAGGATGTCATTGTAGTGAACGGAGCTTGTGGCAATGGTGTTGTAGCCCAATGGAGCACTTTCCCATGAGCAATTGATTTTGTAAGGAGGGTGGTCCCAACGTGTGTTGGTGATGTTGATGCAATCCAGGCAGCATAATCACCCCTGAGGGCCTGGACAAGGGCGGTTCTTTGAGATTGTTCATTTTTCGGTGCAGAAGTTGGAGACCTCGTTCATGTCAATCCAGAGGCCATCTACAAGAACCATTTTGTGGAAGCGGGAGATTTCATCTGCCTAGAAAAATATTGTTTTAGGGTTAAGGAAATCGGGGAAATTGACGGCTCCCGGCCATACTTGGCCCATGAAAGGCTGTCTGTTGTGTTTTATGAACATGTCTCCGCCATTCCTCACTAGAAGACGCCGTATGTTTTGTTTATATTGATCCCTTGATCATGGCGGCACTCGCCAAGGCTTCAAATCTTCTCCATTGAGTGCTTTGGAAGTATCAAAGATGAGCAGGCCAGAGGAAAGGTATGAGCTGTTTCACATTCTCTTTTCAAGACTCTCAGCTCCCCAATGATTCCTCTCGCATTATCTTTCTTTTAGAATTTCAAACCTTCCATCAAATACCTTGAAGCAATATCTTCATTTTTATTTTTTTATGACAGACGCATTTTCTATCATAGAAAGGCCTTTGAGATAACTCACTTTTTGATTCTTACTTTCAGCATTCGGAAAAAGGAAGTTAATAACTGTTTTAGAAATACGTGTTTGAGCCTCTAACCTTTACCTTTTTGGATGAGAGGTTAAGGTTAATGGTTCGGAATACGTGTTTTGGAAATTTATCTAAACCTCTTTTTGATGGAGAGTAAGATTTGAAAGTGAAACACATGTTTTGGACCCCAAACCTTAAACTTTTTAAAGGTTAAGAGGTTAATGTTAATGGTTCGAAATACGTGTTTTGGACCCCGACCCTTAACCTTTTTAATGGTTAATGATTTGGTTGAAAATACGTATTTTGGTTCCTTCCATTACCCTAAGAAAACTATTGACTCGGGAACCGGATTTTAAAAATTCAAAGTGCTGGACGGAGCTGGGAACAAGCCAAAGATATTTGAAGGGCGAAATTTCTCAAAAACTCTAAGGGAAAGTGGCCATTTTAATGCTTAAAATGAGGCACATTCCGAAAATAATCATAGCTCAAAAAGGCAAGAATTGAGGCAATTTGGATATCAGTGCAACACTTCTAAAGAAAGATTTCAGTAGTTGCTCACATTGTTTGATGTTATTGTTATCCAAGCTACAACTATCAGAAGATATAATTGTTATCACCTAAAACTACACCCTTGTTAAGTTTGAAACATTGAAACACTCCTAAGTTGTGGGTCACTTGAAAAAAGGAGTGAATCTCTGGTTAAAGCCGGCTCCGAGCTTCTAAACTACTGAAGTTTCCAAGAAAAGGGATAGAGAAACTTGAAAATTTTACTGCTTGAACCTATAGTAAACAAAATTTATAGAAATGAACACTTGTAGAATGACACTAATCCATGTGCAGAAAAGAATCCCAGAATCACAAACTTGTTAAGTACCTCTTACACATAAATTTTTCATTAATTAGTTTGAAAATGACTGAAAAATTGAAAAGGAAAATGACTTCCACAAGACAGTTCTTGATCATTCAAACAAAAACACAATTGATGACCTGTGCAATGATCGCTTACAGCATGAAACAAATACATGAGACAAACTGAATAAGAAGGTCTAATAACACTTCAAAATTCCACCTTATCAATCACTTGATGTGACTAAACTACAATGACAAGTTGGACAAGACTTCATAATCTACAAATGATAGGCCTTCAATTCATTCACTTAAAAACTGAGTACAAAAAATGAGGCAAAAAAGGCAAAGGATAGGAAAAAATCACAAAGTCCCCTTTTCTCAATAATCAAAACTGCAAACATAATGAGTTCAAGACTCACTAAGTGTAATGTCCCCTTTTTCTGGGACATTATAATTCGGTGTTACCGGCTCACTTCGCCTAGGTTTCGGGGGCGAAAAGGTTCTTTACGAGGTTCAGTTCGAGATTTGGCCTAGACATTTCCAGTTTCAGAACCATCAGAGCAGTTTTGGCAAGTTGACCAAATGCTTACTGTTTTTAGTCAGTAAAAAGAGCACAGTATTTTCAGCACCTCAGTGTTGGTTTGGAAGTGTCTCATCGAGAGCTTTCCAACAAGCTATTGCACGCACTTATCTGAGCTCATTTGGTCAATTATTTTAATGCCTGATGATTATATGGTTTACTGACTAAGTGACTTTTAAAGTTCATTTAACTTGTCACTTTATTTTGAAAATGTACTATGTTCACTTAAGTGACTAAAGGACAAAAAGGTGCTTTATTCCACATTGCTTAAAAGAGCATGCATCACCTTGGGAAAAGTGATAAAGGTACAACAAGCTCCACATGGAATGTTATGAAAATTATAATTTTTAAAACAAATATTAATCTGGGAGTTGGAAACAGTTATTGGTTATCTCTTCGAGGATGCAAACCCTTGAAGAAGCTTTTCGAGGTTGGAGGCAAACCTAGCGTTCATTACAGGTTTTATCTATATTTGCCAATATGACTGTTATTTCTGTTTATAAGATTGGATTATTTGGATTATTGCATGTTATTGTATTGTTGTTATATAATACAATAACGTCTTTGGCAGATATCTGAGTTAACTCCTGGTTTATATATTTACTTTCTGAATATTGGAGGAATAAAACAAGTTTTTCTAAGTTTTCTTGTATGTAAATCTGCTGGTTAGAAATCGATTAAAGTTCTGGAATTTATATTGGTTTTTTGTTCGGGTTTAAACTTGCAAGTTTATATCAAGGGTTTTTAGTAAAATATCCGGAAAGGGATATTTCACTAAGTACAATCTCACAAACCCCTGGGTCGGATGAAGAATAATAGCCTAAAAAAGAGGGCCTAGAATCTTCACAAATATAGAATAATGACTCAAAACACCCCATAAAGTCATAAACACCCCTCTAACTCCCTCAAAACTGCCCACAAAACGCTCAGACTGGCCATAAAGACCCCTCAACTGCCATTACTAAATCAAATTCGACCTCTTCAATCCTATATTCCCTATATTCCCTCTAGATGTTACCAAACTGATTCATCTGTTTGGTCCTTTCATTATGACAAATCTATCCAATTCCACACTTGTTATGACTTTGACCTTGCCAACATTCCATCATGAGTAATAATGGAAAAATTAAAACTAGTCTTTAACACTCCTAAAATTTGCTTTTAGAAATAATAAAATTATTAAATAGCTTATACAATGCTAATTAATAATCTCATTTTACATTATATCATAAGCAAACTTAGAGAATAACAAGAAAAAAAAATGTTTTTAAACAATACTATATTGCCTCTAACTATAGATCCTCAACCAAGTAATGGAATAAAAAACCTACGACATACTTGAGAAAAAGAAATGAATCCCATCAAAAAGCTTCCGAACTCCAAAAAATAAAAAACTTTTTTGTTTTTCTTGTTCTCTTGCATCCTGATGATGGATCATGTAGTATGATCCTAAACGTTGATGGTAAAAAAACTCTACACAATCAAATCCAGAAATTAAAAAATCTCATTTACATGGATTGTGGAAACATAATAGATCTGAATACACTTTGGTTCTGAAAGGCATACATATGCGTTTGCAACCTAAAAGTTTATCATTTTCATTGTTCGAGTTTGAAGTCTAGAAGTCTTCATGAACATTCTGCCGCCTAGGGTTTGAGGAAAATTTGCAGCCTGCATATGATTTCAGAGCATATTTTGGTGTATGGCCGCCATTGCTAGAGCTTGATGCTTTGCTGCCTTTTGGGAATGCTGAAACTTTGAGGGTATCTGGAAAGCGTTTTTAAGGTACATTGCAACCCGCTCTTGATATGGTGATTTTCTGAGAAATTCTCAAGCATTTTTGTCGTATATCTTCTAATCTTTTTCACCATTTCCATGGCATTCTACATCTTATGCGTTATTTTGACTTGTACAGGCGTGTGATAAGAACATCATTCTGCTGGTTCTTTCGCTGCCATTAGCGTACTCTCTATTATTTCCTCCACTATTTCTATCTGCAGATAACATGTGCTTGTATAATGAGAAAATGATAGTTGTAACCCATTATTTTCAAACTCTTATAAGAACAAACCCTTTATCGATTCCTGTATCATTTATTTCAAATGTTTGGAGTAAATCTTTCTAATTTGTTCAAACTAGAAGTCGCCGTAGAAGAAAAGGGTTTATTCTACATTTTCCTTTTGATGAAGTCGTGACTAATTTTGCAGGGTCTACATTTCATTGCAAATTGACATGGGATTCCTTTTTGCTCTCTCTCATGACATGGGTGTCATTTTTCTGTTTTTTACAACTATTCCCTGTAACATAAATGTAAAACATTTCCATTATCCTTGTGCACAAAGGCTATGCTCTTGGGTATCCTCAATTTGTCTGACATACAAACATGCATCAAATACTCTCTGATGTTTTTGCAGACTACTTGCATACTCTTGCTCTATTGCTTTTAGATATATATATATAACAGCTCCAGTATGGGCTTATAATGTGTTTCTTGTTGCAGAACTCCAGCTGTAAATGGCTCTCAGATGAAAACCCAACTTGCAAATGTTCTTGGCTTGAACCCTAATTCACATTTCCTTGTGAAGAATGCATATTTTCCATGGTTTTTTTCTTGTTTGCAGGAGTAATTGATGCAGGACAAAACCTTCAGACTTCAGCTCAATTCCTCCCAATTTGGTTATAGCAAAAGCATGAAGTCATTTGTATATTTTCCTTTTGCTTGAATGCCATGACTTCTACAGTCTGTTTTTTAACCAAAAACAATGAGTGCCTTTCTTTTTCCTAATGAAACCCCATCTAGGTTAACATCACTGCTGTAGGTCTCTGTAGCTTTTATTTCTTTTTCTTTCTTTAAGAAATCTGAAAGAAAAATGTGGTCTGTGTCATTGAGTGTTAGAATTAGAAGTCTAGCTTCATTTTGTCTCACTGATACATTGCTCTCACCCATGTGAGTATATTCTTTGGATTTGGTTATTATTCTGTTGATTTGCAAATGATTGAACATTCATGCCTTTGTTGTTAAGCTCCACCTTGAACCCTCAAAGTTGTTATTTACACTATGCAATGAATGAGGGTTTATTTTATCTTTTTCCATCATCTTGGCATATTTTGCAGCTTTGGAAAACATTCAGCATATGTCCATTACACTTTTGTTGCCCTTTGCTAAAGCTTCTTGGAAAGCTAGAAACGAAGCAAGTATAAGGACTATTGTATCTCTTCCTTCTCTATGATGACAAAATAGTTACAGGTTTACGTTCTGCTATTTACAGTTCAACTTTAAATCTTGAAAAGTTGCAGACACTTTCATTGCTTTCTCCTCCATTTGTCAAGTGGGTATTTCATAAGTTATTTGCTTGTAGATACACTTCAGCTTCAGCCTGAACTTTGCCTTCCTTCACTTGTCAAGAGCATTGTTGTGCTACTGATCACTCTTGTTCGTAGCTCTTCACTGTGGTATATTTGCAAATTTTCATTCAAATCAATCAGTAACAACATATCATGCTGCAATGCTGGTCACTGTTCCTTGATTATACTGTCATCGATTTTCTGAATCCTATTTCATTGTGAATAATAGCAAGATTCTTTGTAGCTGAAACTTTAACAGCACTCCTGTATTATTCTTCTTTTACTGAAAGCATTTCATCCTCTTTTTTCCGTTCTCATTTGTTGTTGCACATTTCTCAGCCATTATTAACTGTAAGGTTTCAAATTAAATGAGTAAATTGTCCCTTAAACAACTAGCTGATTTACAACTGTGATCTGCACACGTGATATAATAAAAGGTTTCATGCATAATAAATACTTGTCCCTTTGATATTATGTACTTTCCTTGCTTTATCTGATATCTGTTGATCAATGATACACTGGACTCGAACCCTTGTGGGAGCCACATCTTACGTCCACGTGGCATTAATCATTTTTCTTTGAAAATAAATCAGGGCTTAGGATTTTGGATATAGATGCATATGCGGGACAAGGAGGTGAGTTTGTTTGCCATTGTCTAGATCTAATTCTTTTCTATTTTCAAATGCAGGACATGGAGTGGGAGTGTGGAAAAGCAGGACAGCGGGAACAAGCATGTGGACTGATGGAGCTCAAATTTTTGGCCTCCATTTATGAAATACTATTGGAGATAGAAATATAATCATAGATGTCAAAAGGCAAGGATAACATGGAAGGAAGCTTCAATGAGTTCAATAAGATGGGTCAACACAAATCTGGAATTGTTGTTCTTACTGATCAACAACTTATGAATTCTCAGGACTTAGAAATCCCTGATCCAATAAATCCACAGAATATTGTTGCAGACATGGAAAGTTGTTCAGGCACCTTTGATCAGTTTGGTAAACAGACTTGCAAATGATGTTGCTCTGTAAAGTGGGAACTTTTCTTGTCAAGAATAGTTCAGTTTTCCACAGCTAGAGACTCTTAATTCAGAAAAATTAAGTACTAGCATAAATGTTCTCTTAACTTGCACAGCTGACAGTTATAGTGCAATAGCAGCACATGTTTCTTTGATGGACCTGGCCTCTGAAGTGTCCAATTTAAGCTGCTACCTACAGGATGCTTCTCCTAATCCAGAGACAAATATAAATCTGGAATAATCATTGACACATACATGTGGCACAATATCTCCGAAAAAAATCATAGCAACAAAACACACAGCTTGGAGCCATTACCTATACCGATAAGTGATGCCAGTTGTTGACAGCTACGGTATTACCAACCAATATCAGGACAAAAGACAACAAGTTTGATTTAGGGTCATAAAAGAAGCAATCAAATGCCATTATTTAAAGACGAGGATTAAAGGTGAAGTTGTAATTACAATATTCCATACGAAGGTCAATATCTTCAAAAGTCATGAAGTCTTCAGTACAACGTAAGAGCTTTTCAGGGATGACCCTGTTGGACATAAATAAGAATGCATTCATGAATTTTAGTTTCCTAGAGATACAACAAAAAGCTTTGATTAAAGCAACGATATTATATTCTCTTCTTGTATATCATCTTCATCGGTATGATCTAATAATCAAGAAGCAGTCAGTTCCTCTCTCCAATCAGTAAGGAAGGAATAAGATATGAGTTTATTAGTTACTTACAAAGAATTGGTAGCCAGCGTGTACAACATGTTTATGACTATTTTCCAAACAAAGAGCCAGTATACAGTTAATATCAGCGATTGACATGGAACGTCTTATCAATGATTAGAAAGAGACGCACGATTGATTTGGTTGCAGTTGTCGACTCAGCACATGAGGAAGATATGAATGATAATGATATTAATCTTCAGTTTTAGAAAGCCCAATCCTTGGGAACGCGCACAATAACCGCATCTATTGATGAAAATAAAATGGCATAAAGACTGAAAGAATGTGGAAGGTAATTCATGTAGACCAAGTCTCAATTGACGCTGAGTCAAATCATTGGCTCAAATGATGAATGGGAAACAACCCAGTAAGTATTGTGGTTCGAAGTTAGTAGAAAATTTAACAATATATTGCCCTTACTCTACACATCGAAATGCAGTACCATTCTGATCATTGTGTAGAAAATTTTGTTGGCTATTTATGATTTATGATCACTTGTTTAATCCACACGATGAAGATCTGAGGAGCAATATGTCAGGAGGAGTGACTCGCAGACAAAGATGGTTTGACAGAAAGGTTGTGGAGTTCCCAATGAAGACGACTACAAGAACGCAATGATAGAACGGACAACTGCGGTTCTAGACACAGAAAGTAATCATGCAATTTCAGGCATTGAGCGCTATACTGTTTGGAAGACTCCATTCACGCTGTCAAGAGCTTTCATGAATTCGTGAGAAGGGAAAATTATATATTGAATATATCGATAAGAGTAACCATAGAAAAGAAGCTAAATAAAGTGATTAAGAAAAGCATTAAGTTGCGATTAAAAATTATTATTTACTGAAGAGGTGCGATTAATTAACGTGCAGTATGACTCTTCATTTGAAAAGTCATATCCTCATACGTAAGAAAGATATAAATAATGAAAGAATATCAAAGGAACCAAGACATATTCGAGAAAGAAGAATCATTCATATATATTTGTTTGGAGGAATAAGAAGCAACAGAATGGCTTTATAATGTAAATTCAAATATTTTATTTTAATAATAAAATAAAATGTCCTTTCTTTATTTTTATTGAAGGCATGGAGATTTAAACTGCAGTCAATTCGTCCTTTATAATCATTTTTTAATTCTGTAATCAATTTCGGTCAGAGAAGTGGACGAGGTCATCTATGGCATTTTCAACCTGATCATTTTAGATATTGTGAAATATTTAATTGTTTCTGAATCTGTGTCCAATCCGTCTCCCTAGCCTTGAGAGTTAAAGTGCAATTTGGGCTAGTTTAGAATTGTGTATATATTTGATTTGTCATGTCTTGATTATTCAATTGTTTATAGTTTATGTGCATAGAACATTATAAAGTTGTACATTATAATCTTCATTGCAGTTGACTCAAATCTGCTATTAAAACCTTATCAAAAATATTCATTTCAAACTATCTCATAACTTCATATTAATCAAGCTCAAAGACCTTGCCAGTCAGAGAACTCAAAAGCTTAAATTCGCTATAGAAAAGCCTTAAACCAAGCAGTCAGCATTTGAGGTGAAGGTCTGCCTGCCTGGGTGTAGCGGAACCTAAAGTGCAAGGGAATCAAAGTGATTCTCATTCATTGGCCAGAACTGATTATGGAGTCCTATTGGAGAATCGGCAAGCTCTTGGATTTCCAATCTGCGGTTTTGGTAACCAACATGAACAACCAGCAACAAGCCATTCATTCCAAGCAATGGCTGGCACCTATGAACCCCTTTGCTTTCATGTTCTTTTTATTTTTGCATTTGCATTTATGTTCAAATTTAGGCTTTGCTTTATTTTCTTCATGGTTAATTTCACAGCCTGTGTGGAACATTATGGACACTTGATGAATAAAATTACATTTCTAGAAAAATAGTGTATGATACTTGTCTTATTTCATGAGATATTGTTCTATTTTCATCATAATATGCAACTTATAGACATAAAAAGGTCACGTGATCACATAATGTTATGCTTGAACATAAACATTAGATAATCAATCATTTTCAGCAAGCATGGCTCTTTTTGTTTGAGCCGGTAGGTCAAATAGATAACAGTAACATGTGTTTGTTTCAAATCAGCCAATATAGTAGATAAGAAATGTTGTGAATCATCACTTTCCTTAATGCTTAGAGACATAATGGATTGCATAAATACAAAACATTTCTCTTGTGGTCCCTTTCAATGGCAATCAAAAACAGATGGAACATATCAAGAATCAAGTCTTCACAATCAAGATCTATCACAATCACACAAGCTCTAAGTCTTGCAACTGATTCTAAACTTTGGACTACTTTACCAAATGATGGATTATAAATATCACTCAATCCTTGAAAACTTTCTACAATCGATCAAAATACCTCCTTCATAACTTTCGTGTAGTAAGGATCGTGTGGCACTATTATCCTCATAACATGAACAATACACTGCATCACTGCAAGTCTTACTTCACTATCATGTCTCAACAACATTGCTTAACCAAAGGAATCACAGCAAGAAGGACGTTCACTTGTTTACTCTTAGAACCTAGCTGTTCTATTATGGATAAACTTTTCTCAATTACATCCAAGTCGCAAAGTAATCTATGCTTTGGTTGAGGCAAATTTGCAAGTTTCCTTTCTACATTGAAGAGCTTTTCTTCAAGAATTTGTTCTTTGTTCTTTGCAATAAATTCTGGTAGCTGCCTGAACATGTTTGTTCCCTGTCCTGAAATACTGTTTGACAATTTTTCCCCACTAAAATACCTCTACTTTGACTGCAATTTAACACTACCTATCACTGATCGGGCTGAATATATGCTAAAGATAAACACTAATGCTACCAAAAAAAACAACTTAGCTTCTAATATTCCCTTGCAAATCTTGTCTTACATTTTCAGTTTTGAAAGTTTTATCATTTTATTGAACAGTTTGTATTCAAAAACAGTTTCGAGTTTCTAAGTTCTTATATCTGATTGTAGCTAAGTTTTAAGTTTGCCAAATTACATAAGAAGCATATAATCATTAAAATAAAGATGCTGAAGCGAGGAACAATCAAAGGAAATCTCCGATATTGCTTCTTATCAAACTTAAGCACAAACAAGCATAGCTTGTCACTTAAGTAAGATCCCTTACTATGAATGATCGCAAATTTTGCATCAAAATTCACAAGCTTATGAAAAGATGTTAGATCAAACACTTGTTTGATTATTCCATCCAAGACATGACACTGATTCCTGAGAGGCACTATCTCAAACATTGGGCATGTCATCATCAATTAATAAATGTTGTATTGTCTGAGATAAATAAATCATTGTTTAAACTGAGATGCTGATCAGTGCCGAACTAAACACACGCTATACACTTAATAGTTCCAGGTTCACTAATCACTTATTCTTCAGAGGTTATGAATTTGCTACAGATTTGTATATGGTTGATTTTACAATATATAATGGAAATTGTGACAAACAGGAAAGGCACACATGTTGCAGAAAATCACCTCGATCAATGCATCTATGTTTAAGAAATTCTGATGCAAACTCGATATAATTCTACTCTACGTGTGTTCGATTATTTCCCAACAACATCCAGAGATTCCATGCTATTTGCTACCTCTCTGTCACCTCGGCCGGGTCAACTTCATCCCCAAAGTTAGAATGACTAGTCCAAAGAACTCTTGTGATGTTACAGAATAACTTTGTCGAGGAGAAGGAACTCTCGGGATGGCTCCCTTGTGTTCAGCTATTCATTATACACGTGTTCTACAATTTCCCATGTCAATGCTCCGGTACGAATTCAATGTTACTCAAGTCTCAAGACCATCAACAATACCAAGACTGACCTTTTTACTCGTCTGATATCTGTAGCTTCAAGACTTGAAAAGGGACGGCAATATATGCTACTGAATGGCTCGAAAATTTAATATAACTTATGATTCCTGAAACATTCTGTTACAAATTCCATTGCAAATATGTACAGTTGGAAACAGATACTCCCTGTCTAATGCTTGAACCATATTCTTGTAATCTCCCAACCCTTCTGTATGGTTTCACTTTCTACAAACTTCTATTACTGTTACCATATTTAGAAATTTATGCCTTTGATCATAATGCTGGCAGCTGCACCTAAAAACTTCCACCCAATGTTCTTGTAACGGCATCCAAGTCCCTGCCACCTGACCGAGCACTAAACACAACCGACCCAATAGTAAAGAATCAATTGCACCTTCGTCATTTTGCCAAATCTTTTCTCTCAATTCACAAGTCCAAGGAACTCTATCATCTCTGAATGGATTAATCTTGGTTCGACATGCTCCTGCTAAATGTTTGCTCCATCCACTCAATTCACACACCAAATTTGTGCGTTAAGTTTACAAGAATATATGGTCTTCTAATGTTTGCCGATAAAATATTCGCTCATCCAATAATTTTTGAGATTCCAAAGTATGGGAAAATATTTGTTACGTCATTTCTCATCCTTAAAACCCAACCATTAGGATAATCGAATTAAATTGCACTGAGCCCCAATCTTCTCCATTGGCAACAATGTTCATAAATTAAAGATTCCACAGAGATATAATATATGCCCAATACCAAAATATTATTTTAATATTTAACCCTTGCGATATATGAAGTCGGCAAAAATAATGAAGCTTGCCAATTAACTTAGTTAATATATTTGCCAAAAGAGATGTCTGAATCAATGTGTCCCTGAAAAATCACGGAATTACATTTTAAAAGGGCGAATTATTGATGAGCTGGGCAAAATTTTCAAGGTCTCCAAAATAATATTGAAGTCTGAAATTCATTCACAACAAGTGAATTGAAATGTATAATTCCTGCAATAATCTGACAGCAACACTGAATACTTCATATTTAATATTCACCCCGGCATTTATTATTTGTGCGCAAACATTCACTTTCTTTACATACATAGGCCCAATATATTAAAACCAAGGTCTGTCATTCGACTCATTCCTATTTAAGAAAGGTGAATTCCTGAAATAATATGGTTCACGGTAATAGTCTGCTCCCGGATACTATGTCACTGATTTCACAATTAAATCAAACCCCAAATAAAATATTGAATTTTTTAAAATCTGCAATACCCTTGCCAATTTCTTCGCAAATGCAAGATACTAAATCTACCCAACAGGATGGCAAGTTTGAGGCTTTGATACGACTGTAATATCCTATTGGATATTTTCCCCAAATTTTCTCACAAACAAATTTTAGATTACAATAGATAGCTCATGCAATTAAAACCAGTAAATATTAACCAGCCATATGATTATCTCTAGAAATGTTATTGTTTTATAAACCAGCAACCAGCAATAGAATAACTTCATAATACCAAAATCCAACCTTAAATACAGTAATACAGTCAGATTAGAAATACAAGAAAGAACATGTAAGCTCTGCATGAACTCAGTCTCAAATCCACTGCAATGATGAATCAGGTCTACATCCAATCCACCAGTGTTTACCGTACGGGATAAACGGTTTATTAATGCATATAGAAAATAGACAAGAACATGTAACACAGCAATACTCCTTTTATTATTCGCATACATGCCAAAGAGATTACATAATGCTTCCAATGATGATTCCAACTATGATCCAAAGTCCATTTCGGACAGTGTACATAGACCATTCCGAAGGGTTGACTCAACTGTCGCGCCCATTCAGAAATAATTAATTCTACTTGTCGGCTACATAATAATTACAGAATACATGCTAATCTACCCGTCGGCTATTTTATAACTTTACTGACAACAACCAGAATTGGCCTAAAGGTTTCTGTCATCAGGTTTGAGTAGAAAGATGTAAGCTCTCCCAATGTTTCTCCAAAAGAAACTCAAAAACCGCTGCAAAATAATAACACTAAGCATGCTGAAAATGAGTTCCTTCTCCTCTTTTAAGTAAGCACAATAGGATGACTCTTTCTCTTGCTTGTCTCTTCATTTTTAATTCTCTTTTCCCTTTTTAATTATGTTTTCTCCACTTAAGAGAATAATATAACTTTATAAGATAAGTGACTTATTAATTCCTCTTTTTAATTTTAGGGTCACTTTATTAAAACAATTTAATATTCAGACATTAAAATAAATATGATGTTGAACTCATAAAGCCATGTATGAAAGCTTTTCGAAAAGCTCTCTACAAGAAGCTCAAAGTCCGATATTGCAATCTAGAAATACAAACACCAGCTGACTCACTATAAAGAGTAGGTATCAGAAACCCTTGCTATCTTGACTATGATCTACCTAAAGGTGAAGATGCATATGTCAAAACTCATATTGACCCTTAGCAAGACTTGGTTAGCCCACGTGACCATGATGGAAAGGGCTGACAATGTTTCAAAGGTTGATGGCTAGAAAAGGGGACATTACATTTACAGCCTACCAGAATTCTTTTTGCTCTACACATTTCCCAACTGACTTTGTTGTGAAAATCAATCCCAATATACTTGTACTCATTTACTATCTCTAAAGGATTGCCTTTGAAAAGAAATGTGTTTTGGGTATTCCCATTTCTCTTCAATGTGAGGATCATCACTTTTGTTTTTCTAGTGTTCACTTGCATCCCAACTTCATGGCAAAAGGTATCGAGCACCTTCAAGTGGTTCTTCAACCCATAAACCATTTTAGCAAATAAAAGGATATCATTTCCATAAACATATTGAGCTAGTCAAACTTCATCACTATTTGTCTTGTTTAGCCATTCTTCTAACTTATCAATATATAAATCAAATTAAGTTGGTGAGAGAGGACACCCTTATTTGACACCTATATCACTGTCAAAGCACTCTGACATCCCATTTATAACTTTGATTCTATTCTTGATCTGCCCATAAAGTCTGTGTATCTATTACAAACATAAATGGTTGAATACTTAACTTATTAATCAGAGATCAAATGATCTATATATACAAAGAGGAGAGTCGAATAGAATAGAAACATTCTATTATAGACTACACCTATATATTAGAAACATTCTAATATTTACAGAGATACAATAAGATACAATAGTAAGCATTAAAAAAAACATAAAGATTATTCTAATACCCCCCCTTAATGCTCAATCTATTTACTACACCAATAGATCCCCTGAATTTAACAAAATTGTCAGGACCAAGGGGTTTTGTGAAAATATCTACTGGTTGCTCTGACGTAGGGACATAGAGTAACTGAATAGATCCATCTTCTACTAACTGTCGGATGTAATGGCAATGAAACTCTATGTGCTTGGTTCATTCATGAAACACTAGGTTCTTGGCAAGTTTGAGTACTCCCTGATTGTTTGAAAACAAAGAAGTTGAAACTGCTTGAGGAATATGCATATCTACAAGCATCTAACAGAGCCAAACTACTTCACAAGCTGCCTTGACAGCTCTTCTATATTCTGCTTCTATAGAGGAGAGTGCCCGTGCCTGTTGCTTCTTACTAGTCCAGGTAACTGCTGCAGATCCGATACTGAACACATAGCTAGAAGTAGATTTCTTGTCATCAACTAAGCCAGCCCAATCGGAATCGGTGAATCCACTAAGTTGAGGAGTAGCACTCCTTGTGTAAAGAAGACCATAATCTGAAGTACCATGTACATAGCGCAACACATGTTTCGCTGCAATCCAATGATCAGTCTTGGGGTTTGTCATGAACCGTGATATGTAGCTGACTGCAAAATTGAGATCAGGTCTGGTAGTAGTAAGGTAGATAAGACTACCTACTAGTTACCTGAAGAGTGTTTCATCTACAGGAGAATCAAATCGTGCAGACAATTTCAGACCAATCTCCATAGGAGTGGAGGCAAGTTTGCAATCCTGCATTCAAAACCTGTCAAGCAAATTTTTGGCATAGTTGGACTGAGACAAAAAAATATTGTTGTCAGTCTGCCAAACCTCAATACCTAAACAATAATGAAGCAATCTGAGATATGCCATATCAAAAGTCCTACATAGATCCTGTTTGATTTCTGAAATCAAAAGTTCTAAACTCCTAGTAATGATCAAATCATCCACATAGACAACAAGAAAAAGAATATCATTACCAAAGTGTTTAATATACAGATTACTGTCTAACAGGCTGCGCTGAAATCCCTGAGCAACCAAGTACTGATCAATCTTTATGCACCAAGCCCGAGGGGCCTGTTTAAGACCATAGAGGGCCTTCTAGAGTCTACATACTTTTGGTTCTAAACCGACAACCTTGAAACCTGGGGGCTGCATCATGTAGACTTCTTCCTATAATTCACCATTGAGAAAAGCCCTCTTCACATCCATCTGATGAACTTTCCAACCATACTGAGCTGCAATGGCAAGAAGAAGGGGAATAGTGCTCATCTTGGCTATCAGAGCAAAGGTCTCCTCATAATCAATGCCTTCGCACTGGGTGAATCCTCGAGCAACAAGTCTAGCTTTGTATTTGTCCAAGGTACCATCTGCATGGTACTTGACCTTATAGACCCATTTACAGCTAATGGGTTTCTTCCCAAGAGGGAGATCTGAAAGAACCCAGGTGTAATTCTTTTGAAGACTCTAAAGCTCAGCATCCATTGCCTGTTCCCATTCTGGAATTCCTTTGGCCTCTACATATGTCTGGGGCTCAGGGATACTATGGATGTTGGCCGTAAGAGCAACATTAACTGTGTTGTGCTAAATGCTCTTATTTCTGGAGGTTCTACCCTCAATGAGTTCATCAGGACGAAGATCACTAATCGTTTGAGTCCACCATTTTGGTTAAAGAGTAGAGGAGCCAATATCAGATGTTGTCTGAATAGCTGGATGAGGAGCAGGAGTAGGAGTTGTAATATCTAGAGGTGGCTAAGGTGGTGTATCAGTAGCATCAGATGACTCATATAAAATAGAAGGACCCAAGTCAGAGATTGCTGAAGACTAAATCTCGAAATGTGGCGGGGAGGCAAAGAGCTAAAATGGTCCAAGTTCCTCATCAAACACAACATCACGACTGAAGATTAAACAATCAGTGTTTACATCAATCAGTCTGTAGGCCTTATGTGTGTGACTGTATCCTGTAAACATGAGTTTCTGGCTTTTGGAATCCAACTTAGTGCATTTGGCATCAAGAATCCATACATATGCTAGAGAGCCAAAAACTTTCAAATGGTCGATCCTAGGTTTACGACCAGACCAAGCTTCCTCAGGAGTCTTATGGTTAACTGCAAGGGTGGGTGGCCGGTTAAGAAAGTAGACAGCTGTGGATACTGCTTTTGCCCAATATTTTCTGGGAACATTTATATGTTCTAGCATAGCCCTAGCCATTTCTGTGATGGTACGGTTTCGACGCTGTACAACACCATTTTGCTGAGAGGTGTGAGGTGTGGTCAACTGATGTCTAATGCCATGAGTAGTACAAAAGGCAAAGAAAGCAGAAGAACAGAATTCCCCCCCATTATCGGTCCTAAGAGTATGAATGGGGGAACCAGACTTTTTTTCTACTAGAGTTTTAAACTGCTGAAATACAGGAAAAGCATCTGACTTTTTCTTAAGAAAATATACCCACATTTTGGGACTGAAATCATCCACAAAGAGTAAGAAGTACTTGTTCCCAGTAATAGGAGTATTCATAGGACCACATACATCAACGTAGACCAGCTGGAGTACTTTAGATGTCCGCCATGATTCACCATCCTTAAATGGTGTCCTATGTTGTTTCCCTGCTTGGCAAGCTCCGCAAACGCAATGGTTCTGGGTCTAGATATCAAGTAGGCCATGGACTAAATTATCCCGAGCAAGTTGTGCTAGATATTGAATGTTCAAGTGACCGTATCGCTGATGCCAGAGGCTACTGAGAGCGGATGATTTGGTGATGAAGGCACGCTCAAGGGAATCGCCTAAATCTACAAGCCTATAAATACCATGATCCTAAAGACTGACAGCAAGTGTAGTGCAAGAAGCACGATCAATAATCGAACACTTATTTCCACTGAAAACGACATCCAACTGAGAGGAGTGCTTCATAATTTGACTAACAGACAGAAGATTATGTTTCATGCTAGGAACATAACATACATTGACAAAAATGAGTCTTCTTCCTCCAGACCAAATCTGAACATTGCCCTTGCCAACAATATTGTATTCTTCACCGCCTCCAAAGTTTACTGAGTCAAAATAAGGAGTGAATTCAACAAACCAATCACGCCTATGAGTGAAATGTCGAGAGGCACCGAAATCTATGTACCAGGCAGAAGATTTCACATGACCTGCAGGTATGCTGGCCATAAAGGCATGGTAGATAGATTCTTTCTTCTCTGAGTGTTGGGCAGCATTGGCTTGCTTTTTAATTGAGTCTGACTTCTGATGCTACTGATATAGATGCTCATAATATGTGAATATCTCAAATGGCACAAACTTCGAGGTGAGAAAATGAAAGACCTAGAAAAATTGGAGGACCTAGAAGAGAGCTCGAAAAACTCAGAAATAATATGTTGTTGAAATCCGAATCCGTTGGCTCAAAAATTGAGGCACAAAAATCAAGGCACCCAAAAAAAATTTGACGACAACCCATTTGAGATCTCGAAAAACCCACTAAGAATATGTATTCAAAATATTTTTCCGACCCCAAAAATAAGGGTTTCGGGTAAAACCCTAGCCGACAGATTGGAGAGTCGATTTTGCAAAAAAAAGGCAATTTCTTGGAAAGAAATGGCTGATTTTTGTCTTAGATTTTTGGCACAGAGCAAGATTTGTAGGTTGAGATTAGTTTGGCCTCCGAAATCCTCCAAAATCCATTAAAAAAGACACATGAACGGGAGGCAAATCGGCTGCAAGAACAAACCCGGATGCAAACGCGTTCGGCGATTTTCGTCAACCCTAGTTCAAGAATTTTCTTCAAACCGAAAAACCGTAGGCAAAAACCACAATTTTTGTAGACGATTTGCATACCCGACTTTCAGAATTTGTAGACGATTTGCAAGGGAAGAAAACCTGCGATTTTCCCAAGGAAGGACCAAAGATGTGCTGCGGATTTCAAAGTCAAACCCGTGATTTGCAAAACCAGACGCAACAAAAGAAATCACAATTTTCAGAGAGAAATTTTGAAAAAACAAAATAGATAATTTCAATAAAGAAATTATAAATTTTTTTTCCCAAAAAATTACTCTAGCTCTGATACCATGTTACAAACATAAATGGCAGAATACTTGACTTATTAATCAGAGATCAAATGATCTATATATACAAAGAGAAGAGTCAAATAGAATAGAAACATTCTATTCTAGACTACACCTAAATATTAGAACCATTCTAATATTTATAGAGATACAATAAGATACAATAGTGAGCATTAAAAAGAAACATAAAGATTATTCTAATAGTATCGTAGTCCCGAGATCAACAAGAATCTTTAATTCTTCCATTCTACCCCAAAGTTTGTCGTGTGGTACCATGTCAAAGGCCTTTTTAAAGTTGACGAAGCAGCAAAAGGCCTCATCACCTCGTGTATTTCATATTTTTTTAATCAAGAATCTAAGTGTGACACCATGATCAATAGTGGAATGCTTTGGTCTCAAATCATCCTGTGACTTAAACTAGCCTGCCCTTGGCTCTTTTACCTTCTATTTCTGCCCACCTATTGATTTTGCATTCAACCATTCAAACAAAGAGCTTCCCAAGGAGGGGATTAATCATGATAGTGTGATAATTTAGTGGATTATTTATGTCGCCACAATTGTGAAGAGGAATCACAATGCTAGTAGTCCAATTTTCAAAAAAGTCCTCTTCATTAATATTGTTGAAGATACAACTGATATGAGTTGCAAGGACATCAATTCCCCAATTCAATGCTAGCCCATCATTATCTTTGACTTCTAGCCCTACCACCCACTTTATGCCTTAGAAGATATCTAAAATGATGAAAAGCTCAATTGTGACATTAATTACCAATGGACTATGCTTATCCTGTACGTGCTCATATAAAATCTCTACATATTCAAGCCATTGGGACCCTACCATGCTATTCTCTATTTGCTTCCTCTTTTGCTGTGGCTATTTCCAAAAATGATCGGGATTTTCTCCAAGTGTACTTAGTTTCATCCTTCATATGCTCACATAAATGCCCTTAGTTTCATCCTTCATTTGCTCACATATTTGCCCTTAGTTTCATCCTTCTTGTGCTCACACATTTTCTTTTTTATAGCTATCATTCTTATGCTCACATATTTTCCCTTGGTTTCATCCTCCTTGTGCTCACATATTTTTCATTTTTATAGCTTAACAGCTTTTCATACTCTTTCTTGTTTCTTTTACTCATTCCTCTCGAATTTATTTTTGCTAACTTGCACTTATCATCAAACCAAGGGTTTGTCAGAAAAGTATTTATTGCCCCTTCAGGTCTTAGTTCTTTTACAATCCTCTAATGACAATTGGAGGAACTAAGGTGTATTTGCTTACAAATTGCTGCTTCGTGTGCTCAAATTCATACTCAGAAATCCTAATAAGCCGTTTAAGCGAATCCTTGAAGATTTCCTGATTTTCCTGTCATTAGAATTCTGCCATGTGAGGGTATTTTCTTTTCCGTAAGATGAATTTGCTCTCCCTGCTGCTTGTTTAAACGAATAGCCATTTTTTAGAAAACAGGGTTGTGGTCTGATTTTAGCCCTATTGGGCATTTTCCTATATCTCTTTTACAATTAAGAAGTAACCTTGCGAGCATAAAACATTGTCAGCAACACTTCGTCTATTGTATGTTTTACAAGTGATGTTTCCTAAATTTTGCTACACTTATATACTATTACATATGACCATGTTGTACAAATTGCATAAGCCCAATAATTCTGCCCCGTAATGATTAGCATTGCCCTTGCTATCTTCTAAAGACATTTCCCAAAATTGATCCTTCTCCTCTTCTAAACATGATGGATCACTTCTCTCTTTGTAACTTCTCTTTAGGTTGAGAGCTTGATTGTCCATTGTCTTAGCATTATAATCTCCTAAGACTTCACCCAAAGTATTTAAAACAAAAATATCATTTTTCAGCATTGTGTAGGAGTCTTCGCAATCTAGGTTTCTCTTCTTATATATTTTTGAGCCCTTTGGAGCAAAGTTACATGCAGCCACTTTTATTGAAACTTGATTTTATGATATTTTCAGTCATATGTACTATTTATCTGAGCCTTCTTTCTCTATATTTATAAGTATGCCCCAAGTTTCCTTATTTAAAACAGTTGTTCCTCTATAACTTTTGTTGTTATTGGTTCTTTCATTCCAAACCAAGACTTTTTTATATCACTCAAACTCTGGAACTTTACATCCATCATGCCCATATGTCTCTGTAAGAAAGATAATGTCTTTACTTCAGCTAGGGGACCTAAAAAGGTCCTCTTCTCCATGGATAACATCTACAATTCCAACTAACCAGAGTTAAGTGTTCTTGAGAGGCCTTGAGTTTCTATTTCTTATGTTCCATTTCTTATAACCTCAATAGCTCATTTGCAGTTGGAGCAAGTATCGTATAACCTTTAAATGCTGCTCATTCCACATTATGGTGTTAACAGTACCTTAAACCCTATCAAGACTACAGTGAAATAAAATTGTTAAGGACAACTAGTAATCTCCAATGCATACGGGATTTCCCTCCACACGAGTCTGCACATAGCTCTCCACACAGCTCTTCTCATTGCTTCAACAAATATGCAAATTATAGAATTCGGCAGTGCGTGTCACACTTCCATTCAACGCCTATTGCAATGAAAACACCCAATTCATAGTTTATTTTGTGCTTGTGAAAGATGGTTACCGTGAATGCCTGAAGTCGCTACCATTTGAACATTTCATTCTTCATATTCCATAAGATTGATGAGTGCTGTGATGCCAAGTGAAAACGGTGAGTACTTGATTGATTATGCATTGAAATGAAACAAGGATTCCTACAGGTGAATATGCCAACAGGTCAATGACGTTAGGAGTTGAACAGTTGATATAACTGCAACTGCACTGTAAATAACTACCTTAAATGAAGCAGTTAGGCTGGAAGGCATTATACTCTTTACAAAACAAGTGCAGGAACACAGAATTATGGGATTGGACGACCATGAAAACTCTTTTTGGTTTGCTGGTCACCCCGGTTATTCTATACGGATGTGAAGTGCGGGGCGGTAGTATGTCCGAACAGAAATGGCAGCAGGTAGAAAGAATTCAAAAACACTTCATCGCATGCAATCTTAAAGTCAAGACCACAGTTCCGTATGAGATCCTTTTGGCGGAGGTGGGTTCCTTTCCATTAGAAGCCGTCGCATTGGTCTGGATGCTAAGCTATTTAAAGAAAACCCAAGGTCTGGAAACACATCACTGACCCAAGCTCGTCATAGAGGAAAAACTTGTTAGGTGGAAAAGCACATGGATGAAGCAAAACGACAAATGGATGCGAAAATGGGATATCAACATCCAAACTTGCCCGGATAACATTAAAGAAATAAAGAAGTATGTCAGTGAAAATTTCCCGCAATATTCTATGGACAAGACACATAGGGCGGAAAAAATCTTATTACACTAAAGAATTTAATCTCACTTCTAGTCATGATGAAAAGGCCTATATAAGAGCACCTATTAATTGGAAAGCAAAAATGTTGATGGCACAACTTAGAACTAGTTCACATCGGCTGCGATGTGAAACTAGTAGATGGCAAGTTCCAAAGGAAGAGTGGGCAGACAAAACGTGTTTGTTCTGTACTATGGGAACAATTGAGACAGAGCAGCACTTTGTCAAGGAGTGTCTGGCATACAACGACATCAGATCTGGTTATACAAAAATATTGCAGAACAAGGACTTCAACTATCTATTCGAGGAAGATCAAGTGAAGAGAACAGCGGATTTGATTATCAAACTTCAGAGAAGGAGAGACAAGTTAACCAAAACTTTGCAACTGACTAGTTGCGCTCCTGTCTGGGGAGGGTGATTGTGTGGGTCCCATAGGCTACTTTAGTCTCGTGGACGTCATTAAAATCTATCATATCATATCATATCATGCCAGCACTACTTACTAGGGCAGTGCAGAGAATTTCAGGTACGTGAAGCAGTACCAGCATTAGGGAGACAAAGCGCTGCCAACTTCGGGTGCTTCTGCACTTTCACTGGAGGTGATGCTGGTGTCAGGAATGGGGTGTATAGCAGAGTTGCTGAGGAGACGATGGTATATGGTGGCTGTATGTAGTTTTAGTTCGGGTTGCAGGCTACTAGTTTCAGATTGACATTTCTGTTTTCTTGCACTTGTAGCGGTAATTTTAATTTGTGTAATTGTTTGTTTCATAATGTGGTTTAGATGGACGATAAGTCCATTAATAGATTCCTAAAACTATAATAAAAACCCATATACATTGCGACTCAACTGCGACCAAAGGTTCGAATTATCTCTAACAGCATTAAGATTCTATTTATGATTTCTAAATAAATGCAGAAGTTTTAGATTTATAGTCTTCAACAAACTTACATGTGGACAATGGAGAACAATTCCTTCCTTCTTGCACAAATACGGAGGATTCTGCACAGATCACGAATATTATCGTCTCCGTTAAACTACGATCTAGTTAAATACGATCCGTCTACATGATCAACGCTAGAGTTGTTGAAATGCTGTAAAACAGAATTTAGTTAAGAATACTGACTATTCGGTTCCAGACAGGAGGCAAGGAAATGGTTGCAGCAAGCACAATGGCACAGAGCAACAGTATAGAAATCTTCCTGTAAATCCTGTCATCTTTTCCAAAGTAAATAGAGGAGAAATTCCATCCTTTAATTTTAAAGTCCTGCTGTTGTTTGGCCTGAGGAAATTGTGTTTCTTTTTCTTTCGATTGTACAGCAGCGGCAGCGGCAGCGGACGGAGAGGTGGAAGATGAAGATCTGGCGGAGGCGGATCCAGAGTGCCTCAGTTCCGCTCCCCCCAAATCCATTTCAAAATATAGTACTCGACCTCAGAAATCTTATTCCTGCCGCTCAGGATTCGATTGGTCTTCCTAAACTTAAGAGCGTTGATCAATTAAAAAAATTCTACGATCTTCTTCGGACACCATTGTTTCAGAATATGTTTCTCTGTTTCCGTCGCATATTTATCGGCGCCAATAAATCTGTGCACTTGAAATCATAAAGGGTTTAATATAGATTCCATCCGAGCAGTGGTGTTTTTTGTGCACTCTATACCTTTTTATGAATATTTTAAATGAATGAATGAATGATTGCAAAGATTTTATTGACCTTTATAAGGCCAAACAATCTATGAAACTGAGAGTTTGTAGCATTAAGCAATTTTTATTTTTTGATTTTTTATTATAAATTTTAATAAAACAAAATTAGTTGTTTAGTTGATCTTATTTATTTATATTGTGTTTATCTTACAAATTATTTGAGTTTTCTCCTACTAAGTCTTTTCGGACCTCTTCCATCTACTTGTCTAACATCTAAAATGATGTGATTATGTCATCAATTGTGTTATTATCAGTATGTCTTGTCTTTCCTTTACAGTCCCTAGATATGCTTTCACACCATATTTTTCAATTGGACACTTGAAGTCTTGAATGTAGTAAGCCTTTTTTCTACCAATGTTATTAGTCTACATGATACTCTGAAACTTCTTTAAAACAAACTTTTTTATGTCTTCAACTATGTTAGGACACTCATATAGCTTAATGTTCCACTTATATAACTATTTTTTATTTTGCTTCATCCAAGTTTTCTTCTTTAGTTAAGAACCGAGCTCCTTTCACAATTTTTGGCTGCCAATGGTCATGCATGTTTTCAGCCTTCTTTAAGTAACTAAGAAACTAAATTATCATTGAAGCCTCTATCAGAAAAGTATCTGCCTCCGCCAAAAAGATCCATAAGGCTTGAAGTTTTTTAACTTTGAGATTGCTTGTGATTAGGTGTTTCTAAATTCTCTCTAGCTGTCTACGTCTACAGTTTGACATGTTGCCACCCCAAACCTCGCAGCCATAGAGAACCGCGGTGTGACCATCAAACCAAAAAGAGCCTTCTTGGTTTTCCAATCTTAGAGTTTTGTTGTCCTACATCTATTTAGGAGTAAAAATGAAGCTTTATAGCCCCCTTATATCCTTTGCGCTCTACATATCTCCCAACTGAGCTTAATTGAAGTCAATCCCAAGAAACTTGTATTCTTTGACAATTTCCAATGGGTTACCTTCAAAGAGGAACGTAATATGTTTTCTTTTTCCCCCTTAAAGATAAAATTGTGATTTTGGTTTTGATAATATTCACCTTTATCCCAACTTCCTAGCAAAAGTGCTCACAGGGCCCTAAATGGTTTGTTAACCCTTGAGACATTTTTTATATCAAAATAAGATCGTTTTGTACAAAAGAAGATTCACCACATACCCTGCCAAATGAGCACCTTCCCCCTCTCTTTTACTTAACCAAGTCTCTAGTTTATCAATGTATAACCCAAACAAGGTAGGAGATAAAGGACGTTCATGTTTAACATCAATTTCACTATTGAAATATTCAGACATTCCTTCACTAGTTTTAATTTTGGCTCCAACTATGCCATATAACTTATGCACCACCACTCTACACTAGTTCTAATTTTGGCTTTGTTGAAGTCCACAAAACAACAAAAAACTTCTTCTCCTTGATGACCCCATATTTCTCTATTAAGTATTGAGGAGTGATGTAATGATCAATGGTGGAGTATCTAGATCTGGAACCTTCTTATGGTCTTCCCCTTTTACCCTCACCTTATGCCCAGATGTTGATTTTACGTTCTATCATGCTCCCAAAAAAAGTTTGCCAAGAAGTGGGTTAACCATAATAGTGTGGTAGCTAGATGGATTATTGTTCTCTTGTAATGCCCCCCTAGGGAATCCAAGAGAAATTAAGTTAAAACATACAACTAAGTTTAGAGAATAAATTTTATTTTAAGAGTTTACAAATAGTAATGTAACAGTAATGTGGAAGCAAAGTAACACAAGATAATGCATGCACACAATGTAACTCAAAATATAGATTACAAATCCTAAGGGCTCCTTAACATAAAATTATGTATTAAATTAAATCCACTAAGTATTGTACACTCGAAAGTGTCCCACTCTAAACCCTTCTATCCAAACGATTCCATGAGTTTGGAATGCTTGGATGCCGGCTTAGAGCTCCCTATCCATGGAGTGCAAGAGAGTATATTTCAAGAATAAAAAGGCTCTCAAATGAGCCTTAGAGATACTCTTCTTGCTAGTAAACCATGCAATGGGAGGTTCCAAAGACAAGATGCAAGAATGCAAATGTCTCAAGGAGTTCCTCAAGAATGCAATGCAAACTAAGCTAAGATGATAATGCAAAATGCAGCTATTCTAAGCATGGATGAGAGTGTTACAAAACCAAATATTTAAACTATGTGATATTATTGCAAGAAATCAAAGTTAAACTAAAATGCAACTATGCTAAGAATGCCATATGATCTTATGCTAATGTGATGGAATGAGAGAATGAGACAAGAAATGAGAAGTTCTCCACAAAGCTCCAAAGAAATCTATTAGAAAACCTGCAGCATAACAATGTTCAAAAGATGGATTGATTGAAGGGGAAAGCTCTCTCCCTTTTAAAGATGCATGGACGGTGGAGATCAAGATGAAGATGGTGGATGATCAACGGTGGAATTTGAAAATAGGAGTGATCCATGTGCACACACAAATCAACCAATAGAATATAAGTTGACTTGTCATATAAGACAAAAGTCACAAAGCCTTTTCTTTTAATTGTAAAATAGAAAAAGGACTTTATGTGTGCACTTTAAGTGGGTTAGAAGAATGGGGTCTTTTATTTAATTAAAAGGGGACATGTTCTTTTAATCAAATAATGAACTTAGGATAGCATTGTCAAACTATAGGTTATAATCAAATAAATTGATTATTAGCAATTTGGTCTAGGTAAATGATTAAATTAATTTAGCCAAAATGCTGAGAAGGGGGCTAATAGTCTAGATGACCATTTTTAGATGATTACATTTGCCCCTCTTTGACTAATGTGTGATCGATCTGGGAACACATTATGTCAAAGAAAATAGAAAGCCAAGTAGGTAGTGGTAGATATAGATGTCTGATTTCGAAGAGTGAAATGCAGAAATAGATAGCAAGTCCTAAATGCACAGCCTGATAGCAGTAGTACTAAACACTAGGAAGATGATGTTAGGATCTTAAAAGAATTCTAACACCTAGCAAAGCGAATATATTGAGAGCAAGTGATAAGATCAAACAAATGCTCCTAAGAAATAGATAGCTGTAACAATCAGCAATAGAGTATTTTTGCCCCCTCGGGATCGAAATTGAAATGAGGTAAGGGGATGCAAAAAATTGGCTAGAAATGAGAAAATTAGAATATAGCAATGTCCAAGATGACAGATAGATGATTAGAACCCAAGAATGACTATATAAAAAAATTGATAAAATGCCCCAGTTTGACTAGAGTTGACCTTGAAGGATATAGCATAAAAATAAGGTCAAAATGAGTAGAAAGGTGATTTTAGACATGAAATAGTGAATTTAAGTAGATATGAAGTATAGAAATGATGAAGACATGAAGAAATGAAGATGCCCGAGTGATGATTCAGAGATTAGACCTCAAAAGGTCAACTAACTGCTCAGAAGAAAGTAGAATTTTAAAAGACAATTTTGACCATCAAGATTAACTCGAATTTGGATTTCGATCCCGAAAATGAATCTAGGATGTTTGAAATTATTTGAGAGGTCAAAAATTTATATAATGTGATGATAAGATAGAAAAGAGATGAAGCGAAAGATTAAGAAGGTGAAAAGACATGAACAAGAAGAAAGTAAAGAAATATATGAAAGGAGTTAGCTGATATGTCCACAAAAAGATGAAGAGAGAGCTCTCCCCATATGCAAGAATGCAAGACTAAGCTAGAAAATGAACCTAAAATGCAAGCTAACATGCAAAGTGGTTTACCAGCAAGAAGTGCATAACATTTAGACTCTTAATTTCATCATTGAGCATTTATTAGGGACATCATGAGATCATACAACCATCACTAGTATAACTATGAGGATATGAATATGATCGATATTAGATAGGTATGTGAAAATCCAATCTAAGCATCAGAGACATGTAAGTCAAGATAACTACACGATTAGATTCCCTAAGTTTAATTTAGCAATATTACACTTATATCAAGGCATAAGCGCCAGGATAAACCCTGAGTGTGATCTTGCAAAACAGTCAAGGATGATACATTTATAAGTCAAAGTGTTGAATAGGTCAAGCATAAATGCTTACAACACTATAGACAAACAAAAGTATATCCACAAGCAGAAATCAAGAAAATATGTCCCATGCCCCCAGTCTTCTAGTCAATGACATCCTTGAAAGACTATTAGGGAGGGAACACCTGGCAAAGAAATCATCATAGACAGCACACAAAGTAGATAAAGATCAGCATAGCTCAGTCATTTAAGTGTTAAAGTGCGTGTGTGTAAGTCACTTGGCCATTTCTTCCAGACTTGATTCTGATAGTGAGATATCACGACATCGGACCGTAGGTAAACTATCTGTAAAGTGTTAAAAAAACACTTGATGTCAAAGTGGGGGAAGTGTTGAGAAACACTATTTTGTGAGTTGTCAAAGAAACCCTAATCCACAAGAATACCTCAATAGGCTAAGTAGCTATGCCCCCAAGATGAGGACAAGAAACAATTCCAAGCCAGGAAATGTGTAGCGAAGTGGATGATTGAGACTGATAGACATAGGTGCGAGGGTTTCAAGTAGTGCCTGTTTCTAGGTTTTCACCACTTGACAGATTTATTCAGGACTTTTTTCAAATTTTTTGTATTTTTGATTTTTTTGGTGATACATCAAAGTACCTATTGCTAGGTTTTCACTAAGAAGATCCTTTTTTCAGGACATTTTTTTATTTTTAGAATTTTTTCAGCATCATATATGATTTTTTGGATTTTTTTAGAAGATTTTAGAGATTACTACTTCTCAAGCAAGATTACATCATTTTCTCCTAATGTCTAGCAAGGTATAGGACATGATGGAGAAACAAGCCAGTGGATAAGCAATAATGCATAAGAAAGGAATGTGAAGCAAGTGAAAGTGATCCTCAAGAACTGACTCCTCAAGAGTACCCAAGCTAGGGAAAGAGGTGAAATAGTCATATGAAGCATATTTTGGATAAGCAATGGAAGGAATGAGAAAGATAGCATGTAGGATAAGCAATGAAGCCAACAAGTGAGATAGCATGAATTGTGTAGTCCAAAAGAGTAGACATGTCAAGAGACCTATGAGAACCATGTTTCATTTATTATGATCAAGACCAAGGGGTCAACTAGATAGGATAGTAATGGGATAGAGCAATAAGAATAAAGCTCAAGATAGAGGCTATGAGTGAATGGGAGAGCACAATAGAAAATCTGGTGGATAAGATAACCAATATGCAAAGATAGCTCAACATTGTCAAGATCAAAGAGAGAAGAGGGGATAGATGGATGATGAAAGAATTACGCATGATGCCTGTTTGCCAGGTTTTCATCATGGTAGTTATCTAAGGTGCCACAAGAAGTAGTTTTCACCCTAGGATAAATTTATTTCTCTTTACTTTTGCTACCAAGGTGCCACAAGAAGTGGTTTTCACCGAGGCACATTTTCATTTTTTCTTTTTTTGAATTTTTAGAAAGAGCTCAAGCTTTTTGAATGTAGATAGTGCTCCTATATGAAAAATAAGCCATGATAAGCCAAGACCATAGAAAGGTATGCTCAAAGATGTTGATAGGGTGATGAAAGGGAAATGGTAGTAGGAAGAATATATGGAGGATAAGAGTTCATGTATAGAAAGTTAGTGTAAGCTTTAGAGGATTTCATGACGGTAGTTGAAATATTGGACGAGATCAACATTGACACACACCTTGAAGGGTATTGGAACAATGGAGGAATCATGGATGAAATAGCTTGAGATTTAGATGTATGAGGTGGTAGAAGAGATTTGGAAAAAAGTGGAGTGAAAGGCTTTGGAATATTTTTAGAAAGATTTTTGGAAGAAGATGGAATGGAAGCCTTTAGAAGCTTGAATGTCAACTTTGAAGTATTTTCAATATTCAAGTCTTTTAAAAGAGACTTGGGAATCCACATAGCTTTAGATTTTCCTTGTTCTTTGGGTGCTTGAGATTGCATTTCTTCAATGATGGATTTAGGAACCCACATTTTCTTTGATTTAGCTCTCTGAGTAGTGGACCTTTGCGGTCTTTTTTGTGCATTCTCCTTCTTAGCATTCACATGTCGATTAGATGGGACATAGTGATCTTTATTTTTCAATGGATTCTTATGTTTATTCTCACTTCCAAAGGACTTGGGATCTGTGGATGAATAAGGATGATATGACTGGTTTAGATGTATAGATGGGTGAAAAGTCATCAAGGATGAGTGTCTTTGTTGATCTCGAGGTATGATGGGAGAGCCAGGAGTGGAAAGTGTAGGAGATGAAGGAACATAAGGTCCCAATATAGATGGAAGGTTTGAAGGCTTTAGCTTTGATGGATAAGGACCAAGGATAGATTTAGAAGATGCAAAGGGATAGTGGGAAGGGATATCAACATCTTTAGAGTAAGCAACATGGTCAAAGCCATCAATAGACTCATGAGTACCTTTGATAGGAACAACATTTTTAATAGAAGCACTTGAAGCTTGAGCACAATTTTGAAGTGGATGTGGAGAAGTAGAACATGATGGGATGCTTTGATCTTGACAAGTAGCTTTGGATAGCATATGAAGAGAACTTTTCTCATAATTTTCAGTAAGCTCAAGGGAGATAATGGAAGTTGTGTCTTCATCATACTTAGGAGGTGGATAAGATATAGAATATGGAGGGGAAAAATCTTGAAAGAGATGAAAGGGTGCTTGATCTTGATCTTTCTTGACATTTATAGCTTTTTCTTTTTGAGAGTCCTCTTGACATGGAGCCACTTCTAAGGACAAGGAAGAATGAAGAGTGAATGGAGTAGTGCTTGGATTAGGCATAGTAGTGCATGAAGGTTGAGGATGTTTAGGATTAGTAGCATGGAAAAGGTTTGCAGCCAAGTGAAGGTTAGCTTGAGTTTCTTTTAGAGGTAGCCCTTGAGGATACACATAGTCAATGTGGAAAGCATTAGATTCTTTATTTGATGGAGGCAAGTTGGAAAGCTTTGAAGTGTTGGGAGATGCACGAGTGTTGGAAGAAGTGGAAGATGTAATGGAGCCACTACTAGACATAGGTTCATCAACATAATCTTGCTCAAGAGAAGTATCCTCAACACATGATTCACTAGAGGTTCCAAGATCAACAATCTCATCATCAATGAGATCTTGGATTTTATGTTTCAACTCTATACAATCAAAAGTAGCATGGTCATTAGATTGATGATAAGCACAATAAGCATCCAAGAAAGGATTTCCATAGGAGCTAGACTTAGGCAACATGATGAGCTTAGTTTCAAGAAGTGTTTGCAAAATGTCATCATAAGAATGTTCCAAGGGAGTAAAAGTTCTCTCAAAAATATGTCTAGGATCTTCTTGTTGTTTCTCAAGTGAATAGAATGCATTCATGTCTTCATAATTATCTTTGTCAAAGATAGGTCCATCATGAAATTTTGGAATAGGCTCAAAGTAGGTATCACTTGCTTGACCTCTAAAGAGGTCTTTAGATCTAGAAGATGAAGACATTTGATGTCTTGAATTAGAGCATGTAGACCTAGAAGAAGAGGATGACTTCAAAGAAGGTGACTCACATGCATGTAAAGACCTTAAGGAAGATTCATGTAATGATGCAATCTTCTCCTCTAACCTTTTCTCAAGTTTAGACTTCATTTCTATCATGCACTTAGAAAGATGAAGGTAAGAAAGATCATTTGTCTCTTCTAGTTCTTTGTATTGTGCATATAGAACTTGAAACTCTTTAGTGACATGGAGGATATCATGATCATCTAGATTTGGTTGAAGTTTGGTAGCACAAGTTTTAGATCCCATAGTTTTAGATGCAAAGCCAAGCATAAAATAGTCTAGAAGATAACTTGATGTTGAAACTATAGGAGGTAGAGTGTTCACTTGCCAAGATATTAGAGAGAGATTAAAGTGACTTGTCAAACAATATGTCCAAGAAACTTACGACATGAATGACTCAAGTCAATAGCTAGGCAAGATGCCCAAATAGCCAAATAGATAGAGCAAGCGGGGTGACAAGTGAACAACTCTCCAACCCAAGAGTGTAGTCAAGAAATCAAGGTAACCATTTTAGCAAAAGGATAACTAGCAAGAAAACATAGACCATGAAGATAGGAAGACCATGAGCACTAAGACCAAAGATTCACTTTAAGCATGTTCAAGCACTAGAGACATATAAAAGAAAAGTCAAATGATGAGACTCCTCTTAGCAAGCAACACAAAAAAATGTTTACATTTGATGTTTTGACTTGGTTGATAAATTTTGACAATAGTTGATAGCATAGCAAGTTTGATGTTCAAAAGCAATTTCTTTCCAAGCAAGATAGTGACACATGGAGTAGTCTTCAAACAATCAAGCAAGGGACAAAGCAACCTTGCATGATACAAGCATATGTGACGTCTCAAAAGAATTCCCTAGAATTATCGTCATGTGTATGTTCAAAAGATTTTCACAAGTATACCACATTCGAGAACACATCAAGCAATATCTACCTAGAAGTCATGGTTCATTACTCAACAACTTAGCCCACGCTTGATGCTCCTTCGCCTCACACCAAGTGGTTGCCCACAAGAGATATTGGCTTTGTCATGAAAATGCCATAAGCATAACCAAGGGAACACATATGGTGAGTGTAAATCTTGGGGTGATCCGGGTAGTCCACTAGGATCAATCCTTGCACCAAGAAGTTGAGCGGCTAAAAAAAAGGTAGTTACTAACTTAGAGTTTTTAGATCGGGCTTCCGTTCATAGTGTTCCTCTTGCTCCCAATTATGGGACACCTCACCTTGCGATGAGTAACCGATCTCGCGATCACAAGAGTACCTTAAGCATTCTTGCCTAGTGATCTCCCTATGGTCGAAATCTCATAAGCGATCACACTAGACGAAGATAAACACTACGTCTACCAAGGTTTTGTGTCCTTGATAGCCTTGAGTTTATAGTGGGTTGGAAGAGCTAGGTAATCGGCTTGTTCCCACTTGGGTCGTTCCTCTCAGGTTGTCCGAGAGCAGGCCCTCTAAAGGATTCTAACTACACAAAGTGGATCAAATTTTGGAAGTCAAGATTTCTGGTTCACCACAAGGGTGAAGAGCATACTCTCCTATTCCAATCATTTTCTCCCAAACACACCAAGAAGATTCAGTTACCCCTTGCTTTTGAAACCAAATGGCAAGTCAAGGTTTCTGATTCACCACAAGGGTGAAGAGCATACTCTCCTATTACCAAAAGACTCCAATCACAAGTTTTATGTGCCTATGAAAAATGAACAATTATTCAATGCCACACATGAAAACAAAAAAGCAAGAAATTTGGGTTTTTATGCTTTGGGCAGCCCTGCAAACAATCGTTAGTAGCCCTTGTGCATTTGAAGCTTTGACATGCGTTCTTTTTATGTAATGTTTCAATTTTTTTCACAAGGATGGCAACCTGAAATCACAACTTGTTAGCAACAAAAGTTAGTGTGAAATAACATAAAAATCTGCAATAAAAAGTGGTGAGTTGCTTCAAAAATCTAATTTATCCTCCAACCAAGTACATGCAAAGAAAGTGCAAGTTAATCACAAATGCTTTCATTTTTACTCTTTGGTTTTGACCTAGTCAACAAGATTAGACTTTTTTGCTATGATTTCGTATCCAAAAATGAAAATGAAAAAAAGAGACCCCTATTAAAAATCAGAGAGCTTTCCAAAAATGCAAGAAATTTTAAAAAATCTCTTCATTTGCTCCCTAGAGATTGATTTTGTCAAAACAGGCCAAATTTATCAAATCAAATTTTTTATCCTTAATACGATCTCAAAATTCAAAACACAAAGAAAGAACCCCCATTAGAATTCAAAAACCTTTCTGAAAATGTAAGTTTTTTCTAAAAAATGCGCTGATTTGCGATCAAAAACGGCTTTTTATGAAAAACAAAGAAAAAATCATAACTTCCGACAATCGCATCAAAATGCTCTGAAAATCGGACTGCGACATTTTGAGCATATACCCAACCTGAAAAAAAAAAAAAAAATTTCAGAACCAAACTCTAAGCGGTTTAAAAGATATGATCAAATCTTTAAACCAACTAAGTTTTTGGCCTTCAAACCAATTTACTTATGGCTTGGCCTTAAAACCAAAGTGATAATTCTACAAAAGCATTTGATTAGATCCAATATGCTGCTATAAAAAAACCAGAGATAAAAAATGAAAGCAAATGGAGCTAGAACTTGATTCAAGCCCCACGGTGGGCGCCAAAAATGTACACTCGAAAGTGTCCCACTCTAAACCCTTCTATCCAAACGATTCCATGAGTTTGGAATGCTTGGATGCCGGCTTAGAGCTCCCTATCCATGGAGTGCAAGAGAGTATATTTCAAGAATAAAAAGGCTCTCAAATGAGCCTTAGAGATACTCTTCTTGCTAGTAAACCATGCAATGGGAGGTTCCAAAGACAAGATGCAAGAATGCAAATGTCTCAAGGAGTTCCTCAAGAATGCAATGCAAACTAAGCTAAGATGATAATGCAAAATGCAGCTATTCTAAGCATGGATGAGAGTGTTACAAAACCAAATATTTAAACTATGTGATATTATTGCAAGAAATCAAAGTTAAACTAAAATGCAACTATGCTAAGAATGCCATATGATCTTATGCTAATGTGATGGAATGAGAGAATGAGACAAGAAATGAGAAGTTCTCCACAAAGCTCCAAAGAAATCTATTAGAAAACCTGCAGCATAACAATGTTCAAAAGATGGATTGATTGAAGGGGAAAGCTCTCTCCCTTTTAAAGATGCATGGACGGTGGAGATCAAGATGAAGATGGTGGATGATCAACGGTGGAATTTGAAAATAGGAGTGATCCATGTGCACACACAAATCAACCAATAGAATATAAGTTGACTTGTCATATAAGACAAAAGTCACAAAGCCTTTTCTTTTAATTGTAAAATAGAAAAAGGACTTTATGTGTGCACTTTAAGTGGGTTAGAAGAATGGGGTCTTTTATTTAATTAAAAGGGGACATGTTCTTTTAATCAAATAATGAACTTAGGATAGCATTGTCAAACTATAGGTTATAATCAAATAAATTGATTATTAGCAATTTGGTCTAGGTAAATGATTAAATTAATTTAGCCAAAATGCTGAGAAGGGGGCTAATAGTCTAGATGACCGTTGAAAAGGGGGCTAATAGTCTAGATGACCATTTTTAGGTGATTACAAGTATCATCATAGTCCAAAACTCCACATCATGTAGATGAATGATCAAGCACATCATCTCATAAGAGAATCTCAAAGTCAACTAATGCAATATCCAAATACGTGAAGATTCTTCATCCACTACACAACTCGTAGGATATGAGATACAAATCAAAGTATAAGATACATATACAACATCTTGTAAAAGTGTCATAAATAATATACTAATAAATATACAAGATAATAAGATAAAGATAAAATGTGTCTCTAAAGATGAATCAAAATAATGCAACTACTACAAGGATCATCCAGCATCAAAGTAGGAAGTTATAACAAATCTAAATGGTAAACGACACACTACCATGTGACTTTGTGGAACCCAAAGATGACCTACTCCCTTTGTTTTGAGGAGCTAACAACCAAATTCATTCAAATATGAGACGATTAAACCAATCACATGAGATATAAGGATAAAATCTTGTAAAGCTACCTAACTCAATGTCAATACTCAACTATAGAGGTAGTACACACTAATCCAAAAGCAACAATACATGTAGGAAACCTAGGGTGATATAGGAAAGTTTCATCGCATGAGCCAACTCTAACATTAGTTGGAAACCTCTCTAGATCTCATCCCCCTGATTACTCTATGTTGCACTAGAAATCCTTCTATAAAGACAAGGATACCAACAATGCAAGACCTCAATCGAGCATCATTTCAAACGTCATCGTAGTCTTTACAAGCACTCAAGGGACAAAAAATGAATCACACATCTTATTAACTCAATTTAACCTCTCAATGAAATTTAGTTATCACTTATTAAGTTACTTGCAATGGGTTACTCCAATAAACACTTAAGGCTCCAACCCTCATTGAAAGCCACTTCCATCTGTACACCTAAATAACTTACCCCAAGCTCATATATCATAAAGAATCTCATTAATCAAATAAAAATGATAATCAAATTGAGTTCCATAAGGAAAGTAACTAGAACTCACAATAGTCCTCAAATTGCAATTCTCACAAGTACATATGAGTCCTCAAACCATAATATAAAAAACCAAGACTAGTCCTAAAACCATCACATAACACACTATCAAGGAGTATAAAAATAATGAGCTTAGAAGATTAGTTAGGTAAAAGTAGTGGTGACTAAAGCACCATCATAAAATACTTGTGTATCACTTTTTTAGCCAATGTAAATCCCTCAGTAACCAACATCCAAGAAGACAATAAACACATTTACAATCATAATATACTTGATATGTAAATTCCTTGTTATGAATCACTTACAATTTTAAGATTCACTAGGATACATATTTAATATAAAGATTGTAACTGGCGTTACTTGTGAACTAAGCAAATAATACTTAGAAATTCATAAAATAACTAAGTAGACAAAAATATGTATCATAAAGAATAGGAGACAAAGGATTTGATTTCAGAGTTCACCAGACTTTGGCTACATCTCTGGATCTACAAACACACAAGATTGATGCCATTATTATGATGTGAAACTCATACACTACCATGGTCTTCCATGGAGTCACAATTTGTTTCCCACTTCCACACTGCGATGACAAGAACTTGTTAGCATCCTGCCTAGTCCTTCTATCACTTTTTACAATGCTAAGCAATACATTTGTAACTCTACCCCACACAAGGATACATAGGCATCAAGCCTTATAATTGACTTGAAAGTCATGACAATTCTCACAAAGAAGCTACTAAGTTTTTTATCTATCCATTTTTCTCACAAGAGACCACTTAGCTCATTAAACTCTCAATAATTCTTAGTCCAAACTCTTTGTTAAGAGAAAATAAACTCTCTGAGAGTTTTACAAAGATTGAGAATACATTAGAGTTTTCTCCAAGATTTTCCTCTGCGACATTACAAAGACTTCTCCAAGTCTTCTTGTCCTCTGCAAAGAAAAATAATCCCCCTTTTATACACCATTTTTACCATATTTGGTTCAAAACCAAATAACAAAAATGATAATATTAAAATCTCCCAAATCTACCACTATCCTTAAAAACAAATGACTCTTATGATTTTGAGCTCACATGACAATATTCAAAATTAAATCCCATTATAAATATTAGAATTTATTTGTTTTAGTTCGACTTGATAAGGATAAAATAATTATCCTCAAAATCCAATCCGTTTGGAGTTAAAACACATGATCCTCTTTTTAAGGATTCTTAAGAAACACTTCAAAACCAACAAAACACCAAAATCAATACAAATAATTTTAGGCGTCATAGTGGTATGGAGTCAACATAGGAGAGGGTTGGGTATGTGTTCAAATCCTGTTGACAATGATCTTGACAAATTTGTCCTTATGCACACTAGAAGACAAACAACATCTATTCTCAATGCCAAAAGCAATTATATCCATGTCTATGTATTGGTAAGGAGTGGAATCGAGAGGTTTGAGGTTCGAACCCCTTAACTAGTTTTTTGTTGATTCATATTCCTCCAACCTTGTGCCACATGGGCGACACATTTCAATTTGCCATGTCACCAATTTCACCATGTCATGATGACATCATTACTAGTCCACCTAGTCAACCTTTGACTATTGAACTTTGACTGCTTGTATCTTTTGCATATAGGCTCAAATTTTATTCGTTCAAAATATTTCAAAAAGCTCTTGATGATCTGTTCTAACTAGCTTTGACCAATTTTGAGATGGTCAAATCTTCACCTTTTTGGTCAACCATTGCTATACTTCTTTGACCAAACCTTTAAACAAGCATAGCTCGAGCAAACAAACTCCTTTTAACACACTTCAAGTTTGTCAGGAACATTTTGTCATGTGTTATACATTGATGTCAATTTTGGGGGATTCTAAGTGGGTTAAATTTTTGAGGTCTTCGAGATCCACCTGGATCAAAAGTCTATGATAAAAAAATTCAACTTCTATTCTAAGATTTAGTATAACCGTTTAATATTTCATGTATGATCACTTGTTTACTAACTCGAAGTTTATTACATTTTCTATATATATAAAACTTCTATAAAAAATATTAAATTCTATAAATAATATTCTATTAGTTTAAATCTTTTAACATTCCCCTATGTTATACATTAAATAAATATTTAAAAACTAAATTTAATATCTATTTAAAAGAAAAACACATCTAAAATAATTAAGTTTATTAAAATGAATTTCATTTATAAACTTTGTGAACAACGAAGAGCATAAGTGAATCTACGAACCCGACTTATTTTGCCAAGCCTCATCAGATCGATAAACATTAAGCAGCCTTTGACTTGCACATTGACTCTCGAGAAACATTTTCTCTGCACAAAGTAATCTTTTCCTGTAACATGTGGTGTCCAATTGGTCAGAATAATTCCCATTGTAGTTTGCAAATAACTTCAAGAGGAGTAGTGAAATCAGTCTCACGTTTGATAACAAAGTTTACTTACAATTGGTGATGGGAGGTATAATAATAAAATAGTCACACTCATTATTAAGATGTGCTAATAGAATAGCGATCATAACAAATAATAAGCGACAACAAATGAATGGTGATTAAGGCGGGGAACCATAACATGCACCCAGTCTCCCAGTGAGGATAGGAAATAGCGATCAATAGAAGGTGAATAATAGCTATCCAATTCAAATTCTATAGTCAACAAAGGATCGTACTACAAATAAAGTTCCCAATTGAGCAATAAGGTTGTAATTTATTAATCAATTTGTGAAGACAACGAACTTCTGTAAGCAACGAACAATAAACTGGTCCTAGCGACAAATATAATTAAATATTTTAATCAAAAAAAATTAGCAGTGAAACTTTGGGACTACCTTTCACATTGAATTTTGACCTCAAGTAGCGAATAAAATCAGCAAATCTGGAAAATTTGTATTTATCTGTCTGCCAAGGAAAGTGCGTAAATCAAAGACAATGAGGTGCAAAATTCTGTTGTGAAGAAGGGATTTGGAGGTTTCCGTGAAGGAAAGATTGTCATAAGCTTACAAACATTGACAACAACAAATAAACTCAAGTTAAACTCTCAAGTTCTTAGCGAAATTTTTAGGCATCCAACTCCACAATTTCTTGCAGTTCTTTTATTCAAATGAAATAATTGTCAAGGCATCCTCATCTTGAGAATCTGCTCCAATTCAATCTCCACTGATTGAGACAGTACCCAGCTGTTGAATCAATTCTTGATAAACAGATCTTCCAATAGGATTCTTTGGGAACATTGTAAAATCAAGTCCAAACAGAGGCATCAGATAAGCTAATTGCGAGTGAATTATCTATAACATTCTTGTAAAAGAAGAATAATAAAGTGTGAACAACAAGGGTAAAACAAAAGAGAGTAAAAAGTAAAAATCAGTCACATTTAGCGAACATTAAGGCGAGAAGACATTACACCATACATAGGAAGGAGAAATATAAACATTTCGACCGCAACAGAAGGAAATACTTCATTACAGTCACATGAGCATATTTAAAGATATTATCACAGAGGATAATATTCATATCAAGGGGAGAAAACCAAAGTGCAAATAGGCGATCACAAGTTCGCAAAAATTAGAAACAAGCAAAATTTTCCAACACACGAGTGATTTGAATCCCTCGACCCCCACAAGCAACGATCTTCATTCCTCCGACATCATTGGAACAAATCGAGTCACTTACAAGCTTCAAGAAATGGGTGATACAAATCTCAACACTTCTCCTCTATAACAAATGCTTTTCTTGAAAACAAGTTTTTATTTTTAGATTTGGCAAATAATTATTTTAAATTATATCTAAAAAAAAAAGTTGTGAATTTATAGTTAGTAATTAACAAAATAGGTACATATATACATTTGATGAAAATTAGTTGAAATTATAAAAATAATAAATCTTTAGCAAAAGGCAAGAGCCTACAACGCATCGGTAAATTGTGAGCTTTTCATCGCGGAGGTCTTGGGTTTGAATCTACTTGAGATTAACACATAATAATAATTAATCTAACAATAATAATAATTAATCTAGGCTTTGGCCAATTACCTATCAAAAAAAAATCCTTAGCAGAAAATGAATCCTGTGAAATATATATATTTTTGATCTATGCAAACTAGGTAGCTAAGACAAAATTTGACAAACAATGATTTATCTTTTGGCATACTAAATATGCCCTCCCCTTTTACTACAAATCAATTCTAGACTTGGATCCCTAGAATATTTATGAATCAAGAAAGAATGAATCTGATAATGAAGGTTACATTACTGTAAAATCTAAACGATTGAAACGATAAGGAGCAACATGTAATGCCCCTAAAACATGAATTCCTTCTCATCCTTACCCTCAGAACTTACAAAGGTCAAAGTCACCCTCTACTAAAATATTGGGATCAACTATATGAAGACATCACTTTGATTCTAATACTTTCATCCCTCTGAGAAATATGATTTTGTGATCACCCTTACCTAAACTCAAAATAGATCCCATAGTCGAACCGGCTAGGAGGGAAGCCCCAACCAAACAACATGAAATGGTTGTCCCTAATCTAGTAGCAATTAAAAACGAGGAAATCCTCACCTTAAATCTTCAAGGTTATGAAGTGGAATATACCAAATGACACTACTAGAAGTACAAACTCTATGTTAGATGGACGAGAATAGGTACAAAGGTAGAATCTATTGTGAGATGGTTGAAAGAACCTTATGGCAAAAAATTAGAAGTAACTATCTTGGAAATTGATTTTCTTACATTAATTTTTGTAGCTCCAATTTGAAAATAGAAGTTTTATTTAAAAATGCCCTAGTTTTCAAAGGAAATGTCTTTATAGTCCTTGACTAGCATCCTTTCTTTAACCCAAACAACCGAGGCTCCTTCTTAATTGATTGGTCTATTATTTTGTCTAATCTCCCTATTGAACTACTAACAAAAGAGACTATTATATTGATAGGTAAAAAATTAGGAAAATATATAGGTTTTGTAGAATCTGAATTGAGACTCTCTAGTTTGATCTTCATAGTCAATATGCAAGCCAAAATATGTAAACCTAGGCCTTTAAAGATTTGCATCAAGAGAAGACCACTCATGATAAAATCGATATTTTTGGAAGGAGCTTTCATAGAGGATCTGTCATCAACTTCTTTGATCCCTAATTGAAGCCCTTCTTTTCCTTATCCAAATACACACATTATCCTTAACAAATAAAAGGGAGGCATTGACATTGTAAAATCCCTTGTAGGGGATGATTTAGAAGAGGGAGAAATTAGAAACGGTGTGCCCCTAATCCCCTCAGTTATAGTGGGAATTGTTTGTTGGAAATGTGAGGTAGGCAAGGTTACTAAGAGGGGAGGGGTGAATCAGGAATCGATAAAACTTAATCTTTTTCTACCAATTAATCCTTCATAAATATTTTGGTCTAATTGCATGTGTGAAAGAATGAAAGTAAATAAACATTCATAGCAATTTGACACAAGATATGGTGACCCAAAAACCTTCCAAATAGAAAGTAAAATTGGGGTGGGGATGATACCCACAAGCTTTAGTGCTATAGTATAAAGTTGGCCTATTAAGGCTCACAAATGATCACTTCTGATAATCTACTCTGTTAGGAGTAATAAGGACTATAAGGTCCACCTTGTTAAAGGATTTACAAAACATACAGTGAAGTATACACTTGGTAAAGAGATTTATCAAAGACTGTTAAGTCAGCTCAACTATTGTAACTCAGGTTTCGAAGACTGACTTGGTGATGTTCTGATACTCAACAACCACTATCAACACTTGACATTGTCTACCACTCGGTTGAAGAAGAGGCTCAGTTCATGGGTAAGTGCACAAAGTTGTGGTGCCAAAAGGGGGGTATAAGTGGACACCTTTTTCCTAAAATCTGCAAATTTTGAACTTCAACAAGAATTTGAAGATAGTTACGCTCAAAATTTTCAGATATAACAAAAAAAAAAGTCGTAGTCCTTTGAATCTAGTTTCTAAACTACTAATTTTTTTTCAAAATGGTTTAGTTTTAGGTCCTCGAAAAAAGGGGCCACAAAAAGTGGTATTGTTTATTCCAAAAAAACATAACATAGTACAAAGTGTGGCCCCCCTAAAATTTTAACTTTTTTTTAAAAATTTTTTAATCGCTCTAGTCAAAAGTTACTTAACACTATGTAGTTTATCCCAGATTTTTTGGGTAATTTTATGATGTGTATTTTTTTTTTATGAATTTTTTAACTAGACACATCCCAAAAATGTGAAATATTTGTGTGCTCCCCCTAGAAATAATTGAAAACTAATCTAAAATCAAAACTTTTTTTTTTCAAAGTGTGTAGAATGGAGTCTAGTTTCTAAAATGCTAAGTTGTTACAAAATTCGATGAACGAGCTAAAATCTATAGCCCAATTAGTATGTGGTGGTTTTTAACAAAAAATGAACATACATTCAAAAGAAATTATAGATGAAAGGCTTGAAATAGTTCAAATTAAAAATAAATTATATGGTTAGATAGCTAACACAGAGACCTATAATGCTATGTAACCTGATCTTATCGATACCCAACCATGAGAAATCTTGAAGGGGAGCACAGAAGAAAAAATAATCATTTTTTGTATGTTTGCTAGAAAACACGTCTCAGGCCTGTTCATCAAATCCAAACCTTTGGGTTGGATCTCCAAGGCAAAATCAAGCCTTAGGCTTGGGTTTGATTAAGGTTTAAATAGTGTGTGCGCCCTATAGCGCGCGTGCGCTATAGCATGCACGCGCTATTTAAACCTCAGTTCTAAATAGCACGTGTGTGCTATAGGGCGCACGCACTATAGTGCGCACACACTATTAAGATGTAAGTTGCAAAAGAGAACTAGGTGGGGGGGGATAGGGGAATGGCTATGTGTGTGCATGAAAGAGATAGAGAGAAAGTAGGGGATAGGAGAGGGGAGAGAGTACAGGATGGGAGAAAAAAAGTGAGAAAGAGTAGGGGTGGCAAAAAGAGTATAGGATGAGAGAGAGAGAGAGAGAGAGTAGGGGTGGCAAAGAGAGGAAGTGTGAGAGAGAGTAGGGGTGGAAAAGAGAGAGTGCGGAATGGGGGAAAGAGATTTAAAGTAGGGGATGGGAGAGAGAGGAAGTGTGAGAGAGAGTAAAGGTTGGGAGAGAGAGATTAAGAGTAGGGGATGGGGGAGAGAGAGAGTAGGCAATGGGAGACGAAGTGGGAGAGGAAGAACTCGAGAGAGAGGAGGATGGGAGTGCATGTGTGTGAAAGAGAGAGAGTATGGAATGGGAGAGGGGGAAGACAAAGTAGCTCAAGAGAGAGTAGGGGATGGAAGAGAGAGTAGGCAATGGGAGAAGGAGTGGGAGAGGGGGAGACTAGGGGGAATAGAAATGTGTGTAAGAGAGAGAGAGAGAGAGAGAGAGAGAGAGAGAGAGAGAGAGAGAGTAGGGGATAGGAGAGAGTGTGAAAATTTAAGAGAGATTAGAGGGTAGCAAAGAGAGAGAGAGAGAGAGAGTGGAGAGGGAGAGAGTGAGAGTGAGAGTGAGAGAGAGTGTAGGCAGTGGGAGAGGGAGAGCAAGTGAGAGAAAAAGTAGGGGATGGAAGAGGAGAGAGGGGGGATGGGTGTGTGTGTGTGAAAGAGAGAGAGTTAAGAATGAGAGAGGGGGGAGAGAGATAGAGAGAGTAGGCAATGGTAGAGGGATGGGAGAGAGAGGGAGAGAGTGAGAGAGAGAGAGAGATAGTAGGCGGTGGGAGAGGGAGTGGGAGGGAGAGAGAGGTGGAATGGAAGCATTTAAGAGAGATAGAGTAGGGGATGGGAGAGATTAGGCAGTGAGACAAGGACTACAAGAGAGAGAGAGAGGGGAGGAATGGGAATGTGTATTTATTTATAAGAGAGATAGAGTAAAGGATGGGAGAGTGTGTGAGAGTTTGAGAGAATGTAGTAGGGGATGGGAGAGAGAGTGAGAGTAAGGGATGGGAGGGAGAGAGAGAGAGAGAGAGAGAGAGAGAGAGGAAGAAAGAGAACTTGAGAGAGATAGACAGTAGGCGGTAGGAGAGGGAGTGGGAGAGGGAGAGGGAGAGGGAGAGAAATAGGGGGGATGGGAGTGTGTGTGACAGATGTAGAGAGTAGGGGATGGGAGAGAAGAAGAAGAATGGGGGGATAAGAGTGTGTGTATCTATGAAAATGAGAGAGTAGGGGATGGGAGAGAGTGTGAAAGTGTGAAAGTAGGGGGTGGCAGAGAGAGAGTATGACGATAGGGGAGAGAAAGTAGGCGGTGGGAGAGGAAAAGAGAGAGGGGGGATGGGAGTGTGTGTGTAAGAGAGACAGAGCAGGGGATGGGAGAGAGTGTGAGAGTGTGAGAGTAGGGGGTGGCAGAGAGAGAGAGAGAGAGTACAACGATGGGGGAGAGAAAGTAGGCGGTGGGAGAGGGAAAGAGAGAGGGGGGGATGGGATGGGGGTGTATGTGTAAGAGAGATAGAGTAGGGGATGGGAGAGAGTGAGAGTGTGAGAGAGTAGGGGATGGGAGAGGAGAGATAGAGTAGGGGATGGGGGAGAGTGTGAGAGTGTGAGAGAGTAGGGGATGGGAGATGAGAGAGAGAGCAGGGGATGGGGGAGAGAAAGTAGGCGATGGGAGAGAGAGAGTGGAAGAGGCAGAGAGAGCTTGTACAAGATGGGGGAGAGAGAGAGTAGAGAGGGAGAGAGAGAACTTCAGAGAGAGAGATAGTAGGTATTAGTAGTGTGAGTGTGAGAGAGAGTAGGGGGTGGTAGAGAGAGTACGACGATGGGGGAGAGAAAGTAGGTGGTGGGAGAGGGAGAGAGAGGGGGAATGGGAATGTATGTAAGAGAGACAAAGTAGGGGATGGGAGAGAATAGAGAGAGTAGGGGATGGGGGAGAGAAATTAGGTGGTAGGAGAGGGAGAGGGAGAGAGATAGGGGGGATAAGAGTGTGTGTGAGAGATCTAAAGAGCCGGGGATGGGAGAGGATAGGGGGTGAGAGAGGTAGAGAGAGTAGGTGGTGGGAGAGGGAGAGTGAGAGAGAGTAAAGGATGCGAGAGAGTAGGAAGAGAGAGAGGGAGGGGATGGGAGAGACAGTAGGGAGGATAGAGAGTAGGGAGGATGGGGAGTGATGTGTTTTGAGATAGTGTGTACGCGCTATAGTGCGTACGCGCTTTATCTCAAATCACCAAAAAATGGTCAAAAACCAACCTTGGGGCCCATTTCATCCATTTTTAACTTTTGGTCTGTTATGCTCTCTGTTATTCCGACAAAAAACACGGGTTTCAACATCTAGCAAACACTATTTCAACACTTTTGGAAGCTAGCAAACACCAAATTCAATCATTAGATACATGATTTGAAGAATTTTTGAATATTCCTTTAATAGAAAAGGTTAGTGCAATCCATTTTAAATATTGTTTGTCGATATATAGATACAAATTTGATTATAATTTGATATGTTATGTAATATATAGTGAATTCATTGAAAATTGTATGTTTGAATGAAATGTTATTTCGAAATGGTTAGAAATTTGACAAGTCGTTTGATATATATTGTGTATTCATTCAAATAATTATAATTTTTATATGTAATTGAATAATTTGTAATTTACACATTTTCAGTAATTCGGATGTTTGAATAATTTGACATGTAGAAATCATCATCATGCTAAGGAAGAAACTAAAAATTCAAACAAATGCAGATAGGGAGAGAGATTTGACAATTAAAAGAGATAAAATGAAATTAAAACGTGAACAAAGAAAATTGCAAAGCAATGATGAAGAATTAGCTTTCGAAGAGGATCAAGAACTACTAGTACAAAGAAACAAGGAGGAAGAATTAGAAAGACAAAGAGAACAAATGAGATTGTTATGCTCAAGAAGACAATTGAATTGTGAAGCTACACCATCCTCCAATGTTGGAGTCATATCGTCCGCTACACCATCTTCGAATGTTGGAGTCATATCATCCGCTACACCAGCTTCCAATATTGAAGTCATATCATCCTCTCATGTTGAAGAGACACTGATTTATAGATCCGACGATACACACACTCCATCATGTCATGTTGAAAGCACAACATCAACACATCAAGTAGGTGATATTCCATCATTTACATCTTATTGCCAAGACACATCATCTTTGGTTCAAGGTACACAATACACTCAACCTTATATTGATGCTCAAAATGTTGAGAGAATTGAAGAGATTAGAACACCTTCTGATTTCATTTTAGAAAACCAAAATATTTGATTAATATTGATACTAACATTTTGAAATCAATGCCTGACAAGATTAGCAAGCATACTTGTCAAAGAAAAGTTAATCATATGTGGAGATTATTTTTTAAAGAATTAAAGATTACAAGTCAATGCCAATTATTTGTTGAAATGATGAGGAATTTGAAATTTAGGCCTATCATGAAGATTCTTAGGCTAAGAACGATGGATGATTCAAATGAAAGAAATATTGTAAAGAATCTAATGAGTGCTTATGACAAAGTGGGTTCTAAATCACACACCAAAGATAGTAATATCACAAGACGAGTACTCACATCGACAATAGTAAATAGCCAAATGAAGAAAGCTCGACTCATGAGAAAGACAAGCAAAATATTAAAAATTGGTAGAGGTACCTTAAGGAGAGCCATGCTAAGGAGTGAGAGATTAGAAGATCCAAAAAAAAAAGAGTTATGGACATTTAGCGGTAAACTACCGTGAAAGGATAAAGAAATTAGTGAAGCCTTGAAATCATTGATCAAAGATTTTTGGAAAAGTAACACATGTTTCTCCTAATCAAAGAGATGTTGTAAGAAGGAGGATTGGTAGCCAAAATCGCGAGCCACATGCGAAACATTTTTTGGACTCAACTCAGACACAATTTTTTGTAAAATTTATTAGTATGTATCCTCAAATTCGAATAATTCAAAGATTTTTTGAGATGGGTAAACCTTTTTATGTGAAAATAAATCACACACGCACAACTTGTTGTTGTAGGATACATATTGAATTTTCTAACCATTTTGATGTTTTTATGCACATATGCGTAGTTTTGCATTCTCAATTTGTTTTGTAGGATTGTGACATAAAAGAGCCACCAAGATCTTCAAGGGAATTCATATCCAACATTTTATGTGAAATAGGGGACGACCAACAATTTTACAAGACATCATGCTTGGATGGTACGTGCTTATTTTGTGGTTCTTTGCAACTTTTATCAACTTGTCAACATATGGATAGTACACATGCAATTGGAAATGAAATAGTAGATTACGAAAAATTCAAAACAGTGACATATGCTCTATAAGATGGGAAACATGGTAAAAGATGCGATCTAGTTATTGAAAAGATTCCAGTGTATGAGTTCATGAAGATTTTTTGTGAAAAGATTATGTACGAGTATGCAAGGCATACCCATAGAGCTTGATGGCTAGATTTGCAATTCAAGTTGTGCAAGGATACATTTTCATTGGATACCATTGTTTCGGTTGTAGATTTTGCAGAGAACTACACACTACAACCACAAAATGAGGTGCAAGCAAAGTATTATACATCTCAATAGGTTTCTATATTTGTTCACATAACATTCATGCATTCACCTACAAGTACAGAGGATGACAGGAAGATTTTGAGGGAGTACCATTTTTACATCAGCAATGATCGATCACATTCTACGGAGTTTGTACATGCTTGTTTTCAACTATTTTATGGAGATTTGGCTAACAAGGGCATATCATATCGTCAACACATTATTTGGTTAGACAATTGTGCATCTCAATTCAAGAATGCACAGATGTTCTATTGGTTGAGCAGGATGCACAGGTTGTGTAGAATTCAATATATGTGGAATTTCACAGAGGTTGGTCATGGTAAGGGAGAGCACGATGGTGTAGGCGCATGCATTAAAAGAGCCTTGGCTCGTGAAGAACTGAAGTACAAAGATGGAGCAATATCCATCGTCCAATGGTGTAACAGTACAATGGGTCCAAGTAAGGAAGGTGAGTCTACAGTTCGTAGATTTTTTTGGTTGATAGATAATACTAACATTGTACCATATCAAGATTGTTGCACACTAACAGGATCTGGTGAGTTACACTCTTTTAGAAGCTCTGATGCAGGTTCATGGAGTATCCACACACGAAAAATGGCATGCTATTGTCCATCATGTGCAGAAAAAAATTGGGATGACTGTGAGTCAACTGAATGGGTGGACAAATGGGATATGCGGGTGTTGGACCCAATTGACACCTATCGTCCCCCACAAGCACTGGAAATGGTACAGATGGATTCATCTATTGACTTTGACCGCTTGTTAGATCTAGTGCAACCTGGTAATATATATATATATATATATATATATATATATATATATATATATATATATATATATATATATATCTTTGTAATTTCAATATGTAACTTTATAACTTTTACCCAAGTATTTTTTGAATTAATGACTGCATTTTGTACATTTGTCACTGCAGGCCATGTTTTTGCTGTTATTGCACCTTAAGAAAATGAAGAAGGGATAGATTATTATTTGTGTCATTGTGTTGAAGCCAAACAAAAATTGGATCACTCAGTTATAGATGGTGAAGGTTTAGAGTACCATGTCGGTGCGGTGGTTGTAACAGGCACATGGCTTAGACGATATCCTATGAAGAATCCTAACTTGTGGTTATTCGAGGATTGGCAAAAAGAGAGGAAGATTCTTCATTATTCAAACCTTGTTGTCGCATCAAATGTCCACTTGATAAAATATGGTGGAAAACCACATAATAAGATTCTTTCAAAAGTTCGCGAGTCAAACCATGAGGCAATACTTGAGACATTAAAATGTCGAGCAGATCTAGTTGACTCATTAGATTGAATTGGGAGAGAGAGAAAAAGTGATCAATTGGATCCAAATACAATGTTACAACCTCTTCCCCAAGACTATCACGTGACTAAGGTGGACCGTATTGCTATGATGTGTAAGTGATGAGATTTCGTTTTGATTTGTTTAGAATCTAGATACATTATTTGAATTTATATTAGATTCTTTAATAGGACCCTTTTTTTTAATCTTATCTTATATTTTTTACTGTGCTAATTCTCCATTTGTAGGTCACCAAAGAAGAGGGCTAATAAAGTTGATGCACAAGTGATAAAGGGTGAGATGCCAAAATCATCTGCGAAATGGTATTATCAATTCACATCCTCAATATTTATTAGTTTTCTTTGATCAAGTACCATTGTATGCTAATCATCTTATGCCTGGAATTGCAGAGGTTAAATTATGTCAATACTAAGGTTTGTAGCATCAATACTAAGGTTTTTAGCATCAATTGGTCACACTAAGTATAGTAGTTGTATCATGAATCCTTCTAAACCAATATGACTAAGATTCTCAGAAGAAGACTAAACCATATCATCTGTCTACTCCCTCTTTATATAAGAGTTTGTCAAACAATGAGAATGAAACATTGATTATTACTCCCCCCTCAATGTAAAATTCTCATTGATTGCATTTTGTAAAGTTTTAAGTCACTATCAACCTCTATATCATTGTATTCTTCTTATCATCAAATTACACAACAATGAGAATATGAACGATGACTTCTTCACATGAACTTGACAATTATAAATGCTACACCTTAATAAATGTTTAGGCTTGGTCTTTACCATTCGAGCTTATAATACAATACATTGGCTTCATTTGTATTTGGAAGTATTTATTATGTTTGTTCCAAAATTCATTCTTCATTTGCCAATATGAAAATGCAACTATCATGAAAGGCATAGTCTTATAATTTGTAATTTGTATAATGGTATAAAAGCTAGGTTGTGGGTTTGAATCCATACAACCTATGATGAGTGAATAGTGTCATGCAAAACACCCTTCATTTCTTTTTCTATTTCAAACACATTCAACCATAATTACCACCATTACCACTACCAAGGGATGAAGTCTTGTAGGCTTATAGGCAAAATTTTGATCAGTAGTGATCTCCTTAACAAGGCGATCTTGCTATGAGGTGGACTAGTATCAAGGTCCAATGCAATACTCTCCTTCTAGTTGAGAAGCATATTTGACCCATTCTCCTAATTGCTTCCCTCCCCAAATTTTCCATTGCCCCCATGACCCTCCTTCTCATGCATTTATTCTATTTATTCTTCTACCTCCTCCTCCGCTTGGCCATTTTGTAACACCATCTGGATGAAACTCTAGCCTTCCTCAAAACCATTATACATGACCTCTCCTTCTTCAATATATTCTATAAAAAGTTCCTCAACCCTTGAACCTTTCAAAACCCCAATCTCAATGGAAGGCTTCTAGACCAAAGGAACTAGTAGATCTGGTTCTTTAAGAGAAAGAGACAACAAATCCAATTTTCTAGTGACTGGATGGAAAATTGGGGAAATCATTTCAATTAGTTGTAAATCGAAAGGAATTATAAGTAAACTATATCAATATAATAAGTAACTTAGTAATTATATCAATATAATTTAATTACTAAGAAAATGAATTTATTACTCTAACATATAGTACATTATTTTGCACACAAAGGTGTTGAATTTGATGCTTAACAGATTTACATACATGTGCAATAAATAATAAGTGTTGTAGCTTTGGGATCAACACTATGAAATGAAGGATGTCATACTACATTCATAGAGGTACCAAAATATTTTATTTGATATGGAGACAAAAGAAAATGTGTATTCTTCATAACTGCATTTGAGTCTCATGTATTATCATTTTTAGCTATTGACATCAGAGATTCCTTTACATCTTCATCATTGTATTGATCAATGAGTCCTTATTGCACTCACTAGTTCTAAGCCAATGACTGAGGTATGAAAGAGTTTACATTAAAATTTCATTAGTATTGAAATTCAATATAAAATTCATATATAATTTTGATTGTAACATGTCGAGTTACAGAAGATTCTAGACTAATGGACTAGTGAGCATGTTAGGAAGACCTCGTTATATACACCATCTCCCACTTGTTGGAAATTAAAGACAATTAGGGATTTATTTTGTTCCCCTAGTTGGAAAGAGTATATATCTAATGATGTACATTTTACACCTATATGGCATTATTGGGCATATGTTTTGTATAATTTTTTCTATGTATGTCATTTTTTACATATATTTCATGTATGACATTATTAGACATATGCTTATGATGTTTCAAATTATTGATAAATGAATTATATGATATTGTTAGACCTTATGGAATCAACTTTGATTTTTTGTTATCACATTGGTTTGATGCTTGTATTACTGGATTAGTTGATTGGATGCTAAGATTTGATGATTGTGAATTTTAAGATATAATATTTTGGAAAATCAAGAAATTTCATAATGCATATTACCTTAGATCCATACAAATGTTTTTATATTTAAAGATCAATAGTTATCCATAGCTTACAAAGTTTAGCACCTTTATGTTGGTTGAATTCTTTGATGAAATTTGTGACTATGGCTACATGAATGGTTTGAACGTATGATTTTATCACATGTTCTAGATGTTTTTGCATGTGAATGGTTTTATGCCACTTTAATTTTATGCCTATAAAACACTATATACAATGATGCTTCTTGTTAGCTTCAATAAGACCCTATCTTGCGCAACATGCTAAAACCTCAATAATGATGTTTTTTTTGTTCATAGTTTGAATACCCATGTTTGTAGAGTTTGATTCTATTAGTTTGATTTTATTAATAGCCCCATGATATATTTTTAAATATTCCACATGTTTGGTTTTATATTCAATCAATCAACATATTTTCCTTTTAATTCTTCCACATTTGGCATATCCATCTAACAATGAACTTATGATACTCCCATCAAGAAGTGCATGATTGCATGGTTTTATGGTGGATGTCCCTCTCTTTTTTAAATTCCAATTTTATTCATCTACATGAGTAAGGGAGATCAATTCCATTTCTTTCAATTGTATTTAAAGGTCATTAAATTTTTTTCAAACAATGTGATTAAATAAATATCATTCAACATTTACCTCTATCATCAAGGTTGATTCATTCCTCCTCTTATTTTACCAAATAATTTGGATGAATCACCCATGGCTCCTTACATTTCTTGAAGAAAATTTTCAAAGACTTTGCAACATGTCTTCTCTTCTTCCATATAGTTCATGTTCATTGAAGACATTTGGTCAAACAATATATATGCTTTGTATATTCTCACAACACCAATAGTCATGGTACAATGCTTACAAGATCCATAGTTGAAGAGAAGCTATGTGAAGCTTCTAGAACCATGGACCTATACTTAATTTAGTATTATTGCATCCATGTTACTTATGAAAGTGGAACTTTCACATAGATAAGTAGGGAAACCAAAATTGAAAGCAAAACTTAACATAGAAAAGTAAAGCAAGCCTCAACTATATTCTCATTAAACACTGTGAATTCAAATATCTTTGACGGGGCATATCTCGAAGCTCATGCAAGATATGGATGAGTTTCCAATTCCTACAGGACCGTGTTGTAGAGACCTACAATAACCTTTCTCTCTTTTTGGAGATCACATTCCGTTTTCATTCTACAACGCCATCTCGGGTGATGTTGAAACTTGCAGTGTTGGTAAGTATAGAGTTGCCACCTGCCAAATCTCTCTCATCTTTCATCGTGGGATCAAATTGTCTGCTCCATTAGCTTCGGGTGGCTGGGTAAACCCTATCCCCAACCTTTTCTTGTCCCCTTCAGTGCTCGAACGTTCTCAGGTGCGCTGAACCAAAATGTCCCTAAGGGTCACTAAATGCCATAGGGCTGCAATATTTGACGGGGCATATCTCGGAGCTCGTGTGAGATATGGATGAGATTCCAGTTCCTATAGGACCATGTTGTAGAGACGTACAATAACCTCTCTCTCTTTTTTGAGATCACATTTCATTTTCATTCTACAATGCCATCTCGGGTGATACTGAAACTTGCAATGTTGGCCAGTACAAAGTTGCCACCTGCCAAATCTCTCTCATCTTTCGTCGTGAGATCAAACTATCTACTCCATTAGCTCTAGGTGGCTAGGTAAAACCTATCCCCAACCTTGTCTTGTCCCCTTCAGTGCTCGAACATTTCAAGCGCGTTGAACCGAAATGTCCGTAAGGGTCACTAAATGCCACAGTGCTGCAATCTTTGATAAGGCATATCTTGGAGCTCATGTGAGATATGGATGAGATTCCAATTCCTACAGGACTTTGTTGCAGAGACCTACAATAAAATCTATCACTTTTTGGAGATCACATTCCATTTTCATTCTACAATGCCATCTCGGGTGATGCTGAAACTTGCAGTGTTGGCCAGTACAAAGTTGCCACCTGCCAAATCTCTCCCATCTTTCCTCGTGGGATCAAACTGTCTACTCCATTAGCTCTAGGTGGCCGAGTAAACTCTATCCCCAACCTCTTCTTTTCCCCTTTAGTGCTCGAACGTTCTCAGGCGCGCTGAACCGGAATGTCCCTAAGGGTCACTAAATGTCACAGGGCTGCAATCTTTGACGGGGCATATCTTGGAGCTCGTGTGAGATATGGATGAGATTCTAGTTCCTATAGGACCATGTTGTAGAGACCTACAATAACCTCTCTCATTTTTTGGAGATCACATTCCATTTTCATTCTACAATGCCATCTCGGGTGATGCTAAAACTTGCAGTGTTGGCAAGTACAGAGTTGCCACCTGCCAAATCTCTCTCATCTTTCATCGTGGAATCAAACTGTCTGCTTCATTAGCTCTAGGTGGCTGGGTAAACCCTATCCCCAACCTCATCTTGTCCCCTTCAGTGCTCGAATGTTCTCAGGCACACTGAATCGGAATGTCCCTAAGGGTCACTAAATGCCACAAGGCTACAATCTTTGATGGGGCATATCTCGGAGCTCGTGTGAGATATGGATGAGATTCTAGTTCCTATAGGACCATGTTGCAGAGACCTACAATGACCTCTCTCTCTTTTTTGAGATCACATTTTTTTTTCATTCTACAACGCCATCTCGGGTGATGCTAAAACTTGTAGTGTTGGACAGTACAAAGTTGCCACCTGCCAAATCTCTCTCATCTTTCGCCATGGGATCAAACTGTCTGCTCCATTAGCTCCGGGTGGTTAGGTAAACCCTATACCTAACCTTGTCTTGTCCCCTTCAGTGCTCGAACGTTCTCAGGCGTGCTGAACCAGAATGTCCCTAAGGCTCACTAAATGCCATAGGGCTGCAATCTTTGACGAGGCATATCTCGGAGCTCGTGTGAGATATGGATGAGATTCGAGTTCCTACAGGACCATGTTGTAGAGACCTACAATAACCTCTCTCACTTTTTGGAAATCACATTTCATTTTCATTCTACAATGCCATCTCGGGTGATGCTGAAACTTGCAGTGTTGGCCAATACAAAGTTGCCACCTGCCAAATCTCTCTCATCTTTCGTCGTGGGATCAAACTGTCTGCTCCATTAGCTTTGGATGGTTAGGTAAACCCTATCCCCAACCTCATCTTGTCCCCTTCAGTGCTCGAACATTCTTAGGCACGCTAAATCGGAATGTCCCTAAGGGTCACTAAATGCCACAGGGCTGCAATCTTTGATGGGGCATATCTCGGAGCTCGTGCAAGATATGGATGAGATTCCAATTCCTAAAGGACCATGTTGCAGAGACTTACAATAACCTCTCTCACTTTTTGGAGATCACATTCCATTTTCATTCTATAACACCATCTCGAGTGATGCTGAAACTTGCAGTGTGTGATGGAAGGATCTTAATTATATTGTTGGAAAGCGTATCTAGCATGTCATTTTTGAAAAGAAAAATCATGGAACTTGGTAAATGTTTCATAAGTTAATGAAATGTGTTACTACCAGATTATGTAAATTTAGGATTATATGATCTCCAAGAGTTTGGTTATGTTCTTTAGTGCACCTTGGATGCAAGGTAGTGTGTAGCTTCTACTCCCTCTTTGTGAGTAATGTTAGTCACTTTGTATATGTAAATTGGTTTTCAATTGGGTATGTTATTTTCAACCTTAATGGTGATGAAGGATTAGCTTGAATCAACTTGTAACTATCTAGCCACCAGATTTTCTGTGATTCCATCAAATGTGGGTTTTGTTCGTATTTATTTATTTATTTTTATTTGTTGTGCTCTTGACCTTTGAGGCTTTGAATTTAAACTTGTGCACTTTTGTTTTTGAAATTTTATGTTCTTGAGGTGGCTAGGAGGTATGTTCTATGTTGCTAGTTATGTGTTGTGATGTTCTCTATCAGGTTCAATGTGGAACATTGATAGAATGTATAAGGGAGTAGATTGCGAAGAACATACCATTCTCCTTTTTGTAATACACTATTTATTATGTTTTAATTCCACTTGGACCCATTCCTCTTTTGGCAATCCCTGAGATTGCCAATTCTTATTAATTCGATTAGAGACAAGATGAACCAGATTAATACAATGACCTATAGATCGAAGGAGGATGGTTAAGAAATGGTCTACTAGAGATTAGCCAAGGATAAGGATAGCATAGTAAGAAAATGATTATTTATCTAGTGGATATAAGTCTTTTATATAACAAACCATTTATATGCATAGTAAAAGAACTGAATATAGATTTGAGACATATTGATCACTTGCAATCTGATCATCTTCACAAGTATGCAACTTTTGTTTCACTATTTCATGTGGGTTTATTGAACTTTCTTTATGAGGTCATTTATAGATGGGATGTTCAAAGGTTGAGTTCCTATGGGCTGTCAATACTTTGACTATACTTTAAGTCAACAATTATCAATATGGGAAAAATGGAACTCATTGTATTTTGAAGTACTGAGAAGATGGCCTTGCCCTTCCCCAGGAGTTTCAGAAATGGGAGACATTAGGTAAGAGAGTGAAAATGTTACTATCGCTTCAACGCACATGACACAATTGGAAATACAAATTTTGATGGTAATCATTTTGTGATAAGGGAGAGACTAGGGATGATTATTGTTACTATCTCTTTAGTAGTGGATTTTTGTTTTCTCTTGAATTTGGTGTTGGGGGATCAGTGGTAAGTCTCCTTGGATATTCCTTCTTATGATGTTAGTGACAAGTGTTGCTCTTTGAAAACACTTGTACAATCTTTTTTAGATTATTAGATAAAAACAAAGAATTGTAAGTATTAAACATGATTAGCCTTTAGTTCCTAGAAGATCTTTATTTCCCCATCAATGCATTTAGAAAGTTAAGTTTTAAAAAGATCATAAATAGAAAAAATTAGAGAAGTGATTTAAACATTTATATTGATTGGAAACATGTGAGTCTTGAGTTTCCTTTTCCTTTTAAAGAACGTTCCTTAGCTAGCATACCTAATTCCACATTCCATAAGAGTGTCATTGCGCTAAAGATTTAGGAAACCAACTGCTCTAAGATAAAGCTTCCCGGTCAATAATAATCTAGCCTATTGAGGTACATAATACTTCTCAATTAAACTTGTGTTAATTCAGTATTAATTTTGTAATTAACTACAATTTCAGTATCTGTGTACAGGGGGTGACTGAGAAAACTAGTTGAGGTCCAATTTGAAAATATATTTGTAAGGATCTCGACCAAGGTTCAAAACTTTGATGATTAATACATTCATTGAGGCTAGAACCTCACTACAAAAAAATAATATATAAAAAAGGTAGTGAATAACGTCATGTCTAGACCCAAATCAACCAATGAAAGTCAAATCAGCATAATGTGGAACAACAATATATGCATTGAGTGGGTTGTCATAAAAAAGCTTCAGAATAAAATTCATGTCTAGAATTAAAAGACCTTAAAGAACATTTATGCTTGTAACACAAATGGCCATTCAAAACTGAATATGATTACAATATGTGAAATAGCATTACAAGAACTTGTAATGCTCTTGTGAACATCGTGTTAATTCTTGTAAGAATCCCTAAGATGCTTGTTATACTCAAAATTTTGTTGAAATTGAATTAATTTTTATCTTGTCAGTTAATTGGCTTAGGGTGATATATGCTTCTTGGATGGAATAATGAGTTCGTGATTAACTCTGTATTAAGATTCATAACATCTTCTAGTTATTTGCAAAGGAAATTTATAAATTAAGCTAATGTCATATGGCTTGCTTGAGAAAGATGTTCATGTTCTTATTGATGGGTACTAATGACTGTCCACATTTAGTTCTTTAATATCCTATTTGACAAGCTTTCCATAGACATTTCTTTGCCATACTAAGTATTTTTGAAAACAGATTTGAGTAGAAGCACTACAGTAGATACTACATGATGTTTTAACAAATAAAGTAATGGGTTAAAGACTATTATTTCCAAGGTATTATGTCATAGTATTTTAATTGTAATGATCTTAGACTAATGATATTCTTGAAGGTAACTTTGACATGCACCAAGAAAGACAACCTACAACCAAGGCTATATTGTGCCTACAACCAAAGCCATAAATGCTCACAACCAAAGCCACTAGTGCACACAGCCAAAGCCATGGATGCTTATAGCCAAAGTTACGAGTGTTCACAGCCAAAGCCATGAGTACATGAAGTCAATGATCACAATTGTTTACAACTATTCACTAGAAACAACTTCTTTGCAGTTTTTGAGAAATACTAATAAAGCAAAAAAGAACATCTACTAGTTGGTAGACATAATGGCAACTCTCTAGCAATTGAATTTAATTTCATACATGCACATATCTAATTTAATGTCATACACAAACATATCTAATTTAACGTCATACATGAACACACATATAATATAAAATGATAACCAATAATGTCATATACATTAACAAACACATAATATATTATGATAACCAATAATGTCGTATATGAACAAACATATCATATATTAACCAATAATGTCATACATCAAATATAGAATGTCATATGTACATCAAATGTATGTCAAATATGTCTCTCTGATGCCTATATATATACATGAGGAAGGAAAACTCTCTCTCTCTCTCTCTCTCTATATATATATATATATATATATATATATGTATGTATGTATATGTATATGTATCGAATATCTCAACTACATCTTTTCCTTCCCACGAGGGGAAGGAAACAAGTCTCTCGACGTCCTTTGTCGTTGTGTGGAGGGAGACAGTGGAGATGACGGGGCCCTCTTGACACGCTCACTTGACCTCTTGTTGAGGCTCTTCTCCAGGTCCAACTGATACAAGGAAAGTAGATATGAATCAATATTTATTATACATTGAAATCAAATATATGTACACACAAAATTAATTATTTTCTTACCGCCAAAAAATAGTCACTCGGTAAGTCCACCTCAAATGCTCGTGGATGATCAGGTGCTACAAGACCCTACAACAATTCAATAAATATAATCACTTATTAATAACATTAGAAATTTTGAGATTAACTATTATAAACAACAACTAAAATGAAAAAAATTCTTTCATACCTCCGTTAGTGGCTGTGAGCTAGCCACAGCTGCGGCCACTCCACTATCAACAAACTGTCGCAGATGAGGAGGTGTGTCCGACATCATGAGCTGCATGTCATACAATACATGTTTTATCTAACATGAAACATGGAATAAATATAATTAAATGAATTAAATTAACATGAAACAACTGTACCTATGTGAAGCTCGTATGATGTCTCTACTCTGTGTCTGTGGTAAAGGTTGAGGGTCCTGTGGAGAACTGATGCACATGCATAATTTTTTTTGTCAATCCTTAATATGATTACGTAATAAATATATGTATTAATTAAAATGATTAAATTGATAATTACCAACAACACTTTGACCCTAAATTTTGAACAATGTCAATAAATGCTAATTAATTAATCATTCACTATACATATGAAATGTGATCAAATTAGTAATTTACCTATGTGTCAATGCCAAATGTCTCGTTCAAAAACTGATCGGTGACAAGCCCATCATCCGCACCATCTCCGGCATGAGTGCCAAATGTGCATAGGGATCTGCACGAAGTGCACATGTGACCATGACGTATAGAAGGCTCCCCCTCAACTAATGGGCTTGTGGAATGGATGAGGGTCTGTGTCAAAGCATTAATGGTCCCTAGAGTGTTGGCCTCTACATGTTCCTTCACAACTGAAGGAATAATCACATGCTCGTGTTGTGGATGGACCACAGGTGCCCTAACTACATTAGGGTCATGATGTGCTCCTGGCCTCTCAAATGATGACCCCCTACCTCTACTCGGGGAGTCTAACATATCAAAATAATTGGGGATCTCCGCAAGGACAAACTCACAATATAATTTCTTCAAAAAATACATGGGGACCTCGTGATTGTTGCAAGGAGGGGCATCAAAAACCATCCACCATCTATCCCAAAAATTATTTCTAATAGCATTGTATATGCACCAATGGATGGGGAATCGTTTAGTACCCTCTCTAATAGTATTTTGCTCATCGAGTTTTCTAAATAATGCACATATACTACCTTTTGGTATTTGTTTTTTTTTAACATCTTCATATGACAATTTATTTGCATAAAATCTTTTTTGTTCATCCCTCTTAGCCCGCCAAATATCTAACTGACCACTAACTGAGGCTATCTGAGTGTTAATGGATTCGAGGGATGATGCCGATTGAGCCCTCATTGGATTGGTTTGTCCGAATTCTTTCAACCGAGCAATGAGTCTTTCTAATTCAGTTTTGCCTCTCTCTATTTCATTTATTATATTTTCTTGTGTGCCTGGCGGAGGTCTTGCAATTGGTTCAGGTTGTGGAATTTGTTTTTCTTCTTGAGGAGGGTTTTGATTTTGAGATTCTTGAGGGTTTTGTGGATTTTTCTGTTGATTATGGACATTTCCTGATAAAAAATCAATTGAAATTCAACTAAATAAACAAATCTAAATGAAATTTGTAAAAACCCTACAAAAGAATATCAAAAACCAATAAAACAATATGGAAAACATATAAAACAATGCAAGGTTAAGTTTATATCACTTACCTCATCGTCGTGGGTGTGCTCGTTGTCTTGGATTTCGTCAGTGAGGAGGCATTTTGGCAAATGGTTGTGAAATTTCGCTGTCAAACTTGCGTACTTGCTGTTGGAGAGCCAAAAAACAAAATGAAAATGATGGGCCGCAGGTCTGCAGCCCATCATATAACTTTTTGGTCATAGAATAGTGCGTACGCGCTATAGCGCGTATGCACTATAGCGCGTACACGCTATAGTGCGTACGTGCTATAGTACGTATGCGCTATTGAAAATTAGAAAAAAAAATACTTGTCATCTTTTTGGCACCACAACTTGGTGCGTATGCCCTCATATTGATCACTTCCAAGTAGCTTGAAATTAGTCAACACTGTGTGACTCAGTGAAACTTGACATATACTAAATCACTTAATTGACACTCCATGGATCAGTCAACATTGGATTCACATCACTAATATTGTTGGCTCAGTAGATACCGAAGAACATGTTAATACTATAAAACCCAGTCAACACTATGGAACTCAGTTAACACTGGATTCTCCATCACTTGTACTAAACAAGTTGGTAAACATTGCTACACTTGACATAAATTGTATATAGGTTTTGAAGCTTGGTAGTAAGTGCGAGTCACTAATAGAAAAATTGACCTTAATGTCAACAATCTCCCCCTTTTTCATTAGTGACAAAAGCACTTATTAAAAATTTGAATACTCAAAATTATAAGTCAAAACATTCTTTTATCTCCATTTTGTGTCTACAACTCAGTAACATACATTATTTTTTAGATTTTTCAAAATTGCTTTTTGTTAAAGGATGTTTTTTGCTTATATGTACAATATTGTTCTCCATACATATACCTGGAGTAATGCTCCCCCATACATGTATGCTTTACATATATTTACATGTATATCCATCTTTATACATATATGCATCTATACTTTACTTCTCCCCCTTTTTGACATAAATACCTAAGGTCTATACTATAAGTTAATACCAAAATGTGACAATAATTTAGAGTGTACCTTCAGGATCAATGCCATTGTCTTGTCCCAATTTTCTTGTAACACCTTGCTTGCATGCAATGCAATCTGAACTTCTACTGATAACTCCATCATGTAATCAGCTATGGAGAAGTTATTGTCATGGATGAGTGTCTTAGCATGTGCAATGTATGTCTGCAATCCATCCATGTTTGGAAGAATCATGCCTTGGATTTTTGCAAGTGTGGCCCTGATCTTGGCTTCTTCCTTTAGTAAATTTTCTTACAAATTTGTCAGAAATTTGATCTTTGAATAATGAGCAGAATTATAGCTTGGGTCAAGTGATAGCTAGTGTGCACTTGTCTTCATGTCTTCATCTATATTTGATAGTTTACTTTTAATGTCTTGTGTGAAGATAAACAAGTCACACAACTCAACAAATAATGAAGTGACATTATTTACAGATATCTCTAATGAAGTAAGAGTAGTAGACAATGCTAATTGGTTTAATACAATCTTCTGTGCCACTTGTTCCAATACCTTGTTATCAAATTTTCTTTGTGTTATTTGTAGCAACTTATCATGTCTATTCAAGTCTTCATTGAATTTATGGACAACTTCTACTAACTTATCCAAAATAGGTTGAGTACTATCAACCTCAATACTTAGTGCATCTACAAATATGCTCTTTACATCTTCAAGCACTTGGGTTTCCTTTTTCTTCTCTTCTCTAAGCTTTTGTGGCTTAGCTCTCTTTTGTAATAATTCACCCATGATGTTCATTTGATCAGGATTCAGAGTAGAGATATCCCAATTCAGGATAATTATATCCTCATCTAGATCAATATCTTCTTCTTTACACTCATCCTTATTTGAAATGTTTATACTCAGTTGACACTTGTTCTCAACTGTCATTATACTAGCTATATGTGGAATAGAAACAATAGTAGAAACATAGGGGCTAGCAAAAAATGTAGATATGGCACTGATAGTAGAAATACCTTGTTGATGTATGATAAAACTTGATGATGGAGGTGCTTGTTGCTCGATAAATGAAGTGTTGGCTACTTCAGTTAATGGAATACTCAATTGAACAGGTCCTAAGCTTTTTTGTGTGCATGGTTTTGCAATGGTAGTCACAACCAACTCGGTAAAAGCTTTCTTAGAGCTAGATTGCACTAAAGCTTTGCTCGGAGAATGAGGAAATGAAGCCATTACTGCTGCTGTAATCTTTTCTGCATCAATTTCCTCAATTCTTTAAATCTCTGGAAGAGTTCTTCTAGAAGCTTCTTGTTCTTCCTCCTCATCATCCACATTTACATCATCTATTTCATCATCTTTTATTTCCACATCCTCTTCCTCATCATCAACATCATCTTTGTCATTAACATGAACAATAAAATCACTAGGTTGATGCAATTTGTAAATACTCTTCCATGTTGATGTAGCAACCTTCACAACAAATTCAATGTTATTGAGAAGTATCATGCAAGTGTTCATCTTGAGAGTGAACTTTTTTTCATTCTTCTTCATAGATTCTTTCACATTTTTTTCATTGAGACTCGACATGAGTTTCCTTAAAGTCTATTCAAAGATGTCTTTTGTGGTTTTCTTTGCATGCTCCCATCTAGGCTTGATTGCTTACATAAGCTCATTTGGAAGTTGTTGAGTAAGTTCATCAAGAGAATACTTCCATTTTCCCAATTTGGTCACAACGGTGTCTTCAATATTTCTTTTCTCATCTACATTCCTTGATTCATATTTGAGGAATTTGAAACATGTTATGCCAGTTCCTTCTTCCAATTCCTTTAACTTTTCGTAAAAAGTAGGTGTAGGCCTTTTGAAAATAATTTTCTCGGCATCCTCCTCACCTAATTTCAACTTCGTCCTAGATTTTGGTGCCCTTCTTGTGAATACAACAATAGATGACTTAGTAGAATTGGTTATGATAACCTTACCTTTCTTTTATATAGTCTCTTCTTCCTCACATTTGGTTTCCTCATCTTCATCCTCTGCCTTGTCTTCTTCCATATCATCACCTTTTCCTTCTGTTAGTAGGAGAGTAGAGCTTTCTTGCTTCAGTTTTGTTATCCTCTTTCTTCTTTTGACAATTTCTTGAGGAAGCTTAATTTCAAGTTCTATTCTTGCCTTCACTTCTTCATAAGTGCCAAAATATGGTGCCTTAGGATCTACAAGCTCATTCAATAGAGCCTCAATGATATCTCTAGCCTCATCTATGTTTACCTCATACTCCAGAGGCTTAACCCATACTATTCTAGGCCTGACTGCCTGAATATATACCTTGTCACAATCTACCATAAAACATATATCATCCTTGTAGTCCTCTACAACCTTCATAGGTATCCTATATCTATTTCACATCTTCTCTTTGAATGTTTCAAAGTAGTTGTCCATGATGCTATCAAAGTTTTCACCCATCTCTACTATATATTCATTTATTTGATATAAAATAGGAACATATTTTCTCCATACTACTGATCCTTTAGAAGGGAAGAATTTTTGCACAAAGAAAAATAAACAGGTCAAGAGTGAACCAAACTTACATGGATTGTTCTTGGAACCTCTAATGCTTTCCATGTTCTTATTGAACTAATTCAATAACAACTCAACAAGGTCAAATGACATATTATTCTTTACTACTTTGAGAGCTAGATCCTCTACTTCACATGATGCACTATTGAGATGACTAGAGATGTAGATTTTATGAGCAATGATATGGATACAAATTTTAGTTCCATAATAGTTACATTGCTAATCTTCATTCCTCTACCATCCCACTCAGCAAGAATTCTCTTCTCCAGTTACACCTGACCTAGGGTTTTAGTCACTTTGGCTTTGTCCAACATTACAAGAGTAGTAATTCTGTGAATCATTTTCCTTGTGATCACAATGGGTTGGTCTAACCATAAATTTCCGTTGTGAACTCAACTCAAGATAAATCTTATCTACTTTGACTAAAAGTTCCTTGGCATATGTGAAATATGCTTTAAGCCCTTAGCTTCCAAATGTTGATGCTTAGGTTTTAGAATACCATTCACAGATAACTTGTTCAATGCTTCATTCATCTCGTGAGTGCCTAGTTCTTGGATAGAACATTTATAATATGAACGAATATCGTGTATGAGCAATACCTTGGGTGGAGTTAGCAATTGTGCACTAGTTGGGTCTAGCACTTTTGCAATTGTCAGACTTAATTTGAAGTTTGGTACCTTGTAATCGACTTCTCAAAACCAACATTTCAAACCCTATTTTGGTTTTGCTACTAGAAGACACCATGCTCGGTAGGGTTTTGGAAAACTCAAAATTTCTCCAACAACAAACACTCAAATCATTCTTAAGCTCTGAAATTTCTCTTCACAACTAGCTCTGGAAATTTGTGGTGAAGCAATGCATTCACTTTCTTCCTTTTAACAAATTTACTCTTTACAATCACCATTAATGCTTGATACTTTTTTTCACTCAGTGATAGGCTATCTTCCTCTCAGTTAAACTTTTAATGCTCAGTAGAGATTCATAGCTTGACAAAGTCTTTATCGTTCGATATCCACATATAATACTTTAGTGTCTCCCGACCTAGCTTGGTATGATTTCCTTGACCACTCGGTGATCCTTGTGCATCTTAAATGTTGATATGGATCTCTTCTTCTTGCTAGTTGAAATTGATGTGAGATGTTTTCTTTAGAGTCTCAGTTCCAATTATTCCCATAGGGATTCAAGTTGAGATGCTTGTGCCACCCAACTCTTGAGTGACATCTTCTTCATGACTTGAATTTGCATTCTCAAAATATTTTAGTACCCATTGCTACTTCATCTGCTTTCTGGTATTATCAGCTTTGACTTTCTTTTCTTCTTCAATTCTTCATGTGTTCATACAATTCTTGGCACGATGTGCAAGTTCTATACAAATAAAGCATCTTTTAGTGGTATTTCTTTTCCTCATATGATGTTTTACACAATTTTCTACAATGTGCCCAAATTCACCATAGTAGTGGCATCTACACCACATGTTGTAGTCCCATCCAAATATTGTTTTCACAATCTGTTATGTTGGATTCAATATCTTGGTTTTGCATTCAGAAGATTTATTTCCTTGTTTCTTCCAATTATGACATTTACCTCAAACTTAGGTTTCTCCTTGCATTCACTTGCTCTATGACTATGCTTATTGTAGCTGTAACACTTTCTGTTGAATTTTTCTTTACTATTACTCTAACATTTGTTTGATGTATGACCTATCTTACCATTATGATTGCGAGTAGGCCTTTGATTCTTTTGAGCTCCTTGCTTGGATGATTCACCTTCTATTGTGTATCCTATTCCATCTTTTCCTTTGTTTCTTTACTGACTTTGCTCATCAACTGTTTCATGCTTTCTTGAGATTTTAAAATTCTTTCGTTGGTTTGCTTTTTAGTGTTTAGATCATTCTGCGGTCTTTCATTTTTTGATCTTAGATTCATGAGTTCTTCATTTTCATTAGTGAGCTGATCAATGAAGTCTTCTTGCTAAAGAGATAGCTGTTGAATTTCATTGTTCTTTTCTTCTAGCACTTCTTTGGCTTTGTCCTTTTCTTCTATGACTTCACATAATCTTACTAATTGGATTTCTTGTTCTCTTTTCATCTTTCTATCTTCTTCTTGAAGATTGGAATTATTTTCCAATAGGTCTTTGATTACTTCATCAGCTTCATCCGAATTTCTTTCTAGACAAATATCTTTAATTCTTTCTTCAGTATAGAGATTGTCATTCATTTGTACTACAAGATCTTTCCTTCTTTTCAATGATTGAGATAGTTGCTCCTTTGCTTTCTTTAGTTGACCAATGGCTAATTCAAGATCCAACTTTTCATTGCCAATATCCTTTTCTAGCTTGTATACCTCCATTACCTCTGATCTTTGCTCAAGTTGTTAAACTTCTTCTATGAGAACCACAATGCTCTGATACCAATTGTTGTAAATATGAGGTAGGAAAGGTTACCAAGAGGGGAGGGGTGAATCAGGAACCAATAAAACTTAATCTTTTTCCACCAATTAATCGTTCATAAATATTTTGATCTAGTTGCATGTATGAAAGAATGAAAGAAAATAAACATTTATAACAATTTGACACAAGATATAATGACCCAAAAACCTTCCAAATAGAAAGTAAAACTAGGGTGGGGATGATACCCATAAGCTTTAGTACTGTAGTATATAGTTGGCCTGTTAAGGCTTACAATTGATCACTTCTGATGATCTGCCCTATTAGGAGCAATAAGGACTATGAGGTCCACCTTGTTAAAGGATTTACAAAACATATAGTAAAGTAAGCACTCGATAAAGAGATTTATCAAAGACTCTTAAGTCTACCCTATTAAAGGATTTAACTGATGCAACTATTAGGATGAACCAGTGGCTTATCTCTAATCTACAATTTGATTTGCTGGTTGAGATTCCTTGAATTGTAACGATCACCTTGCTATGATAGATAATGCTTTTTTGTCCCTTATACCACTTGTAGCCTTCTTTGTTTCACACTTCTACTCATCATATGCTTACTCTAATTATTTGGATATGATAAATTTCATTGCATATATACCAATCCAAATCACAACTTACTAGAGTCGGCTACAATACAAGTTTCATCGAAATCCACAAAGTCAGCTCAACTATTGTAACTTGGGTTCTAAAGACCAACTTGGTGATGTTCTGATACTTGACAACCACTATCAACACTCGGCATCGTCTGGCACTCGGTTGAAGAAGAGGCTCGATTCATACTGATCACTTCTAAGTAGCTTGAAATCAGTCAACACTGTGTGACTCGGTGAAGACTGTGAAACTTGACATATATTGAATCACTCGGTTGACACTCCATGGCTCGGTCAACACTGGATTCACATCACTAATACTATTGGTTTGGTAGACATTAGAGGACATGGCTAACACTATGAAACTTGGTTAACACTATGGAACTCGGTTAACGATGCTACACTCAACATAAACTGTGCATAGGTTTTGAAGCTCAGTAGAAATTATATATTGACTAAATGTGAGTCACCAATAAACAAATTGACCTTAATGTCAACATTGTTATCTCTATAGATTAGGAAGGGGAGGCTACATGATTCATCATTAATGGCCCCCTAAATAGAACAAGGGGCATGGAAAGGTCCAAACAAGATATTAGGGAAAATATGGGGGTAGGGGGTAGGGACCCCAAAAGTGATAAGCCTCAGAATGACATAGCAATATACATAATGAGGAAGATAAAGGCTTAATAATTAAAACAAGTCAAAAGAGAGAGGAAAAGGATTTTGGAGGAAGGGGTCTCATGGATAATGACATAGATATCCAAGAACAATCATTATGTCCATCAAGCCCTTCAAATAAAAAAATTGATAGCCAAGCTAGAGTTGAGGAAGAGGTCGAGGTAATTTCTAAGCATATATGTGAGTTTGTAGTTAAAAAAATCATGAATAAATTTATGCATGAAATTTTTGACGAGGAAAAACTAATGAGACAAAAGGAATTTTTTTTCAAGGAAATTCTAGAAGAGGATGATTTGATGGAGAAAGAGGAAGTGGAACAACTGCTAGTAGATCTAGAAGTTTGGGAACTAAATGATCAGGAATAATTTGGGATAGTCATGACTCGGTGCCAAGTAAGAATAACCCTTATTGTGAAAAAATAAATTAAAAGAGGGCATTAAAATCTCTACAAGAATTGAGAATGAGGAATGGATGTGCTCATGATCAATCCAAATTAACCAATATCTTTAATGTAGGGAAGGAGAAGATCCTTCCCAAGTTGCCATGAATGTCCTAACTTGGAATGTTAGGGATTTAAACGCCCTTAACAAGAAATTAATCTTAAAACATTGCATATAAAAAAAAACTCATTTTATTACAGAAATAAAGCTAGATAGGAGTGATCTGGAGGGTTTAAAAAAGAAGCTGGGATTTAGGTAGATATGGGGATTCTCTAGCTAGGGGAGCCTCAGAAGGTTTGGCTTTTATATGGGACCCAAGATTTCTGACTATAACATCTTTTGAAGATCATGGAAATTGGAGTTGTGGTTTAATCAGAAGCTCCCAAATGAAGTTGAGCTTCATGATTTTTGATGTTTATAGGCCTATTCAAAATATGGAGAAAATTAGAGTCTGGAAAGAGATTGAAGAAAAACTAATTGTTTATAAAGGAGAGATTTTAATCATATGAGGGGATCTCAATACTATACTAAGATATTAGAAAAAGTAGGATGGAACTCTGAAAATCCCTAAAGCAACAATAGATTTTGACAAATGGATTAATATAAATGGACTAATAGATATTGTTACTTCCATAGATAGCTACATTAGAATAATAGGAGAAAAGGATTAAACTTTATTGTAGAGAAAGTGGACAAATTTATTTTAAATGGGGATATGGTAGAACTAACCTTTACTCTAAAATCAATAGTTAAATCCATCTTAGGTTTGGATCACTACCTAGTTGAATCACACATCATAAAGGATAAAAAGCCAGAAAATTGTCCTTTCAAATTTGAGCAAATATGATTGAAGGATGAAGGTTTTCTAAAGATTGTAGAATAATGTGTTGGAAATGTAAGAGGAGTAATTGAGAGGGGAGGGGTGAATCAGTTACCACAAAAACAAATCCTTTTCCCTTAAATGTCAATACAAACTTCCACTTATCATGCAATATTGGATAGCTTGGTTAACACTATAATATTACTATCACTTGGTTAACAAAGCAATCATAAGATTATTAAACTATTTTATCATTTAGTAACTTAGTTGTAGAAATGTAAAGCATGAGAAAATAACATGAACACAGATGACACCAAGATTTAACATGGAAACCCAATTTGGGAAAAACTAACTTGCAATTAGTCACAATAATTTTCACTCTTCTGAAGTGAGCCCTTTTAGGAACCAACCCTGTTAAAGGTTACAAAACATATTGTTAAGTATGACCCTATTAGAGGATTTGGATCACCCTGTTAGGAGTGGCCTGGTTAGAGGTCTTCAAACACTTTAAATCTTGAAATGTCACCTTGTTAGAGGATTTACAAAATGACTATTTAAGTCAATTCTGTTAAGAGATTTCTTTATTCCTACAGTGGTTAGAAAGCAACAACAATTTGACCTTATTTATGAAGCAATTTTTTTTGCAGATTCAGATCTTTGTTCTGGCTTCACCTCTAGATCCTTCCTAATCAGATGTTCTTTGCAGTTTATCTTCCACACTTTCCTTCTCTACCGTCTGCCTTCGCTCACATATCCATCTTTTTCATATTCTACTTGTTACGTTTGTCCTCACAACTTGATCTTACTTATATATCATAAGCTAGGAAAATTCAGCTTGAATACCCTTTCAAAATATTAATAAACATCCAAATAGTCAACTTTAATTAATAAAATATTTGACAATTACATTCTAATGTCACTCAGTCAACACTAGGACTGAACACTCGATTACTACTAGAAAGTCTTCATTACCTGACTGCTTGGTTAATACCAAGATATACAAAGTTAATACTACAAACTCTACATTTCTTGGTTAATACTGACATTTGTGTAAACATCAATGGCAATATACAATTGAAGAATTATTTCCAACATAATGGTGGAATGAAATTGTGTTATCTAGGTCTAAACTCTTCCGAGTGGTTAGCAAACTAAAAATTATTCATCAAAGGCTTTAGGAACATTTTTGAAGAAAATAAAGAATTGGAAGAAAAATTGGAGAATCTAAACAAGGAGGTTATAGAGAAAGGGATGAATTTACCCTTATACGAAAGAGAGAAGTGCCTAATTAAGGATTTCAAAGACATTGTAACTAAAGAGGAACTATTTTGGAAACAAAATCAAAAGAAGTATGGCTAGATGCAAGGGATAGAAACATAAAAAATTCTACAATAGTACAAAACAACATATAATAACTAATAGAAACTCTTCCATTCAAAATAAGGATGGAGTAAAACTAGAGGATCCAGATGACATTGCAACTAAAGCAAGAAAAGAGTATGAGGTCCAACCACAGACAACATCACCAAAATCCAACACTATAGCCATTTCAAAAGTGGTGACTCTTAGAGAGAACATGGCTCTGCATACTGTGAGTGCAATTATTCGTATAAAGTCAAAACCATCTGATTATTTTAGCATAAGTAAATACGCAAGTACCAAACCACTTTAAATGTTGAATACATTCTATGTAATAGAATTACTCTCAAAAGTTCCTATGGTCAAGGAGAATGAGCAAACAAGACAGCCGCGTAAAGACTAGAATCCTATAAATCCACAAAAGAAAATAGATAATGGTGCCATTGAGAAACAAAAAGGAGTTTTTTGCAAAAATAAAGCATTCATGGGAGAAAGAGGCCAATACACATCCATATCGATATCCAATTGAATAAGACAAATTACATGACAGGTTAATAACAATAAAAGATTTTAATAATGTACAATAAAAGGAAATGAAATCTAATTCATATTCCTAAGAAAAAGTAGAGAAAAGAGAAGGTGAGTGTAGATATGTTCCTATTGAGGTGTAGACATTTTTAAGGGAATTTGAATTGATAAATCAAGAAGAAATACTAGATAAATGGGGCTTGGATAATCTATATATGAACAAAGCAGGTAAATTCCAAAATTAGGAGGAGTTTAGGATCCAGGAATTAGAATAATTTTAGCAAGATTTAGATAAAATAAATGGTGAAAATAGTCAAATTAAGAAAAAAAAAGGTAGAGAAATGGATGAAGACGATAGAGGATTGAGTAACATAATTATGAAAGAATTAGAAAAATAATATTCATATAAAATGATAGATGAATCTATTGCCGCAAGTGTGTAGAATGCTAGTAAAAATCTAGACAATCTTGGTATTGTGGAAAGCTTACAAGGTTTAGAATATCAAATATGTGGAAAAAAAAGAAGAAGAGAAAGAAAATCCTTAGTTGAACTTAGTGCAGCTACATGACTAACTAGTAACCAGAAAAATATTAACTTTCCTATGAATGTAGGGAAGGGGAAGCTTCTTCCCATGGAGCCATAAAGCTAACAACATGGAATATTAGGGGCCTAAATGCTCCTAACAAAAAATGCTTACTCAAGTGAAATTTCACATTATTTGAATCAGATATAGTATTAATACAAGAATCACAACTTAACAAAGAAGAAGGAGAAAAATTTAGTAGAAAATTGGGTTTTTGGAAAATGGAACTAGTTGATTCAATAGGGGCCTTTGGTGGGATTGGTATTACATGGGACCCAAGGAGGGTATATTTCACACCATTTGCATCCAACAATAATTGGATGGGAGGGATGGATGGTAAAAAAGCTTCAAAAGAAAAATTCAATTTCTACTTATTAATGTGTATGAGCCAACACAAACAATGAACAAGAAAGAATTACGAGATGAGATTAGTAATTATCTAGAGTTAAATCCACAAGAAAATATTTTCATTGGGGGATATTTTAATGCAATTCTAGACTCAGGAGAAAAAGCAGGTGGATCCACAACCATTAACTAGGTAATGTTAGATTTCAAAGCATAGTTTGCAAAAGATAACCTTATTGACATTCCTATATCTAATAGGGTCTTCACATGGAATAATAGATGGCCTAGCTTCTGTAACATAGCAAAAAAATTGGATAGTTTTATATTTAAAATAAATTTAATATTATTTAATCATCCTTTCAATACAATCATTCTCCCTAATGCATGATTGGATAACTATCCAATTAGATTACAAATAGGTGAATCACAAAACTCGTCAAGAAGTCTATTCAAGTGTAAAAAAAAATGATTTCTAGATAAATATTTTCTTAATAATATATACCAATGGTGGTACAAAGATAAATTTAAAGGATCAAAGATGTTTTGCTTTATAGCCAAATTGAAATCATTAAAGGAAAAAAATGGAATAAAGATCATCTTAATGACATATTTAAAGAAAAAATAGAGAATGAAGAAGAATTCAAATGAAGAAATGAAGAAATCATTAGGGTGGTAATAGATAATGAAAATATAAAAAAGAAAAAAAACTTCTAGCTAAACATGAAAATATCCTAGAAAAAGAAGAAATATTTTGGAAACAAAAATCAAGAGAAGCATGGTTGTTAGAAGGTGAAATGTCTTGGGTCAAATTACTACTTGCCAAAAAATGCCTAGAATGAAGTGCTAGGAGTAATAGGTGTGGCTATTAACTTTCCCTTGTCAACTATAGTAGTTTCTTGCCCATTCATCCTTCATATTGGGGAAGCAAACTAAATTTTCACTTTATTACTATTATCTACTATGGGAAATAAAGATTTATTTTCATTTTACATAAATTTCATTTTTGACTGATCAACATCCATAAATTTCTATCCTTGATCCTCTTGTTGATACTTAATTTCCTGTTGACTCTAATCCTCATCATTAGTACCATCAATTTGACCTACTATATCCATTGCTTCTATCATAATGTCTCCAATGTATGTTATGTTGGTCAAGAAAGTATCATTCTTTTTCTCTTTCTCCTCTAGAGTAACATCTAATGTAACTAGTATTTCACTAACAAAGAAATCTAGCTAATTTACTACATTAAAGAATTGACCAATACCATCAACCTCATCAATAGTTTTTGTTGTAGATTTTATGATTCTTATACACATTGATATTCTCATAGGTTGGGTGACATGAGGATTCTTAAGACTTGGATCATTTAGCATATCTATAGGTTCATTTTCTATTTCTTCTCTTACCTCATCATATACTCCAATCGTAATATTTACTAATCTCATATTTGTCCTCATTAAAAGGTCTCCCTTTCTCCAATACTTCATGCATTTCCTTATAAGTGTGTATAGCTCACACAACTTATCCTCTCTCATTTTATTATCTTCCTTGAATTCTCTAAATCTATTCTCATCTAACTTGTTAAATACAATATTAGGGATATTACCCTTGATCTCTACTAAGTTCCTCTTACAATTCAACAAATACTTAATGATAGAGTTTTTAATCATACCTTGTTTATCTTCACTAATTATCTAATGATATGATCTAATTTCTTATCATGTTCAATCCTAGTTGTAATGGACTTCAAATTAGGTTTCCCACTTCCTCTTCTCTACCTCAATGTCAATCTATGGTTCCTCAGTAGCAATAGGCTCTTCTTGTGCTTCTTTTATTTTCTCTAATTATCTAGCCTTTTTGTGCCTTCTTTCTGCGACCTTAGGTTTCATAGGGCCAAGGACTTAGGCATTTTCCTTCCACCTTGTTTTCCTCTTAAGCTATCTCTTTACAAGTTGTTCCAACTTCACTAAAGGTAGAGCTTATAGATCTCCTTGGCGTAGAATGGGGTTTAGGTGTAACCTCTACTATTGTTATCTCAACATTTGGAACTTCTTGTATATTATTTGTCTCTATAATAGGATCCTTTGTAGGCTCACTAATTTTTATTTTAATCTTGGTCCTAGAGGATACTTTTCTTGTCTTTTTAATCTCTACCCACTCTTCCTTTGTTATCGCTTCTTAACTAGTAATTCTTTCAACCACATTCTCTACTTTTATCTTTCTTGTACCCTTGTACAATTATTCTCTAGCTTGGCTAAAATTCTCATTGTAAGTTCCCCATCTCTCATATTCCTTGTCTCTAGGTGATGAAAGCATCACATATGCATAACCTTCAATTACCTCTTTGTCCACTTCGTAGTGTTGAAACAATTGATTTATTGTGTATTATCTTTGATATTACACAAAATGTCATATAATTTCTAGTTAGTGTAAAATAAGCTCACTCGGGCATTGAAGACAGTTTCCTGTGGCTAATGAGCATTTCAGAGTTTGCCCAGTTCAGAAGACAGTATCTACCGAGTTCACTCGGGCACTAAAGAAAAGTTTGCGAAAGATGAGTGTTAATTGAGCTTACTCGATTAATGAAGGAAACATTGGATGGAACTAGTGTTAATTGAGCTCACTCGTTAACAAAGAAACTTTGCAAGTATGCAGTGTTGACCAAGTTCACTTGGTTAACATAGGAAAATCATTTCTGAGTTAGTGTTTACTGAGTAGGTTCGACTAACAAAGGATTTTCTTGTTTTGGCATATTGAGTTCAATTGATTTATCTATTGGTTCTAGTTGACCAAGGAGATGAATATGAATTATTCTAAATTGTATTCTAGTTGACTTGACAATATGATATATATATATATATATATATATATATAAGGTCAAGTTGAGGATTAGAAGTGTGTGAATGTCTGGAAGATAATTGAAAATTTAATGATAGAATATCCTTAAGAAGCTAAAAAGATATATTCAATCAAGAAGGATCAATCATACAAGCCAAAATTGAGATCTGTAGCAACTCACTAGCATCCAAATTAGGTCATGTCATTTTTACTCTCTAACCATTGTAGCAGTGATCTAAATCTCTTAACAGAGTTGGCTTAACAGCTATTTATAAATCCTCTAAAAAAGTGACACTTCTATTAAAGTGTCTAAAGACCTCTAACAAGGCCACTCCTAACAGGGTGATTAAATCCTCTAATAGGGCCACACCTAACAGTGTGTTTTGTAACCTTTAACAGGGTTAACTCCTAATAGGGCTCACTTCAAAAGAGTGAAAATCAACAACTAGTTGCAATTGGTGGTTTTTCCCAAATTGGGTTTCCATGTAAAATCTTGGTGTTAAATGTGTTCATGCTATTTCTTTTATATGTTTGCAACTAAGTTAAAGTAATAAGTAATCTCAGATAACATCTTAATATTTTCATGTTAAGTATTTGCTGAGCATTCTCAATATTTATCAAGTTACAACATTTCTTGTGTGTTTACCGAGCATCAACAGAGTTTAGTTTTTCAGATTTTTATTTTGTATTGACATCTAAGGGATATGGGATTTATTTTAGTGGTAACTAATTCACCTCTCCCCTCTCAGTTACTTCTCGTATGTTTTCAACAATTGGTATCAGAGCATTTGGTGCTTGCAGAGAAGGTTTTAAGGACCTAAGCTAAAGATCAAGATGTCTTATAGAAGAGAGATTCCCAGGTTGAACAGTGACAACTTTGCAACATGACAATGACTTATGAGGTTATATATAGAAACTATCAGTGATTCAGGTTGTAAATATCTTGATGCTTAATACAAGACTCCTACTAGAACATTATTAGTTGAAGATATTGCTGAAAGAAAAATCATAACATCATGATGATTAATATTGCATCTACTCTTAGTAATGTTGAATTTGATGAAGTAAAAGACTAAAAATTAGCTCATGTAATGTGGATCAAATTGAAAGACATTTATGGAGGAGATGCCAATGTAAGAAGAGCTAAAGCATAAAGTCTCAGAGGACAATTTGATCAGATGAAAATGAGAGAAGATGAAAACATTGCAAAATATGTGGAAAGAATCAAAGCAAGTGTGAGCGTAATCAAAGCATCTGGAGGAGACATTGATGACAAAATAGTTGTAAGCAAGGTACTCATAACCCCTCTTCCTATATATGCAATTAGAGTGCCTGCTATTCAAGAAATGAGATGTGATTCAAATAGAAAAATAACTTTGGATGCTCTAGTTGGAAGATTAACAGCTTTTGTGTTGGATAACTATGATAACTATGTTCCTAGTTCCAAAGGTATTGAGTCTGCATTTGAAGCCAAACTCTCACTCAAGAAAAAGAGCAAGATATCAAAGACCAATAAATCAGGAAGTGAAGAAGAAGAAGAAGTGAGTTCAAACAATGATCTTAAGTTTTTGAAGCCCTACTTGCAAGAAAATATTCCAAAGGTAGAGGAAAGTACAAAAGGTAAGATTCCTCTAATCTATTTTTCTTGTGAAGAAGTTGGTCACATTGCTATTAGGTTCCAAAACAAAGAAAACAAGGATGAAAAGAAAAGTAAAAAAGTACAAAGGCAAGAAGGAATTCAAGAACTACAAGGACAAAGGTAGTAAATCTTGTTTTATGGCTAAAGATTCTGATAACAGTGAAGATGAAATGGTATTGCTGTAAAAGATGAATATGATGATGAAGGAAATAAGATGACACTTATCTCTCATGTTAGCAAAAATGATACATGGATTATTGATAGTGGCTACTTAGATCATATGATTGGAGATAAAACAAAGTTTGAGCACATGGAATATTATGATGGTGGTAGTGTGAGCACTAGTAGAATTTTGACAAATAAATGACTAAATGATTAAAACAATTAGTCACAAGACTAAATATTTTAGTAACATGACTAAAAGTGATCAAATTTTAGTATTGTTTTACAATTTATAAGCATAAGTGACTAAATAAATGACTAATTTGGTCATCAAGTAAAATCACAAGGATAGATAAAGATAAGTGACTAATAAATGATCAAATAAATGACTGAATTATTGATGACTTTTTTATCATATTAATGTATTTTTAAAAAAATTTATATTTATTACTCACTAATTGAGTTTTTATTCTATCAATACATCATTATTAATTAACATCCTCGAACACCCTCTAAACTAATATTGAATTAGTACTAAAATCAACATCACCCCAATATATACTCATACTCCTCAAAATCTATTTATGAACACTTGAAGAAAATAAAAACCCTCTATGCACTCAAAGAAAACTCCAAATCTATCTTTGCATGTCAAAAAAAAAAAATTATCAAATATATATTTAATAATCTCAACATAATATGATTGTAATTATGCACATTAATATCTTTTAATAACCATCTTAAAATATAACATTATTTTATTATTATTATTACATTTAATAGATGTTAGTATTTAGTAAATATAGAAAACCACTATTTGATATATATTAAACCTTGAAAGAAAATGATTTAATAATAAAAATCATAAATATTTATGATTTAAATTATATTTATTAATAACATAAATATTTTTTAATAAACATAATTTAATTTACAAACTATGTTCATATAACAAATACAACTCATGGAAATTTAGTTCAAAAAATGGATCCAAATTTTTAGGGGAGATGATGCAGTTAATCTTTAACTATATTTAGTTTAGATGATGGATACTAATATTTGTAGATTCATTAGTTAAATTCAAAGTAATCTAACACTAAGTTTTAGGCAGTATGTTGAACAAATAGACCAATGCTTGATTAAGAGATTTCTCACCTTGCACATAAATCTTGTCATCAAATACCAAGGAAAAAGTCACCATACAAGAAGTGCTCAACACAAGGGAAAAATGCATCTATAAAGAAGCTCTCAATAGAGGGAAACAACTCAATCTTACCATTGACGAAAGACTTTCATGATTTTAAAACCCAATTGTAAAGGTTAGGAAGTAAAGCCCATAGCCCAAAAGTTATTGAATCTATAGAAAACACCTTGTTTGAGATAGCAATTTTTATTTTCGATCATGCCTTATCCATGAAGCGATACAAGGAAAAATTGTGAATAAAAGAAATGTCATATTTTGTGGCATAACAATGGGTGGGCAAGAACCCAAGAGCTAAATGTGGCGACAATAGTTTTGATTCTATTTACTTTTTACGAGATTTCTTACAAGACATACACATTAACCATTGGCAAGTTTGTATAAAAACTTCATAAATTGATTAGCTTAGTAATATTTGTTAATAAAATATGATTTCCATGTTTTGTCAACATGTCAAATGCATCATAGAGTAATAGTGGTATTCACTAATAAAATATGATTTAAACAATCCAGATACATTTTGAAGGCCATCTTGCAAAGACTTTCATTTCAGAAGGTCAAGTAGTTATTTCTCGAAACAATTAGATTCAAGTTACATGGATTTTAGGAATATTATTGTATTTTATGGTGTACCTTAATACAACTTGGCACAATCCTTTTCTAATGTCATTACTCATTATATTGATATGTTTAAACAAAGAATTGAAATAGTTGGATAGTTTAACTAGATTTTTATGAAAATTCAAATAGAGAAAATGGAAAGTACTATATTACTTGCCATATATGATAAACAATTATTCTGTTGGTCACCTACCTATTTAAACATGACAACATCTATGAGCTGACTAAATTCTTTGATTAAATCAATTTTCATAATTTAATAATTAATTTAAAAATTATTATATAATTGTTTTTAATTTTTAATTTAATAAACAAAATATAATAAAGATGATATGGTCGGCTAGTTAGCCATGGGCTTTAAACATGGATCAATTAGTGTGAAAGTAGAAACTATTGATTAAAATACCTCATTGATCTTTGAAAATATTAAATGACTTTTAACTATAGATTCTTAAATTGTCCTTGAAAATTAATTTGTACTAGTATTTGTGTTTTACATATAAATTTTTTATTCATTAATCTAAATAAAAAAAAATATTATATTCATTTATATTTTGGAAACTCATTTCATCATTTTCTTATATCAATCATGCCCTAAGAAGATTAATTCATCGCAAATCTAACTTTTAATATTAAAAAAAAATTATAAATTTTGATGAGCTTCATCTATATTTTTTTCCCATAAGAAAATTGAGAACACATTTCATATAATTATGTCTATATTTATAATGTTGAAATATAGTCATTTTAACATTGAATTATATTATAGAATTATCAAACACTCACATATAAGACATTCGATAGAGATAAAATTTTACTTTCATAATATGTATTGAGTTAATAATGAATTTTTATTTTTATTTTTAAGATAATATATATATTTTAATAACCTTATTATTTTCTAATATTAAGAATATAGAAAAGAATATTAGATATTTTAAATTTATATATCTCACAAATTTTATATTTTTATTATTATTTACAAATATAGATAAATTTCTTTAACTAAACTTCATGGAGCCAAACTAGCATCAAAACCAACATAGGGTCAAAAAGTGAAGGCGAAAAGCCCTAACATGCTCATGAGCGAGATCAATAGGTTTTAATAAAAAGACATGAATTCATGATAGAAGCAAAATGGAAGAACAATTGTAATGATAAAATGGTAGCAGAATTCTAAGTGCAAATAATGGCAGTTAGGAAGTGAATGACAAGTTCTTTAATAAAAAGAGTAATTTTTTTTTGAAAGATTGGGGCAAAAATGGGGGTTTTTAGAAGCGTAAAGAACTCAATTTTTTAAAGGAAAAAAGCCTTTTTACAAGCGTGAACAATAGATTCGCTAGTAGGAGCAGATTTTAGAAAGAAATAAAGAGTTCTAGGGATCACTACTACCAATATTATAGCACAAATATATTGTTTCTTTAATTAAAAGACAAGATTTGTGTGGAGATAATCGACTAATTTGTAGAAGGAAACAATATCAATTGCCTCTTATTTGGGAAAGGGTTTTGGATGCATTTATGGCTATGCAATCCAGCATAGGTCATTTTGGATCATTCTTCTCCCGACTACATGTGTATTGGACTTGTGGCTTATGGGATCCAATGGCTCATTATTATAGAGAGATCAAAATCGAACTAGTGACAGGTATAGTGGCAAATTTCTCCATTGTTTTCCTCTATTTCATAATTTCATGGGTAAATCTTATATGCAATTATGAGTCTTCTCAAGTTTGTAGCATGTCATTTTTTTCTCAATTTGATTCTTCTAGTAAGCATAGATTATAAGCAGCCTTGTTCTTTTTATTAATATATTTGTAATTCCTCCTTTCTTAGATAATTAGTACATGATGTTTTGGAATAACATTTTTTAGTTCTCATTTAGCTTCTTGTGTTATTTTGTCATAATGTACTTTTCTAGAATCTGGTATATAGTAAAAAAAGTAAATTCTTCTGGAAACTTGTATTACCTTCACCTTAATATTCATGTATGGATTTTGACATATTTTGTAAGTTGAGTCCCATTTTTTATTATTTTGAAGTTTATTTTTGTTTTAGGGTATCTAGCCCATGTTTGTTTGGTCAAAGGGAGAGATAATAGAGGCTATAGAGTCAAAAATCACTTCAGAATATGTTGGCACACTCAACTCTTATTTTGAAGTATATTAGATTTTGAAGATATAACTAAAAAGAGTAAAGTGTGCCAACAGATTCTGAGGTTACCCTTTATACTAGATTTTGAAGATGTAACTAAAAACTGAATGGTACAAGATAAAATCATTATAATAGATATCAGGCAAAATAGAATCACACAGTTCTTAAATATTTTAAGGTTATAGCATATTCAGGTAGTCCTAGGAGTTGTAGACAACTGTAGCTAGAAGAATAATACTAATCATTTTTCTAAAATAGGAGTGCTAGGTAATTAGTATATAACATAATTTCACTTTGAACAAACTAAATTATGTAGTGAGGGAGGGAGAGAGTTATGTAGTGTCATGTGGTTGATCTCAGTAGCTATGGTGAAATAATTGAGAGACCCTGAGAATTATACAAAATATTGAAAGGCTAGGCAATCCGACCTATGAGTTCATTTCAAGAACACAAGTGAAACTACATAGGCCATTAAGAATCTTCATTTAGGAAACGTGAAGAGGTAACTTGAGGATGTTTTTTCTCACAAGCAAGCAATACACTTTCACCATTTTTTTAAGGGTGTTGGTAAGCAAAGTCATGCAACTCAAATGGTAAGGGTCATTAGCCTGTTAAATCTATTGAATTCTTGCTAGGTCTACTGAAACATATAGAGAGTAATAGTAAGGTGAAGGATCTTGATGCTGACACACTTTACATTACATGCATTCAAGTAAACGAGGCTCCAAAGCAACAAAGGTGAACAAATAGCGTTCATGGGAGAGTTGATCCTTATATGTCATTAATCCATGTCACATTGAGCTGATATATTTGAGAAAGAGGCACCTGTTAAAAAGAGCCTAAGACACAAATTGATGCAAGGAAATCAAATAAATCTCAACAACTTCAAAGTTGAATGTCATCATGAGTTGCCCAAGGAGATTGAACCTTGGCATAGGCAGGACAAATATTGTGAGGAAACTATGTTTGGCTGTATTCATTTGCATGGTTTGTAATTGTGGGCCAGAACTCTCATTAAAACTTTACTTAGGGTCTGTTATTGTAGTTTTTTATTTGAATTATACCAATTGTTGTGACAATGCTAGTCAGCTCATTATGGATATAGGGGAATCATGTGTTCTGATGTTTAAAATGGTATAAAGCATTTGATGGTTTATGTGATCCTCCAAGTAAGAAAATTACAAGTTATTTAATGAAAAAATTGAGGACTTCTCTGCAAGGTTGTTTGTAGAATGAAGTTTTAGGTTCAATTGATACAAATCGACTGTATGGAATATTATCAACATATTGACTTGTGCTGAAGGATTAACTGTTATATTTTTTTTTGGAATTTCAGTTTATGTGCAAGTGTAAATTTTATTTCAAAAAAACCATTCAATTAGATACGTGGATGTGGATCTATAGACACCCACTCCAAAATATTTCAGTAGAAAGGCTAATGCATGTGAAAATTTAAGATAATAGAGTGGAGAATCAGGCTTACTAACAATAGACAAGTTTGGGATGGTCTACAGTTTGAGTGAATGAATATCAGCATTAGATCTAGAAGAAGCTAGCCAACTATTAGATCAAAGAGAAGTGATGTTAACTAGATATGTTCTAATAAATTTAAGGAGAGGTTGCATTTGGCACCAACATAATTCAAGCAACAATGCTAAGAAGTATTGGGAATCTAATTATTGTGTGCACTAATGATATATATTGTATGTGAGACTTTGTAAAAACAACTCTAAGATCAAACAATGCACTAGAGTACTAGGCCATATGAGGTAGCCACACAAATTTATACTAGCATAAAGGTTTTTACCTTAGTAAATAGATAAGAGAAATTGGTGCAGGAACACCTTCAACATTGAATTTTATTGTCATCCTTATGTATTAACTTGAATATATTCTATTTGCATCGAATGTAAAAGTCCAAAGGTAATGTGTTTAAAATTCATGATCTTTAAAACTTATTACTTTTTCAATATTTGCCCAAATGGATTTTTGAGAATCTTGTATTATGAGAAGTTGAAGAGTCATTATAATTGAAAGATTGTAACTGCCCAAGTAATTATATAAGGGGTACAATTTTTTTAAAGGAACATTAGTCCATGGGAGTGAAATAAAAGATGTAATTCATAGGGAACCACTAGCTGTCCACAAAAAAGATGTTTTGTATTGTCAGTTTCAATACTAATTCAAATATTTCTAATATTTTAGAATCTGTTGTATATGATACTTAGGTTCAATATGCATATTTGGGTGTCTAAAATGCTTATTTAATTTAAAGGTTTCATTCATGATTTATTATCATAGTTGTAGAGTTGTTTCATGACTCTGTTCTAGATATGATAATTTTTGATGTTTATAGTGGATTTGGAAGATTCCAAGAATTGGCTCAAGTAGAAATATGAGAGCAGATTCAGTTTTATAAATTTTGATTTATGATGAGAAAGAATTGGTTCCTTATTCCCATTATATTGAACACAAATTTCATCATAGATTAATATGGTTTATGGCATAGGATATTTTGAAAATGGAATAATCTCTTTGATGAGAAAATTTGTCTTGATTTTAATTATTTTCAAGATCCCTATTGTGGGATATTAAATTTGAGGTGGAAGGCTGATTTGGACATGACAATAAAATCCATGTTTTAGAGCATGCAAACCATTTCACCATTGGTTAGTCTCACAAAAATTTGCAACTTAAAATATAGGCTCAAAATAGTATCAGTTTGGTTTAAAACCATAGTGCAGATTTATGTTTGAAATTTCTGATTTTTGGTAAAGAATTTGGTAACTGAATCAAGCAAAATTTTGACTTTTTAGAGGGCTGAAAAGTGCCAAGTTGAAAATGGTTAGATCAATTTCATTAATCAATTCCTTTTATGTTGGAATCACCATTTAATAATTTGGGGCTGAATCAATACACACTTCCAAATGCAATAATGGTTTGGCATACAAGAATCGATTAATTTTAAGATTATTGTTATTTTGTTCCTTACCTTGATAGTCATCTCAAGAATGGATATTGAGTTGCAAGTTTAAATGTTTGGGATTGTTTTATTCAGTTATGGTGTAGCTTGCTGATTCTTACAAATATATTGCCTTGGGTGGATCCTAATTGAATGTTGAAACACCGATTCATGGCACAATACATCAGTCTTTATTGAGTGGAATATATCAAGAATGATTCATGGTATAAATGATACTAGTTATATTAGAACTATTATGGTATTGGAAGCATGAATGAGTTGATTGTGGTATTTCAGTAACAGTTGTTTCCATTAAATAAAAGTATGGAATAGATGTGGAGTTGCAGATTCTGATTTTAGGGATAATCGTTTCTCTGATTGAATTTCAAATTTGATTGAAGTTAAATGTCGATGATTTCTCAAAGGAAGAACATATTATTTTTAAGATGTTGACTCCATTTTGTCACTATTATGACAATAATTTGCAGATTGGTTATGCTTCTTTTAGAAGTTCAACGATCCTCTGCATCTAAAATGAATTGAACTTAAAATGATTTTTGAAGTTCACTTTAATGTATCTAATGTACACATAGATCGCTAATCATATAAAGGGAAATTTAAATTTTCATGCAGTAAAGATTCATTGTTGAGCTTACTAAGAGTTCTGGGTAGCTTGGCAATCATAGCAAATTGATAAAAAAAGATATTGCTAGCCAGCTAATTAATGAACTCTTTGTTTTTGACAAAATGAAAGAAAGAATAAGAAATGTTAGGACTGAGATAATTCAGGTGTGGAAGAAAACTAAAGCATTTAAGGCAATAAATATCACACGTTAATCATTAAGTTAAATTTGTTTTTACACAAAAATCTTAGGAATAGTTTAAATATTTTTGAGGAGATATTAGAATAGTAGGGGCTTGGATACACTTTTTATTCTAGTCTTCCCATTATTATTTCTTTATTTACCATCTACTCCAGTTAGCCTATACTACTTTACTATACCTTAAATACTCTAGTGTAGGTCTAGGTAGAGACGTAAGACATGCCTTGTAAAATATCTCCCTTTGGAGGGAAAGACATGGCTCTATACTTTTTATCATAAAAAATTATGATAGCTAATATCTAGAGTCTCCAAAATCTCATATAACATAGCCTTTTTGCATCACGTCTAATAACTTTATTTCATACTATCTCATCAATCTTATTTCACACATTTCCCTTCAAGGATCTGGAAACAATTTTTTTTTTTTTTTTTTTCTGTACATTATTATCAATTTTGATATACTGTCACAACAACCTTATTAAATGTATCCATTTCTCATACTATCTCATCATTCATAGAACTATATCATTTTTTAAAGATCATAGAATGGCTCAACTAAGAATTAAACACATTACCTGCCACTATAATCTTCACTAATTGTCCTTGATTTTTTATTTGGAATTTTTGAATGTTCTTAAGTGTGTCCCATTCACATATTGTTTGTGTTTTCACTTTTCCATAACTTCTATTTTACCAAGAGAAATTTAGAGTCTAGCCTAGTGCACTGGAGGTCGACTCTTTCTAGGGTGAGTCCTCATAATCTATTAAGTGATGTGAAACAAACTATTATCGATAATGCGAGAAAATCAAGAGTTGAACTAATGACCTGGATTACTTAAAACACTTGCCAAAGTAGAAGGGTTCTCTAAATTGGCCTCTTTTTTCTTATAGATTTGATCTATAGATTTTCCAAACTTTACTTCATGGGTTGTCACTTACTTCAACTTGAAAGTAGTTGTAACTAGAATAATTTAAGAGACATTTCTTGAAAAAATGATATATATCATTATAAGAAGTTTTGTTAATATTGAATCAGGGAAATGCGAGAGATAATACATAGATTCTTTTGGCCATTTAAAACCACATGCCCATAGCCAATCCTGTACAAGAACTGGCAACTTAGATTAGGACTTAAACTGCACAAGTTATCTTTGTGATGTTGGATTTTTTTGGCTGCTTCATGCAAGGAAACAATCAAGGTTTCTTAATGCCACACATTGTGTTCTTGCATGTATTGATATCAGAATAATGTAATGCATTGTGCAAAATCCAAAGTATATTTAAATAATGGCTTCTTGGAAAAATAACTAGAGTAAAATCTACTAGTGAAGTTTTAATTAGATAAAAATTTTTACATTTTCTTTTTAGATTGAGGTACCATATGGAATTATCCATATTTAGGATAGGGTGTGTAGGAATTGGCAGTTTGTACAAATTGCTAGTTCATTGGAATCCTTCTTATGTCCCAATTCTATGGGATGCAACTTATTTTGACAAATTTATTTAAGGCTGTGTTAATGTGTAATTGCCTCTCAATCTCAAAGATAACAGTAGAGCTACAATATTTCAACTATTGAAGCATGAATGACAAGGTAGATGGCCAAGATTTATACCTGACCTTTTTTTCTACTGCAAAGAGTAGTGAAATAATAGGTGAAAATTGTATGGTTTTTTTGAAGGTAAGGTGATTCATAAAACATTTTAGATTTCATATATCTCTGTAATGATTTGGTAAAGATATTATTAACAGTATTATAGTTTTACCCTCAACTTCTTAGTGAGGAGGTTTTTAACTTCTCTTGAGTTGAGATGACACAGTAGAAGATTAAGGAACTTAAAGCAATTTTTGAACATGTAGGGAAATATGTCACTTTAAGCATTACATATAAAATGTCTTTTTAGTTTCAAATAGGGAATAATGTTTTTTTCTCATCCATCATATATGATCTCATCTAAATGCCTTTTGAACCTTAATTTTTTTACTATTGCATATTGCTTAAATAAGAAAGATGAATGCTTTAGATTGGTGTGTGTCAAGAGTCCTAGTTTGTAAGGTTCCTAACTATTCATTTTTCTTTGATGCTTACAGCTTGATACTTTGCTAAATCCTTTTCCTAAAATTTTGCTTTGCAATGCTTAATTGAGGTATGCATCCTTGTATTTATATAATATATTCTCTTTACTTGTGTGTCGATTATATTGTAACTTTACTATAGAAATAAGGTACCTTTTTTTATGTGGATATACTTCACACAATCTCCAAACAACCATTTCCATGGTGAGGCAAAGTTTACCACTTTATTGAATCTGCACTTTTGGGAATTCCCACAGGTGAGCTTCTATGCACAATTCTAAAAACTCAAGCTAGAGAATACTTCAAACACATTAACTTTATTGATCTTTCTTAACCATGGTCCCATTCCCACTTTATTGTCAAACATGGATAGTCGACTATATGAACTTCTTGTTCTAGCACTTTATCAATGTTACCACTTCATACAAATTGCAACTCAACAATGACCGAACTATCTTGCCTTGTGAGCATCAACTATCTTTTTAGTTACCTCGCATTTGTAGTTACCTCGCATTTGCATTTTTTCAAACATATCATAACCCAAACTCTCAAAATACATTAATTGTTGGCTATCTCATATTGATCAACATTTGCACACTTGACTGAAAGCTTTAACACAAAATAGAGGATTAACAAGACCGATACTTTAAATTTCTACTTCAAATTCTAGTTTGAATAGTTACCCCAATGCAACAACCAAAGTATATATGCATATTTCAATAGAGACCCAGTCTCTGTTCTCCTCACTACCATTTGCAATTAAGTATTTTCACTCAAATGCAAACCACACCACTGTCACCAATTTTCTGAAACACAACCTAAAATTGGAACAATGCATTTATACTATACTATGTAATGAAAATTTACTTATTGAAACCACTGAACTACCTCTCTCCCTCATTCTCCAAGACTCTTTAATTAGAATTTGATCCCAACTACAACCTCACAACTTTGAGTCATATATAATTACAAATATACATTTATTACATTTCATATAGTCTTCTACATAGTCACAAATAAGTTTTGCACCTTATATAATCTTGTCGATCGCTTCGGTTGGAATCTACAAAATAATATGGAAATATAGTTGGGAATTCTCTAAAAATCTTTTTTTTTTCCCCAAAATAGTCAGATTTTGGATCCAATAGCTACTGCTTTTTTTGTGGATGTAGATGATTGTTGGGAAGTGCCCAATTGTGATAGCAGTGTAAGCATCTTATCACATTTCTATATATGTCTCTCTAAAGCATCATGACTAATTACATGTAGCTTTATCATATTTGATGTTTGTTATTATTTTATTTATAATGATATGTTATTTTTTTATTAAATATATTTGTAATATTAAAATATTGACTTGGGATAAGATTATAATCATAATTTAATATTTTTATTTTAATTCTATTCATCATTTTAAAATAGATGATTCATAATATTATGTTATATGTTACTTCTTAATCACATTTGTAATAATAAATTATATTATGTATTATTATTAACAATATTTTCTTTCTTTATTATAATAATTTGAATAATAATATTTCATAGTGTATTATTATTTATTTGATTAACATGATTAGTATTATGATTATGATTATATTTAATTTAATTTTTTGTTTAACTTTGTATTTAAGCTCTATTATCATTCAAATCTAGCACTAAAAAGAGGACATTACATTATGGTCAAGGATATGAAGTTTGTGATTATGATCAACCATCTTAGGATCCATCAATATCTGGTTTTGGGGCTTATCCTATAAACAGGGTTATCAAAAGGTGAAGCATAGTCTAGACTTTACTAGTCCATTATTTCCTTTTGTTATAGGTTTGTTTAAACAATTTATAATAAACATATTATTTAGTTCTTTGTTACATTTATGAATTGACACCACTTTCCCTATTACTAGGAATAACTTAAGTATACATCATTGATAAAAACTTTCTTTCCATGTGCCTTGTTTTTATCAAATTCCTATTTTATATTGTTTGTAGACTAAGGTTCAATAATTGTCAACATCAGGTGTAATGAATGGTTTTGGCACCCACCTGAGCATAAGGAAGAGGAAATATTTGATCTTTTGGCACCTCCATATGTAAAAAGTGAGTATTTCAATTGATTGTGTTTCATAGTTTTTAATAGATGTGATTTTTTAATGGGGTTTGATGTTTTTATTTAATGCAAGGGTCTATTTTATTGACATAAATTGCATAATCATTTGTAATTTTTTTTCTAAGAAGTTAGCACAAGAAATAATACTTGTGTGTGGCCAAAGTGCTTCAAATTATGATTTATAAGAGTCTATTAGTACAATAATTTAGAGAAGTGTAATTGACATGAGATATAATTTAAAAATGCTTGAATAGAAGAATTAAAAATTGTTGAATTGTTATTAATAAAGATTTAGATTATTATTTTTCATAATAACTAAAATTTGTGTTCTTTGAGAAGAGTTTATCATGTTACATGACCATGATCATGGTAGACCTAATGTTGGGAAGACAAATTTGTCAACTTTTTGCATTATTCTTTAAGGGTACTAGCTCAATGGAAGAGCACTTGCTTTATAAGTAGGAGGATGGTGGTTCAATTCGATCGTGCCTTAATATGACTAAATTAATGATTAAATAAACTACCAAATATATTACCAAATATACTACCATATATACATCAAATAAACTACCATATATACTACCCAAAAACTATCAAATATACTACCAAATCAACTACCAAATATGCTACCATATATACTACCCAAAAAATTACTAAATATACTACCAAAATTACCAAATAAACTACCATATAAACTACCAAGTAACAACAATAAATGACTAAATCTATGATTAAAATAGTTTAGTCACAAATTTGGTTGGGAGATAAATGTTTGGCAATAAACTACTATTGGTCACGTGATCAAAATTAGTCACATATCTACAATTTTTGGTAGTTTATTTAGTAATATATTGTTGTTTTTGTACTAGTTAAGATTTGGAAACAAGGTTCATAAAAGAACAAGGATGTATCTCATTAACCAATGAACTTATATGTGATAATGCTTATTGGGTTGAAGGACTAAAGCATAATCTATTGAGTGTGGCACAGTTGAACAACATTGGATTCAAGGTAGAATTTATGAATGGGAAGGCCAAACTACTAGATGGAAAAAAAAATCTGGTTGGGTATGGCAAACAAACAAAAAGTAACCTATTCTATCTTTGATCTCAGTGAAAGTTTATGTTTTATTGCTCAAGTAGAAGAACGCTGGTTATGGCACAAAAGATTATGTCATGTAAACTTTGATAATCTGGTTAAGATAAACAAACACAAAAGAGTAAGAGATATTCCTAGCTTGAGGAAATTTGATATGGGTCTATGCAAAAGTTGTGAAATTGGTAAGATGGGAAAGACTAGTTTCAAAAGTAAGAACTATCATTCTGAAGAAGTATTAGAGCTTATGCATACAGACTTATGTGGACCTATTGGAATAGAGAGTTATAGTGGAGACAAGTTTTTCATTCTTTTTGTTGTTGACTATTCTAGAATGATGACTATACTGCATCTAAAAGAAAAATTAAAAGCTTTTTAAAAATTCAAGTGGTATTTGGTGAGATTAGATAGGGGTGGTGAATTCATCTCCAATGAATTCAATGAATTCTACATTGAAAAATGAATTTAAAGACAAGTATTAGCTCCTAGTACACCTTAGCAGAATGGTATAGCCAAAAGAAGGAATAGATCCATCATGGATTGTGCAAGAACATTGATGATAGAAAAGAATGTTGTAATCAAATACTGGAAGGAAGAAATCAACACTGTAGTTCATACCTTGAATAGAGTACAACTAAAGAAAGACTCAAATCAAACTTTTTATGAACTATGATATGGCTACAAACCTAATGTAAGTTACTTGAAAGTATTTGGTAGCAAATGTTATATCTTGAAAGAATCTAGAAAAGAAAAATTTGATGCCAAAGGTAATGAAGGCATATTCCTAGGATACTCATGTAGAAGTAAAGCATACAAGTGTTTGAATTTATCTACTTATAAAATCATAGAAAGTGTACATGTGAGAATTGATGAGTTTGCAAAAAAAAGTGAAGAAGTAAGCAACAAAGAGCTTGTGGATTACAAAAGATTTGTTTACTATGAACTTGATACCCTGCCAAACCTATCTGGAAGAAAGGAGGCTTCACCTCCGAAGTCCCCAAAATCTCCAATAGCTACCAAGTTGTAGACAGTGCAACCCAAGTCACAGTCTGAAGGACTCGAGTCACAGTCTATTGAGCTAAAGCAAATCGAGCTTGATGGACCCAAGTCATAGATAGTGGGACCTGAGCTTAATACTAAAGTTCATGATGAAATTAGTGAACTTCATTCCAAATCCAAAGACCTTGTGTTAGCAAGATATGTCAGAAGGTATCATGCACCTGATCAGATCATTAGAGACAAATCAAATGGAAGAACACAAAAAAATAGAAAGGTACACGTTTACTTCCTGAGTTTGAACTTAGAAATATTAAAGATGCTTTGGATAATGAAATTTGGATTGAAGCAATGTATGAAGAAATATAATAGATAGAGAAGAAAAAAACTTGGACTCTTGTTCCTAGACCCAAAGATAAAAATGTAATTGGCACAAAATGGGTATTCAGAAACAAGTTGAATGAAGATGGAAAAGTTTCTAGAAACAAAACAAGGTTGGTATGTAAAGGCTATTCTCAAGAAGAAGGTATTGATTATGGTAAAAAAATTTCTCCTGTTGCAAGATTAGAAGGTGTTAGAACTCTCATAGCATATGCAACTCATAAAGGATTTAAAGTTTATCAAATGGATGTAAAATTTGCATTCTTGAATGTAATTCTTGATGAGGAAGTCTACATTGAACAACTAGAAGGTTTTGTAGATCCTAGTAAAAAGGACATGGTCTAGAAATTACACAAGGCATTATATGGTTTCAAGCAAGCTCCCAGAGCTTGGTGTGAAAGACTTCATAACTACCTGGTATAGATTGGTTTTCAAAGAACAAATGATAACAGTAGTTTGTCTATCAAAGAAGGACTAGACAAAAGGATTGTGTTGGCAGAAATATTTGTGGATGACACTTTATTCATAGGAAATGATGACTTGTGCAAGGCATTTTAAAAAGAAATGAGTAAAGAATTTGAGATGTCTATGTTTGGTGAGATAAAATTCTTTGTTGGACTATAGATTCAATAGAAGAAATATGGTATCTATATTACTCAATCTAAATATATCAAGGAGATAGTAAAAAAATTTTGAATGGAGGATTCAAGACCAGTTGGAACCCCTATGTCTACTAGACATAAACTTTCCATGAATAATGATTCCAAAGCAGTAGATCAAACCACATACAAATCAATGATTGGAAAATTATAGTATGTAGTACATACAAGGCCTAATATTACACTAGTAGTCAGTATGTTGGCAAGATTCTCTGCAAATTCCAAAGAAAATCACATGATGGCAATCAAGAGAATCATGAGATATCTAGAAGGTACTAAAGAATATGGCTTATGGTACAAAATAGGAGGCAATTTGAACTTAAAAGTATTTACTGATGTTGATTGGGTAGGAAGTATTGATGATAGAAAAAACACTAGTGGTGGAGCATTCTTTTCTACAAAAGACTAGTGTCTTGGACTAGTAAGAAACACAATTATATTTCTCAGCCTACAACAGAAGCAAAATATGTGGCAACAATAGTCAGTTGTTCTAATATTATTTGGTTTAAACAACTAATGGGAGGGATGAAGATAGAGAAAAGGATCCAGTAGTCATATACTATGATAACACTAGTGTAATCAATATATCAAAGAATCTAGTGATGCATACCAAAAAAAAACACATTGCTGTAAAATATCATTTCTTGAGAGAATTGGTACATGATAAAGAAGTTAGATTGGAATATGTAAATACAAAAGAGAAAATTATAGACATATTCACCAAGCCATTACCTAAGGATGCATTTATGTATCTAAGAGGTAAGCTAGGGGTCATTCCCCTATCTAAAGCTCACTAAATGAAGTTTAGTGATGCATCAACTAGAACATGTTGAAGATCAATTAGTTGATGCAATATTGACAAGGGAATATTGCAAATGAATCAGTAGTTGAGGTACATTGATATTAACTGATTAGTGCCTTTGGGATGAGATGTCAAAGAGGGAGAAGTTTTATGTCATATCTTTTAGAAATTTTATGAAGAAGTTGTCATCATAGAAAGAATTGTCAAAGAGGTGGAATGAACTTGGCAGAAGTTCTAGCAGGCAGAAGCTTTTTGACAGAGGGAGAAACTGAAGGCAGAAAGAGTTCATACTAATAGAGGGATCTATCATGGATGAGAATCAAAATGAAACTAAGGATATATTCCTTACTTTATTCTTGCTCCAAAAATTTCATTATATTATGACATGTTGTTTTTCCATCCATGCCAAAGAGAGAGATTGTTGAAATAATTGATTAATTGTGTATTGTCTTTGATGTTACACAAAATGTCATATCATTTTCAGTAAGTGTAAACCAAGCTCACTTGGGCATTGAATATAGTTTCTTGTGGCTATTGAGCATTCTAGAGTTTGCCAAGTTCAAAAGACAGTATCTACCGAGTTCACTCGAAACCAAAAGAAAGTTTGCGAAAGATGAGTGTTAACTAAGCTCACTCGGTTAATGAAGGAAATGTTGGATGGAACTAGTGTTAATTGAGCTCACTCGATAGCAAAATAATTTTTCAAGTATGCAGTGTTAATCGATTCACTTGGTTAGCACAGGAAAATTGTTTCTGAGTTAGTGTTTACCGAGCATGGTCGACTAACAAAGGATTTTCTTGTTTTGGCATATTGAGTTCAATTGATTTATCCATTGGTTCTAGCCGACTAAGGAGATGAATATGAATTATTCTAAATTGTATTCTAGCCAACTTGACTACACACACACACACACACACACATATACATATATATACATATATATATATATACATACATACACACATGCACACGCACATGCACACACACATGCACACACACATGCACATGCACACACACATATATAAGGTCAATTTGAGGATTAGAAGTGTGTGAATGCATGAAAGGTAATTGAAGATTTAGTAATGCTAAGAGGAAGTAAATTAGAAGGATAAGAAACATATCCTTGAGAAGATGAAAAGATATATTTGATCAAGAAGGATCAATCATACAAGCTAGAATTGAGATATGTTATCAGTAATTCAGTTGCATCTAAATCATGTCATGTCATTGTTACTCTCTAACTATTATAGTAGTGATCTAAATCTCTTAACAATTGGCTTAACAACTATTTGTAAATCCTCTAACAAGGTGAAATTTCTATTGAAGTGTCTAAATCCTCTAATAGGGACACCTAACAGTGTGTTTTGTAACCTTTAACAGGGTTGGCTCCTAACAGGACTCACTTCAGAAGAGTGAAAATCAATAACTAGTTGCAATTAGTGGTTTTTTCCAAGTTAGGTTTCCATATTAAATCTTGGTGTCAAATGTGTTCATGCTATTTCTTTTATACGTTTGCAACTAAGCTAAAGTAATAAGTAATCTTAGATAACATCTTAAAATTTTCATGTTAAGTATTTACTGAGCATTCTTAGTATTTATTGAGTTACAACATTTTTTGTGTGTTTATCGAGCATCACCATAGTTCAATTTTTTGGAGTTTTATTTTTTACTGAGATCTAAGGGATATGAGATTTATTTTAGTAGTAACTGATTCAATCCTCCCCTCTCAATTACTCCTCGTATATTTCCAATACATAGCCCATGCGATGAATGAAAATGTCTCTTGTTTCTACTACCTCCATGTAGGTTACATATGTTTCTACCATAAAATATATAGTATTTGCATATTTCTCTACAACTAATCTAGGGATTCTAAATATTTTCTTCATTTCCTTTTGGAATTATTTGAATATTCCAAACAAATATATAGTAATATCTCCTTTATATTGCATATTTTAGTGCTCAGTAATGAAATTCATGATGCATCTATCATTAGTCCATGAATGTAGGTGCATATTAGGAAGTGGGTTCATATTAGGATTTTTTTTTGCATTATAAGAAATAAGACATGTAGAATGAGTGATCTAAATCTAAAAGGGTGGTGCTTGTCATGCTTAATCCTTCTTAAGTTCTTAAATAATGTCTCAAAGTTTCACATTTATCAAAGTGTTCTTTCTTGATGACCATCTTATAGGTTGTATATATTACAAAAGCTAAGACTAAATTATGTCTTGTACTATCATGTAATTTTTATCCTAGGATCTTAGCTATGATCCCAACATTTGTTTTTCTTGTATCAGATAGGGTCATGGCTCTCCTAACCCAATTTGTACTAGTATTTGGCTCAAGTTATTTCTTGACCATCTACATTGCTATAGGTAGAATTACAACATTATCTATGTCAATCACTAAATGAATTATCTCTTTAGTAATCATAGTTGGCTTATCTCCCAACCAAAACATTTAGTCATGTATCCTACTTAACACAATTCTTATCCATTCAGGTTCCTCAAACTAGTAATCCACAAATTGTAAAATGTTTAGATTTTTTGCGTGCATAACCTATGGTTTCAAGGTTTAGTCTAAATTTTATATTTTCTGAAGGTTTGACCTAATATCCTCACTCCTAATTGATTCCATCTTGCAGTAAATATAGTCCCTAATATCTGCAACATGTAAGACTCATTCTATGGTTTAAAAAAATGCTCTAGTAGGGTCATCCTTTTTAGAAATGAATGGGTTTTTTTAAAACTGATACCTAGGTCTTTCCTTAACATTTTATAGATGTGGTTTATCTATAATTTCCTAGTGCAAAGATAACTCCAATTAAGTATTTAAGACAAATTCACAATATTGTAAATACCTTGTTATGAATCTACAAGGACATCCACCAAATCATTCAAAAATGAATCCAAATTACTTTTCTCTTTCTCATAAGGCTCTCTATAGTCTCAAATTTCTTGAATGAGGAAAAATGACTTCAAATCTACCCTTAAATCCTTAGTAAAATACTTTTTTTTTTAATCATAGATGCAATTTTGTGCAAGTACATAAAGCTAATATTGTCATATAATATGCTAAAACTTGTAGCTACCTTCCATACCTTCAAATAAATACCTATGAATTGAGATACATGATCATTGATGGCTTACATACCTATTTTTAACTTTTCAATCCCAAATTTATAGATTAAGGGGTCTAATAATTTTCTATAAAGTTCTCCCACTATAGATATGATAGCTATTTAGGATGAAGTCAAAGGTTCAATGCTAGGAACTACACCCACTTTGTTCTTTGTATATACTCGATCATTTTCTTTCCACACCTTTGTGTTTGAAACATTTACTTCTCTCACAAATGTCTTATTAGTTCTCTCATGTTGTGTCCTATTAGTATTTTAATTTATTCTTCCATCCGTTGATGTGACTTTTCTTTGCGTCCAACCAATATAGTAACAATTAAAGAGATTAAATTTCCACAATCCATAGCAAATAAACTGATATATTTCTGGATTCGATTGTGTAAAGATTTTTTACCATCAACGTTTCGAATCACACCAAGTGATCCATCATCAGGATGAAGAGAGCAAGAGATGTCAAACAAAATGGATTGCAGAAGTTGACAGACTCAAAGATATAGGGACTAAGGGAGGGGGATTGCACGCACACCAAAAAAGTCAAATGGGGAGATGGTAGGATAGAAGACCCTAAGTGATAGACTCCCAATCAACAAGGGAAGAAAGTAAAAGAGAAGTGAAAAGGAAACTAAAGAAATGGCCAGATGTAGGGCATGTGGCAAAAGATGCACATCCCCACTAAGAACAAAAAGCAAAAAAACAAAAATAAAAGTCAAAAAATGAATAAAAATGAAAATAAATTACTAAAAAGTAAGTTGGAAATACATATAACAAAGCATAGAAAACACCACAAGAACAAACTGCTAAATAAATATATAAATGAACATCCACCCTAAGAACAAACCACATAAAAATTAGAATTAAAATTAAAAATACCAATAAAAATAAAAATACAAATAAATAATGATAATAAAATAAAGAAATTGAAAATATGAATAGGAATAAACATGTCTAAAGACAAAAACATGAATAAATATAACGTGTTGGGTAGAACACATGCAAATATAGTATATAATGAGTGTATGTGTGTATCATTTTTTGATATATATATATATATATATATATATATATATATATATATATATATATATATATATATATATATATATATATATATATATATATATATATATATATATATATATATATATATATATATATATATATATATAATGTTATGTGTGTGTGTGTGTGTTATTTTAGACACGATATATGTATAGACACATATACATAAACATGGATGAGAATTAGATGTGGGCAGATATGGACCAGCGAAGGGAAAAGAAAATCTATATAGATGTAAACAAACAAATATATATATAGTATTATTTTTATTTATATATAAATATGCATATAGTGCATCAACTAAATACATACACATAAACGAGTAAATTATGAAAAAAATATAAAGAATATATACACCTAATACGAGGAAAAAATAACTAATAAAAAATGAAAAATAAAAATAAAAAATATGTATGTATATATATATATATATATATATATATATATATATATATATATATATATACACACCGATGCACACACACACGTTATAAAAGAATTTGTTAATAAAAATAATGGATTGCGCAAATGTCAAACTGAACATACAAATATTAAAAAACCCAACCAAATAACTAAAACCAAAGCACCAACTGAATGCCTAGTGTATGTGTGTGCATGTGTTGAATTTAACACACGTACACACACACCAACACACACCTACATTAGCAATCTAACCCTAGAAGCAAGGAGGCAAGCTACTAAAAACAAAGAAAAGAGGCAACCGAGGGAAAGAAGGAAACCTAACCGGTGGAGCAAGAGCGACCAAGCAAGATGGGAGAGAGTGGGAGGAGAGAGGTTACTACTTGCAATGATGGTCTCTGCACCTAGAGGTTAACATTGGCTGCCACGAGGGGTTGAGGGTCCAACCATCATCACGGTTAAGGTTGATGGGGTGGTTGTTGATTTCAATGGCTTCTTTAAGCTTCCTTTTGAAATAGTTTTCCTCATTGGCTAGGATTTGCATGTTTTCCAAACAGATGTGATGCTTGGTAGAGAAAGAATGTTCAGCTAAGGCTAATGTTCGGTCAATATCGTCTAAAAGTATGGGAAAAAAAAAAATTCACTCCTAAGCTCCCTTTAGTCCGGGTCTCAATCATGTAATAATAGGCAAATTTTAATGAGAAGGTGACTAATTTATAATAATATGGGATAAAGCTTAATCATTTCCCTCTGTGTTTAGTTAGGAAATGGATCACTTGGACAAAGTTAGGAAAAATATCTCAAGACAGAACTAGGAAATGTAATGAAAATTAATAATAGAAATGAAAGAGCTTATAGAGTTAGAAATCTAATATTACTATAGTCTATTTTTTAGCTATTATTATCAACAATACATTCTTGAGTGGTAGGATAACTTAGATACATGCTTGATCAATTGATCTAGCACATACAAGTGCTACAAATGAAGCTAGTATCGAAGTAAATAAAATCATTTAATTTTAGCCAAGAAAAGAAAGATAATAGCAAAAAAATAGAAAGATCACAAAGTTTTTAAAGGTGAGGGAATCCCATAGCAAGAACTCCAAGATTCTTCTACCCAAAATACAATTTATAAATACCAGTAGACACTGGGCAAAACAAAGATATTCCAAATAAAGATGTTATTGCTTTCATTAATGAAGTAAGGTGTCACAATGGTGTGGATGATAAAATAATACAATTTTATTGACCCTATAACAACCAACATTCTTCTTATTTATAGACGAGAACTTATAATTTAGGTAGGAAATTAACATCCAACCTTAAATAACTCATGTACAATCTTTGTTAACACAATTTACTGCTCTCTTTGCACAAAGATGATTTTGGAATAAAATATGTTATATAAACATAAAGGGGAAGAAAGAATTTGAGAAGTGAAAGAGGGGAATTCTTGAGGGAAATCCAATCCAAATGATAATATTTATAGGGTTTTCATGTTAGATCTTTGTTAGTTATCTCTTCAAGGCATCCACTAGTTGATAAGAGCACTTTACTTCTTTGAAAATCTTAAATGCACCAATTACACAAGGAAACAAAGAAGGAAAAAAAGGAATTTATCTATCATCATTAATTACCTACTACTTCATTAATAAGTTTATCAGCCAAAAACAATGGTAGATGGTCAACTTTGGAAGGAATCTCGACACATCCAACCACATCATAGAAGGACTTGAGTTCCAAGGCCCTCAAGTTCAGAACTCGAGATGCTGACTACTATGTAATGCAAGATCATCTGACTAGGTCATAGGTAAGAAAGACCTCTGGACCCAAACCTTTACCTTGTGGAGCTATGGTGCTTCTAAAAGTAAGTGAAGCACCTTCTAAGAAGGTAGTAAATCAAACCAAAAGGACCCCCTAATGCTAAAAATATTGCTCTTAATGGGGTCCTTTTTGTATGTCTTGCTATGTCATGAAACATGATGCATTAGACATAGAAGGAGAGGATTCATGAACCCAAAAAGATAAAATTTTCAAACTTGCTCTCACGAGGCTCTGAACTTGTGTGCACCCTTTCATTCGCTAACTCATTGCTTTTTTGGCCTCCCTTTCTTGGATGATTCCAGTTCTGTGTTGGAAACTGGTCCTTCCATAGATAAGATCTTGAGACCCAAAAAACCTAAAACCCTTGGGGGTTGTCTTCTCTTCTTTCTTCTAAAACACCTATTTTACAAGGCAACAACCATCTTCTAGAATTTACATTAATTCTTGTCCTACCCCGATACTTGAATGATTTTGCCAATCCTATGGAGCTAGAATACATTAGCATCTCAAAATATTGGATATACATCAATACCATAATTCATAAAAACCCATAATTTTTCTAGGGTTATGATTTAGGGTTTCTAAGGCCTTATATCCCTCATCCTTTTTCTAAAGATGAATATGCCATTTGGAGGGAGTATAAAACTTAGAAGTCAAAATAAGTAAAGAACTAACTTTTGGTAAAAAGAAAAAAGATGGTATTTGGAAGCCACACCTTGGAAGCATGGAACTATCTCTCATTGGTCATGGGGGATAAAATCCCCATACCTTGAAAACATACAATTTTAGAACTTGTGAACACAAAATAGATAGTTTCAAACCAACAAAAATATTTATTATTTATTATTCGCTAGATTCCCAAATAATGTCACTTGGAAAAAATCTTCGATGACATAGCTTACTATGATGAGTCATTCTTATGTGATTGACAAGACTATTATTCAACATTCACTTGTGTGACACTTTGGATCAATAAATTTTGCATAATTTGGATGTGATAGCCATTTGAATTTGAAATACCTACCAACTTGTTATTAATGACGCAAGGCACTCAAATTGAGGATGGATAATGTCTCTCGATAGATGATTAGAGGAAAAATCCCACCCCTTATAGTCACTCAAGAACATGAACGAGACTACCAATATGGTGCCAACAAGCCATCACTAACCCACTAGGAATAAGGTAATATATGTTCTTTTAACAATGATAAAATATCCCACATTCTAACTTTCAAAGCCAAAGCCACCAACTAGACACCCATGAAAGTGTGCCTGTAACTTCTTAATCGAGTCAAGCTATCTACCTCTATTGGTGGGATCCAACCCCATGCAAAACCAAGGATGAAGGATGGGAAACATAGGGAACCTAGGATGCAAAAAACTTGTGGGAGGGCCAACACCTAAAAAAATCAAAAGAAGTGAACTTGCACCACCAAACCACACAATCCAAAAGGAAAAAAAATAGAACTAAGCCTAGTTTCCTACAACAAAATGTATCTAGTATTATGACCTTAAACCACCAACTAGCAATCCAAACTCAAGCTACCGAGTATATTTTATGGGATATAAATGTGAACTAGATTTGCATATGAAGAGGGTGGAGCCAAAAAACATCTTCTCTACAACTCATGACCAAAGAAAACAAAAGAGAACACAATAAAAGAACACCAAGTGATGACCACCAAAACCATGCTGAAAGGGGGAGAAACAAATGAGACAAAAAACTAAAAGAACACTAGCAAGGTGAAGAAAGAAGAGGATGAGGGATGAAAAAAATGAGAAAACATGAGCTGAAAATAAAAGAAAAAGAAAGGAAAAATGCCAACCTAGAACACTAACTCGTAGAGGTTCTCTAGGCCTAGGACTTACCCTCATCTAAACACAAACTAGAACTAGCCTGACCCATCAGAGCACTTGTAGACTCAAGCAATGATCACTTGCATGCGAGGTGGCAACCCAAAATAAAAATGTATGCCTGCAGAGCACAACTATGATTAAAGTGACAACTAATCCATTTTTGAATCTTAAATAACTTGTGTATCATAATAATTAAAGGGTGTATTAATTATACTTGTCCTTCATTAATGAACTTTTCCACATTTTCGATCTCAAGATTGTAGAAACTATTTCCTACCATGTAAGACACATGAGAACAGGTTCTTATTAGATCCTAATATTACTTTTATCATCGGTCACAGACCCTTCGCATGATGTTGGGGATCCTTAGTTTCTTCTCCATACACAAGGGACCGACATCCTAGACAGGGACATAGGGACACAAACACCAAAAACCAAAACAAACACAAAGAGCTTATCTCAAATGAGACAAGGCAAAAAGAAAAAAGAGGGGACCCAAATCTTTACTCACAAAAAGTAAGGATGGGTATGCAGGGCATAACACCACCATAATTATTCCTTCTAATATTAGGTGTTGTCATCATGTTCAAAAATCTATTGAATCTACAAAATCTAGCTATATGTACCAAATTATTGTAAATATGACATGCACTAGTACAAAACTAACAATATGTGACTAAAAAAACTAATAGAAATTGTATATATGTGACTAAACTTAGTCAAGTGGCTAATAGTAGTTAATATCTAGTCATTTATAACACCACTAAATTTACTATTAAACAATTTTAGTCACTTGTTTGATCACTGATTTTGATAATTGATTTATTCACATATTTAGTCATATATTTAGTAATATGTTTAATCACATATTTAGTTGCGTATTAAATAGTTTAATCAATCACATATTTAGTGGTATATTTAGTAACATATTTAGTCATATATTTAGTCACATATTTAGTCACATATTTAGTAGTACGTTGAGTGGCATATTTAGTATCATATTTGATCACATATTTAGTAGAATATTTAATAGTATTTGGTCATAATAGGGCACGATGGAATCGAACCACCATCCTGTTGCTTGTAAAACATGTGCTCTTCCATTAAGTTACCACCCTTTAAAGAATAATCATAAACATGTAACTTTCTACATTGTCCATGTTTATCTTTTGAGTTAGCTTTATTATCATTTATTTAGTGATTTATAAGCAATTTCTATTCATAGTACACACAATAGGAATATATTAATCAATATTATGCATGAATTTCTACTAAATATAGTATGAAATTGGGTTATATCAATAGATAAAAATGGTGCAAAGAATGACACAAATATTTAAAAACTCCAAGAAAGTGAAATTGCACTCTAGAGTTTAGACAACAGCATTTTATGTATATCATTTTTTTATTTCCATGTATTTTATTAATAAAAATATTTGTAGCCCATACAAACTAATGAGAACTTATTGTTCCACTATAGATTTAAAAAATGGTTGAAAGCTTAAACTTTCCTATTAGTTCAGATGAAGTATACACACACATGGTGTTTGGTTAAAGAAAATTTGTGCCTATGGGAGAATTTATTTTATAACATTTTTAATAACACTTGAAGGCATTTCAAAGAGATAATTAATTCTTGGTTTGTGCTTGCAATCCCCATGGCATTCTCAAGAAGAGAAAATAAGAACAAAGACGCCATTATTTCTAGAATCTATAGTCAAATAATCTCTAAAAGGATTTTTTTTTTGCTAAAACCAAAACATTCTCATCCCAGCATCAACTGGTAGGAATGTTAACCTATCCTATTTCAATTTCATTTTAGAATTGCTTATGTCATCTTTTCAAAATGGTGGAAACTTGGCATCATCACTACCTTTACCAAGCATATTGTTGGCTTGTTGGAAACCTCTTGTGAGTGAATGGTTGTAGTATTATAGTATTTATTAGTCATACATAAGAAGATATTTTCAAAGAGATTCCTATCTTAGTTAAAGTATTAAAGAACTCAATATATTAACATTTTTGCTTGGTTAATACAAGTTTCACCACCTAGATTTTTGTATGAAATCTTAGTTCAAACCTTTTAAAGAACTTACATTTATCTAGATAAATGATTAACTCCCAAGTGTTGTTGCTTTGAACCAACAATATGTAAAAAATTAACAATTCTGAAGTGAAACAATTGGAAGTAGCATTGTAACTTGAAGAATTTAGAAGTTTAAAATATTTTAGAGTAATTCTACTAGGGTTGTTGTTTGGATCAGTATAGAACCAAAGAAAATGATATTCTCTCAAAAATCTTATTTTTTATATAAACATATTTATAAAAAAAAGACTTACAAAACTGTAGGCTATGTTTATACATATAATATTGGAAACTAACAATTGTTGTATTGTCATTGATGTCAAATCTACTGATGAGACATGTTGCTATTTGACCTAAATGTCATATCTAATTGATTGATGAATAGGATTTGAGAAGTTTCTCATAACAAAAGCACCTAGAGGAAAGGTTGAGTTATGATAAGATAAATAGATTATTTATATAATTTTGATGTTCAAGTCTTCATAGTACAAGACAAGATATATCACTTATGTAAAGCTTGATCGAGAAAGAGAGTAAAAGATCAAGAAATTGTGAATACTATGCTGAGTGATGCTAGTGTCAACTGAGGCATAGTAAGTGCTAAGTAAATCTAGTCTTGACTGAGCATAAGTATTGATTGATAAAAAAAGTTGATGTCGAGCTAGAAGTTTGACAATGAATGATAAATTCAATGATGACTAAGTGTTAGAACTTGGTAATGATCAAATAACAATATTTTGAATGTGTATAAGGAATCATGATTGCCAATCGACTTAGTTGATTTCTTGGGATATGGAAAACATGAATTGACGATAAGATTGATGAGTTGGATAATTTAATTCAAGGAGAGGATTAGGTAAGATACCTAATGAATGAATTTGATGAGAATTTTCTAGAAAAGAAGGAAGATGAACACATATAATGAATTTGTTGGATTAGATTATGAATCCTAAGATTTACAATGATTATGAAAATGGAAAAATGCCAAATTACCTTTTTGAGGAGGTACATAGATGAACTTTAAAGCAAGGTATTTTTTAGTGGCTAATATTTGCAAATTGGCTAATTTAAGACATTTTTGGCTAGTAATTTGGCTAATAATTTAAGATTTGATACAACCTAAATCGCCATAGTTTTATAAAATTTAATTCTAGAATATTTAAAATCACTCAATAATTTATTTTATTGAAAAATTTAAACTCAAATATTCACCACAATATTTGATACATGATTAGATTTCAATCACCTAAATATTAGGTATTATTGGAGAAATTAAATTGAACTAATCAATAATGATCATAATTATTAGTTACTTTAAGGATATATCACCAATATTTAGTTTTCACTATTGATATAAAGTATACGTAATAATCCTCATAATATTCCATGACGTAAAAAAATGTTCAATTTTGATTTGTAATATTCCATGGTGATTAATGACCTTCTTATTATTATTGAGATTCATCAATATTTTATATAGAAAAATTATGATTTGAAAATAATCTCCAATATTAATCATATTTAGAATAAAAAATTGAGAGATTCGCCAACAGAAATAATTTTTTTTTTCAAAATAATGAAAGGTTTGCCAATATTTTATATTTTTTTTGGAGGCAACTTTCTTAAAGTTTAGCCTGCTTTAAAGAAGGGGAGAGAAGAGCACAAACAAGATATGTGAAGAAGATAATAGATTCAAGAAATGTGTGTGTGTTTCTAATAAGAGGGAACAAAGCTTCTAAGGTTGATAAGTGAGTCTAAGTTGAAGGCTTAAGTTTGTTGTAAAGAGAAAGGTAAATGCTTGAAGGGTTGCCAAGAAAATCAAGGACAAAGGTGATAAGGAAGGCTTATCAGAGAATCAACACATGAATCAAATAAAGATTTAAAATTGCAAAAGTGATTTGTAATCATACAGATCAAACACTACTATTTTCTTTCTAATCATTGTAAACACTTTGTATTGAAATCCTTTCAATCAAAGGTTGACCTAACAATCATTGAAGGACTTAACAGTCTATGTAAATCCTTTAGCAAGGTCACATTCTAAATGGAATGATCAAAGTCCTCTAACAAGGTCACTCCTAAGAGGGTGATTACGTCCTCTAACTAGGTCACATTTAACATTGTGTATTGTAATCTTTAACATGGTTGGCTCCTAATAGGGCTCACTTCAAAAGAGTAAAAAAGTGGTGACATGTTACTAGTAGCTTTTCCCAAATGGGGTTTCCATGTTAAATCCTAGTGTCAAACTTGTGATGAATGTCTAATTATGTTTTACATTTACATGTTTATATTCAACAAATCTATTATCTTAGGATAGTAAACTACTGTATTTTTTTTATTAGTATATAGAAGAGACTAAGCTACAATAGGATAATAAGAATAGTTAATGTTTGATTGTTCAATTGCTACTTATGGATGTTGAGTAACTAATTCACCCTCCCCCTCAATTATTCTAAATATTGTAAGGATTGGTATAAGAGCATTGGTGCCTATAAGAGAAGTTTGAAGATACTTAAAGCTAAGGATCACAACTCACAAAAGGGAGGTACCAAAGCTAAACAAGGAGAACTTTCCTGCATGGAAAATACTGAAGAGGCTACAATTAGCTAGTATTAGTGATGCTGCAATAAACTTTGTAGATGATAAATATGTGAAGATAACTATTGTTCCTTTGTCTACTCAACAATTGAAAGAAAAAAAGAACACAATCAGGCAATGTTGAAGATTGCTTCAGCCCTAAGCTATGCTAAGTTTGATGATATAAAAGAATGTGATAGTGAAAAATAGACGTGGGACAAACTGAAGACCATATATGGAGGAGATGACAATGTCTTGAGAGCCTAATCAAAGAGCCTAAGATGTAAATTTGATGAAATGAGAATGATGGAAGGTGAGAACATAGTGCAATATTGTTAAAGAATCAAGGAAGTTGTTAATGCTATTCAAGGTGCAAATGGAACAATTGAAGATGAAATAGTGATAAGAAAGGTATGGAGGACTCTATTTCCTATATATGCCATTAGAGTTTTTGCAATACAAGAGTTGAGATGTACTCTAGGTAACACTTTGACTTTGGAAGGTGTAATTGGTAGAATTACTACTTTTGAGATGTCTAATTTTGATAACTACACACTTGCTACTATTGAATATGCTTTTAAGTCATAATTGGTTCTTAACAAAAGAAAAGGAAAACATGTAAAAAGTGATAATGAAACTTCTGATGATGAGTTGCAAATTTTTTTGGAAGTGGTAGAGGTAAATACAAAAGTAAATTACCTATAATTTGTTTTTCTTGCAACAAGGTTGGTCATATAGGTGCAATTTTCACGAGATTCTGAGGAGTTTGAAAAATGAGCCAAAATGAGGCTAGAAGGCTATATAAGGGGTCCAAGTGTCATTTTCAATTCATTTATCTTTTGTGATTTTGAGAGATTTTGAGTGGTCTAGAGAGAGAAACATGGTGTTAGCAAACATTTTGACCAACCAAGATCATTTTGAGTGCAACCAGTTGCACAATCGACCACCCAACTATGAGACACCGATAAGTCATCAACTTTTTCTTGCTTTTTAGTGCATTCATGACCTTTTTCAAATGTTTTTAAGGTTTGTACGATAAATATCATGCAATATTTCAAAAAAGTATTGTACAGGTACTTTAAGAAATATCACATGATATTTCACATGCAAAATTATATTGCACCATGTGTAAAAGACTATCGTATGAACCACACCCAAATGTCACCTGAGCCAATGCAAAATATCGACTGAATAAAAAGTATCGCTCGAGTATTGTAAAAAGTATTGTACAATACTTAGACAATAGAAAGTATCACCTATCTATTAGAAGAAGTATTGCATAGGCTATTTTTTGAGCATTTTGAGTTGTATTTTGCGTTTTTGATCATTTTTTCAACATTACTGATGTTTGCTTGACCTTTTTTTGCAGATTGTGTTTCCCATACTTCACATCAGGGCCCCTAAAGTGGTGGGGTTTCATGTTTTAGAGCATCTTACTGATGAGGAGAGAACTACCATATTGAATATGGACTGAAGTGGGTGACACAGATGCCCCATATATGGGAAAACCATGTATTGTTGACTGTGCTAGCCGAACAATGGCATAGCGAGCACAACACCTTTCACCTGCCTATTGGAGAGGTGACTATCATACTGGAGGTTGTCTATCAAATCCTTTGAGTACCCTATTATGGTGATCTTATGAGTTTATGTTTGATTGCTCTTTTGTGTTTTAAGTTTTTTATATCCATGCAAGGCATACTGATGTGAGTTTGTGTACGTGTCACAAGTTTATTATGACCAGATCCTAACAGAGGGGAGGGAAATCATGTAGGAGATGCTTCGTGATGTTACCATCCTAGACCACTATTTGATTTAGGAGTGACTCATTGATGAGTATGGTGATGAGTAGCCATTACAGTGCATTCTATGTTCATTGGTTTCCCAGGCTCTGGTTACTGATAGGAGCTAGAAGGGCTTCCCACTGGGATGGGGCAAATTAGTAGCATATTTGATTAGGCATCCCTGAAGGATGGTATGGGGACTAGTGTTCCTAGCTAATATGTACCACAAGCTTCATGAAATTTTCTACCATGAGGGGAAGACATGGACATGTGGATCAATGTTGACTTGGATATGGGCTTGGGAGCACATTGCCATGATTCAACTGCAGGTTCAACTGTGAGAGCACAACTAGCCATTCATTTTTAGATACACAAGATTTGTACTGTAGAGCCATAGTAGGGTAGGGATGTGACTTATCATCGATGGATTTTGGATGAGCTTACCTCTTTTGTGTGGTAGCCATACTGCCAGTGTTATAGATGGTCCAACTCATGGGAGATGGAGTATGTGTGCTACAATCAACCATTAATTGCGAGGCACATAGAGATAGTTGAGAACTTTGTGATTAGATGAGTGTGGCAGTAGTTTGCTAAGTGGTAGGTGGTCTTAGTGGATACTACTACTTATGCATGATACTATGAGGAGGTAGATGGTTGACTACCTATGCTAGATTATCATACAGGCCTCTAAGAGACAACAACCTGGGTATGTGATCCTTGGGATTATTGTCCAAAGGTGGCGATGTAGGGGTAGACCCATCATATCTATATGAGATGTAGAGGTATCCATTTTCAAGGTTTACATGACTAGATGCCCCACTTGCAGTAGCAGGACAAGGGGGAGATGGAGGAGATGATGATAGAGGTGGTAGATGGATGGAGGTTGGGAGCAGTTCCTAAGTAGGGAGGAGATGGATGCAGGCCCATGCTGCAAGGGATGAGGAGGAGGATGAGGAGGAGCATCTACTGAGACACAAGAGAGTTGAGAGAGTGGAGGTATGGGTGGAGAAACCTACTGCAAGAGATGAGGATCAAGATGCTAGGTTGCAAGCTATAGAGGTAGAGTTGTAAGTAGCACAGGTGACTATTGTAGTTCAAGACTACCAGCTCATAGACGAGTGGGCACGAGAAGAGGAGCTTCATAGGGAGAAAGACGCTTCTAGACAATAGCTAGCACATCATGGGTGCCAAGTGACATATTACTATGTAGTATATAGGGGTGTGGTGCCATTAGGACAGGGACTTCCAAACTACTCAGAGCGAGCCAATAGATCAGAGGGTGTGGTATAACTACCGGATAGGAGACAGGCTCCTCCACTAGGGCCACTGCTAGCTATAGAGGGTAGGAGTTAGTCTTAGGTCTAAGTTTGATGTTTCATGATAGTTGTATTGTACCCCATGTGTTTTGAGACAAATATCCAGATTTTGGATCTCACATTGTATATGTATTATTGCACATTATATATATATATATATATATGAGATACTAGATTCTTTCAATAGCCTAGTGTACTTGTCTCATTTTGTGGATGTTTATAGATGTTTTAGCATTTTATGTTTCCATGTGATGTTTCAATTTCTTTCTCATGTATGTGTTGTTTTATACTCATGGATCTCTCTCATGTATGATTTTTAGCCCTCATGTGTATGATATAGACCTATGTGTTGAAAAATGTAACACTTGGATATATTAGATGTGATTTTTAGATTAACTCCTTGTGGTGACAGGATAGCAAAGAGGCAAAGTGAAAGAGCAAGAAGATGAAAATACATGATAAGAAAGAAAAGATAAAGAAGGTATGGAAGCAGTTAGCTGACAATGTCTGAGAAAAGATGAAGAGAGAGAGCTCTCCCCAAATGTAGGAATGTAAGACTAAGCTAGAAAATGAGCCTATGATGCAAAATAATATGCAAATTGGTTTACTAGCAAAGAACACATAACATTTAGGCTCTAATTTCATCATTGAGCATTTCTTAGGGACATCATAAGATCATACAACCATCACTAGTATAACTATGAGAATATGAATATGATAGATATCAAATAGGAATGTGGAAATCCAATCTAAGCATCAAAGACATGTATGTCAAGATTGATACGTGATTAGGTTCCCTAAGTTTAGTAGAGCAAGATTACACCTGTATCAAGGCATAAGTGCCAAGACAACCCCTAAGTACAGTCTTGCAAAAATAGACAAGGATGATACATTGTTAGTCCAAAGTGTCAAGTAGGACAACCATGAATGCTCTAACACCTTAAACTAACAAAGTATACCCACAAGCAGAAAGCAAGTAAAACATGCCCCATGCCCCTAGTCTTCTAGTCCATGACATCCTTGAAAGACTATTAGGGAGGAAATACATAGAAAAGAAGTCATCATAAACAACACACAAAGAAAGACAAAGTTCATTAGAGCTCAATAGTTTAAATGTTTAAGTGCGTATGTGTAAGTTACTTGGCCATTTCTTCAAGACTTGATTTTGATAGTGATAAATATTGCGACATCTGAGACTATAGGTAGACTACCTAAAAATTGTTGAGAAATACTTGATGTCAAAGGGAGATAGTGTTAAGAAATACTATTTTGTGAGTTTCCAAAGAAACCCTAGTGCACAAGGAGACCTCAATAGGCTACGCAACTATGCCCCTTAGATGAGGACAAGGAACAACTCGATAGGAAAATGTGTTGTAGAGTGAATGAATGAGATTGATATACATAGGTGCAAGGGCCTCAAGTAGCGACTATTTTTAGGTTTTCTCCACTTAGTAGATTTTTTTAGGACTTTTTTTCAAATTGTTTGTATTTTTTAAATTTAATTTTTTTTTTGGTGATACATTAGAGTGCCTTTTGCTAGGTTTTCACTAAGATGATCATTTTTTAGGATTTTTTTAGGATCAATAAATATGTACAAATAGTTGAGCTGTGAGCCTTTAAGCATATAAATTTTTTAGATGTAGGACATTGATAGGCTCCACAAGTTGTTCCCCATCTAAAGTAGAAATTTGATAAGCACTAGACCCAAATGCCATAGTGATAATGTAAGGGCCCAACTAGTTAGGTTCAAATTTCCCTTTTTGCTCTTTATTTTGTTGACTTTTTGGATTTTCCCTAAGCACAAGCTCACCCACTTGGAACTCATAGGGATGAACCTTCTTGTTGTATGTAGTAGAAATTTTCTTTTGATAAGCATTCATATGGTTGAAAGCATCCTTGCAACATTCATCAAGGGTTTCTAGTTCTTGTACTTGCATAGCTCTATGGTCTTCATTGATTGTCAGCTTGTATAAGGAGACTTGTTTTGAGGGGATCTCAACTTCTAATGGGAGGACAACCTCAAAACTATAGACTAAAAAAAGGGTGTGGTCCTTGTAGGAGTATGTATGGTGGCTTTGTAGGCCCATAGTGCCAAATTGATCTGTAAGTGCCAGTCTTTCCCTATTTGTGGACTGTTCTGTGCAAAATCTTGAGCAATGTCTTGTTAGAGGCCTTAGCTTGGCCATTCCCTTGGGGATAGTAGATTGAGGATCAATGTTTGATTTTGAATTTCTTGCATTGCTATTTGAGGTCCTTATTTTTGAATTTCCCTCCATTATTAGTAACAATGGAGGAAGGAATGCCATAGCAAGAAAAGATGTGGTTGAGTATAAATATGGCAACATGTTTCCCTATAGTAGTAGATAGTGGCACAACCCAAACCTGTTTGGTGAAATACTTAGTCACTATGATAATGAACTTGTGGCCACTAGATGAACTTGGATGAATTGTCCCTACCAAGTCAAAGGCCCATTGCTAAAATGACCAGTATGTAAAAGAGGGTATAAGCTCACATCTAGGAGCATGAATCAAGTTTCCATGAATTTGACACTTCTTATAGGATTTAACATAGCAAACAACATCAGCTTGCATAATCGACCAATAATAACCTGCCCTAAACAATTTCCAAGAAAGCGCAAGGCCATTGGAATGTGCCCTACAAATGCCATCATGGACTTCAGCTAGTTCCTTTTCAGAATCTTCTAGCTCTAGATACCTAAAAAATGTTTCATCTACACCCTTCCTATACAAGTCACTAGAGACCAAAGTGTAATATGAAGCACTATGAAGGAGTTGGTATTTTTTATTGCACATGAGGTTTTTAGGAATAACTTGATCATGTAGGTAAGAGAATATGGTAGCATAGTGGGATGAATTGTGACCAACAATAGTGCACATGACATGGCCATTAGAGGAATCATATGCATGATGACATAATTCTTCCATGATGAACTTGAATCACAATTCATGTTCTTGTAACTGGAGGATAGATGCTAGAGTAGCCATAGCATCTACAACCTTGTTTTTTGCTCTAGGAATTTGCTAGAACGTCACAAATGTGAAATATTTCCTTAGAGCATCAATCAAATTATTATAAGGTACTAACTTGTCATCTTTGTTTTGATATTCATTTTTCACTTGATTTATGACAAGTTGGGAATCTCTGTTGATGTACAATTCTGTGATTCTCCATTCAAGAGACATTTTGATCCCATTTGTTAAGGCCTCGTATTCCACAATATTATTAGTGCAAGGGAATAGGAGTTTTTAAGATTTTGGGATTATGTAACCATTAGGTAAGATAAACAGGATGCCTGCCCCATCCCTATTATCAGTATGAGAACCATCAAAGAACATTTTCCAAGTTCTCTTAGTGATGTACATAATTGAAGCATATAGGAGCTCAATCTGCATAGGTGTTGTATCTTCTAATGGATCAATTTTAGCAATGAGATGGATTGCATGTGCCAACATATAATGTCTATGTTTTTGAGAGGCAAAGACCTGCAAGGCAAGCTTTCTCAATGTTGTTGTAGTTCATCTCACAGGCCACCAAAGTGTGACTAATGTAGTATATAGCATGTCCTTTTCTAGTCTCATCACTTTGTGCCAATAATGCTCCTAGAGAGGAATTCATAGCCAAAATATATAATATCAAAGGTTTTCCTGATATGGTTGGCATAAAAACTAGAGGTTTAACCAAGTATCCTTTTTTTTGATCTAGGATGTGTTGATAATTTTTGTTCCATATATAGGTAGAGCCTTTATGCAAGTTTTTGTTGAAAGATTGAGCCTTATTAACCAATTGAGAAATGAACCTTCTAATTGATTGTAGACATCCTTGTAGACTTCTAAGTTGATTGATATTCCTAGGGGGAGACATTTCCATGATGGCTTGCACTTTTCAAGATCAACCTCAATGCCCTTTGTTTATATGATGTATCCTAGCAATTTTCCTGATGTGACACCAAAGGAACATTTTTTGGGATTTAGCCTAAGTTGAAATTTTTCCATATGGTACAATATCAAACTAAGGTTGTCAAGATGTGTGTCTCTTTTCTTAGATTTATCTAGTGTGTAATCAACATAATCCTTCATATTCTTGTGCATCATACCATGGAAGACAGTAGTCATAGTGTGTTGATAAGTAGCACCAACATTTTTGAGCCCAAAGGGCATGACATTCTAATAGAAGGTACCCCATGCACATGTAAAGTTTGTCTTTTCATGATCAACATGAGCAATTTTAATTTGGTTATACCCAAAGAAGCCATCTTCTAAGGAGTACATTTCATAACCCACTGTCATATCCACTATCATGTCTATTTTGGGTAGTGGAAATTCATCCTTAGGGCATGCCTTGTTTAAATCTCTAAAATCAGTGTAGCCTCAAATGGATTTTGTGCTTAGACACAGGTACAATATTGGAAATCCACTTTGCATAATCAATAGCTCTAATGAAGTTTGCACTCAAGAGTTTTTCCAATTCTACTTTGACCAAGAGGGCTACATGTAGATGCATCTTTCTTAGTTTTTTCTTAACAGGTTTTACACCAAGAAAGATAGATCTTCAAAATTGAGTAAGTCCATTCAAAATTGATCTTCCTTTCTTGAGATAACTTGGCAAAACTCTCCTTTTCTTTAGTTGACAATGATTGAGTCACATGGATAATTTTAGGAGATTCTTTTGTACCCAAGTTGATCAGTTGTGTAGGTTCAATGAGAATCAAAGATCTATCCTAGAAATAGCTTGGGAGACTACCAAGTACCTTATCCATAGGTGCCTCAAGGAGGTTTTCACCATTGGATATGTCTTTATTTTTTCTTTTTTTGAGTTCAAATACCACCACAAAGTGGTTTTCACCATCTGACCACTTGTTTTTTCTTTTAATTTTGTGACTAAGGTATTTGATATCCACTTCCATCATATTGACCATGGGCTCATTGGTGGAAGAGGTTATAGGTTCAATTGCATTAAGGTAGCAAGCAATCTCATAGTCATTCTGGAAAGATGATATATAGGTCTTTGATGTTGAACCAACCAATTTATGAGATTAGGGTGAATCAAGGAAAGGGATGCAGAGGCTTCAAGTTTTTTGATATAGAAGGATTCATTTTTGATGACATGAGAAGTCAAGCCTATAGAGAAAGTTGCAAATGAATCCAAATCAGGAATAGACCTAAGGGGACCAATGTGGTCCACTAAAGTAGTTTGGAAACCAAACTTGTCTAACCCTACACTAGACTCTTCAAATACATTTGGTTGGGTCACATAGGTGTGAATGACATCTACCCCTAATTCACAAGATGCATCTAAAAGACTTTCCCATTCATACTCACCAAAATATATGCTTTGGTTCCTAGAAATTAAGCAAGCAATATTTTATCTAATCCTTCCTCTATTTAAGTCTTCATGGTCAGATTCATCTTGTTCATATTGTCTAGAAGTAGAAGCTTCAACATTATTATGGGTAATTATTGGTTCTTCTTCCCAAAGGAGAGAAGTAAGAGGCATGAAATCCCCATCTTACAAAGTGGTAGCAACAAAAGGGTGGGTCATCATCCTCTGATTCACTAGACATGTGAGCTCTTTTGTCAAGTGTTGGTATTTTAACTTTTAGCCCAAAACCTAAGCTAGTAGTATCTTGAGTGTTGCAACCCTTAGTATGACTTAAGGGTTCTACTAGAGTTTTTTTGTTACCAATTAAAGACCCATGGCCTTGATAGCTCATGTCAAAATTTTATACCCTTTTTCATAGAGCTTAGGAGAGATGGGAGTAGTGACCGTGACTTCCTCTGTATCTTCCTCTTCCCTATACATCCAAATCCTTGATTGTTTGTTCTTCTTTTTCTACTTCTAAGGGAATTGGAGACTGAACAAAAGTGCCAAAAAGTGGTCATTGCAGAAGCTGAAAGATTCAATTTGGTAGAAGGTTTCCTATAAGATCTAGGGGAAATAGGTAAATAAACAATAGAATCCAAAGTGTATTTTCCCATGCCCAGGATCATCATTTTCAATTTATGTTCACACTCTATAAAAGAAGGTATTAGCTAATGAGAAGAGCAATTATGAGGAACCAATGTTTCTGCAGTAGATAACATGTTTATAGATAATGAGTTGTCTCTGGGGACAACTATCATAGTACCATTAAAAGGGAACTTTATACCCTGATGATATGTGGAAGGTACTACTTGCATATCATGAATACAAGGCTGTCCCAAAATTGAATTGTATGTGAGTGGTATGTCTAGGACTTGGATAATGACATCTTTTTCAATTGAACCAACTTGAATTGAATGAGACCTTTAGAAGTTATTTCAACCTCATCATAGGATTGGATAGTGATCTTACACCAAGGGCCAATGACAAATTTAGACATGCCTAATTGTTGGATAACATTGAATGAGATGATGTTCAACCATGCACCATTGTCTATTAGGACTTGGCAAATGTGAGTACAAAAGATTTAGAATTTAACATGAAGGGTAAGATTGTGGGGATGACTGAGAGCTCTTTCATCTTCTTTAGAAAAGGTGAGATAGTAATGTGAAGAAATATGGTTCAACATAGCTTGGAATTGCTCTGTGTCAATATCTGTGGGGATGTTGGCAGAATGTGAGACTTTTTCAAGAATGTCTTTGTGCAAAGGGGATAATTCTTACAACTCAAAGATGGATATTTGAGTTGGGGTTCATTGTCATTGGATGACAAGGTCATAATTGGAGATTATTGAGGTAATTTCTTGTTTAGATGATGAAGCATTTTTAGGATCGTTAACAACTTTTAAAAAAACTTTGGATTGCCCCCTAGTGATAATGTTAAGAAGCTCACTCTGTGAGGAGGAGGATTCTACCAATCAAAGTCCCACCTTGGATTGGGTGTTTTGATGTTGTTGGGGAGCATTTTGTGTTTTGAGGACAACCTTGGGTCTTTCATCCTTAGAATCATAATTAGGTTGGTTGTCAGAAGTAGAATTCATCATGCAAAGATATTCGTCGGGCTCAATTATGTTTATAACATTATTAGTGTTAGTGTATGCATAGTTGATCTTAGCATCACGATTCTTCTTAGGAGCCTTAGAGGATTCACCTTTTTCATGCTTTGGAAATGGTTGTTTAAAAGCTTTGTGGTTAGAATTTTTGAGGAGACCATCCGTGACAACTTTACTAGCCTCTATGAGATCTTGAATGATATCCTTGAGCTTAAATCACTTTTTAGTGTTGTGGCTTTTGCTTCTATGATAGCTACAAATATGATCCTCTCTCCACCAAGGGAGTCTGATGAGTGGGTCATAGGGGTAGGAATTGTCTGGAAGCGTAACTAGCTTTTTGCAATTAAGGTCTTCAAGACCACTTCATAAGGCTCAACCATTGGCTTGTAAACACATATGTTATTAGAAAACTTGGTGTTCTTGTTAGATGTTTGAGGTTTCAAACCTTCTTGTTGTTTTGTAGTGTAAATGGCATTGCAAAGGTTGAATGTAGGCTCCTTGTTCTTAGGAGTGTCCACTACTCCATCATTGACAACATATTTGTTTTTGTTCCAAGGCTTGTTCTTGTCCTTACCATTTCCATAGCCATTTTTGTCTTTGTTCACAACAATTCCACCCTTCCAAATAACAACATCCCTGATATAGTATTCACTCTCAACCATTACATTGAAGGATGTGAACAACTATTTTCTTAAGTCAAAGTAAAGTTTTGGTACAAGCATGTTGACAAAGATGCCAATTTTCTTAGCCTTAGGAACTTGACAAGGGTACCTAGAGTGTAGGGATCTCCATCTCTAAAGGTATGTTTCAAAAGGTTCTCCCTATTTTTGTTTGATGTTGCACATGTCAAACACAATTACAAGATGTTAAATGTTATAGGAGTATTGTTGGATAACACATTGTACAAGTTCATTGAATTTTTTGAGAGGGGGAGTCAATTTTGTGAACCACTCCATAGATTTCAATCACATTAGATAGGTGTCTTCATGCATGAAATCCATGCTAATAGCATAGAAGTACCTCACATGATCATGAGGTTCACCATTTCTGTCATATTTTCATACTTTGGAACATCTATATCCTTAGGAAATAGAAGCATGTATAAACTCCTATCAAAGGGGAGAGCACATGTTGATTCAACAAATGAAGTTTTAGGTTTCTCTTTGGAATTTTGTAATTGTGCAAGTTATTTTTTAAGTTCTTGCATCTCTTCTCTCAAGATTGAATTCAGCCTTGGTGGGCTCCCATTTTTTGATTATTCTTTGCACATCAAAATCTTGTGGGAGTTTCCATCACTTTGCTATCATATACTGGAAGTATTGGTCCCCATTTTGCTCCAAAGCTTTGAGCATAATTTTTTGAGCAACCTTATGTTATTGAAATCTTATGACATCTTCACTACTAATCTCATCATCACTTTCGTGATGTGATTATGATTGTCTAGGTGGTGATGGGCATGCTTCCATGTTGATTCTAAGAGTCCTGGGAGGTGTGTTGTTTCCATCATTTCCATTGAGGGGAATGTGATCAAATGGATTACGGTAATGAACTCTCCTATTTTCCTCATTGCGTGTATGAGAATTAGTTTCAACTCATTGATAAGCTTTTTTTCTAGCGCATATGGCCTCTTTGAGTCTCTCATTTTATTGCACTTGTTCTTCTAAGCAACATTTGATCTCTTTAGGATGTATGTTGATCAAGATATTGTCTTCACCCATAGGTGTATCAAAGGGTGTACCAAATAGTTTTTCAAAGTTGTAAAGTGGATTATGCTAGATGTTGGCTATTTGCATTTGATTAGAGTTAGGATCTTCTAGACAAATTTGTTTGTGAGGATGCCTAGGTGGAGTTTTCAATTGTGAAAAAATGAAAAAGGGACGACTATCACTACCAACTTGGAATCTAGTTGTGACTGACATGTAAGGGTATGCATTTTCTTAGTAGGACAAGAAAAGTGTTTCATATTTGAAGCTCATACAATCAAGAATAATCACTTGTCAAAGTAAAATAGATGGCTTTTCAAGAGTGCTAATTTTTTTATAGCACTAGTGACTTAAGCCAAGAGAGCAATAAAAAAATCAATAGAAAATTAGCTAGCATAGAATGGTAACCAATTTTTGACAACTAATCATCAATGAAATTTTGAGATTACATCTGACAGACTAAACCCATCTTTTTGACTTAGGACAGTACCTAACACTAGGGGTTTGAGACTAGATTCAAGAAGGAATGAAGTGACAAGGCCCTAGATAAGTTAAAATACAATGCATACATTATTTTGAAGGAAAAATTACCCAGGTGATACTTTTCCAAAAGCTAGGCTATAATAGGACATCATATTATATCGTACGCTAAAGTTCATAGTAACTAGGTGACACTTTTCTTTCGGGTGACAATTTCTCTTAAGCAGGGCGATAAAGTTTAGTATGAAAAGGCTATAGACCTCAAAGAAACTAGGCGATACAATTTTGGATAAAAAGTATAATACGATATTTCTCTAGAGATAGTATGACAATGAGCCAATGAATTATGAAAAATGATAGTTTTGACTCAAAAATTTTGCGTTTTGGTTTGTCAGTCGAGTAGTTTTCAGATCAGACAGTTTAGAACTTTAGTTTGTGTCAAAGAAAAACATGGTTTGCAAATAGTAAGGGTACTTTTCATGTCTCAACCAATTTAACAAGGGACACAACAACCTTGCCAACATACATTAATAATATCAGAACAACCTTCTATCAAAGTTACTGAGATGTTTAAATTGAGAGAACATTTACATAGGTCAACACATTTGAAAACACTTGCCAAGAATATCTACCTAAAAGTCACAGTTCATTACTCAACAAATTAGGCCACACTAAGTGCTCCTTCTCCTCACATCAAGTGGTTTCCCACAAGAGATATTGACTTTGTCATGGACATACCATAAGCATAACCAAGGGAACCCATATGGTAAGTGCAAAATCTTGGGGTGATTTGGGTTGTCCACTAGGATCAATCCTTGCACCAAGAAGTTGAGTGGAAAAATAAGGTAGCTACTAACTTAAAGTGTTTATAAAGGGCTTCCATTTGTAATATTCCTCTTGCACCCAATTACAAGACACCCCACCTTGTGGTGGGTAAAAAACACACAACCACAAGAGCACCTTAAGCATTCTTTCTTAGCATTTTCCTCATGGTTCCAATCCCACAAGTAATCACACTAAGTGAAGACAAACACTATGTATACCAAGATTTTGTGTCCTTGATAGCAAGGTTTTCTTGTCCCCACTTGGGGCATTCCTCTTGGTTTCCCAAGATTAGACCCTCTAAAGGATGCTAACTAAATAGATTGGATCCACTTTCAATAGTCAAGAATTCTGATTCACCACACGGTTGAAGAGCATACTCTCCTATCTTGATCATTTCCCTCAAACATGCCAAAAAGTTTCAATTAATCCCCTTGCTTTGAAAGTCCAAAGGCAAGTCAAGATTTTTGATTCACCATAAGGGTGAAGACCATACTCTCCTATCACCAAAGAATCCTAATCACAAGTTTAATGTGCCTATGAAATGAAAACAACTAGTAGAGTGTCACACATGGAATAAAAGAAATAGAAGAAAGTGTTTGGTTTTTGTGCTTTGGGAAACCCTACAAACAAATGTTAATAGTGCTTGCACATTTGAAGCTTTGACATGCATGCTTTTCAAGGTAATTATGCAAGCATTTTAAGGAAACAACCTACAAACACAATCATTACTCCACCACAAGTTAGTCCAAAACAACAACAAAATCTATAAATAAACCTTTGTCAGACTACAATGGAATTGTAAAATCAAACAAATAGCAAGAAACAACTGAAAAATTGATCAAATCACCTAAACAATAAGCAATTTCATTCAGGGCAATATTTTGTTGTTGGAAGAATGTCGTACGATACTTCTTAGTATGCCCGTGTGATAGTTTTCCTTTGTGTGATATATCTCCCTAAGTTGTGTGATACTACTCACTATATGAAGGTGATAAAGTTTAGTAAGGGCATGCGATACTTTTACTAGAAAAGTATCACTTGATAGTACAATACAAAAAAATATCATATGATACTGGAAAAGTATCACCCAATACTTGCAATTGTAAAAAATAAAATAAAGTGCAGAAAAAATGCATAAAATACATAAAATGTAGAAAATACAACAAGACAAGGAGCAAAACTAGAGTATTCTACCCCTACGGTGGGTGCCAAAAATGTACACTCAAAAGGTGTCACACTCTAAACCCTTCTATCCAAGTGATTCCATGAGATTGGAATGCTTGAATGTTGGCTTAGAGCTCCCTATCCATGGAGTATAAGAAGTGTGTTTTAAGCATATAATGGATTCTCAACTGAGCCTTAGGAACACATTCCTTGTGTTGGCCTGGTTTTTCACGTTGCATAGTTTTGTTACATTTTACAGTGAAAGAACCAGTGATCCTATGTCTTAAATGTGAGATGTGTTAAAACCCTAGATGCAATTATGAAAATATTTCATGAAACCCTTGCTATGTGCCCTAGTTTTATCAAAGTCTTAGAAAGTAGTGTTTTTAAATTTTGCACAAGAAGCTTGTTACCCTAAGGTTTTATCTTTAACTTTTCTCATATTTATTTTAAATTTACTTTCCAGGAATTTAAATATCCTTTTTTGTAAAACTTTGTTTTAAACTATGGTTTTACATTTGTTAATTCCTTAATACTTTTCCAAAGAATTTTAACCACTGCAGGGTTTGGTTTGATAACCGTGCATTGAGAATTTACTCAACCTTTAGAAAATGTGGGAAAGAACCTGATTGTCACGTAGCATTCGGTGATGCTAGCTCTTTAATGCACTGCAAAAGACTAAAGGTGTCAGAACATTCTTAGAACTGTCAAATGGTCATTAGAGTAGGTTGGAATTTCAAGCTACCTCATTAGTCGAGTTGAGCAATAGAGTTACCTTTTTATATTATAACATTGCACTATTGATCATGGGAAGATATATTGTAGGTGTATTACCACAATGAAAAATATGAAAAGTTTAACTGATGTGGGAAAGAGCCCTAATGACATGTGTACTCAGTGATGTCATACATCTTAGTTTAAAAAGGTGTTGAATTAGTTGGCGAATATCAGACACATTGGAAAAAAACAATGCATTTTATTGGTTGACCTTGCTAACTAAGATGAATGACACCATTGATCTTTTAAAGATCAATGAAGGCACTTCACTGCAACATGAAAGTAACTAAACTTTAACTAAAGCACAGAAGTGCCTGCTTGCTGCATGGACAAGTGGGGCCAATCACTCCTAGGGTCACTTAGTCATGTCAAGTTGGAATGTATGTGATTTGGTACACAATGATTGGTGGAGTAGTCTATGTGTTCACTGAGTTGGAAAGTGATTGTACCAGTGGGCCTATAACTTTGAAGCCAAAATTATAAAAATATAAGGATCTTCATGATCGTCGATCTTTGGAAGATTGACATTTGATGCATACCCGCTTCATAAAAAGTGAACAAAGTTTAACCAAAGTGAGAAAGTACCCTATTGATGTGTGGAAAATTTCCAAAATAAGGTTAATACAACTATTTTGATTTCAAATTAAGCCTTTCAATTCTTCATGATTGATGGTTGAGTTTTAAACATCACAAAATGATACAGAAAGTGACTATTGAAGCATTAACTTTGATCAATGCTATTTCATGCAAGTTTAAGGCTCTAATAAAATTTTCAATTTTCTATTATTGAGCCATGAGATTGGAGAATTCTTGTAGCACAAAGATTTCTAGAGCTAAGGGAAAAATTTTCCAAGGGTTTTGACACATTGCTAAGTGATTTACATAGAGGAAAAAATAAGAAAAAGTAGGTAAGTTGTCTGAACCTCTAGAAAATTGAGAAATTATAATTGCATTACGGTAAATTTCAAAATGCCTCCACAAAAGGATTTTTTTTTTTTGAAAAAGTAGATTATTTGAAGAGGGCAATTCATGATGATTTTCAAGAACAAATGCCATAGTCTATGAATGAATTGGCTAGGGGAAAAGAGCTTATTCCAAAAATCCCTAGGCTACTAGTCAGTGGGGGTTTCTATGATAAAGAGAATTGGTTAAGAGATGCAGAAGTGTCTATGGGAGGATTAGGGCATTTTTTTGAAATGGTTTGCAAAAAAAAATTTAGATACTCTAGTAAACAATGTATGGGAGTTTGATATAGGTAAATTGATTGTTCTAGGGGTTTTCTTTGATGATGATTTACTGGCAATGATGGAAAAAAAGTATAACCCAATCACTAGAATTGTAAAGAACCATATGGGTATAATCTCTTTAGGGTTTCACCTGAATTGATCAGAGAAGTTTTTAAACTAAACCCTAACCATGCCATTCATGAAAAAAGATATATAGAAGACCTCTAGGGTAGGTACGATGCACAAAGGATATATCTAAGGGGAGGATGATTGCAAGAGCATTTTGTAAAAAAGGGATCATTTCCCTTGGTTACACAAAACACCCCTAAGCATCTACTGAAAAAGTATTTCAACCCTAGGGCATAGGCCTTGTATTTTTCTCTTTGCAAGATCTTTGGCATGGATGAGCAAGATCACATCCCAAGCTCTATTGTTTTCATTATTGCACAAAGTTTTTGTTACTCAAATTTTGCACATGTGTAAAATTTAAGTATGAAGACAAGGAATACCTTATAATATTCATTTCTTGAATATATAATTGATATGTAAAATCTTTAGTTTTTCATAGAATGGAATGAATATAAATATGCTAAAATGAAAAGTCTCACACAAGCCATGAGTCTGACTACTGTCTTTCATACATACTAAAAATAAGAAAAATACAACACAGGAAGATAGAGTTAGAGGTAACTAGTCATTTCCTTTCAGCCTTTGACTGGTTAAATGTCCTTCAATGATGCTCTTGGTACAACCCTTGATCTAGTAGATTCTAGTTCCTATTCTCCTACATGAGAAAATAAAATGGAGTTAGATCTCAAAAAGATCTAAGCAATGACTGAGTACCTACAACTACATACCCACACATGCAATATTTCTCTTAATCTGAATACATACCAAAAACAGTACTCTAAGTCCTCAAATGCAAATCATAGAAAGATATTTTCATGAGTGTCACGAGCCCATGCTTAAACCCCATGAGATGCAATTTCAAACATCATAAAAAAAAAAAGAAGAGTACCAACGATCAGGAAGTTATTATTTCAGCATATAGCAATAACATAAAAAAAAACAAAGAGTTTTGAGTGCAAGAAAAAGAGCTATTGAATTTGAAAATATAAAAATCTATATTTAATGCCAAAAATTAGAACGTTAACAACTTCAAAAAAATCAATCAAAGGAGATAATAAAGTGAATTCAAAGAAAAGAAAATATGCCTTTTGAATAAATTGATAGTTCATGAAACATGGAGATGATTGGAAAGTCAGATTCCTATATCATCTTATATGTCGGGTTTCTCTTTAAAGAGAAAAAGTGGAATGAAGCCTTTCCTTTAGATGTTGAAGACAAAGAAACTCCTAAGGTGCTTGATAAGGATATTGATCAAGATAAGAAGTTAGGCATTCTTAAGTATTCATTGCTTAAATTGAAACCTAAGACGTTAAAGAATGTCAACTTGAAACTCATGCCATCCCTTGACACTAGAGATCAAAGATAGAAAGGAAAGGGGAACAATAACTAGCAAGGTTCATTATCATGAATATAGCAAAGAGGAATAGCTGGTGGCATTAAAAGAAGAAGAAAAGAGAAAGCTAAATCAACATCATTGAAATAAGAAGAGTAGAAACTAAAGGATGCTATTGACAAACTTAAAGTTATTTGAAGAAATAGGTAAAAATTGTATGTGAGGATTCCAATATATAGGGAGGACATACCCAAAAATCAACACACTTTTTGAAGAATGCTTCAATTTTAAAGAAATTTTATGAATTTAATAGCAACCCGAAAGAAGATTAATTAGAAAAAAAAGAAAGAAATGTTTTAGTTTCAATTGAATATTGAAGAGTAACTTGCTGGCTTCCAAAGATTCAATATTGAAGCTAGTTTCTGATGTGGGAATTGTGGGGATCCCAAATGCCAACAAAGCACTTTACTCAGTGCCATAAGTGTAGCTCAACCAGCTATTGCAAATTACCCATTTACAACATTATTGCCCAATCTTGGTTTAATGTCACTAGGATTATGATGCCACTACAGTTCAAGGTACAAAGAATGTAATAAGTGCATGCCTTGAATGCAAAGTCAAGAAGCTTACTTATACTAGCATTTGATGAATGAGAGAGATATTGCCTGTGCATTGATTTCAAAGCACACAAGTTATACCAGTTTGCTGAAACATGTTATTGAAGGTGGATATTCGACAAGAACTTCAAACATCTACTTAGAATCCTCTATTGATATGGGAATAGCACTGCAATTAGAAGCAATGAGTTTTCAGACTCAGAAAAAACTTGTGTTTGATGTGCTAAGAAGAGCTAAAGATTCTAGAACACTACATCATGGAAGGGACAAATAAAATATTGTGTATACTGTATGGAGAATGCCAAAGGTAAATCTACCAAAGGAACAAGAAACAGATGGTTTGGTTGAATGATTTCAAAGGTTGGATAGCGGCTAGTATATATGTGAAGATAACTCTTGAAATAGCTAATATTTTACAAAAACATTATCCAACAAGGCTAAGTGTGGCCATTCCATACAATCCATAAAAAATCTTTGAGTCATTTTGGATAGTGGTAAAACCAATTTTGGAACCAAAGAATTATCAGAAACTAAATTTTTTTATTCAAAAGACTTGGAAGGTATGAAAATTGTGAATGAATTATTTGATATGAACAAAATAGAAGCTGCACTACCATATATTTTTTAACCAAAGGTTTCCTAAGATGGTTCTTTAATGGAAATGGGCATAAGATTTTTAGAAAAATCCAGAGCCGCAACATCGACATATGTCACATTTGTTTGGACTTTATCTAGGCCATGCAATAACACTGGAGTCCATGCTAGAATTGTGCCAGGCTATTATTAAATGAGCTTGAAGAAAAGATGATTCTCAATTTATACAAGACCCTTTTTTCATGCCTTTTCCATTTTTCATTTTGTTTTGAAATCCACAAAGTCATATGTGGGATTTTAATCCCTTTCAAATATCTATATTTGCTCTATGAGAGCAGGGGAGGGAATTGTTTTAAGCTAGGTGCCTTAGGGATTTTATGAGAAAAGTTTTTGTTTTAATTTTGCATATGTATTATTGTAGGAAAAATAATATTGAATGATAAACATAACTCATTTAATATTATTTTCTTATTTTAAAAATGTAAAAAAAAAAGGATCTTTTCTTATTTGTTTCTTTTTGCATAAATTTTAATATTGCACAAGGAGAATATTTTAATGATATAATTAAAAGTTATTAGATATTTTTCTATCTTTAATGCAAAAAGGAGTCATTAAGGAAAAAATTAGTTGGGAAACATGTGGAGAGAATATAGGGGGTTGAATTTGACTTTGCCAAGTCAGTTTGTGGGTCTTTCTGATTTGTTGGAGCATTTTTGGGGTAGTTTTGATGAGTCATGGGGTGTAGTTATGAGTTAGTGGAGTCAAATGTGTTATGAAACTTTATTTTTGGAAGTTTCTAAGACCAAATTTTTAGGCTTTCTTTCTGCATACAATCCAAGGAGCTGGGCATTGCACTTAAGGAGTTTTGTAACTCATTTTTTAGAGTTCTGATTATGCAGAGAAGTGGATGTGACTTTTGTTTTGAGTCCTTGTTCTTTTTTGCAAAATTTGTAATTCATCTTGGGAAATTCAACACAGGTGACAGAATTGTGATTATGCTATTTGGTGTCAAATTTAAGTCTTCTTTCTTCTTGTAGTTCTGTCTGTGTACCAGAATGATTTGATGAAGTAATTTGTGAGCTATTATTGTTCCTGGTTAGTTTGTCTCATTTCGGCATCTAGTTGTAGGAAAGTAAGTTTACTTGCAAGTTGTAATATGTGTTTTAAAGGTGAAATTAGTAAATGAGAGGCATTTGTTTTCCTCCTTTTGTTAATTTATCCTTCAAACCTTATTACAAATCACTTATGTAGATCTTTACAGAAAGATGTGTTTTGTTGTACGTCAAGTAGCTGTATACTCCTTCTCTATTAAGTGTGTTTGAGTTTTCCATATCATTTTGGTGTATCACCATCTCCTAGTTTAGGCTGTAGGTTTAGGTTTGTTTTAAGCAATTTCTTCCCTTTTCCCTGAAGTTTAAGTTAGGATCTTGGAAATATCACTAAATATCCAATAGGAGCTAGCCTAGAATCCGAAGGTCTCATTTCATTTTTTATGTCCCATGAAGTGAAGTGATTCCCATGTTAAGTAAGGATTACTAAATTTTTTTAGTTCAGTACTGAGTGTGAATCCTGAAACCTAACAAATCCTTGATCCATCTTTAACCATTCAATTCCCTGAATATAAATTATATTTAAATAGATTTGTTGATTTCTTTATTTACTTACTATGATATTTGTCTTTCATCCAATGTATTTGCGTCAATGGTCAAATTCAATGTTTAGGCAGATAAGAATTCTAAATTCCTAACTAGATAGTTGGTCGAATCATGTTTAATGCCCATAAGGAATGAGCAATCTCTCCTGACTTAAACTTGTAACCCTGATTTACAATGATTAGAGGACATGATTTTTTCTTGAATTCATTTTTTTTACGGAGTGTAGGGAATTAGAATATTATCGTAGGATTCTTAATTTTTTTTGGTGTCCCAAAAATCATGATTATTTTAAGGTGAAAATAAAAAATATTTTTTGTTGCTTATTCAATTTGAAAATAAACTTGATATGAGGAAATATTTTTACATACAGTTTTAAATTGTTTTCAAAATAAGTTGAAAATAGTTTATATAACTATATTTAGTTTTGTATACCCATTTTAAAAAAGGTTCTAATTTGGTTAATGATAAAATTGCAAACTAAAAATAAATTTTCATTCTTTCTTCCTATTATATATTTTGTTTTTAGTGTTATATATTAGAATGTTTAGAATAATATAGAGAGGGGGGGGGGGGGGGGGTTGAATCGGTTACTCAAGGTTCATAAGTACCAATTGAGCAATGAAACACTAAATGTTAACTATTTTTCTTATGTTGTTGTAGCTCAATCTCTACTATATACTGATAAACAAAATTAGTAGTAGTTCACTCTCCTAAGATAATAGACTTGTTGATTGTTAACATGTAAATGTAAAACATAATAAGACATTCAACACAAGTTTGACAGTAAAATTTAACGTGGAAACCCAAGTTGGGAAAAACCACCAACAACATGTACCACTTTTTCACTCTTTTGAAGTGAGCTATGTTAGGACCCAACCCTGTTAAATGTTACAATACACACTATTAATTGTAACTTGGTTAGAGGATTTAATCACCCTATTAGGAGTGGCCTTATTAGAGGTCTTTTATCATTGCATTTAGAATGTCACCTTGATAAAGGATTTACATGTACTATTAAGTCCTTCAATGATTTTTAGGTCAACCTTTGATTAAAAAGATTTCAAAATAAACTATTTACAATGATTAGAAAGAAAATAGTAGGGTTTTATCTGTATGATTACAACTCACTTTGTAGTTTTAGATCTCTATTTAGTTCATGTGTTGATTCTCTTACAAGTCTTCCTTGTCACCTCTATCCTTGATTTTCTTGGAAACCCTTCAAGCATTCACCCTTGTCTTCACAACAAACTTAAGTCTTCAACTTAGATTCACTTATCAAATTCAACAGCTTTGTTCCCTCTTACTGGAAACACACACATATTTCTCTGCTCTATTCTCTTCTTCACATATCTCATTTTTTCTCTTCTCTCCTCTTCTTTAAAGTTCATCTTTGTGCCTCCTTAAATAGGTAATTCTAGTCCTTTTTCATTTTCATAATCACCATAGATCTTAGGGTTCATGATCTGATCCAATAGATTCATTATATCTATTCATCTTCCTTCTTTTCTAGAAACTTCTCATTGAATTTTTTCTTTAGGTATCTTACCTAATCCCCTCCTTAAATTAAATGATCTAACTCATCAATCTTATCTTCAACATTTTTTCCATATCCCAAGAAATCAACTAAGTTGGCTGGGAATCATAATTCCTCATATGCATTCAGAATACTATTACTTGGTAATTACCAATTTCTAGCACTCAGTCATCACTAAATTGCTCAGTCATTGCAGAACTTCTTTCTTAGCATCAACTTATGTGCTTGGTTGATATTTATGCTTGGTCAACACTAGATTTACTCAACACTTATTGTAGCTTGATTGAGACTAGTATCACTCATTATAGTCTTCACAATTTCTTGATCTTTTTTACTCTCTTTCTTGGTCAAGCTTTACACAAGTGATATATTTTGGCTTGTACTATAAATAATTTAACATCAACATGGTATAAAAAATCACTTTTTTCTTATTAAAGTCTAACTAATCAAATATCCATTGTAGCTTACTTTTCATAACTCAACCTTTCCTCTAGGTGCTTTTGTTATGAGAAACTTCTCAAATCCTCTTCATCAATCAAATAGATATGATAGTTATATCAGATAAAAACATGTCTCATTAGTAAATTTGACATCAATTACAATACAACAATTTTTCCAATTGTAGTTTCCAACAATCTCCCTCTTTGGTATTGATGGAAACCCTTTAAATATTTGAAAATACAATCTCCCTCTTTGTTACCATGCAATTCAAAAGATATCATTGTCATGAGTGACCAATATCCTTAGTTTCATTATGATTCTCATCTATAATATTTTAGAAACTCCCTCTAAGTTTTTGATTTTAGACATCCTCTTGTATCATTCTTCATATTCAAATCTCTCCCTCTTTCATTATGTATCTCTTTCTCTTTAGTAATTATCTCATTCTTATAGTATATATCTCCCTCTTTGAAAATAGTGCCAAATACACTATCTTGATACTTCATACATCTTGATTATGTAGATATTTTCATGTCTAACTAAATTTTTTCACCTATCTATGACTAATTACCTTCATCTTCTTTACTTGAATAGACTACCTCAGGCACCTCTTAAAGTAGAATTGTTTGCATCAATGTGAATGGTGTTCTGATTAGCACATTTGATGTAATACACCATTTCTCCTTAAGTTTCTTTGCTTAGGATAATCACCCATATTTTACCTCTAAGATATTCATGAGCATCTTTAAGTAAGGCTTTAGTGAATGTCAACAATTTTTTCTTTGGTGTGCACATATTCTAACTTCACATATTTGTCTTGAACTAGTTCCCTCAAGTAGTGATACTTGATAGCAATGCACTTTGTTTAGTATGCATCTATGGATCCTTTGATATGTTAATAGAACTTGTGTTATCACAATAGATAACCGTAGGATCTATAATATGTTCCTTCATTCCTTTTAGCATTTGTTTGATCCACATAATGTTTGAATAGTTCATTGCAACTGCCATAGACTCAACCTTGGCTTTTGATTGGGAAATATATTTGTGTTTCTTGCTTGTCCATGATACCAATATCTTTACTAGAAATAATCTACCTCAACTAGTGTTTTTTCTGTCATCAATATTTCCTACCTAATCAGAGTTAGTGAATACATTCAGTTCAAATCTATCACTTCTCTTGTAATACAATCTTTAGTCTCATGTACCTTTTAGATATATCAATATCCTTTTCATTGATATCATATGATTCTCCTTAGGATTTTCTAAAAATCTAGCAACTATTCCAATAGCTAATGCAATATCAAGTCTTCTATGAACAACATATTGTTATTTTCCAATCATTGATCTATATTGTGTTTGGTTCACATTAGTAGATTCATCATTTTTAGATAACTTATGTCCTATAGACATAGGTGTGATAATTGGTCTTTACCCTTTCATTCCAAAATTTTTTAGTATCTCCTTGATATATTTGGACTAAGTAATGATAATATCAAAATTCATTTGATATACTTGCAAACCAAAAAAAAATTTGATTTCACCAAATATTGACATTTCAAATTCCTTTTTCATTTCATTAGAAAATTGTTTGCATAAAGCTTCTTTTCCTCCAAATATAATGTCATCAACAAAAAATTGAGAGAGTAGTACTTCATTGTTCTTATCAGTCTTCAAGTACATATTATTGTTATCATTTGTCCTTTTAAAACCAATCTTCACTAAGTAATTATGAAGTCTTTTGACATGCCATGCTCTTGAGGCTTGTTTCAATCCATATACAACTTGGTTCAATTTACACACCATATTCTTCTTGTTTGGGTCCACAAATCCTTCAAGTTGTTCTATGTACACTTCTTCTTCAAGTACACCATTCAAAAATGTAGATTTGACATCCATCTAATCTACCTTAGAGTTTTTGTAGGTTGAATATGCAAGTAGAGTTTTGACTCCTTGCAGTCTTGCTACGGGATCAAAATTTTCTCTATAGTCAACTCCTTCTTGAGCATATCCTTTGCATACTAATATTTCCTTTTTCCTTGTAACTATAATCACCTAAAAATGGTCATCTAGGCTATTATCCCCCTTCTTAGCATTTTAGCTAAATTAATTAATCATTTTCCCAGACCAAATTGCTGAAAATTAATTAATTTGATTATAATCAAAAGTTTGACTATAATATCCTAAGTTCATTATTTGATTAAAAGAACATTTCCCCTTTTAATTAAATAAAAAATCCCATTCTTCTAACCCACTCAATGTGCACACATAAAGTCCTTTTTTTATTTTATAAATTACAAGGAAAGGTTTTTCTTGTCTCACATGCAAAGTCAACTATTTGTTTATTGGTTGACTTGTTTGTGCACATGGATCACTCCCATTTTAAAACTCCACCCTTGATCATTCATCATTTGATTTTGGTCTCCACTATCTGTACATCTTTAAAAGAAAAAGCTCTCCCCTTCTCAAAGCATCCATGCTCTTGAGTATTGTTATGTTGTAGGTTCATCATTCAAATTTTTTAGACCTTTGTGGAGAACTTCTATTTCCTTGTCCCATTCTATCATCCATGGCATTGTAGTGTAGATGCATATAGCTTAGCTTCTATTTTGCAATAATCTAGCTCACATAGCTTAAATTGTTGGATTTGTAATATTCTCGTCTTGTTTAATATAGTCATATTTTGCATTTTATATTAGCTTAGTTCATACTTGTATTTCATTTTGAGAGTTCTCTTGTAGACACTTGCATTATTGCTCTTATCTTGAAGAACCTCCCATTGCATGGTTTATAGCAAGGTGTTGGTGTTTTTACACTACTAAGAAACAAAATACTTAATACTAAGATGGTGAAGATCAAAATAGCCTAAGGTTTAGCTATTTCCCATGATTAGCTAGATAAACTCTAGATCTAGACCCAACTTCAACAAAATCATAAATGAATTTCTACTCTTTTGGCTCTGTAAAATCAAGGCGGGTGCACCTGAGGGATAAAGTGATTCAAAACTTGATAATACTTTCACATTTAGTTCATTTCTTGAAATTCTATTACAATTCTCATCCCCTACTGCAGATTGGTCACAATTCTTCTTAGAACTACAAACAATTCTAGAGAAAAGTGGCTAACTAAGATTCAAATATCAAATGTAAACAAGTATTAACCAGCTTTGACATTCTTCATATATTTAAAGTAAAATTCTTTTTGATTTTAAAGATTTTGCTTAATGCTCATCCATGTTTTCTTCATATACAAACTAAACTAAATTGATCAGTGCATCATCCATTGGGATTCAAAGTCTATCCAATTTTTGGACCTAATTGACTACATTACAATCAATATTATTAGTAATTCTCTCTAAAGCTCATTCTTATGCATATCCTTATTACTGCTTGGAAATCCTACCACATCACTAAAGCATTTACTTAACTCATTGGATTAAAAGAAATAGTGGTTTGATATACAACCTATCCTATTTGTACTGAATTGAAAAAGGCTTTGCCCACACAATTTCAAAATTTACCAATAAATAACAATGGAGACAAGATTTAAAGAAGAAAGATATGGGGATAGTTCATCTTTGTATTAATTCTCTTTGAAAATTATATAACATTGGAATGGAACTCAAAACCATTCAAGACAAGACACAATGATCTTAGAAAATTAATGTATTCTTAGATTTGCAGAGAAATACATAAGAAAACTTGCATCAAGGACTAGACTAAACAAAACTTAGCAAAACTAAAAGTTATATAATGACTCAGACCCTTTCTCTAGCCTTGGAATCTCACTTATATAGTGTGAGATGCAACAAGCTTTGGGCTTAGAGAATACTAACAGTTTTCCTTAAGACAGAAGGATACTTACAAAGTTACTATCACAAGGGACAAAAATTGGTGCAATAGAATATCTTTCATCATGAATATTCTCTTGTGGGACTACTTCTCCTACACTTTTCATTGCTGAGGATTTCATGATTGGCTTTGATGTTGTTTTTGAACCTTAGAAGATGTAACCAATGGATTGGATTGTGATGGACCTAGTTCTAATATTTGTAGGCTTACTTTAACTTGTGGCTCTCCATCCTTATCATCATGTACTGTTAAAACAATAGCTACATCTAATTCCCCTATTACCACATCATCAGTTTGGACCTCTGTTCTCATTTCTATAGTTGATTGTTCCTCTTTGTCTTCTTCTGCTTGAACTGATGTATTAGTTTCTTGCCTCTCATCCTGGTCTGCATCATCTTCCTCAGTTTCTAACTACTTTGCATGCACAAATATTCCATCCATTTGTTGAAAATTGTGTCATCTGGCCAGTAAAAACTCAAAATCTTACGTTGTTTCTTGATTACAAAATCTCCTAATTTATTGATTTTAATAAATTCTTCTCTAATGGAATTATAGAATAATTTCACTTTAACAACTTCTTAAGTTGTTTTTTCCCATAACACATGCCCTTTTTCACTTATAAACCCATTTATTCGAAGGCATAATAAATCATCTAATTCTTTGCCCCATTCTTCCTTTTCTTTTATTTTATCTATCTTTTTAAGTGCATGGGGGAATAATTAAAATTTCTCACCTAGATATTTAGAAAGACAAATTATTATCCTTTTTTGTACTACAACCCTCTTCTCATCAAAATCAGATAAATTATTAGTCATATTAGAAGTTTTTTCTATTTGTTTAAAAGATAGATTAATAACTGAGACACACAAAAGGGTGACATCCTTGTCCCTACTACCCCATTTATTCATAATGGGTTCCAAAGCATCCTCACCACCTTTTATTTCAGTCCACATATCCATTATTTTTACTAGTTGTTCATAAAATGTTAGCCATTCAATCTTATCCACCAAATACAAGATTATTTTTCTGTTTTTATCCTCATATAAGTCATTAACCTCCACATGTAATGCCTAGAGTTTATTTTTTCCTCTTCAAATTCCTTAGTAGTATAAAATTCTAGCCTCTTTGGGGTATTAGGTAATTCTACTAAGGGAGTTGATTTGAATGGCTCAATTAGGAGGCAAGGATAAGTAATGTAGCATTGGCTAGATTCTCTCACTTTTCTCTTTCCCAATAGCTTATCCATTTGGGCTACCTAAGCTTCTAGCTGATGTATCCTATTTCCCCTTTCATCATATGCTTTAAGTATCTCTTCAAATTTGGCATTGAGCTCAAGGATTTTTTCTAATCCTTTGTAGCAACCACAACTCCAAAGTCCATCATTTCCCTAGTCATTTTTGATACTTTCTCACTATCCACTTCATCTACTATGTAAACCATTAGGCTACCTGTTTGCTTAGCACTTGAAATTTCATGTATTCTAGTTTGTCCCTTTTTCAATGGACCATATCACCAATGTTTGGTGATCATCACTATATTTCAATCCTTTTTCTGCCTAGAAAACCTCTTCCCCAATTTTGAATTGAGTGTCCTTTGCCTTCCTAATAGCATCAAATATCATGGTATTGGCAATGTCCCATTTAGGTAAGATCAAAATTCTTGAATCTTTTAATAATTTCCTTTCCCCTTCAAGGGTTATATGTGCAAAATCTTCCATGAAGTCAGCTTTAACTTCCTCTTTAATCTCAAAGTCCATTCTACTAGGTTGCTCTACTTTTATTTGATTACACTTATTCTCAAAATTATTAATATTTCTTCTCCATAAAAATTGGGCAAAGGCTCTAGATTTTACAAAAAATTTATCATCAATAAGTTTTTTGGTAGCTTGTGTGATCACAGGATCTATTTATTTACCTTTATAATCTCCAATAGTGAGATCAAGTGATGGCATAGGAGGTTCTTCTGTTACTCCTCCTTTAATATCTATAGTTGTGACCACAACATCCCACTCTCTTCCAATTTGTCTCAATTGTTCTTTGAAGGATGCTTCATCATCTATCTTGAGTCAGGTCTAGGTTGGCGAGTACTCTTCAACATTAGAAGATGATCCTAGCTCCAATTTTTGTTTTCTAGGAGCATGTGTGTCAGGTGGGCTCTTAGACCTTAATCTTTTGTAAGGAGGAATATATTGTATATTCCAGGTCAATACATACCCAACTCTTTTCTACAATGTATACTACCCTAGGTTCAAAATCATTTTGCTTGCCAGCCTCCTTTCCACCTCAATGGCTTTGTTTGGGTATGATTGTATTATAATTTATTTCTTCTCATTCAATGTTTGCATAATCCCAACAAAATTTTCCATCAACATATCTACTTTCATGCCCCAATATTTTCTATCTGCTAGGGGATCATAATCTGGCTCAAAAACATTTATAAAGTCTAAGATTTTACTATAAACTATCCATTTTTCTTTCCTAACCTCTTGCTCTCTTAATGAGAACTTATTTTTGATTATATCCTCAAGAAAATATAAAATCTACTTTTGAATTTTAGCTTTACTCTTTTCTCTGAGGAGGTCATAAAATCCCTTTGAGTCTACAAAATGGGCATGGGATTGGGCCAATATTTGATATCTATCTAAGAATTTCTTCAAGTTCCTTTATCCCTTCTTAACAAAAATAAAGTTATGAACAATTGTAAGTTGGGGAAAAAATGTACCTTTTGATTTACCTAGCAAATCTCTCTCCTCAATTGATCCAATTTGCCACAATAACTTAGCAATCCCTATTTTTAGAGGCACTTGGTATGGTAACATTTGGTTTTCCCAAAAAACCATAAATTCTAAAAATAGTGGACACTAGATATGTGATGATATCTCCCCAATTATGGCTCACCAATATCCCTTTAGCATGGTCTTTAGTTCTAATCAATTCTAATAGAGGCTGTGATATCCTAGGGTTGTCCTCTATTAACAACATTCTAAGCTTGGAAGAAAAATATCTATCAAACTTGACAAAACTAGCATTAGTTACTTCCCATGTCATATCTGCACTCCATAATTGAATAGGGAGCTTCTCTCTATATCCCTCTAATTCCAGTTTCATATCTTTAGAGAAAAAGGTAACTCCCTTATATAAAAAAATATACATTAGCATGGAGTACCAACAAAAGGGCTTATTAACCTTAGCCTGTCCAATTCTTATTAAGCCATTGTGAATCTCTTCTACTAAGTGAGTAGCAAAATAAAAAACTAAACCTGTTTCATATTGAAAAGTGTTAAGTTTCAGGATTTGCACCTAGTACTAAACTGAAAAAGTTTAGTAATCCTTACTTAACATGGGAATCACTTGACTTTGTGGGACATGCAAAATCAAATGAGACCTCTAGATTCTAGGCTGGCTTCTATTGGATATTCAGTGATATTTCCAAGATCCTAACTTAAACTTCAGGGAAAAGGGAAGAAATTGCTTAAAACAAACCTAAACCTACAACCTAAACTAGGAGATGGTGATACACCAAAATGATATGGAAAACTCAAACACACTTAACAGAGAAGGAGTATATAGCTACTTGACATACAACAAAACACATCTTTTTGTAAAGATCTGCATAAGTGATTTGTAATAAGGTTTGAAGGATAAATTAACAAAAGGAGGAAAATAGATGCCTCTCATTTACTAATTTCACATTTAAAACACATATTACAACCTGCAAATAAACTTACTTTCCTACAACCAAATGCTGAAATGAGACAAACTAACTAGGAACAATAATAACTCAAAAATTACTTCATTAAATCATTCTGATACACACACAAAACTTTAGAAAGAAAGAAGGCTTAAATTTGACACCAAATAACATAATCACAATTTTTTCATCTGTATTGAATTTCCCAAGATGAATTACAAATTCTGCAAAAAAGAACAAGTACTCAAAATAGAAGTCACACCCACTTATCTACATAATTAAAACTTTGGAAAATGAGTTACAAAACTCCTTAAGTACAATGTGTAGCTCCTTGAGTTGTATGCAAAAAGAAAGCCTGAAAATCTAGGCTTAGAAACTTCCAAAAATAAAGTTTCATAACACATTTGACTCCACTAACTCATAACTGCCCCCCATGACTCATCAAAACTGCCCCAAAAATGCTCCAACAAGTCAAAAAGACCCACAAACTAACTTGGCAAAGTCAAATTCGATCCCCTATATTCTCTCCACATGTTTCCCAACTGACTTTTTGCTTAAAGACTCCTTTTTTCATTAAAGATAGAAAAATATCTAATGACTTATAATTATATCAATAAAATATTCTCCCTATACAATATTAAAATTTATTCAAAAAGAAACAAATAAGAAAAGACCCCTAATTTTTTTTACATTTTTAAAATAAGAAAATAATATTAAATGAGTTATATTTATCATTTAATATTATTTTTCCTACAATAATACCTATGCAAAAAAAAAAAAAAAACTTTTCTCATAAAATCCTTAAGGCACCTAGCTTAAAACAATTACCTCCCCCACTCTCATAGAGAAAATATAGATATTTGAAAGGGATTAAAATCCCACATATGACCTTGTGGATTTCAAAACAAAATGAAAAATGGAAGAGGCATGAAAAAAGGGTCAAATACCCTAAAATTCTTCATTTTTCATCATTTGCATTTGTTGGTGAAGAGTAGAGGAATAAGGGTTTTTCTGGTTTTGCCTACCACCATTTTTGAGCTTGCTAGAGATGTTTTATTCTTTCTAGAAATGAAGCTTGAATCATTGTTTCTTTAATGCTGCCATAAAAGGAATTTGTTGGTCTTGAATTTGTAAAGAACAATAGTCTTCAAGCTGCCATTAGAGGATTTTATAAGGTATGTTGTTCTAAGTTTTCTTCACTCTATTTGTTGAACTTGCTGATCTGAAGCCGCCATTGTTGAAGTTGGAGCTTTGAATTTTGTGAAGCTCAAATTTTGCTAAGTTTTTAGAAGATTTTAACATGTGAATCAGCTATATCCTTCCCATACAACTTTGTTATATTTGATTGCGAGGTCAAGCATTTCTTGAACTGTTTGTTCATTTGTTTTAGCATGAGAATTGAAGCGTTGGAAGGTTAAACCATTAGTTCATTTCTTCTTGTGTAAATTGAGAAGCATCTTTTCTTCAAGCTCATTTAATAATAGCTTGGCACAATTCTAGTGTGGACTCCAGTGTTATTGTGTGGCCTGGATAAAGTCCAAACAAATGTGACATATGTCAAGGCTGCGGCTCTAGATTTTTCTAAAAATCTTATGCCCATTTCCATTAAAGAACCATTTTAGGAAACCTTCGGTTAAAAAAGATTTGGTAGTGCAGATTCTATTTTGTTCATATCAAATAATTCATTCACAATTTTCATACCTTTCAAGTCTTTTGAATAAACAAATTTACTTTTTGATAATTCTTTGGTTTCAAAAATGGTTTTACCACTGTCCAAAATGAGTCAAATATTTTTGATGGATTGTATGGAATGACCAAACTTAGCCTTGCTGGATAATGGTTTTGTAAAATATTAGCTATTTCAAGAGTTATCTTCATAGATATACTAGCCACTGTCCAACCTTTGAAATTAGTCAACCAAACCATCTATTTCTTATTCCTTTGGCATATTTACCTTTGGCATTCTCCATACAATATACAAGATATTTTATTTGTCCCTTCCATGATGTAGTGTTCTGGAGTTTTTAGCTCTTTTTAGTGCATCAAACACAAATTTGTTCTGAGTCTGAAAACCCATTGCTTCTAATTGCAGTGCTATTCCCATATCAATAGAGGATTTCGAGTAGATGTTTGAAGTTCTTGTTGAATATCCACCTTCAATAACATGTTTTAGCAAACTGGTATAACTTGTGTGCTCTAAAATCAATGCATGGGCAATATCTCTCTCATTCATCAAATGCTGGTATAAATAAGCTTCTTGACTTTGCATTCAAGGCACACACTTATTACATTCTTTGTACCTTGAACTGTAGTGGCATCATAATCCTAGTGACATTAAACCAAGATTGGGTAATAATGTTGTAAATGGGTAATTTACAATAGCTGGCTAAGCTGCACTTATGGCATTGAGTAAAGTGCTTTGCCAAAATTTGGGATCCCCACAATTCTCACATTAGCAACTAGCTTCAATATTGAATCTTTTGGAAGCTGGCAAGTTACTCTTCAACAGTCAATTGAAACTAAAACATTTCTTTTTTTAAAAATTAATCTTCTTCCAGGTTGCTATTAAATTCATAAAATTTCTTCAAAATAGAAGCATTCTACAACAAGTGTGTTTATTGTTGGGTATGTCCTCCTTCCTATACATTGGAATCCTCACATACAATTTTTACTTGTTTCTTCAAATAACTTAAAGTTTGTCACCAACATTCTTTAGTTTCTACTCTTCTTGTTTCAATGATGCTGATTTAGCTTTCTCTTTTCTTCTTCTTTTAATGCCACCAGATGTTTCTCTTTTCTATATTCATAATAGTGAACCTTGCTAGTTATTGTTCCCCTTTCCTTTCTATCTTTGATCTCTAGTGTCAAGGGATGACATGAGTTTCAAGTTGACCTTCTTTAATGTCTTAGGTTCCAATTCAAGCAATGAATACTTAAGAATGCCTAACTTCTTATCTTGATCAATATCCTTATCAAGCACCTTAGGAGTTTCTTTGTCTTCAACATCTAAAGGAAAGGCTTCATTCCACTTTTTCTCTTTAAAGAGAAACCCGACATATAAAATGATATGGGAATCTGAATTTCCAATCATCTCCATGTTTCATGAACTGTCAATTTATTCAACAGGCATATTTTCTTTTCTCTGAATTCACTTTATTATCTCATTTGATTGATTGTTCTGAAGCTATTAACATTCTAATTTTTGGTATTAAATACAACATTCTTAGATCTTCAAATTCAATAGCTATTTTGCTTGCACTCAAAACTCTTTGTTGTTTTTAATGTTACTGCTATATGCTGAAATAACAACTTCCTGACTGTTGGTACTCTATTTTTTTTTTTGATGATGTTTGAAATTACATCTCATGGTGTTTGAGCATGGGCTCATGACACTCATGAAACTATCTTTCTGTGATTTTCATTTGAGCTTTTAGAGTAGTATTTTTGATATGTATTCAGATTAAGAGAAATATTGCATGTGTGGGTATGTAGTTGTAGGTACTCAGTCATTGCTTAGATCTTTTTGAGATCTAACTCCATTTTATTTTCTCATGTAGGAGAATGGGAACCAGAATCTACTAGATCGAGGGTTGTACCAAGAGTGTCATCGAAGGAAATTTAACCAGTCAAAGGCTAAAAGGCAATGACTGGTTACCTCTAACTCTATCTTCCTGTGTTGTATTTTTCTTATTTCCAGTATGTATGAAAGACAGTAGTCACACTCATGACTTGTGTGAGACTTTTTATTTCAGAATATTTATATTCATTCCATTCTATGTAAAAATAAAGATTGTACATATTAGTTATTTATTTGAGAAATGAATATTATAAGGTTTTCCTTGTCTTCATACTTAAATTTTACACATGTGCAAAATTTGAGTAACAGGGTTTTGTAGATTTTATTGGGGTTTGAGACTAGTTTTTTAATGTATTGGTGATTGGAATTAGTGTAGGGTGGGTTTGATTGATGAATTTAATTAGAAGTCAATGCTTGATTAGGAAAGGAAGAATTGTGTTTCAAAAATAATTTTTTGGTGGTTTACTTCTGTTATTTGGGATAACAATTTTTCTTGTAAGCCTAAGATCTTCTTATTATAGTGAGGGATTTTTCAATTTTGATAAAGATGGAGTTTTAAAGCCATCTATGTGTTCTAGGGCCTTGGCTCCAACAAGAGCTGTGAATTCTAATGGCACCAGGAGTGAAGATGGTGCTCTCTCTAATAAATTGAAATTGTTTAAAATGGACAGTTTTTATGTGGATGACTATGTTCAACAGAATTGCCAATCATGAATGAGAAGGAAATTTGGCAATAGTGTACACATATTTTAGAACTTAAGAAAGTATGTGCTTAAGAAATATGTGAAAGTTTCTATGCCAATTATTCTACATTTATCTACACTTTGAAAGAGATATTAAACCTGGACGATGATTTTCTTTCAATTAGAAATTTACTTTCTGCTAAGGCTGCCTTAATTCATGGACTCATAGAGGGTTTTCATATGGATTCATTATCAAATAGTTTTGGGATTACCTCAATTCACTACTCTCCTTCCTCAAAAGATTATGAGATTTTAGAATTAGAGAAATGGTCCTTCTATGTTCCTAATATTTTGGATGTTCTTTTAGTTGAACGAAGAGTGGATGAAGCTTTGGTTGCCCTACTTGAAGGTCACATGTATTTGTAGATGCCCAAGAGTAGGGGAGTTTGAGTCCAACTAAACTCACTTTATTTGAAAATTATATATTTGATTATAGACATCTTCTTACTAAGAAAATTTTCAATGCTACTCACCAAACATCTGTTGTGGTGCTGAACAATGAACTACAATAGCTGCACTCAAAAGACTTTGTGATGGTCCTCGTGCGTACACATTATTTCTCAATGCTCACAACCAATGACCTCAACATAATATTCAAGGTTTATGACCATCCAAAACTTCTTATAGTGATGCATATATTTTAGCCCTTTCATAATTTAGTTTTGATTCTATTGCACAAGCTGCAAGTGATTCTCCAGTTGTTTTTAAGAGAAATCAACTTATGTCTCAAAGCTTGTAATATGGGCTAGAAAATAAATTGGGGAATTTTCAATCTTTGTGAAGAGACATGCACTTTATTCTTCATTAGTTATTGGAGGGCTTTAAGCTACTACATAATGTGTTTAAATAGCCTTAGGTATTTTCTCTTTATTGGAAGCTCAGGGCATTGCACTTTTCCCTATTGTCCTAAAGTTATTTGGACCCAATGTGGAATTGTATACCAAATATATGGAAACTTCTATAAACCATTATTCTTGAGGATACCCATGAAAGAGAGAATCTCAAGAGGTGGCTTATAGTTCTCTATCTATGATGTGCAAAGGCTCTGAGATGGCATCTCTCAAATGAACCAAGCTATGCAACCCTTGCAAGGTGCACCATAGAACAAGAGATTCAAAGAGTAGAGGCAATGAGTGACAATATCGAAGAATCCTCAAAGGGGTATGCAATGCAAGATGAAAGATAAACTAAATGAGATGTAAGATGCAAGATAATACACAAGAATGAGGGTTAATGTTGGTCTCGGACTAGTTTTGACAATTGAGTGTCAACACACTTAACCAATTTCCAAGATGATGCCAAGTATAATAAAAATGCCAAGCTATAGTGTGTGTTGAGCTAGAGATTCCATAGGTGCCGAGTGAACTTCACGTGTCGAGCAAGATTCAAGTGCTGAGTGATAAGTGATGTTGAGTCATTATAGGTGGAGAGCAGATTATTAATGTTGAGTGAGACAGTGTTACTATAGATGCTGAGCGAGACAAAATTCCTATATGTACCAAGCATTAGCAATTAATAAGTGTCAAGTAACACAAAATCAACATATGAGTTTGTGCCTTCAAAAAATCAAATGTAAACCATTGTTGAGCCAACTCAGGATAAATCTCGAAGGATCTAAAAGATAAGATCTAATCTTTTAGATTCCATATGTAATCAGTATGCAACCAATAAGAAAAATGGAGAAAGCATGCAACTAATAAGAAAAGTGAAAGAATTGAGTGGGAAAAGAAGAATAAATATTGATCGTAGATTCACACCTAACCCTAAGGCTTCAAAACCTTTAAAAGGAGGTCGCTACTGTATTGCATAAAAATGTAATAAATAGAATAAACACTAAGCAACTAATGCATATTCCTACATGATTATGCAAGCCTCAAAATAATGCAAGATAAATATGTAAATAAGCATAACATGAACAACAAAGTAGCACTATGCAAACCTCACAAATCACCAAGTGGTTGATGATTTCCTTGCTCATGGGATGTGGTTGCTCACAATTCCTACAACATAACAATGAGGTAGATGGTGCTTGATGGAAATGAGGAGAGGGCTCTCCTTTTATAGGAAATGAGATGCAATAGACAGCTGAGATTAAATGCAATATGAAGGGCTAGGATCTCTTAAGATCGATGAGGTGGAGGCCAAGTAGACTCCACATGGATTAGAATTTTGACCATTCAAAGGGGGCAATATTCTCATACATGTGTGAGCAACCTTTGATGGTGACATGATCAATAAGGTGTGAGAAGCATGGCTTCTCACACATGTGTGAGACAACTTGATTCTCATGCAAGAGGACAAGTATACAAGAGGTGTGAGAAGCATGGCTTCTCACACATGTGTGAGACACCTTGACTCTCATGCAAGAGGAAAAGTGTACAAGAGGCATGGAAGACATGAAAGGTGAGGAAAGTGTGAACATCTCTCACACATGTGTGAGCACACACTTAGTATTAAAAGGTAATTAGCAAGGTGATTAGAAAAAGGAAGCATGATTAAGGAAGTGGGTAGGTTTAGAAAGATGGGTTAGGTTAGAGTAGTGAGGTTAGGTGAGGGTTAAAGGTAGGAGCCATGTGCTCAAATAGGATTAGATGTAATATTTAATTCCAAGTGGGATTAGGAAAGGATTAATTAAGTAAACAAAGTATTTAATCAAAGTGAATGGGTGAGGATTTAAATAAACCTTAGTTTATTTAAATCAAGGAATGGCTAGGATTTAAATAAACCTTAGTTTATTTAAATCAAGGAATGGCTAGGATTTAAATAAACCTTAGTTTATTTAAATCAAGGTAAGGCCAATATAATTAAATAAATGCAAATTTATTTAATTAAATTTAGGGTAGTTAAATAAATAATAAATATTTATTTAATTGGCTAGGAAATGGGATTTGGACAATTTTAGGTGTCTACATTTTTCCCCTTTTTGATATAGCATTAGTAATGTTATATCAAAGAAGAATAAAATATACTAGCTGGGCAGATACGACTAGTAGCATGATGCCCCAGTCATAGAGGGATGATGAGGGTGAAAGGGTATGCCCCCTCGAGAGGACATGTAGGTTAAGAGAACACGGATGTTCTCTCAAAATGGATGGGAGGATGGAAGGGAGTTATGCTACAATGGTGTGAACAACCTAAGTTTGATATTGTATTCAACACTATGCACCAAGGTATGAGAAACCAAGATGACAATGTGTCAAGTAGGTGATAAAAATGGTCTAATACAACCATATGACTTATGAAACCATGATATCGAAGACCATGATTCCTGGGACAATAGGATGAAAAGACCATGAGAAATGTAAAAAATACTAATGCAGACCAATAACAAGCAATCATGCACAAAAAACCAAAAGCAAACCAACATTTTGCCCCTAGTCAAGTTGAAAACCCATGAATGGACTGATTGATGCTGATTGATTAAGGATGTCAAAGCTAATGATAAGCATAATGCACATCCAAGGAATGGGAAGGATTCACCCCATGATAATGTTTGAATAGGGTTAATGGATTATTAGTGGATTGGGTCAAATTGATGAAGTGATTAATGATTGATGTATAAGATTACAAGATTAGATTGATTGGATTAGTATTGATTGCATAGTGATTGAGATTTTTTTTTTTTTTTTTTTTGATTTTATGTCGGATAGAAGAATGAACGGGGATGAGATTGGAAGAATAATGTTAATAGGATGAAGAATGATGAGAGTAGAATTGATATTCATTTGATGTGAAAGAATTAGAAGAAGGGAAAATTGATTGAAATAGAGGATGAATGAAGTTGATTGAAGTGAGTTGGAAGAATTACATTGAATGAATGTGAGATAGAATGGATAGAATGGATTGGGACCAATGACAAGGGAGAGCCAAGGCATGGTAAATGGATGGGAAGGGTGGAGATATTTGAATGGAGGAATAATATGGAGGACCAAAAGGATATGGTATTGGATAATGTGGAGCCAAGGACCATGTCTCAAAGGAGTCCAAATGCCCCATACCAAGGATAGGAGAGTGACAAAAAATATGCTGGGAAAGGATGTGTGAAAATGGAAAGGTGGAATGAAGGCAAGCTTATGGAGGAAAACAAGGCATGTGCTCTTCCAAAGCATGCATAATCATTTTGGTGTTGTGCCTCTAGGAATGATCATGAGCATGGGCATGAAAGTGGAATGAAAAAGGGATATGGGAGGGTGGGTATGAAAAAGGGATAATGATATGCAATGATATGGATGAAATGTGGGATATGAAGTGGAGGAAATGGAAGGGATAACCAAGATCAAGGACATTTGAAAGAAGGATGAAATTATATAGGAGTATGGATGGAAAATGGATTAATGAACATGACAAGGACTATGGAATGCAAGATATGGATAACATGTCAAGATCAAATATATGAAAGAAGCATGGAAGTACATAGGAAAATGTGTGGATAATGCACAAGGGATTAGTCAAGTGAACATATGGATGGATGAAAGGAAAGTGAAAGTCAAGATCAAAGATGGAAAAGGGATAATGAATGGTAGAGGGAAGAAGGGAAGATATGTATGGAAGCTTCGTATGGATGGAGCTTGCCCCTAGTGTAGAGTGCAAGTGGAAGAGGAAAAGTGAATGGATGGATAAGTGAAAGTGGAAGACTAGGGATAGAAAGGGAGGACTCAAGCATCTAGATACATGGATGGGATCCCTTGATATCTTTTCCTTTTTTTTTTCTTTTTCTTTTTGTTATTTTCAAGGAATTTTTACTATTTGCACATAGATGTTGGTAGGGTAGTGAAAAGAAGGATGAAGTGGATTGGGGAATGGAAGACAATGGCTTATGAAAAGGTTTGGATTAAGGGGGTGGAGTGGGTGGGAGGAAGACATGGTTGATGGATGCTAGGTTGGAAGGCTTGTGAGTGAGTGAATGAAGGAGGTGGAAAAATCGTCATTGGCACACACCTTGAAGGGTGATGGAAAGGAGGAAATTGTGGAGGATATGTAGGAGAAAGTTTGAATTTTGGGATATAGGGACCCAAAACGGAGGAAGGAGATGATAGGTTTGGGATGGTGGATTTGGGTATATAAGGACCCAAAATGGATTTGGAAAATGGAAGCTAAGATGGTTTAGGAATGAGGGAAGCCTTTGGAGTAACAAAATTGGATGTTATTTGGAATCTTTCTTTGAGATTCAGTGCTACATTAAGTAGCTTTGGGATCCACAAAATTTTAGCATTTTGTATTTTCAGCCTTTGTGGCCTTTTGATTTTGTTTTGGATCATATTTGTCTTTTCTTGAACATGTATTTTAGAGAGGACATGTTGATCCTTGGATTTTTGTGGATTTTTGGCTTTATTCTCTTTTTCTTTTGTATCCAATTTTCTGCCATTGGCCATGGTATGGGTGCATGGAGGTAAATTAGATGGAGAGCTTATAGATGGTGAACATTGGAAGGAATTCAAGGATGTGTCCTTTGTTGATCTTTATTAGCACCATGAGGGGATGACATGGAAAACATGGATATGGTGGATGGATGAATGTAAGGACCTAAAATGGAAGGAAGGGATGAAGGATTTGGTGGTGGAACATAAGGACCTAGAATGGACGAAAGTGAGGAAGGAAGCAGAATATGGATATAAGGTCCCAAAATGGACTTGGAATATGGAGGATGGGAGCATTTGGGTTTGGATGGAGGAATTTTGGAGTCAAAAGAAGTGGAAGGGATACCAACATCTTGAGACATGATTTCTTCAATGGGATGCTTATCATTTTTAATACAAGATATGAGTCCAGGTATGTGGGTTCATGAGTGGAGTGGATAGGTGTGATAGGATCATGAAGGGGATCATGAGGGATAATACTATCTTGAGATGGAGTGGGATCATGAAAAGAAAATGAAGGGGTGCTATAATCTTGACTTGAAAGAGGATCATGTAGCGGAATGAGTGGATCATGAGATGGAATAGAAGTGATTTGATCTTGACATGGAGGAGTATTAGTGGATGGAGTGGAATGAATCTTTTCATGAAGTAGAGGGTGAAAGGATGCTAACTCTTGAGATGGAGTAGAATCGGTAAGGTGCATGGTACATGGAATGTATTGATCTTGATTAGGAAGGGGATCATGAGATGGATTAGGAGGGGTAAATGGATCATGAGGGATAGGAGAATGATGGGATGAAGAAATTCTCAAATCTAGAGGAGAAGAGGAAGCTATAATGTCATGATTTGGAGGAAGGTCTTGAGATGGAATTGGGGGTATCACTGTGGGTGATTGGCTCACTTTATCTTGTTCTTTACACTTAGCCAAGAATGAGGAGAAATACCCCTTATGAGGTGGGGATGATGTTTGTGGAGGATTAGGATTGTGAAGGGAATTGCATGGAGGGTTGGGGTTGGATGGGACATGAGGACTATGGGCTTCAAAACATGGAGGAAGAGGACACATGGCATGGAAGGCGGCCTCTTTCTATTGGCTTGCTAAGAGATAATTCTTTAATTGTTCCATTTCCATGGCAATTCGAGGAATTTTTTGGGCTATGAATGGAATTGTATGTAGTTGAAGCATAATGAGGTGGATTTCCCTTGTCAAAGGTAGAAGAATAATGAACATGAGATGGATTAGAGTTGGATATGAAGTGTTGAGGATAGATTTGATATGTAGGTTGAACAGGAGGTAGAACTCCATATTGTCTTTGAAGACCATCAACCATTTGATTAAGCCAAATCAGATCCATAGATGTTAGATGAAGAATGATGAAAGATTTGATGATGGATGGAATATGAACTTAGGACTAGGAGCTATTTGCTAATTTTATTTGAAATGGATTGGACTTGATATTGATTTGATTGGATTAGGGTTTGATTTTATTTGATATGATATTGATTGGATGAGGGTTTGATTTGAATTGATAAAAACCCTATGATATTGTGAACAAGTGAATGTTGGATGGATATGAAAGTCTAATGGTGATTACAATGCTCCTATGTCCAAAGTAGAATGATTTTATGAAGATTAAATTAGAAGAATTTTTGAATAGATGAAGAAAGATTGATTGATTTTTGATGAAGATGTAAATGGATTGAATTAGAAATTGATTAGAAAGAATGAATTTGACAAGGGATTGGATTAAAAATCATGAGGATGAATCATTGAATGAAGGAATTAGATCTTGATGTGGATTATGCACCATGATTAGAATGAAGATTAGGGATTTGATTGAATGATTAAGAAAACAAGAAAATGATTTGGATGAATAGAGATGATTAAGATTTTGAGGAAAGATTTGAATGATTAAGAATGTGATTAAGACAAGAGATGCATGATGATGATGGGATGAATGGATAGAAGAAGTGATGGAGAAAATGAGAGCTTCTTTTTGTTTTTTTTGGAAATGTTTTTAATTCTTTTTGGATTTTGGAACTTTTACGATTTTTTTTGGATTTTTATGTTTTACAATGTTTTTGGATTTTTGCGTTTTATAATATTTTTGGGTTTTTCAAATTTAGAATGCAAAATCAAATAAGGAAATATATACAAGACAAGTTTAGATGGTGTTTGTCCCTGTCAATTGGGGAGGTTTTTGAACATTCAAGCACATAGAACACACCAACAAACCTATAAGGTTGCAACTAGGATGTACAAGGATAAACTAGAGGGTGTTCTCGATATATGCAAAGTACGTGAGGCCCAAATTTATAGATGAAAGAAAATACTACCACACAGTCAGGGGGAGATAGTAACCCAAATCTCCTCTTTCACTTCTCAAAGGTATAAATTTCTTTCGGGCTTAGCCAAGAGTGACAATATTTTTCTTCCAAGAGAAGTGTCTTTCGATTCACCTCCCACTATTTATACTCCATCAAAACACTGGAGTTGAGGTCATCCCAAGGGGTGATGAAATCTCCAAGCAGACCTCTTCAAAAAAAAAAAAGACCACTTATTTCTTGTGCACCCAAGATCACCTGAAGGTGCAAGGGGAGAGAATACGTAATTGGCCTCAAAGTTTAAAAAGACACACATTCTTTCCCAATGAAGCTTTAGGTTTTGTAATCTACTTTGAAGACACACGTGTTTAAAGCATACAATGTTCTTTCCAACTTAAAATAGTGCCAATGTAAATGAAAAACACATATTTTTCAACAAGAAAGTAAAGCGAGCGTGTGTAAATGAAATGTTAAAAATAAAGTCAATTTACTTTAGAGCATTCAAGAGTGTGTGACTTTATTTTAAGCACCAAATCCAAATGTGTTCTAGCCTAGGCATACATGTCAATTTTAAAGACCAAGTCTAAATATTTTCTATGCTAAGATTCATCCATTCAAATAAAAGTGATTAAACCATACAAGTTCATTATTGGTTTGTTTTATGTCTTTCAAGATTAATTCTCAAGAGAAATAAAACATTAAGAAAAACCTGCAAGAAAATATGGTTAGGTGTTTAAAATGCTCCAATCTACAAGAAAAATTAAACTTGATTAGCCTCACAAGAAAAATACCAAAATGAAGGCTTTACTATGAGAAAAATTTATTTTAACTTTTTTTGCTATTTTTTATATATGTAAATAAGCTTAGAATGACCTCAATTCTATGGAACCATCAAAAGTCAAAATTTGATTTATACTTAAAAAAAAAAAAAAAAAAAAGAAAGAAAAGAAAAGAAAAGAAAAAATTGCAGACGACAGAATGCGTAGACGACAAAATAGGTCACCGAAAAAGTGCAGACGATAAAATAGAAAGTTGCCAAAAAATTGCAGATGACAAAATAGGTTAAAAGTGCAAACGAAAAAATGTTAGAGATGACAATTTAGTGGAGGTGCCCACAACGCAGATGATAATATGCAGAGATGACAAAACAAACTTCAGAGAAGACAGAATAGATTTTTAAAAAAAAATTAAAAATAAACATGAACTTGCAGAAACATGAATATGCGCAGACGCTGATTTGTGTAGATGATAGAATGTAGATGACATTGCATTTGGCACAGATGGTAAAGTGAGGTTTTGGTGATAGATTATGAATTTTTTAACAGATTTTTGAGATAAAAATAGGGATGTGAGTCCCACCGGGCGTGCCAAAAATGTATTACATAAAAATATAATAAACAGAATAAACACTAAGCAACTAATGCATATTCCTACATGATTATGCAAACCTCAAAATAATGCAAGATAAATATGTAAATAAGCATAACATGAACATCAAAGTAGCACTATGCAAACCTCACAAATCACCAAGTGGTTGATGATTTTCTTGCTCATGGGATGTGGTAGCTCAGAATTCTTGCAGCATAGCAATGAGGTAGATGGTGCTTGATGGAAATGAGGAGAGGGATCTCCTTTTATAGGAAATGAGATGCAATAGATGGCTAAGATTAAATGCAAGATGAAGGGCTAGGATCTCTTAGGATCGATGAGGTGGAGGCCAAGTAGACTCCACATGGATTAGAGTTTTGACCATTCAAAAGGGGCAATATGATCACAGATGTGTGAGCAACCTTTGATGGTGACATGATCAACGAGGTGTGAGAAGCATGGCTTCTCAAACATGTGTGAGACAACTTGATTCTCATGCAAGAGGACAAGTGTTCAAGAGGTGTGAGAAGCATGGCTTCTCACACATGTGTGAGACACCTTGATTCTCATGCAAGAGGAAAAGTGTGCAAGAGGCATGGAAGACATGAGGGGTGAGGAAAGTGTGAACATCTCTCACACATGTGTGAGGATTCCTCACACATTTGTGAGGACACACTTAGGATTAAAAGGTAATTAGCAAGGTGATTAGGAAAAGGAAGCATGATTAAGGAAGTGGGTAGGTTTAGAAAGATGGGTTAGGTTAGAGTCATGAGGTTAGGTGAGGGTTAAAGGTAGGATCCATGTGCTCAAATAGGATTAAATGTAATATTTAATTCCAAGTGGGATTAGGAAAGGATTAATTAAGTAAATGAAGTACTTAATTAAAGTGAATGGGTTAGGATTTAAATAAACCTTAGTTTATTTAAATCAAGGAATGGCTAGGATTTAAATAAACCTTAGTTTATTTAGATCAAGATAAGGCCAATATAATTAAATAAATGCAAATTTATTTAATTAAATTTAGGGTAATTAAATAAATAATAAATATTTATTTAATTGGCTAGGAAATGGGATTTGGACAATTTTAGGTGTCTACAGCTACCCCATAGTTCATGTGTGAGAGTGTAAGAGAATTGTATGGGAGAATGCTAATGAAGTTTAGAGGGGTATAAGGATTTAGAGGGATGAGCAACATTGCAGAATTTAGTTAGTTAGAATAGAATATCAACACTTTGAGCAGATACATATTAGATCACGAAGGATCATAATAGATTGAGCAGAACAAGGATTTGGAATTAGTAATTAAAGATTATAAGTCATCAAGTCAATACATTTTAATACTCTCTAGCCATTATATTAGGAATGAAAATACTATGATGATAGGTTGGTCTAACAACCATGTTGTAAGCTTTTAAACAAGGTGCTAAATCCTTTAACATGGTAACATTCCAAGTCAGTGTTTGTAAATCCTTTACCTAGATTTCTTTTAACAGGGTGTAAAGTCTTTAATAGGACATGCCTTTCACAGGGCAAACCATTGGAAGTGATCAAACTTTGTAACCTTAAATAGTTACATATTTCTATAGTGATAATTTGTGGGTGTCATCCCCACCCTAGTTTTACCTTCTCATTTTGGAAGGTTTTTAGGTGACCAAAATCTTGTGTTATCTATTTTTATGCATGTCTTTATTTTTCATGTTAATTAGATATGTTAGATGCATGTGAATGATTTCAGTTAAAAAGTTTTAAAGGTTAAATATTGTTACTTCTAATTCACCCCCCTCTCATAAGTAAATCTTCCCATTTGTAAATTTCAACAATTAGTATTAGAGCCAAGTTCTCACAAGGAGCAGCCTTACAACTTGGAGAAAAGATCTAGAAATGGAAGTCTACAAACTTGGGAAGGTCATAAAAAACCAAGTGATTGATATACAACTTGCTTTACATACTTTGGAAGAAGCCAGGGAAGAACTAAGAAAATCTTTAAAGAGAAGAAGAGAGATTTCCATAGCTAAGAATGATACACAATACAAGGAGATTGACACCTAAAAATTGTTTGCAAATGGTGATTTCAAGGAGTTTGATGTGGCAATAGCAAACCTAATGGAGAAGAATAGAGCTCAAGTAGAAGAGATCAGAACTCTTAAGATTGAACAAGAATCACAAGCCATGATGCTTTGTGAAGTAACTGAACAGAAGAAAAGAGAAATTGAAGATAAGGCTATGCTAGAAGATGACAAGAGAAACCTTTCCAATAGATTGGAAGAAAAGTCAATTGAGCTTGCAAGAATTTCAAACATGCAGCTAGACACCCTAAGTCAGATGATGAATGCACATCATAAACTGAATGTCAAGGATATTGAGATCTCCACACTGAAGATGAAAAATGAACAACTATAAAATGACTTAAAAAGAAAGAAAGAAATTGAAGAGAGCTTCAACAAACCAAACAAGGCCATCAAGTACTTTGAATAGCTACTAAAATCACCAAGAGCCAGTAATGATACTTCAAGACTAAGATACACTATCACTAAAAAAGGAGAGTCATCCAAGACTACAGAAGAAAGAAGTGACAAAGGTAAGAACACTAAACCTACTTGTCATTTTTGTGCTAAAAAGAGAAATACCTCTAATGTGTGCAGTAGCAAGAATGCCCATCAGCATGAAAAACCTAAGAATGTGGGTCATTGTGACAAGTGCAACAAGTAAGGACATTAAGCACATGACTACACGACTAAAACTATCAAAACACCAAGATTTGAAGGTCACTGCTACAAGTGCAAGAAGTATGGACATAGAGCTTTTGAATGCATATCAAAGTCTATGTGGACACCTAATTAGCCAACAAGGGGAAATAATCATGAACATCACTATAATTGGGACCAAAACACCACGTATAGCTGTCATTACTATAAGAAATATGGACACATCCTTGAAAATTGCATAAGAACACATTTCAGTGGAAACTATAGTAGATGGCTTAGCCAAACTACATGCTTCAATTGTTTGAAGACTGATCATATCAGTAGGAATTGCCCAAAAAGGTCAAAGGCATGCAACTCAGAGTTCAACAAAGGAAAAGAGAAGGTAGATATTGAACACACTAGAGGAGAAATGAATAAGACATGGAAGAAGAAAGATGGAAGCAGCTCATCAAATGAAGGAATCACTTCACCTAAAAGGTCAAGTGGTCACACTTCATCCAACTGAGCAAAAGAAGGTATGTGGGACTGATATACAAAGATTTATCATGCATCAATTCCAAGACAAGTAAGTGATGAAAATAAGAGATCAACATGAATAGAGATGCAAAGTTAAAGATTTTATAAGTGTTTTCAAATTGTCTTTAGATGCCAAGTAAAATTCCAATACATGTCGAGTTGATTTCCAAAGTTAGTAGAAGCCAAATGATTAGTTGCAACTGAGTTGATAATAGAAGCTAAGTGAAGAGAAATTTCAGTTGAAGCTAAGTAAGGGAAGTTCTAGTATATGTTGAGTGGTAGAAAGACAATGGAAGCTGAGTAATGCAAAAATGCTTAAGAAGTTGAGTGGACAGCTGTAAACACACTAAGTATTGAATGCTATGAAATAAGGGTATATGATCGCATTTTGAACCATTTTTCTTCATCTTGAAAAAAGAGCTAAGATGAAGAAGAGTGCAAAACAATTTCAAATTAGAGAGTCCAACATTTGAGCCAATTTCAACAAAGATTTAGCTTAGTTTCATCGATTCTTGGTATTTACACTAGTGCTGAGCTATGCAGTTTTAAATTTCTTCATGTTTAAAACCCTAGATAGAAGAAAATGGCCTCCAACAACCTTAGGAGAAAGAGCTGTTTGAGATCCAATTAGTGTCAAACAAAGTAAAACAACTTGTTTTTTGGCCAATCCCTAAAGTAGAATACAAAAATGACAAGCTAGAGCCCTATTTTTTATTCCTCTTGAGGTAGTTATGGTCCAAGATATTAGGAGGTGTTATAACTATAAGATTGGTGCTATTAGGGACATAGAAATGAGAGAAGCATATGATAGGTTGTGTGAAAATGAAGTTTTGAAAGAAGAGTATCAAATAGTTGAGAGGAAGGGTTTGACTCGTGCCCTAGAATTCCCCACTATCTTGAAAATTGAATGGATCAAGATAGTGCTAAGTACGATTCATGATGGAAGTTTATGGTTAGAGGATGGCACAATAAAGATATCAAAGAGGATCATTCATAGGGTAATAGGGCATCCAACCCTAGATCAGCCAAAGACTCTCAGAAGTGACTCTAAGGAAACAATTGAGAAAAATACATGAGCCAAATGGAACAAGAGAGGAATGACTATAGATACTATCCAAGACACTCTTGTTGACTTTGCTGTTAGGGTTATTTCTCACAAGTTTTATCAATTCAGAAAACTTAACAATGTACCTTGCATTGTAGTGGATGTTGGTCATAAATTAATTAAGAAGGATCATACTTATGATCTTGCAGAATTGCAACTACAAAAAATTAATGAAAATCTAGTAGTAATAAGGAGAACTAAGGAAGCATAGTGCAAATTTGGTGCAATTTTGATTTGCACATTTTTCTGTGTACAGAATGAATTTCCATCTTTTGGTAAAGTTAGCTAAAAAACCAATAGGTGCATAGTAGCTCAAGTAAATGAATACATTGAACAAATGAGAGCTAATTTTGAAACTCTTATGACAAGTTATTTTGAAGATTTCAAGAAATCCATGAAACAAAGATTGAGGATACTTGTTTCACTAGTAGAACAAAATGTAAAGGATGTATTTTTTCTTGTATATATTGATTAAACCTATATTCAAGCAGCCATACCAAGGGTTAGATGACTTAGACCTCTTGGATATGAGATAAATATAGATGAGGCATCTATAGCTATAATAGCACTATTAGCAAAAGAAGTGGATAAGAGTGCACCACATTTTGGGACTTATGATGTGGTGAGATCAAAAGTAGACATGGAGTTAAAGATAGATTGTACATTGAAGAAAAAGGACAAACTTGTGAAGAAGCTAAAAGCTAAATTAGGAGAAGGGGCAGCTAGGGAAAAAGAAGGAGAAGTTGAAGAGGTTGATGATGAAGAAGAAGAAAAAGGACAAGAGCCACTAGAATTGACCTAGGGCACAGGTGAGGATGTAGAGGAAGAAGAAGGTGCCGATTAGGAAGCTCCCAGGGCTGAAACTAAGAAAAGAAAGGCATAGAAAAAACCTACTGCACAACCCAAAGGAAAGAAGAAAGCAGCTAAGCCAAGCCCAACCAAGCCTACCACAAGGGTAGACACTAGGGAAACAAAAAAAGTGGCAAAGGAATAGGAGAAGAAAAAAGCTACATAGCAAGGAGGGCCAACAGAAAAGAAAAGAAGAAAATATGTCGCATCCCCAGAGTCAGATGATGAAAGGATAGAATTTGACAATGATCAATTCAAAGTGGTAAGTCATACCACCAAATCTAACCTTGAAAATGTTTGTGATAACATTAGGGATAATGTAGATTTAATTGGATTGAAAACCATTGATTTTAATAACTTGAGTAGAGAAGAGCAGAACTTAGTGGAAGAATCTATCTACACTATGATGGCCAAGTTCAAGACTACTCCACCTAAACTAGATAATTCTATGCCTAAGGAGCTAAGCTTCATTGTTGAAAATAAATGGCATTATTGCCTAAACATGGAGAAGGAAATAAGGGAGTCAACATTGGCTCATGTAATTCTTGACCTTACAAAAGTTCAAATAAGCAAGGCTAGCAAGAAACACAAGAGAAAATTTGCACCCAAATACAGAGCCTTCAACATTCTACATAATAGAATTGAGGATGTTGTAAAGAAGTACACACAAATGTGGAAATTGATGTATGGGTGTATAATAGTCAAGCAAGGTCAAGAAGATCCATTTGAGGGAAGAAATAATGGTGAAGAGGAAAAGGAAAATGAAAAGGAAGAAGGAGAGAAAGAGAAGGAAGAAGTAACAGTGGAGAAGGAGACACAGCAACGTGATGAGGCAACAACTGAGGAGTAGCAACAAGAATAGAATGTCTAAGACACACAAATGCCACCACCTAGTCCTCTGCATATAGCATCTACATCTATAGAAACTATTATTGTAAAGGATGTTCCTAATACTTCAAGTTAGAACATCAATCCATTGACTGTAGAGGATCTCAAAAAGATCCTTCACCAAACAACTTTGCAATCACAGTTGTGTACAAATCCTATTTTGGTGAGTGTAGAAGAGTTACAAAAAGATATAGCTGAAATAACTAAGGAGAAGGTGAATACACAAGAACCACCTTCTCAACCTCCTACAGCTACAAGTGGACAACCACAAGAGCAACAAGCTCAAGATGCATCTGCTAAGGTTGACACTATAGCTACAGTAACTACAGAGGAGCAAACTAAGGAGAAAATAGGATAGAAAGATACCACTAATCCTATAGCATAGAGACAAGGTGCACCTCCTCAAATCTCTATAATTGATCAAGGTAGAAGTGAATAAGACAAGGAAGAGGATAAAACCCCTAAGGAGAGAGAGTAAGAGGCAATACAAACTCTAGTAAATTTTCCTACCTCAAGGACCCCTACTAAGAAGCCAAGCACTAATGCAGTACCACTACAAATATCAACACTGAGCTTGAGATCCACCAAGGTAGCAAGGGTACTTCACTATGGAGACCCTGCACTTGATGAAGAGATAGTCATACCAAGTTATGACTACAAGACAATGAACCTAGCATAGATCAATGAAGTGCAAGAAACATTAGAAAGGAAAAAGAAGCAGGAGATACTCAGAAATGAGTATAGAAAAAGGAAAGCATTAATAGAAATCAAAGACATCTTTCTTGATGCATTAAGCTTGCCAATACTTGATGAAACAAAGCCCATTATGGAGCAATTGTCCAACATAGTGGACCAGGTACAAAATGAAGACTTTGATACCAATGTTAAATTATTGGAATGGTCTAAGAAGAAGTTTCAAATGAAGGTTAATGAAAAGATATCTGGTGAGATAGCACTATCACAAGTGGAACTAGCTAAGAAGGTATAGAAGGTGAAAATAGTAGTTGAGAACATATTCTCATTGTACTCCAAATTGTGTGACTCTTCATATTTCATGCAAGAGACTAGCCAAAGAATATTGAGCTTGGAGAGGAACCTTAAGAGATCAAGCACACAACTACCTAAGGATTTAGCTCAAAGTGAGAAGCATTTTTCCACAACACTTCACACCCAAAAGGAGTTAGCTATATTAACAATAAGAGAGGCTAATATTAAGGCAAAATTAATATAGATTCAATCTGCAATAACCCCACATCTAGAAGTATTTCATAAAGATATGGCCTATGCAAAAAATGTTTTGAAGAAAGATCCAAATTGTTCTACGTTAGATGGCCTAGTACATCTTATAGTAGAGACATCCATCTAGCTCAAAGAACTAGAAATAGCATTGGACAACTAGGATGCTTCTCTGAAGATAATAATGGAGGTAAATAAAACATTTTTGGCTAAGTATTCCATTCATTCTTATGACCCTTTGACATATGTGTCAGAGAGGGGGAGATACAATAAAGATAGGAGATAATAAGAATTGGGGAGATAATAAGTGTAATTTGGGGGAGATAATAAATGAGACCCAAAGGAGAAATACCCAAAGGGGGAGATTATCAAAATTTTGAAATTTTGAGGAAGTAATAAGGAGATACAACCAAAAGGATACAAAAACTATAAGGAGATGTGTGAAAGTGGGAGTAGACATAAAGTAGAAATAGAGTAGTCAAGAAAAAGAGTTTTAGAAACATGAACATGAGACAAATTCAGCATAAGGAATTTTGGATACAGAAATGGCACATCAACTCAAGGGGAGTTACAAGTTTTTGAGGTATATAGTCTTCGACAAAATTTTGAACAAGTCTTTGAAGTTTTGTACATATTTCAAATAGGATGTGCATTATACTCATAGAGATCAGATTCATAATGTTTAGTTAAGTGTTTTTCCACTCATGTCAAAGGGGGAGATTATTGGTCTCAAACTAGTTTTGACAATTGAGTGTTAACACACTTAACCAATTTCCAAGATGATGCTGAGTATAATACAGATGCCAAGCTATAGTGTGTGTCAAGATAGAGATTCAATAGGTGTTGAGTGAACTTTAGGTGCTGAGTAAGATACAAGTGTCGAGTGATAAATGATGCTAAGTCACTATAGGTGTCGAGCAGAGTATTGATGCCGAGTGAGACAGAGTTACTACAGATGCTGAGTGAGACATAATTCCTATATGTGTTGAACATCAAGAATTAGTAAGTGCTGAGTAACATAGAATCAACATATGAGTTTTTGCCTTCACAAACTTAGATGTAAATCATTTTTGAACTAACTCAGGATGAATCTCGAAGGATCTAAAAGATAAGATCGAATCTTTTGGATTTCCTATGTAATCAACATGCAACCAATAAGAAAAATGGAGAAAGCATGCAACCAATAAGAAAAGTGAAAGGATTGAGTGAGAAAAGAAGAATGAATATCGATCATAGATTCACATCTAACCCTAAGGCTTTGAAACCTTTAAAAGGAGGTTGATACCCCATAATTCATGTGTGAGAGTGTAAGAGAATTGTATGGGAGAATGCTAGTGAAGTTTAGAGGGGTATGAGGACTTAGAGGGAAGAGAAACATTACATAATTTGGTTGGTTAGAATAGAGTATCAACACTTCAAGTAGATACATATTAGATTAGGAAGGATCATAAAAAATTGAGCAAAACAAGGATCTGGAATCAATAATTAAAGATTGTAAGTCATCAGATCAATACATTCTAATACTCTCTAGCCATTGTATAAAGAATGAAAATCCTATGATAATAGGTTGGTCTAACAGCCATGTTCTAAGCCTTTAAACAAGATGCTAAATCCTTTAATAGGGTAACATTCCAAGTGAGTGTTTGTAAATCCTTTAACCAAGTTGCTTTTAACAGGTTGTAAAGTCTTTAACAGGATAGGCCTTTCATAGGGTAGACCATTGGAAGTGATCAAACTTTGTAAACTTAAAAAGTTACATATTGTTGCAGTGATAATTTGTGGGTGTCATCCCCTCCCCAATTTTACCTTCTCATTTTGGAGGGTTTCTGGGGACCAAAATCTTGTGTTATCTATTTTTATGCATGTCTTTATTTTTCATGTTAAATAGATATGTTAGATGCATGTGAATGATCTCAGTTAAAATTTTTTAAAGGTTAAATATTGTTACTTCTAATTCACCCCCCTTCTCAGAAGTAAATCTTCCCATTTGTAAATTCCAATAGATTACAAGTGTTCCTATTTAAAATATGTGAGCTATTCTAAAGCATAAAAGAAAGCTAAACTATATGCAAATAAAATACAATGCAAGTGTGAGGATGCAAAATGCAAGAATGAGAATTCTCCAAGTCTTCAAAAGATCTAAAGTCACCAAGAAAACCTACAATATAATGTTAACATGAGAGTCTAAGATTGAGAGAATGATAGGAGAGCTCTCCTTTTACAGATAAATGGATGGTGGGCTTTAAGAGGCCAAAAAGGCATAATCAAGGGAGGAAAATGCATCTTGGGTGATCCAAGTGCATAAGAATCTCCACAAATGAGAAATTATGGTTGAATTTTGAGAGGGAAAGAATTGTGTGGAGGAGAATTAAAGTTATTTAGAAAATAAAAGATTCCTCTCACATAAAAAATGTACATTCATGTGTAGACAAAAATGCTTTTTTCCTCTTATTTCTAAAATAGGAATAATGCTTTATGTGTGCACTCTTAGGATAAGTGGGAAGTGGGGATTTTTATTTAATTAAAAGGAAGCCAGTTCTTTCAATTAAATAAAAGATTTAGGGTAAAGTGGTCAAACCATAGGTTATAATTGAATAAATAGATTTTTTATAATTTGATCAAAGATAAACAATGGATAAATTATGTAAAATTGTTACAAAGGAGGCTCATAGTCTAGATGACCATTTTTGGGTGATTACATTTTCCTCTCTTTGACTAATCTATGATTGATCTAGGAACACATTACATCAAATAATGAAGAATCCAAATGAGTAGTAGAGATATTTGACTTTGAAGAACAAAGTGTAGAGAGATAACAAATCTTGAATGCACAACCTATTAATGGTAGTACTAAATGTTAGGAGAGAGATAAAAAAAATCAATACTAGAGACAAGAACTCATATGTCAAACCAAGTAGCCAAATCAAGTAGATAGATCAAGAGCCAATGGAATGGTCAAGCATATGCTCTTGAGAAATAGATAGTCTTAGCAGAAAAGAAATTTGTAGCTATGATAGAATAATCCTTGCCCCCTCGGGATTGAAATTTAAATGAGCTAGATGAGATGAAAAAATGAGTTTAATCTAGATCAAACCGAGATAAAGAAAAGTCCACGAGGACAAATAAGAAATTAAGACTGAAGTATGACCAACAAGTAATGATATTATGACCTAGTTTGATGAAAGTTGACCAAGAAAGATAAAGCATCAAAATTAGGTCAAAGTAAGAAGAAATTAAATGAATAAGAAGAATGGAAGAGAGTAGAAATGAAGAAATTATGATGCCCCAATGTGATTCGAAGATTAAGCTTGAAAAGGTTAGCCAACTACATAGAAGAAGGAGACATTTTAAAATACAATTTTGACTAGCAAGATGAACCCAAATTTTCATTTTGATACCAAAAATGGATCTAGGATTTCAAAATTAGGTATCAGTGCAATCTTTCATGCAAATCTAAGAGGTTCAAAATTTAAGTCAAAATAGGTTAGATAGAAATGAGGATAAGATTAACTCCTTGTGATGACAAGAAAAGAAAAGGTGATGAGATGAGAAGATCAAAAGATGACGAAGACACGATCGAGAAGAATTGAGAAGATAAGAGTAGTTGACCAACACATCCACAAAAGATAAAGGAGGCTCTTTCAACACACAAAATCCAAAGCTAAGTTAAAATAAACCCTAAAATGAAAACTAGTATGCAAAGGTGCAATTGCAAGGGTTATATAAGTAGATCCTAGATTTTATCATCGAGCATTATTAGGCACATCAAAAGATCATAGAATCATCACTAGAATGACCATGAGGATATAAATATGATCTATATCAGATTGAGATGTGGGAACCCAACTTAGGAATCAAATCCAACCTAGGCATCAAAGATATATAGGTCAAGATGACTAGTATAGTTAGATTCCCCAAGTTTAATATAGAAAGATTACAACTGTATCAAGGCATGTGTGCTAGGATAACCCTTGAGTGTGGTCTTACAAAAATAGACAAGGATGATACGTTGTAGATCCTAAATGTCAAGTAGGACAAGCATGAATGCTCATGACACTTAAGATCAATAAAGTATATCCATAAGTAGAAAATAAGAGAGAAAACATGCCCCATGCCACATGCCTCCAATCCTCTAGTCTATAACATCCTCAAGAGACTATTAAGGAGGGAACACTCACCAAATAAATCAACATAGACAACACACAAAGAAAATAAAGTCATCAAGTCTCAACCAATTTTTAATTTTTAAGTGCATGTGTGGGAGTCACATCACTGCCTCTTTAGGGCTCGAGTCTGCCGACAAGAAATATCACAACATCCCAGACTGTAGCTAAAGTATATGATAAGTGGTGAAAAACACTCAATATCAAGGGGGAGTGTTGAAAAACACTATTTGAGAGTTTCCAAAGAAACAAAAAAATGACAAGGAGACCCATGATAAGCTAAGCAGTTTATGTCCCCTAGACCTAGATGAGAGTAAGTTCCAACCTAGGAATACAAAAAGAAAAATGAAGTGGATGGGTGTATGATCACAAATAAATGCTAATAGAAATAGGTGCAAGGGTCTCAAGTAGTGCATATTTCCAAGTTTTCACCACTTGGAAGGATTTACTATCTTTTAAGTTGATTGATGAGGAGGATTTGATCAACAAGATGTAATAAAAGCATCTAGAGGAAAGGTTGAGTTATGGTTATGTAATGAAGTACAAGGATCAATTAAGACAATGATGACATGATGAATTGATGATCTACTCAAGGTTACAAAATGGCTGACTACACTTAGTAACATTAGAAGAATAAGTTAAACAAAGTTAGTGCAAGCTGAGCAGAAAGTTAGTTGGAGCTAAGTTAAAGCAATTTCTAGTGGATGCCGAGAAACATAGTTGATGTCGAGTGATTTTATAGTTGATGTCAAGCAACATAGTATGTGCCGAGCATCAAAAGGTTGATAATGTCAAGCTGCTACATTATGATAAAGGTCAAATATCTTCCAAATCTAAGCTAACACATTTGTTTTCTTAAAACTTGTGAACTAGGAGGAAGATAAGATTGATGAGCTGGTGGCACAGAATTTGGTGTAAACCATTTTTAGGTGAATTTAAATGGATTCTAGGAGAAGTTCCTAGAGTAGACAAGATATGGGGTAAATACATTGTATCCTACCTAATACATCCAAAACCCTAGTTTGGATGATGGATATGAGCGAGAAAATATTTTAATTTCTTATGTATAGGAATGTTTGTTCATGAAGAAAAGGGTTAGAGAGATTGGTGTCATGGGAAACCAACTATTGCAAAGAAGTCTTCTGCTTCTGCTATGACACTTTGTGGCACTTTTGTGCAATCTTCCATATCACTGGAAGTAGAGAAGGAAGAACAAGCCATTAGGGACTGGATCTACAAAGAAGAGGAAGACAAGGAGGTTACAATGACTAGCCTTATTTCTCCCAAAAAATATGGAAAAGGCTATAAATTTTTGACAAAAATGGGCTACCAGGGCCACGGGTCCTTAACTAGTTGTAAGAATGCTCTAGTTGAACCTTTAAGTCACACTCAAGGTCATGATGCTCGAGACACGATTGGTCTAGGCTTTGGGCTAGACAATAATACACCAAACTGTAGTCAAAGATTACTTATGTCTAGTGAATCGAAGGATGATGACTCTCCCATAATTTCTACTACTGCACAAGACGAAGACTTTGTTCCTCTCACTTCCCTCCTTTGGGGAGAAGACATAGTTACTGCTAATAATGAAGAAGCTTCTACCTCCCAACAACAGGAACAAGAAGGGTCTACTTCTGAGGACATAAATAGAGGACAAATTAGGCAGAATATTGCTCATCTCATAAATAGGGGTCAAAGTACAGATTCTCATGAGTATGAGTGGGAAAGCCTCTCTGATGCATCTTGCGAGCTAGGGGTGGATGTCATTCATGTCTATGCAACCCGACCCGATGTAGTTGAACGGTCTAGTATGGGGTCAGATGAGTTTGACTCACAACATGTCTCAATGGATCATGCTAGTTCCTCTAGGACTATTCCTGAGCTGGACTCTTTTGTGACATTTTCTATAGGCTCAACTTCATAGGTCACCAAAGATGACTCCTTCCATATCAATCACATTGAAACTTCTCCCTCACTCTCACTAATTTACCCAGATCTCATAGATTGGTCTATCCAAAATCAAAAACCTAAAATACGGTCTTTCCAAAATGACTATGAGATCGCTTGTTATCTAAACGCAATTGAACTTGTCATTTCTTCCACCAGTGAACCCATGGTTATCATGACAAAATCAGATATCAAGTACCTCAGTCAAAAAATTAAAAGAAAAAATAAGCGATCAGACGGCGAAAACTACATTGTGGCGGTGTCTGACCCTCAAAAAAGTAAAAATAAAGACGTTTCTAATGGTGAAAACCTCTCTGAGGCACCTATGGATGAGGTACTTGGTAGTCTACCAAGCTATTTCTAGGATAGATCTTATGTTCTAGTCGAACCTACACAACCTATCAACTTGGGAACAGAAGAATGTCCTCAGATTATCCATGTAGCTCAATCTTTGTCAGACAAAGAAAAGACACAGTTTGCTCAATTCTTTCAAGACAAGAAGGTCAACTTCGCATGGACATAATCTGACATGCTAGGGCTTGATACAGATCTCATCATGCATCACTTATCAATCGCAGTAGATGTCAAGCCTGTCAAACAAAAGTTAAGAAAAATGCATCCACATGTGGCTCTACTGGTCAAGATAGAGTTAGAAAAATTATTGAATGCAAACTTCATTAGGGCCATTGATTATGCTGAGTGGATTTCCAACATTGTACCTATCTCCAAGCATGACAAATCCATATGAGTCTATACTAATTTTAGAGATCTCAATAAAGCATGCCCCAAGGATGACTTTCCACTACCAAACATTGATATGATAGTGGACATGACTGCGGGTTATGAGATGTACTCGCTCATGGATGGATTTTCTAGGTATAACCAAATAAAGATAGCTCCAGCAGACCAAGAAAAGATAGCCTTTACATGTGCATGGGGTACCTTTTGCTAGAATGTCATGCCTTTTGGGCTAAAAAATGCTGGCGCTACATATCAAAGAGCAATGACAACCATCTTTCATGATATGATGCATAAAAACATGGAAGACTATGTTGATGACACACTGGCAAAATCAAAGAAATGAGACACACATCTCAAAGACCTTAGTTTGATATTGGACCGTAGGAACAATTCCAACTTAGGTTGAATCCAAAAAAATGTGCCTTTGGTGTCACTTCTGGAAAATTGCTAGGTTATATCATTTCAGCAAAAGGCATTGAGGTTGACCCTGAAAAGGTCCAAGCTATCATGGATATGCCTCCACCAAAGACTATCAGTCAACTTAGAGGTCTGCAAGGATGGCTACAATCCATAAGAAGATTTATCTCTCAATTAGCTGATAAGGCTCAACCTTTCAATAAAAATCTGCATAAAGGATCTACCCATATTTGGAACAGTGACTATCAACAAAGCTTAGACCAAATCAAAGGCTACTTGGCAAAACTGCCAGTTTTGATGCCACCCATTCTGGGAAAACCTTTGATTCTGTACATTTCAGCTACGAATTCTTCTCTAGGAGCACTCTTAGCCCAAAGTGATGAGACAGGTAAATAAAGAGCCATATACTATATCAGTCAAACTTTGGTGGCTTATGAACTAAATTATACAAGTATAGAGAAGGCATGCCTTGCTGTAGTTTTTGCCTCCCAAAAAAATTGGCATTATATGTTGGCCCATACAGTTCACTTGATTGCCAAGATAGACCCTTTGAAATATTTATTAAGTAAAGCTGCACTTACTGGTCGCCTTGCTAAATGGATGATGATTCTTTCTAAATTTGACATTCAGTATGTTGAACGTAAGGCAATCAAAGGACAGGCCATAGCTGACCAGTTGGCTGACTTCCCACTTGAAGATGTAGCACCTCTACAAATTGAGTTTCCAGATGCCTCAATCATGAACATTACTAACAGAACATGGAAAATGTTTTTTGATGGATCCCATACACAGAATGGAGGAGGAGCAGGGGTGTTGTTTGTTTCCCCTCATGGTTATACAATCCCAAAGTCCTACAAATTATTGTTCCCATGTACAAACAATATTGTAGAGTATGAAGCATTAACAAATGGGATCAAAATGGCCCTTTAATGGTGAATAACTGAGCTACACATCTATGGGGATTCTCAACTAGTTTGTGAACCAAGTGAATAATGAATATCAAACAAAGGATGATAAATTGATCCCTTATAAAAAGTTGATAGATGCTCTAAGGAATTATTTTACCTTTGTAACATTCCAACAAATTCCTAGAGCAAAAAACAAGGCTGCTGATGCTATGGCCACCTTAGCATCTATCCTCCAATTACAAGAACATGAATCACGATTTGAGTTCCTGGTGGAAGAATTGCGTCATCCAGCCTATGATTCTTCAGATAACTAGGTGATCTACACTGTTGTGGGTCATGATTCCTCCTGCTATGCAGCTATTTTCTCCTACCTATGTGATCAGGTTATTCCTAAAACCCTCACGCGCAACCAAAAATGCCAACTCCTTTGTAATGCCTCACACTACACTTTGGTCTCTGGTGACTTGTATAGGAGGGGTCTAGATGGAATGTTGCTTAGGTGTTTAGAGCTAGAAGAGTCTGAGAAGGCACTTGCCAAAGTCCATGATGGCATTTTTGGGGCGCATTCTAATGGCCTTGCACTTGCCCAAAAACTGCTTAGGACGAGTTATTACTGGCCCACCATGCAAGCTAATGCTGTGCGCTATGCAAAGTCCTATCAGAAATGTCAGCTCCATGGTAACTTGATACATGCTCCTGGGCGAGAATTAATCCCTTCTGTGACATACTGGCCATTTCAGCAATGGGCCTTTGACTTGGTAGGAAAGATTCATCCAAGCTCATCCAACGGTCATAAATTCATCATCACAGCAACATAATATTTCACTAAATGGGTTGAAGCTGTACCATTATCTGCTGCTACAGGAAAACATGTTGCCCTATTTATACTGAATCACATCATTTGTTGATATGGTATCCCATCCTCTATTGTTACGGATAATGGAGGGCAGTTCAAGAATAAGGACTTAAAATAGCTATGCAAAAAGTTTTGAATTAAACAACACTAGTCCTCCATTTACTATCCCTAAGGGAATGGCTAAGCTGAGGCCTCTAATAAAACACTGCTGAAAATCCTACACCGCACAGTTCACAAGTCTAGGAAAGATTGGCACTTGCAAATAAATTTGGCACTTTGGGCCTATAGAACCTCTATTCGTACTCCTACAGGGGCTACACCCTTTTCTCTAGTCTATGGCTCTGAGGCTGTTCTCCCATTAGAAGTCGAGATACCTTCTTTGCGCATCTCCTTATATGGGTTAATAACCGATGAAGATCATAGAGCTATGCGAGTACAGGAATTAGAGACTCTGGATGAGCGGTGCAAGGCTGCTTTTGATCACATGAGAGCTTATCAGAAGTGCATGTCTACACAATATAACAAAAAGGTTCACCCCCGTGAGTTCCAAGTTGGTGAACTCATGCTTAGAGAGAATCCCAAAAATCAGCAAAATCGAGAACAGAAAGGGAAATTTGAACCTAACTGGTTAGGTCCTTACATTATCACAGCAGCATTTGGGTCTGGTGCTTACCAGTTGTCTACTTTAGAGGGTGAAGAACTTGCAGAACCTATCAACATCCTACACTTGAAGAAGTTCTATACTTAGAGGCTTACTGCTAAGCTACCTTGTATATATCTATGAGCCTGAAAAAATCCTAAAAATTGGAAAATGTCTTGAAAAAAGATCATCTTAGTGAAAACCTCACCTTGATGTATCACCCAAAAAAAAAAAAACCAAAAAAAAAAAAAAAATCTATCAAAGTGGTGAAAACCTAGAAACAGGCACTACTTGAAACCCTTGCACCTTTGTCTATCAATCTCAATCATCCACTTCACTACACATTTCCTAGCTTGGAATTGTTTCTTGTCCTCATCTTGGGGGCATAGCTACTTAGCCTGTGAGTTATTCTTGTGCATTAGGGTTTCTTTGACAACTCACAAAATAGTGTTTCTCAACACTTCCCCCACTTTGACATCAAGTGTTTTTCAACACTTTACAGATAGTTTACCTATAGTCTCCGATGTCGCGATATTTCTCACTATCAAAATCAAGTCTGGAAGAAATGGCCAAGTGACTTACACACACACACTTTAACACTTAAACAACTGAGCTATGCTGACATTTATCTACTTTGTGTGCTGTCTATGATGATTTCTTTGCAATGTGTTCCCTCCCTAATAGTCTTTCAAGGATGTCATTGACTAGAAGACTGGGGGCATGGGGCATGTCTTCTTGATTTCTGCTTGTGGGTATACTTTGTTTGTCTACAGTGTTGTAAGCATTCATGCTTGTTCTATTCAACACGTTGACTTACAAATGTATCATCCTTGACTATTTTGCAAGACCACACTTAGGGTTTATCCAAGCACTTATGCCTTGATACAGGTGTAATCTTGCTAAATTAAACTTAGGGAATCTAATCGTGTAGTTATCTTGACTTACGTGTCTCTGATGCTTAGATTGGATTTCCACATACCTATCTAATATCGATCATATTCATATCCTCATAGTTATACTAGTGATGGTTGTATGATCTCATGATGTCCCTAATAAATGCTCAATGATGAAATTAAGAGTCTAAATGTTATGCGCTTCTTGCTAGTAAACCACTTTGCATATTAGCTTGCATTTTAGGTTCAATTTTAGTCTTGCATTCTTGCATATGGGGAAAGCTCTCTCTTCATCTTTTTGTGGACATATCGGCTAACTCCTTTCATATATTTCTTTCTTCCTGTTCATGTCTTTTCACCTTCTTAATCTTTCGCTACATTTCTTTACCTGTCATCACAAGGGGTTAATCCAAAAAAATCATCACATGCGATCTATCCAAGTGTCACATTTTCACAAAAACATTTAAATCTATACCACCCATATGAGAGATCAAAAACAATACACATAAGCATATACACATGCATGAGCTGGAAACAAAAAAACTGAAACATCACATGAAAGCTAAAAACATACATTTTTGAGACAAGTACACAAGAATATCGATAAACCCAGTATCTCATATATATATCAAATGTGTCATAGTACATATACAAATGTGAGATCCAAAATCTGGATATATGTCTCAAAAATACATAAGGTATAAATCAAAACACAATGTCATGTCTGACTGCCACCCTCCGTGGCTGGTGCTGGCCCTGGTGGAGGAGCCTGTCTCCTATCTGGTGCATGCACTGCACCCTCTGATCTGCTTGCTCGCTCTGAATAATCAGGAATACCCTGTCCTAGTGGTACCACACTCTTATAGGCTACATAATAGTATGCATCTCGGGCACCATGATGCGCTGCCTCTCGTCTCGCAGCATCCTGCTCTCGGCGCAGCTCATCTGCTTGTGCTCGCTCGTCCATCAGCTGCTGATCCCATACTGCGATAGTCACCTAAAGTGCCTGCATCTCTGCCTCCAAGGCATGGATCCTTGCACCCTACTCATATCCTCCTACTGGCTGCTCTGCAGGTGCCTCTACCCCCACCACTCGCCGCCTCCTCAAGGGCACCTCCTCCTCTCCTCCTATTGGCTACTCTGCAGGTGCCTCTACCCTCACTGCTCACCATCTCCTCAAAGGCACCTCCTCCTCGTCCTCAAACTTCGAGGACTCCTCCGCCGCATGCCTCACCTGCGCTTGCATCCTCCTCCGCCCTGCTCGGGAACTCTCCCCCTCCATCTACCTCCCCCCTCTCCCTCCTCCTCTGCCTCCTCCTCCTCCGTTGCCACCTCCATCTCCCACTCCTGCAGGTGCTGCATATGGATGTGTGAATCGGGGGAACGGGTGTCTCTGCATCTCATAGAGATACCCCGAATTAGCCCCTGCATCTGCCACATCTGGGCGATAATCCCAGGGAGTTGCCACTAGTGCTGCAGTATCCCAAACTGTTGTATGATAGTCTAGCATCGGAAACCATCCCAATCCCTCATCTATGCACATCCGGGCACAGGTAGTAGTCTCCACTAACACCACCTGTCGCTTTGCAAACTGTCACCATACGTGACAGATCAGAAACTGCTCCACAATGTCTGTGCTCCAACCCACCAGTGGTCTGCTATACTGCATGTAATCTAACTCCCATGAATCTGACCACCGCTGACACTCCTGGTATGGTCATCATGTGAATGTTGTCAGCTCATCAAACACGTGTCAGTAATAGGTCACATCTCCACTATGCCTCTGTGGGATGAAACCTCTATAACAAAAAATGTACGGCTGGCTGCACTCTCATGGCTGCACTCGTGGTCGGATCACAACAATGTGCTCCCAAGCCCAGATCTATGCTAACACTGCTCCGCATGCCCATGATCCACCCTCATGATATACTATCTCATGAAGCTCATGGTACATCTCTACCAATATCGCAGGCCCCCATGCCATCCTACATGGTCGGGAGATTAGATCATATACCAGCCGATCCCATCCTAGTGGAAAGCCCTTCTGGCCTCGGTCTGTCACTAGGGCCTGGGCTACCAAAGAATATAATAAGCTGGGCAAAGGATAATCATATCCATACTCAGTCATCAATCTCTCCCAACTTAGGTGACGATTCAAAATGGTCACATCCTGGAAAAGCTCCTACACTCGCGCTCGCCCCTCTGTCAGGGTCGTATCATAGTACACCTATGCCATCATGAAAACTTAACATCAGTACACCTGGCATCCAACATTGAAATGGCTAAATCAACAAACTACTAACTAAGTAACTTACCAACTCACCATGGCATGGCACTCGCAGAATGCAATATACGTCCTCCAAGGTAATCGACGCCTCGCCGGTCGGTAAGTGAAAGGTGTTATGCTCGCTATGCCACCTCTCTGCAAGTGCAGACAACAAATCATGGTTTGCTTGAATATGGGGCATCCGTACAGCCCAACGCAAGCCCATAGCCACTAACGTAGTCTGCTCCTCATCGCTCAAATGCTGCACAACGCATAAACCAACCACCTTGGGAGCTCTAATCTATAATGCCAGGAATACCTCCTGTCCAGTTAAAACAAGCAATCATCAATAATAGTCACATGACGAAAAAAAGCATTCAGAAAAACAACAAAAGTCTCTGTACGACATTTTTTACAAAGAGAGTGCGACACTTTTTTGAAACAGTGTCGTGCGACATTATTTTACATAGTAGTGCGACATTTTTATGTTGTGCGACTCTTCGCACCATATCGTGCGACATTTGGGTGTCGCTTGTGCAACACATTTTCCTAAGCAGTGCGACACTTTTTTTGGAAAAAAGTATCGTGCGATAATATTTATGAATTTGTGCGATACTTTAAAAAGTATCGCATGAATTTTTATCAAAAAGCTTGAAAATGTGCGAAAAACTCACAAAAAGCTCGAAAAAGCAACAAAAAGATAGTCACTTACCGACACCCCATATCAATCTGGCTGGTTGTGCAACCGGCTGCGCTCGAAATGGTGTCGATGAAGAGGAATGTTCACCTGAGCCATGATGCTATGTGGACCAAACAAAATTTCTCAAATCACAAAAAGACAAATAAATAGTGAAAATGACACTTGGACCCCTTTTATAGCCTTCAACCTCATTTTGACCTAATTTTTAAAACTCCTCGAAATTGCGCAAAAATTGCACCCCTAGCTAATTTTGATGTCCTGGATCCATTTTCAGGATCAAAATTGAAATCTGAGTTCATCTTAATGGTCAAAATCACATTTTAAAATTTTACCTTCTTCTGAGCAGTTAGTTGACCGTTTGAGGTCTAATCTTTGAATCATCGTTGGGGCATCTTCATTTCTTCATGTCTTCATCATTTCCATACTTAATATCTACTTCAATTCACCTTTTCATATCTAAATCATCTCTCTACTAGATTTGACCTAATTTTTATACTATATCCTTCAAGGTCAACTCTAGTCAAATTGGGGCATTTTATCAATTATTTTTTATAGTCATTCTTGGGTTCTAATCATCTATCTGTCATCTTGGACATTGCTATATTCTAATTTTCTCATGTCTAGCTACTTTCTACTTCCTCTTACCTCATTTCAATTTCGATTCTGAGGGGGCAGAAATACTCTATTGCTGATTGTTACAACTATCTATTTCTTAGGAGCATTTGTTTGACCTTATCACTTGCTCTCGATCTTTTCACTTTGCTAGATGTTATAATTCTTTTCAGATCCTAACATCATCTTCCTAATGTTCAGTACTGTCGCTATCAGGCTGTGCATTTAGGACTTGCTATCTATTTTTGCATTTCATTCTTTGGAATCAGATATCTATATCTATCATCGCCTACTTGGCTTCGATGTTCTTTGACATAATGTGTTCCCAGATCGATCACACATTAGTCAAAGAGGGGCAAATGTAATCACCTAAAAATGGTCATCTAGACTATTAGCCCCCTTCTCAACATTTTGGCTAAATTAATTTAATCATTTACCTAGACCAAATTGCTAATAATCAATTTATTTGATTATAACCTATAGTTTGACTATGCTATCCTAAGTTCATGATTTGATTAAAAGAACATGTCCCCTTTTAATTAAATAAAAGACCCCATTCTTCTAACCCACTTAAAGTACACACATAAAGTCCTTTTTCTATTTTGAAATTAAAAGAAAAGGCTTGTGAGACTTTTGTCTTATGTGAAAAGTCAACTTATATTCTATTGGTTGACTTGTGTGTGCACATGGATCACTCCTATTTTCGAATTCCACCGTTGATCATCCACCATCTTCATCTTGATCTCCACCGTTCATACATCTTTAAAAGGGAGAGAGATTTCCCCCTCAAAGGATCCATCCTCATTTGAATATTGTCATGCTGTAGGTTTTCTAACAGGTTTCTTGGGAGCTTTGTGGAGAACTTCTCATTTCTTGTCTCATTCTCTCATTCCATCATATTAGCATAAGATCATATGGCATTCTTAGCATAGTTGCATTTTAGTTTAACTTTGATTTCTTGCAATAATCTCACATATTTTAAATATTTGGTTTTGTAACAATCTCATACATGCTTAGTATAGCTGCATTTTGCATTATCATCTTAGCTTAGTTTCCATACTTGCATTGCATTCTTGAGGGATTCCTTGAAGATATTTGCACTCTTGCTCTTGTCTCAAAGAACCTCCCGTTGCATGGTTTACTAGCAAGAAGTACATTTCTAAGGCTTGGCTGAGAGCCTTCATGCTGAAATACTAACTCCTTGCACTCCGTGGATAGGGAGCTCTAAGCCGGCATCCAAGCATTCCAACTCATGGAATCGTTTGGATAGAATGGTTTAGAGTGTGACATAAATTCAAGTGTACAATATATACCTTGAACTATGTGCAAGTCAAGAAAGGTACTCATTCAACACCTTTTGAACTATGGTATGGGTATCCAGCTAATGTAAAATACTTTAAGGTATTTGAAATTAAGTGTTATATTCTTAAAGATGTTAGGAATGGAAAGTTTGATGCAAAAAGTGAAGAAGGTATATTCCTTAGATACTCCACAAGAAGCAAAGCTTATAAGTGTTTAAATACTAACATTAACAAAATTGTGGAAATTGCAAATGTGAATTTTGATGAATTTATAGAAGTACATGAGGCTGAGCCTATGAAAGAATCAGTAGAATACAAATAATTTGTGTACGTTTATGAAGGAATGCCTGCTAAAGAAGATGTTGAAAATCAAGTAACAAATTAACAACAAGTTTCAGTGACTACCGAGTCCCATCCTATGAATGTTGAGTCGCATTCAAGAATTGAGCTACATTCATATGTCATGTTGCAAAATGAAGAAAATGTACATTCTAATTCTAAGATTAGTACACATGAAAGAGATGCTAAGATACCTAACAGAGATGTCATAGTGACTCTAAAGCTGAAAGAAAAAATGTAGAAATAAGAGCTGAGGCAAGATTGTCTAAATATGTCAAAATACATCATCCTACTGATCAAATCATTGGAAAAAAATATGCCAGGCCAATAATAAGAAATAGATTAAGAAGTGAATCATGTTTGTTCAACATGAAGGAGCCCAAATGAGTGAAAGATGCATTGGAAGATGATGACTGGTACAAGGCCATGGAAGAAGAGATTCAATAGATAGAGAAGAACAAAACATGGAGTCTAGTTTCTAGACCAAAAAATAAGAATGTGATTGGCACCAAGTGGGTATTTAGAAATAAGCTAGATGAAAATGGTGAAGTCACAAGAAACAAAGTAAGATTAGTTTGTAAGGGATATGCACAAGAAGAAGGAATTGACTATGGGGAGACTTTTGCTCCTGTTGCAAGAATGGAAGGAGTAAGAACTCTACTTGCTTATGTTGTGTGCAAAGGTTTCAAAGTTTATCAGATGGATGTTAAATTTGCATTTCTAAATGGCATACTAGAAGAGGAAGTCTACATAGAACAACTAGATGGATTTGTTGATGACAACAACAAGAACATGGTATGTAGACTACACAAAGCCCTATGTGGATTGAAGCAAGCACTAAGAGCACATTATGAGAGACTTCATACTTATCTTGTGAAGATTGGATTTGAAAGGACTAATGATAACAAAAATCTATATATAAAGGCAAAAAAAGACAAAGGTATTTTACTATCTGAAATATTTGTTGTTGATATCATATTTGGAGGACAAGATGCTTTATGTAAAGACTTTGCAAATCAGATGAAGCAAGAATTTGAAATGTCTATGTTTGGAGAAATCAAATTTTTTATGGGATTACAAGTATATCAGATGAAGTATGGTATATACATCACTCAGTCAAAGTATGTCAAAGAGATATTGAAGACATTTGGACTAGAGGATTCCAAACTAGTCAATACACCTATGGTGGCAAGACACAAGTTGTGAAAGAATGATGATTCAGCTGAGGAAAATCAAACATTAAACATGTCTATGATTGGCAAATTGCAATATGTAGTACATAGCAGACCTGATATTGCATTATCTGTAGGGTTAGTTGCAAGATTATTTGCTAATCCCAGGGAGAATTACTTAATGGCTATGAAAAGGATAATGAGATACTTAAAAGGAACAAAGGATTTTGGTCTATACTACAAGAAGAATGAAATGTTTGACTTGAGAGCCTACATTGATGTTGACTATGCTAGAAATATTGATGATAGATAGAGCACTAGTGGTGGAATATTTTTCTTAGGAAAAAGACTAGTTACATGGACAAGAAACAAACAAAGTTGTACTTCACAACCTACTGCTGAAGCAGAATATGTTGCTACTATTGTAAACTGCACAAACATTGTATGGATCAAGCAACTACTCAAAGGAATGAAGGAGGAAATCATAGAACCAGTGATGCTTTATTGTGATAATACAAGTGCTATCAATAGTGATGCACACAAAGATAAAGCACATTGCAATCAAGTATCATTATGTAAGAGAATTAGTTCAAGACAAAGAGGTGAAGATGGAATTTGTTAACTCAAAGGAACAAATTGCTGATATCTTCACAAAACCATTACCTAAGGATGCTCATGAATATCTAAGAGGTAAACTAGGGTTGATACCCCTATCAAAAGTTGTGTAAGAAATAGGAGTGCCCTGCATCAAAAAAGACAATGTTCATATAATACAAATTGATGTAGTGGATCTTGCTTTAGGAACTGCCCAAGGTAATCATAGAGCTAAAAATTTAAATTAGTCGAAAGCAAGGTGATAGAGGGAGAAATTGAGAAATCTGCAAAGCTTAGATCTACATATATTCAACATGTAAAATTTTTGGTATAGGTCTTTGGAATTGTTGTCAAAGAGGGAGAAAGTACATTAAACTAATCATCATTAGAAGAAAAGTTTTACTGATCAAGTGCAAGAGATAAATGGGAGAAAGTCTTAAATTGATTTGCTAATCAGAGAGGGAGAAAGATATCAAGAATCAAGTCAGAACTAAGAGGGAGACATTTATAAGAGAATTAGAGAGATCACATTAGAGGGAGATTTATACCTAGTAACTGATCGTCATTAGAAGAAGAGTTTTACTAGTCAAGTGCAAGAGATAAATGGGAGAAAATCTTAAACTGATCTACTGATTAGAGAGGGAGAAAGATATCAAGAATCGAGTTAGCACTAAGAGGGAGACATTGATCAGAGAGTTAGAGAGATCACATTAGAGGGAGATTTATACCTAGTAAGAGGGAGATACAAGAAGGAACTCAGAGGGTGTTTTAAGAAAGAGTTTTGTAACCTTATCAGAAGATGGAAGTTGTTGATAGAGGAAGCAATACAAGTTCTTTCTTTGGTATTGCCTTACTGTTTTAACATAATCAATTTGGTTGAACAAGATGTTCATCATTTGATTGAATTGGTTGATCAATTTGGTTTGCCATCAATGCTAAAGAGGGAGATTGTTGAAGAAGATTATGTGTTTCAATCATTGTTTTGTCACTAATGTCAAACATGCTATTTGTTGGTAAGACAATTTCTTATAAGATTCAAGTACTATCACTTAGTTGATTGATGAGGACGATTTGATTAACAAGATGTAACGAAAGAACCTAGAGGAAAGATTAAGTTATGATTATGTAATGAAGTACAAGGATCAGTTAAGACAATGATGACATGATGAATTGATGATCTACTCAAGGTTACAAAATGGCTAGCTACACTTAGTAACATTAGAAGACTAAGTTAAACAAAGTTAGTACAAGCCATGTAGAAAGTTAGTTAAAGCCAAGTGAAAGCAAATTCCAGTGGATGCTAGCAACATAGTTGATGCCGAGCAACGTAGTATGTGCCAAGCATTATAAGGTTGATAATGCTGAGCTACTACATTATGATAAAGATTCAAGATTCATCAAATCTAAGCTGACAAGTTTATTTTCTTGAAACTTGTGAACTAAGAGGAAGATAAGATTGATCAGCCAGTGACATAGTATTTGATGTAAATCATTTTAAGGAAAATTCAAATGGATTCTAGGAGAAGTTTCTAAAATAGAAAAGATATTGGGTAGATACATTGTATCCTACCTAATCCATCCAAAACCCTAATTTGAACAATGGATAATGAGAAGGAAAATATTCTAGTTTCCTATGTATAGGAATATTTGGTCATTAAGAAAAGGGGTTAGAGAAGATTCTAAAATGACATATCAAGCAAGAAGGCTTAAGGAGATGAATGCTTGAAGGCTGAAAAAGCTACCAGAGCTGCAAAGTATGAAAGCCAAGTAGAATTGAGGACTAGACATAGATTTGTAATCTATAAGTGAAAGTTGTAAGTTGTGTCAAATCAAAGTTCTGTTACTCTCTAACAATTGTATTAGTCTAGACTAAATCCTTTGGATTAAGGTTGACCTACTAGTCATTGGAAAATCTTTTAATAGGGTGCCATTCCAAGTGAATGGCATAACATCCTCTAAAAAGGCTCATTTTTTAAAGGGTGATTGAAATCCCTTAACCAGGTCACATTTAACAGTGTGCATTGCAAACTTTAACAAGGTCGACCTTTCACAGGGCATCACTTCAGAAGAGTGAAAAAGGAGTAGCATGTTACTGGTGGTTTTTCTTAGATTGGGTTTCCACATAAATCATTGTGTCAAGTGTGTTGATGAAGGTTTTGTGTTTCATGCTTTACATTTTTGAAAATTTATTTGACAATAACATACAAGTTTAGTAAATACACAATGGATGCATGCATGGGTATGAATGTTTTATGGGTTCAATGAAATGTGAAATTTTTTTGTTTATACATCTAGACCTTGAATAACTAATTCACCCCCCAGTTAATTATAAAGTAATTGCAACAATCAAAACTAAGGGGTGAATTAGATAGGATAGAAATTAGATAGAGAAATAAGAATGAAGCTAGATATGAAGGCTATGCATAAATGAGAAAGAACAATAAGCTGATGGATAAGATAGCCAATACACAAGGATAACCCAACATTGTCAAGATCAAAGGGGAAAGATGGAAAAAATTAATGATGAAAGAACTACACACAATGCTTGTTTGCAAGGTTTTCATAGCATCACTTCATATTGATATCCATATCCATCTAAAAACTCTTGAACCATTGAGATGAACATGTTCTTGTTTTCCATTTCATATCCTTTGCATGTCATAGATAGAGAGCTATAAGATACCTCTTGAGATGCTCTATTTTATGGTTATTATCAAGAATAATGGTTTATATAAGTGTGCCATATTTTTGGTATACATTTTTTGAGCCAAAATTTCATGACAATCCTATATTTGACCAATGTAATGAAGACATGGATGCATTCTATTCACTTGAGAAGTAACAAAATGATTCTAGAGATACTTTTGAGAAAACTTTTACTCCCTTGGAAGATTCTTATGATGACATTTTGCAAATACTTCTTGGCACTAAGCTCATCACATTGCCCAAGTCTTTCTCATATGGAAACCCATTCTTAGATATATATTGTGCTTATCATCAACATAATAAGCACAATACTTCAAATTGCATTGAGCTAAAACATAAAGTCCAAGATCTTACTAATGATGGGATTGTTTATACTTCAATGACTCATGTGATGAGGATACTTCTCTTGAGCAGGATCATGCTAATGAACCTATGTCTATTGATGGTTTCCTTGATACCCCCTACGTCTTCCAACACTTGAAAACCTCTTAAAACTTCAAATCTTATCAACATGTCTCCATCAAATAAAGAACCTAATGCTTTCTGCATTGACTATGTGTACCCTCAAGGGCTACCTTTGAAATAAAATCAAGCTAATCTTCACTTGGCTAAAAATATTTTCCATTCTACTAGGACTAAAGATCCCCAACCTTCATGTGCTATAATGACTACTCCGTGCACTACTCCATTCCCTCTTCATGACCCTTTGTCTTTAGAAGTGGATCCATGTCAAGAGGACTCTCAAAAAGCTAAAGCTATAAATAAAGGTCAAGATCAAGCCACCTTTCATCTCCTTCAAGATGTAACTCTTCCATATCCTATGTCTTTCCCACCTCTTAAGTATGATGAAGATACTACTTCTACTATTTCCATTGAGCTTACTAAAAATCATGAGAAAATCACTACACCTATGATATCCAAAGAAACTTGTCAAGATCAAAGTATTCCCTCATCCTCTTGTTCTAGTTCTCCATACTCACTTCAAAATTATTTTCAAGCTTTAAATTCTCCTATCAAAGGTATTTACCCTATTAAAGCTACTCATAAGTCTTGATGGCCTTGGCCACATTGCTTGCTCTAGATTTTTTTTTATCCCTACTCACTATCCATTTGCATCTCTCAAACCTATCATTTGCCCTTATACATCTAAGTTAAAGCCTTCCAACCTTCCATCCATATTGGCACCATATGTTCCTCCATCTCCTAGTTCACCCCTATCTCATCTTCGAGCTGTCCTATTATAGCTCAAAATCAACAAAGACACTCATCCTTGAAAAATCCTCATTCATCTATCCACATGAACTGGTAATATCAACCTTATTCATCCTTAAGTCCCAAGTATTTTGGAAGTAATTTGGATGAAAAAATAAAAAATGAAGGTCACTATGTCCTATCTAATTGACATGTGAATGCAAAGCGAGAGAAAACATTCAAGAGACCACAAAGGTCCACTAGCCAAAGAGAAAGATAAAAGAGCATATAGGTTCCTAAATCCATCATTGAATAAATTCATTCTAAATCATCCAAAGGAAAATAAAAATCAAAATCTATATAGATTCCCAAGTCTCTTTTGAAAGACTTGAATATTGAACATAAATCTAAGTTGACATTCAAGATTCCAAAGGCATCCACTCCATTTTCTTCCAAACATCTTCCTCAAAAGTTTTTGAATGCTTCCACTCCATCTTCCTCCAAAATTACTCTACTACCTCATACATCTAAACCTCAAACTATTTCCTCCATTCTCCTTTTGTCACTCCATTGCCCTTCAAGGTGTGTGTCAATGTTAATCTTTCCCACTTTTTAACCTACTCTTATGCAATCTTTTCAAAGTTACACTTACCTACTATCCATGATTCTAAGACCCCTTCAAGGCATGAAATCATATCCTCCATATACTTATCCTACTACCATCTCTCTTCATTCACCCTATTAGCATCTTTGAGCATACTTATCTATTGTCTTGGCTTATCATGACTTATCTTTCCTATAGCAGCTAGCACTATCTAACTTGAAAAATCTTTACCTATTTCTAAAAATCCAAAAAGAAAAAAATAGAGAAAAGAAAAAGAAAAAGAAAATAAAGAAAAAAAATTGTGCCTTGGTGAAACCCACTTCTTGTGGTGCCTTGGATAAGTACCGCTATGAAAACCTTACAAACAAGAATTGTGTGTAGTTCTTTCATCATTCATTTTTTTCCATATTTCCCCTTTGATCTTGAAAATGTTGGGTTATCCTTATGTATTGGCTATCTTATCCATCAGCTTATTATTCTTTCTCATTTACTCATAACCGTCATATCTAGCTTCATTCTTATTTCTCTATTTGAATGTAGCTCAGTTCTTGAATGCAACTCGACATTCACAGGATGTGACTTGACAGTCACTGAACTTGCTATTATTTTGTTACTTGATTTTTAGCATCTTCTTTAGTAGGAATTCCTTCATAAAAGTATACAAATGATTTGTATTCTTCTTGTTCTTTGATAGGGTCAGCCTCATATACTTCTGTAAATTCATCAAAATTCACATTTGCACTTTCCACAATTTTGTTAGTGTTAGTATTTAAACACTTATAAGCTTTGATTCTTGTGGAGTATCCAAAGAATATACCTTCTTCACTTTTTGCATCAAACTTTCCATTCCTAACATCTTTAAGAATATAACACTTACTTTCAAATACCTTAAAGTATTTTACATTAGGTGTATATCCATACCATAGTTCAAAAGGTGTTGAATGAGTACCTTTCTTGACTTGCACATGGTTCAAGGTATATACAACAATACTTACAACTTCTCTCCAATATTTTAGAGCAACATTCTTCTCCATCATAAGTGTTCTGGCATAGTCCATTATAAACCTATTTCTTCTTTTAGCAATTCCATTTTGTGGAGGGCTCCTGGGTGCAACTGTTTGTCTTTTGATTCCTTTGTCATTACAAAATATCTCAAACTCATTTGAAGTGAATTGTCCTCCTCTGTCTAATCTTAAGCATTTAAAACTCTTACCTATCTCTTTCTTAACTCTTGCCAAGTGCCACTTAAACATTTGAAAAGCATCATATTTCTATTTTAGAAACACGATTGTCATCATCCTAGAGTAATGATCAACAAATAACATTATGTACTTATCTCCTGTATAGCTTTGTACAATTGGTCCACATAAGTTAGTATGAAAAATCTCTAGTATTTCTTTTGAGGTATTTGACATTTTTCCTAGCTAACATTGTTTGCAAACTATATTATTAGGTTTCTTCAACCTAGGCAGTCCTCTAACTCTCTTCATATTATTGATACTAAACAAGTTATCAAAATTAACATGACATAATATCTTTTGACAAAGCCATACATCATCACATTTTGCAACAAGAAAAGTAGCATCCTCTATATCAAGATAAAATATATTACTTCTAGTTTGATCACCTTTTCCAATTAGTTTCCCATTTGTATCATATATCTTGGCAGTTTTGTTTCCAAATTCAACCTTGCATCCTAGATTATTCAATTGTGACACACTTAACAAGTTATAATTTAGTCTTTCAACATAGTAAGCATTGTCACATGAAATCTTATCTGTGAGTTTGATAGAGCCTTTTCCTTTTATCAAACATGATGCATCATTACCAAATCTTACAATATTTCCATCATAACAAGTTAAGGTAATGAACTTACTTTTGACTCTAGTCATGTGATGTGAGCATCCACTATCAATGATCCATCTATCATTCTTGTTCACACAAGTCACAAGTGCAGTTGCCTCATCTTCATTGGATTTGTCCTTCATTGCAACATATACCACTTCATCATCATCATGTTCATCAGTAATGTAGCATGACTTCTTGTCTTTGTCTTTGTAATTTCTATTATCATCTTCTCTTCTATTTTTGTACTTATTTCCTTCTCTGTAGTTCTTCTTCTGTGTACATCTTGTAGCAATATGTCCAACTTCATTGCAATTGAAACAAATGATGGCTAACTTACCTTTGAACTTTCCTTTACCTCTGTGAAATATTCTTGCCAGTAGTGCTTCCAATTGTTCAATATCTTCCTCATGCGTATCACTATCACTGGATGCATACTTTATCTTTCTTTTCTTCTTCTTCTACTTCACCTCATCAAAATCCTTTAATAACAACTTAGCTTTGAAAGTAGATTCAAGACTCTCTAGTTTGTAATTATCAAAGTTAGATAGCTCAAAAGTAGTGAGTCTACCTACTAGAGCTTCAAGAGTTAGATTATTTCCTATAATACATCTCAATTCTTGGATTGCAGAAACTCTAATAGCATAAAAATGCAGTAATGTTCTCAAGACTTTACTTAACATAGTATCATCATCTATATGGCCAATAGCTCCTCTTATTGCACTAACAACTTCTTTTATCCTAACAACATATTGAGCAATATTTTCACCTTCTTTCATTCTCATATCATCAAACTTACCTTGAGACTCTCAGATTTGGCTCTTTGAACATTTTTGTCTCCTCCATAGATGGTGTTTAGGGTATCCCACATTTTATTTGTAGTGTCACAACCTTTGATATCATCAAATTTGGCATAGCTTAGGGCAGAGGAAATCTCTAACATCACCTGATTGTGTTCATTTTTCTTCTTCATATCTTTAGCAGTTAGGGTTCCTGCTAGATCAACATATTCTATTGTCATGGTAGATTGTGCATTATCTCCAAGTCCTCCAAGGTGTAGCTTCATCAAACTTTTCCATGCAAGAAAGTTTTCTTTGTTGAGCTTGGGTACTTCTCTTTTACATATTTATCTTTATGCTTCTAGTGCCTTAAAACTAGTCATCTTAATTAGATGGCTTTGATACCAATTGTTGGAATTACTTTAGAATAACTAAGAGGGGGGTGAATTAGTTATTCAAGGTCCAGATGTATTAAATTTTTTTTTTCACAATTGAGTGAACCCATATGCATCCATTGTGTATTTACTAAAACTTGTATGTTACTATCAAATCAATTTGTAGAAATGTAAAGCATGAAACACAACACATTCATCAGCACACTTGACACAATAATTTACATGTAAATCCATTTTGGGAAAAAATACTAATAACATGTTACTCCTTTTTCACTCTTTTGAAGTGATGCCCTATGAAAGGCCAACCCTGTTAAAGGTTACAATGCACACTATTAAATGTGATCCAGTTAAGGGATTTCAATCACCCTATTAAAAGTGAGCCTTGTTAGAGGAATTTAGTCCATTCACTTGGAATTCCACCCTGTTAAAGGATTTTCCAATGACTGTTAGGTCAACCATAATCCAAAGGATTTGGTCTAGACTAATACAATTGTTAGAGAGTAATAGTAGAGATTTGATCTGATACAACTAATAGCTTTCACTTGCAGATTATACTTTGTAGATTTGACAACTTGTTCACCCTTCAAGTATTCATCTGCTTAAGCCTTCTTGCTTGATATGTCATTGCAAACTCTTCTCTTGGGTCACTTGATGAAGCAAAACCTTCAATTCCTTCTCCTTCTTAGGTGAGATGACACCAATCTCTCTAACCCCTTTGCTTCATGACTAGACATTCCTATACATAGGAAATTAGAATATTTTCTCTCATTATCCATCATCCAAATTAGGGCTTTGGATGGATTAGGTAGGATATAATATATTTACCCCATATCTTGTCTATTCTAGAAACTTCTCCTAGAATCCATTTTAATTTTCCTAAAAATGGTTTACACCAAATTCTGTGCCACCAGCTCATCAATCTTATCTTCCTCCCGGTTCACAAGTTTCAAGAAAATAAACTTGTTGGATTAGATTCGGTGAATCTTTGATCTTTATCATAATGCAACAATTTGACATTATTAATCATCTGATGCTCAACACATACTATGTTGCTTGACATCAACTATAAAATCACTTGACATTAACTGTGTTGCTTGGTGTCCACTAGAATTTGCTTTCACTCGACTCCAACCAACTTTCTGATCAACTTGCACTAACTTTTTTTAACTTATTCTTCTAATGTTACTAAGTGTAGCTAGCCATTTTGTAACCTTGAGTAGACCATCAATTCATCATGTCATCACTATCTTAACTAATCCTTGTACTTCATTACATAATCATAACTCAACCTTTCCTCTAGGTTCTTTTGTCACATCTTGTTGATCAAATCCTCCTCATCAATCAACTAAGTGATGGTACTTGAATCTTATAAGCAATTGTCTTACCAACAAATAGCAGGTTTGGCATCAATGAAAAAACAATGATTGAAACACATAATCTTCTTCAACAATCTCCCTCTTTTTCAATTAGATTTCAAAATTTGTCACACAATAAAAAACATGGTTCTCATAGGCCTCTTGATGTTTCTACTCTTTTGGATTACATGCTTTCATGTTATCTCATTTATTGGCTTTGATTTCATATTCTATATATTATCACTCATTGCCTTCCACTTATTGGCTTCTATTGGCTATCCTATATGTTATCGCTCTTATTGGCTTCCACTTCTTATCCCATATGCTATCTCTCTTATTGGCTTCAACTCCTTACCTTATATGTTATCTCACTAATTGGCTTTAATTTCTTGTCCTACATGTTATCTCCTTTCATGGATTTCTTGGCTTGTTCAAAACATACATCATATGGCTATTTTTCCTAGCTTGGGTACACTTAAGGAGTTAGTCCTTGAGGATTTACTTCATCTTTCTCCTTCCATCCTTGTTTGCAAGGTTTTCATAGCACCACTTCATATTCATATCCATATCCATATGAAATGGCATCTAAAAACTCCTGAACCATTGAAAAGAACCATAGAACATGAGATTCAAAGAGTAGAGGCAATGAGTGCCAATATCCAAGAATTCTCAAATGGGTATGTAATGCAAGATGAAAGCTAAACTAAATGAGATGCATGATAAAAACTAAGCTAACAAGAATGAGGATTAGAATTCTTCCTATTTAAACTATGTGAGCTATTCTAAAGCATAAAAGAAAGCTAAAATATATGAAAATAAGCTACAATGTAAGTGCAAGGATGCAAAATGCAAGATATGAATGCTCCAAGTCTTCAAAAGCTTCAAAGTGACTAAGAAAACCTGTAACATAATGTTAGTATTAGAGTCTAAGATTGAGAGAATGAGGGGAGAGCCCTCCTTTTAAAGATAAATGGATAATCAAGGGAGGAGGATGCATCTTGGGTGATCCATGTACACAAGAATCTCCACCAATGAGAAATGATGGTTGACTTTTGAGAGGGAAACAAATGTGTGGAAAAGAATTAAAGTTAATTAAAAAAAAAAAATATTCCTCTCACGTAGAAAATTGTGCATTCATGTGTAGACACAAATTCTTTTTCCCCTTATTTCTAAAATAGGAATAATTCTTTATGTATGCACACTTAGGATAAGTGGGAAGTGGGGTCTTTATTTAATTAAAAGAGAATATGTTCTTTCAATTAAACTAAAGACTTAGGATAAAGTGGTCAAACCATATATTATAATCAACTAAATAGCTTTTTGATGTTTTAGTCAAAGATAAGCAATGGATAAATTATGCAAAATTTTTAGAAAGGGGGCTCATAGTCTAGATGACCATTTTTGGGTGATTATAGGAACAAGCATTGGATGCCAACTTAAAACATATTGAGTAGAACATTGTTTCTCTTGCTATAGTTGCAGATTGGGTGTGAACATATTCATCTATTTCTAACTAACCATTCAATTGAGCTTCAAACATTTCAATTGGTGGAAGTTTAATGTAGCTAAAGATTTCAAGCAGTGCACACAGGTTCATTTCAATGCTTTAAGAGTTTTTAGATGGCATAGCACCACTTTTGAGCATACAATTGAGAGACCAACCTTGTATGGTCTTGCAAAGGTGTTTGGCTCATATGTCATCCTATTAATAAAGGATTTTCCTATGATAATTGTAGAGGATGGAAACTTGGAGTGGTTAGAAAATAAAATAGTAAGATTTGAGACTAAGATCGAACAAATTTCCCTTCTAGGAAATGTACTTTCCCTAGCTAATGAGTTTCTAACACAAGTTGCACTCAAACTCATCCCTAATAAATCTAGTGGAAAGGAAGATCCTTGAAAGAGATTAGCTGAAAAGTAGAACCATTATCATGAACTCATAGATTGGTGAAATTGATTACAAAAAAGTGTTGATAAATTGTGTAATAATTTCTATTGACAACATGCCCTAGTTTTGATTTTACTTTAAAAAGTGATGCACAATTAAGTAGGGGCTCCCATAATGAACTTGGACTGGCCCATAGAATAGTAGGGCCTCCCATCCTCAACTACCATTAGCCCTAGAGACTAATCTAGAAGGGGGGCAATAATCCCCTTATAATAATAAAGTGCTAGGGCAATAATCTGTTTTAGGGGTCTATATGCCAACTATTATAAGGGCCCCCAAATAGATTATTATAAGGGCTAATGGGCTTGGGGTAAATTCGGGGTGGATCAAGACAAGGACCTAATAGGCAGACTCTGGATGCTTTGGAATACTTATAGATAGGTCCTCATGAACCTTGGGAATCACAATATGTACCCTTATGTCCATTTATTTACTTATGCCCATATGTCTCTCCTTCCACACCTAGGCAAGGCCAATTGATACCAAATGATCTCTCACTATGAGCTATGAATATAGATAGGTTCATTGACTTAACTTCTTATTACTGTGGTAACTATAATTAGATCGAGGTGAACTACATCTTGATTAGTTACTAGAGACTCCACCTCTAGTGGATTTAGAATTGGAGCAGTGGGCTATGCCCCTTAAGAATTCCACTAGCCAAAGGAACAAACAAGATATGTGGGGTTTGTTCCTCTCATAATATGCTACTTACCTTGCAAAATTTGTTCCACTACTCAAGGATTGAGTTGCTAAATAGATATAAGATGGCCACATTCGATCTTTATTATAACATATATAATGAGAACTAAATCATTGATGAGGGTTTAGATACCATAGACTAGAGAAACATGGAGACCATAAACCAATAGTAGGATCTATTGCTGGTTTTGATCCCAAATTATTCTAAGGGGTGGAAGGGGGTGCTTTAAATGCTTCTTTCATTACTCTTCCAATCAATCAAATCTGAATCCAACTAAATCAATAGAAACTCATCTGATCAAATGACTCTCAAAATGGAATAGATGTTGTCCATATCATTCCCTATGCTTTTGATGTAAATCAATCATTATGTGAGATAGTGGGACATGTAGGGGATAATCCAAAGAGGTTAGGGTGCACTCGATTAAGTAAATCCAAGCACTACGTACTGGTAGATTGATAAATCATCACATTGTTGAGATGTATAGGAATGATCACATGGTGTATAGAGGTAAGGGAGTATAGGGATGATCATATGGTTTGATGATTTGGCTACTATCAACTAAGTGCATGGATAAAGGGTCTCAGCTTAGCTATACATGAATTGATCAGTGGATTGCCTTACCTCCTATAGAATTTTAGGTAGACCATTCAAGTCCCTATAATTATCATGGGCTTATAGCCTATAGAAACAATGGGGTGGGTTTACCTTGGCAACAAACATTTAGGTAAGTACCTATAGTTCTAGTGGTCTTACATCCTATATAATTTTAGGGCCTTTATTTTACATGAGAAAGATACCCAAGTTGCGAGAGGAAAGATCAAAGAAGGAAAGGAAGGAATCCCAAGAATGGGGGAGAAAGGTCACCCCTATAGAATTGTGCATGCATAGGAAGTCATATCATCTAGCCCATATAATAGTAGGGGAACCAATGAAAGGTAGGAATTCACCACCTCCTATATATATTTGTATAGTTGTGAACAATCATGCTTCCCCATTTTTCACTCTGGTGCATGCAAAGCAGCCAATTGAATCCTTTTGTAGCACTACCCTACTCCCCCTACATGCCATTAGTATTTGTACTAGTACCATTGGATGCTTCCCCCCACTGAAGAGATTTGGGTGGGCCTCCCTGCATCTGCACCACCCTATTTTCAAGTAGTACTACACCAATTTTGAGAATATGATGGAGAGGGAAGATTATCACATTGGGCCCTACATATCATATCTATCAAAATCTCTTTTCCTCGATAGAAATATAGATTCAAAACTAGAGCTAGTTGATATGAGCTTAGGGGGAAGCATCCTACTCTACTATAGAGAGGGAGAGGTGTGATGGTAGTCCAAGAAATATATAGGTGGGTACTATGTGAGCATCCATATATTCTATATGAGATATGATTGATTGTATCATATCAAAATAGATGGGTGATGGCCTACCATTATATTCACATAAATAGATAAAGATAGGGCCACATATAGATAAAGGGTGATGCTACATCATCAAGTTGTTAGAAGATCATAGAGTGACTCCATTAACATTATTATTAAAGGACCTCAAAAACACATTTGTATTATTTTCTTTATAGATATGTATTTTCTAATAAATTAGTAGTGATGATGTATATCCAAATAGAGTTTCCATTTAAGATTCCAAGGTTTTTAATGATATTATATTTATCTTACCTAGAACAACATTCATGGGGGTCCTTATCTCATGAGAATGAGTTGATCAAAACTATAGAAGTAAAAAAGAAAATAGTAATTGATTAAATAAAAATGACAACAATAAAGTTTCAAAGCAGTATTAAAAAATGTTATATGAAAATATTTAGACATAAAATTTGCAATTTCAAACTAGAGAAAAAAGTGGCATAAAATCACAATTTCACAACATCTATTGCTTCAACCCACACTTTCAATTCCTCCATTTTATGAAAGTCTTGTTCAACTTGAGAAATGTGGTTCAATACTGCAACAAATATATGCCAAAATAACATATATATTAAAATTACTCCAAATAACATCATAAATATTGGACATGGTAGGGGAGGCTCTTGAGTGAACCTAGGGAGATAGTATCATAACATAATATTTCTTATTTTTGGATGAAGAATCAAACAAAGGGTTCAAGATGTCTTACCAATTGAATGTTGTCGGGAGTTTGTCTTGTAAAGCTCCTTATGGTACTACTTTGTAGTCTATGGATTTGAATAATTTATTAATGACTATCCTAGTCATACACCCCTAAATTATTTTACTATGTTATTCAATAGTGTTTTGTATCACTATGACATCTTAGGTGTTTCATTTCTTAAGTATTGTTTCAATCATGATGTATCAAAGTTCACCTTCAAATGGAATTATATTATTGTATTTGTATTAGTTCTTTCAACAATATAAAACCCTTAGACCTTTAAACCTCAACCACCAAACTGAAAGAAGCATAATTAGTTCCCTATAACTTCAAGAATTCCAACTACAAATGATACAAAACACTATTGAATAACATAATAAAATATTTTAGGGGTGTATGACTAGGATAATCATTGATAATCTATATTCGTGATGTAAAGTTACTCTAATAGATAAAAAAATATGAAATAGAATAACAAAAAAATCATATTTTTAATTAATTTGTATTTCTATAAACATAAAAATGAGTTTGATATTAGAAATAATAAATTTGTCTAAAATTTTAAGCTTCACAGACATAAAAAATAGAAAATTTGCAATTGCTTTCATTGAGTTCAACAACTCTCAAAAAAGAACTTGTGAGATAATAGTAGGAGAGTGACCAACAACAAGACTTGAGGCTTCTTTCCAATAAAAAATAAATTTCCTATCAATAAAATTTGGCAAAATTCCAAAAGTAAACACTAAACAAGATGCCAATGCTACTTTTTAATTTTATAGTTTTGATGCTCCAAATACTGATTAAACAAAGTAGATATGTTGATAGTCTAGAGCATTGTTAGTAGGATAGTCTTAAAGGGTTGATATGAATTCATTTTAATGATGCTAACAAGGTTGGAATTGTGATAGGAAGAAGATCAATAATATATAATAATTGGATTATAGAATATGGTTAGGGATGAATTGAGAATAACAAAAATGTGGATAATAACAATATAGAAACATATTTTTTGATTGGAGATGGTAAATTTGAATTGTGGTTGAATAGGTGCAATTATGAAAGGGTAATACCCCATTTTGTGATAAGAGATATAGGATTGCGCACATTAGGACTATGGGAATATTAAGGTGTTGTCAACAATATATGTGTGTAGGAAGAGACCAAGGTTATGTATCTAGTCAACGAAGGCCTTTTGCAAACTCATCACCATTAATCCTAAATTAGGGTATGACTGGTTGTTAGGATCTAGCTTACTAGGTATCTATTAAGAATGGTTTTGAAAATTTGGAATCAAGTTCCTAGGAGAGATTCCTTGATCTATGTATCGAATCAAGACAAGTATATGTAGCAAAAATCTGTTGGAGTTACAAGTGGAAAGAGTAAACTTCCAAGGGGGGGGGGGGGGGGTGGTGAATCAATAGTTTAAGCTTGGAACCATAAAATTTTCACCATTCATTCATCATATGCATTCAATATGTAAATTGAAATAACATGTAAAGCATATGCATCTAAATCATGTAAACATGTAAGCATTCACACAGATAACACCAAATATGATTACCCAGAAATCCTCCAAGTGAGAAGGTAAAGCTGGGGTGGGGATGACACCCATAAATCTTCACTACTACAATTGTGAAGTGTATCCAATAAGGGTTACAATTTTTTGACTGTGAATCATGGTCTACCCTATGAAAGATTTTCCTTGTTAAAGGCTTACAAAGACTATTAGGTCTTACTTTGTTAGAGGATTTCAATACCCTGTTAGAAGTGTGCCTTGTTAGAGGACTTCAACTTACAACTAAGTAAGCACCTTGTTAAAGGATTTCATACAACCTTTTAGGACTACTTTACTTAAGAGATCTGACTAAAATTTCTTGTTAAAATGTCTTAGGATAGATCTTATGATTGGCACTTGCTTGCTTGATGATAGATCACCTCTAGACACTTATCTTTTGATTCTTCTTGATCAAATGTTTCAATGCTATATCCTTCTCTCTATCCTTTGTTCATCTCTAACTAATTCTACAATTCACTCTTACTTCTAAGTCACCTTGAATGCTCTAAAAATTATCTTGTTCACTTCTCCAATTCAATTACTCACTCATAAAGAGTTTAGGGCTTTGTCCTTCTTAAGAAGACTTAGGTGGCTTAGGGTTAGGTATGAATCTATGGCTAAGATTCATCCATATTGCCACTTAAACCTTCCCTTTTTCTAATTGGATGTATGTAATTGCAAAGGGAATCCAAATATAGATTCATCCTTATCTCCAAAAGATCAAAATCTATCCTTAAGTTTGCATAAAAATGGTTTACATAGTTGTTTGTGCCATTACAAACAAGTATGTCACAACTATGTCACTTAGCATATGAAGTCACTGATTCTTGGCATGCACTATATTTTTTGATATGACTCAGCACCAGCACTTCTCGACATCCACTATTTACTCAGCTCCTGAATCACTCAACATGGTTTGTCTGCTCGACACATGAGTGACTCGACACTCATTGCAACTCAACATGGTCTAATATTTAATTGTTGTGCTCAACATGTATTACTAGTTTGGCATGAATTGAGTAAATGGATTAAGTATGTTGACACTCACTTTTCAAAACCAATCTAAGATCAACAATCTCCCCCTTTCACATGAGTGTCAAAAATACTTGAATATAGACAATCAACTTCAATCTTCTCAAGCATAACATATCCATGACTCAACTTATATAAAAAACTTCAAAAATTTCCAAAATTTTGCAATAAGATATATACCTCAAAATTGATAACTCCCTCAAGTTAATGTGTCTTTTTTGTATCCAAAATCTATGCTCCTCTCTGACTTCAATGTGTTTTATACTCTTTCATTGGATATGATTTGTCTTATTGATATCTATATCTATTTGCTGCTTTCTCTCAATAAATGCATATCACCTCAATGATATAACTTTGCTACTAGACTCCCCCTTTGTATATCACCTCTTTTGTTCATTATCCCCCATATCATGTTTCTCATATTATATCTTTTCCTTTCTTTTATTCTCCCCCTATATTATATCTCCCCCATGTTATATTTCTCCCCCTTTTTGACACTTATTTCAAATGGGCTATACATGTATAGTGTGTTTGTCCAAAAAAGATTTATGGACATCCATTATGATTTTGAGGGCTGCATCCCAATTATCACATGCAACATCCAATGACTTGATTTGGATTGCAAGCTTGGTAGCAAGGTGTACTAGACCATCTAGAGTAGAAAGATTGGGTCTTTCTTTAGTAAAGTCTCGACATAACCTAGCTCCTTATGCAGTATCTCCATGTGTGGAATGAGAGATACCTGTATACATGTCAATTTGGCTCTTATGCTAGCCTCATCTATTGTCAATACAACTAATTGAATTTGTGTTTGAAGTAATGTTGTGAAATGCTTCTCACTTTGAGCTGGGTTCTGAGGTAGCTTAGTACCTGATATGGTGAGGTTTCTCTCCAGACTCAAAATATGACTCCTGGTCTCTTGAGTGAAGAGTGTAGGATCACATAACTTTGTGTACAATGAGAATATATTCTCAAGTACCTTCTTCACCTCTTCAACCTTAGTTGCCAATGCAACTTGAGTCAGTGCTATTTCACTAGATATTTTCTCATTCACCTTTCCTTGAAACTTCTTTTCTAACCATTCTAAAAGTTTTGCAGTTGATTCAAGGTCTTCATTATTGATCCTTTCCACTATATCTATTAGTTTTTGTATTAGTAGCTTGGTCTCTTTAGGAGTTGGTAGGCTGAATGAATCTAGAAAGATGTCCTTAATATATTGGACTGCTTTCTTCTACCTATGTTCTCTCCAAAGTATTTCTTGATGCTTTTTCCTTTCTAAGGCTTGTTGCAAAATGCCTATTTGCTCCAATGTCATAGTGTCATAGTCATATTTTGGAATAAAAATTTCTTCATCAAGGCTTATGTCTCCATAGTGAATTACCTTCTCAACCTTTGATGAGCTAGGGCTTGGCACTAAGATTTGTAATGGAATGGCTTCCGTGCTCGACTTTTGAAGAACCTGTATAGAAGGAGTGCTAGATGCTAGTAGGGCTACTAGTGCATGGATGGCTTCCTATTCTTTCACCTTAGGTGTTAATTTATTCTCTTTAGGCTTTCCCTAGTCTATCTCTATGACTTGAATAACACCTTATTCTTGTGCTTTAGGTACAAATGAATCTATTTGTCCTATTTTTTGCTCTTTTGTAATATCTTTCTCTTTTGTTTGCTTCTTTGCAATAGTATCAACTTTAACACTTGTATCAACCTTAGTAGATGGATTTACTATTATTTTAACCAAAGGTTGTACATTAGTAACTAAAGGAATGATAGAAGGTGGTCCTTGTGGATTCACCTTTTCCCTTATGACCTTAGTTATTGCCTTTTGCAATTCTTCTACACTAACCCCAAAATTGGATTTTTACAGAATTTAGCTTGGAGTGTAGATTGGTCTAGAATCTTCTTCAAGGTTTTTGTAGTAAGTGGATTGATTTTCTAAGTTGAAGCATCAAAAAAATCCTTTATAGTTGTAGTCTCAGTTGCTACATTTGTGTCATGAGGAGGACTGAGATTCAACACCTGTGTGTCCTACACACTCTATTCATCTTGTTGCTGCTCAGCTATTGCCTTGTCATCATTTTGATTTTCTGTCTCTCTCCCAACTATATTATCTTTATCATCATCTTTCTTATCATCATATTCTTTTTCATCATCATTATCATCATCCTTGTCATCATGTTTTCCCTCTGCAGGGTTTGCTTCTCCTTGTTTCATAGTGGTCAACCCATAGATAAGTTTTCATATTTGAGTTGATTTCTTGACCACATCTTCAATGTTATTTTGAAGAATGCTGAAGGCTCTATATCTAGGTGTTGTAATCACCTAAAAATGGTCATCTAGACTATTAGCCCCCTTTTCAACATTTTGGCTAAATTAATTTAATCACTTACCTAAGCCAAATTGCTAATAATTAATTTATTTGATTATAACCTATAGTTTGACTATGCTATCCTAAGTTCATTATTTGATTAAAAGAACATGTACCCTTTTAATTAAATAAAAGACCCCATTCTTCTAACCCACTTAAAGTGCACACATAAAGTCCTTTTTCTATTTTGCAATTAAAAGAAAAGGCTTTGTGACTTTTGTCTTATATGACAAGTCAACTTATATTCTATTGGTTGATTTGTGTGTGCACATGGATCACTCCTATTTTTGAATTCCACCGTTGATCATCCACCATCTTCATCTTGATCTCCACCGTCCATACATATTTAAAAGGGAGAGAGCTTTCCCCCTAAATCCATCCTCATTTTGAATATTGTTATGCTGCAGGTTTTCTAACAGGTTTCTTTGGAGCTTTGTGGAGAACTTCTATTTCTTGTCTACATTCTCTCATACCATAGCATTTTAGCTTAGATTCATGTTGCATGTTAGTTTGGCTTCTATTTTGAAATAATCTATCTCACATAGCTTAATATTTGGATTGTAACACTCTCATACATGTTTTAACATAGCTCCATTTTGCATCTTATTCTAACTTAATTTTCATTTGCATTGCATCCTTGAGGAACTCCTTGGGACATTTGCATTCTTGCATCTTATCTTTGAAATCTCCCATTGCATGGTTTACTAGCAAGAAAAGTATCTCTAAGGCTCATCTGAGAGCCCTTGAACTTGAAATACACTCTCTTGCACTTCGTGGATAGGGAGCTCTAAGCCGGCATCCAAGCATTTCGAACTCATGGAATCATTTGGATAGAATGGTTTAGAGTGTGACACATTTCTAGTGTACATTTTTGGCGCCCACCGTGGGGCTTGAATCAAGTTTCTAGCTCCATTTGATTTTATTTTTCATCTCTAGTTTTTTACAGAAGCATATTGGATCTAACCAAATGCTTTTGTAGAATTATCACTTTGGTTTTAAGGCCAACCCATAAGTAGATTGGTTTGAAGGCCAAAAACTTAGTTGGTTTAAAGATTTGATCATATCTTTTAAACCGCTTGGAGTTTGGTTCTGAAATTTTGTTTATAAGTTGAATATGTGCGCAAAATATTTCAGTCCAATTTTAAAAGCATTTTGACTTGATTTTCAAGAGTTATGAGTTTTTCTTTATTTTTCATAAAAAGCTATTTCTAATCGCAAATCAGTGAATTATTCAAAAAAACTTACATTTTCAGAAATTTTTTTCAATTCTAATAGAGATTATTTCTTTGTGTTTTGAATTTTGAAGTTTTATTAAGGATCAAAAACTTGATTTGATAAATTTGGCCTATTTTGACAAAATCAATTTCTAGAGGGCAAATGAGGAAATTTTTTTAAATTTCTTACATTTTTGGAAAGCTCTCTGATTTTTAACAGGGGTCTCTTCTTTTCATTTTTATTTTTGGATAAGAAATCATAGTAAACAAGTCCAATTTTGTTGACTAGGTCAAAATTGAAGAGTAAAAATGAGAGCATTTGTGATTAACTTGCACTTTCTTTGCATGCACTTGGTTGGAAGATAAACTGGATTTTTGAGGCAACTCACCACTTTTTATTGCAGATTTTTATGTTATTTCACACTAAATTTTGGTGCTAACAAGTTGTGATTACAGGTTGCCATCTTTATGAAAAAAAATTGAAACATTGCATAAAAAGAACGCATGTCAAAGCTTCAAATGCACAAGGGCTACTAACAATTGTTTGCAGGGCTGCCCAAAGCATAAAAACCCAAAATTTTTTGCTTTTTTTTTTTTCATGTGTGGCATTGACTAATTTTTCATTTTTCATAGACACATAAAACTTGTGATTGGAGTCTTTTGGTAATAGGAGAGTATGCTCTTCACCCTTGTGGTGAATCAAAAATCTTGACTTGCCATTTGGTTTCAAAAGCAAGGGGTAACTAAATCTTCTTGGCGTGTTTGGGAGAAAACAATTGGAATAAGAGAGTATGCTCTTCACCCTTTTGGTGAACCAGAAATCTTGACTTCTAAAAGTTGATCCACTTTTTATAGTTAGAATCCTTTAGAGGGCCTGCTCTCGGACAACCTAAGAGGAATGACCCAAATGGGGACAAGCCGATTACCTGGCTCTTCTAACCCACTATAAACTCAAGGCTACCAAGGACACAAAACTTTGGTAGACATAGTGTTTTTCTTTGCCTAGTGTGATCGCTTATGGGATTTCGACCATAGGGAGATCATTAGGCAAGAATGCTTAAGGTACTCTTTTGATCGCGAGATCGGTTACTCATCACAAGGTGAGGTGTCCCGTAATTGGGAGCAAGAGGAACACTATGAAAAGAAGCCCTATCTAAACACCCTAAGTTAGTAACTACCCTTTTTAGCCGCTCAACTTCTTGGTGCAAGGATTGATCCTAGTGGACTACCCGGATCACCCCAAGATTTACACTCACCATATGTGTTCCCTTGGTTATGCTAATGGCATTTCCATGACAAAGCCAATATCTCTTGTGGGCAACCACTTGGTGTGAGGTGAAGGAGCATCAAGCATGGGCCAAGTTGTTGAGTAATGAGCCATGTCCTTTAGGTAGATATTTCTTGATGTGTTCTCGAATGTGCTAGACCTGAGAAATCTTTGGAATATACACATGATGATAGTTATACGACTTTCTTTTAAGACCTCACATATGCTTGTATCATGCAAGGTTGCTTTGTCTCTTGCTTGATTGTTTGAAGACTACTCCATGTGTCACTATCTTGCTTGGAAAGAAATTTCTTTTGAACATCAAACTTGCTACGCTATCAACTATTGTCAAACTTTGTCAACCAAGTCAAAGCATGAAGTCTTAACATTTTTCTTGTGTTGCTTCCTAAGGGGAGTCTCATCATTTAACTTTGATTTGCTATGTCTCTAGTTCTTGAACATGCTTAAAGTGAATTTTTGGTCTTAGTGCTCTTGGTCTTTTTGTCTTCATGGTCTATGTTTGCTTGCTAGTTGTCCTTTTGCTGAAATGGTTTCTTTGATTTCTTGACTACACTCTTGGGTTGGAGAGTTGTTCACTTGTCACCCTGCTTGCTCTATCTATTTGGCTATTTGGGCATCTTGCCTAGCTATTGACTTGAGTCATTCATGTCGTAAGTTTCTTGGACATATTGTTTGACAAGTCACTTTAATCTCTCTCTACTATCTTGGAAAGTGAACACTCTACCTCCTATAGTTTCAACATCAAGTTATTTTCTAGACTATTTTATGCTTGGCTTTGCATCTAAAACTATGGGATCTAAACCTTGTGCTACCAAACTTCAACCGAATCTAGATGATCATGATATCCTCCATGTCACTAAAGAGTTTCAAGATCTATATGCACAATACAAAGAACTAGAAGAGAAAAATGATCTTTCTTACCTTCATCTCTCTAAGCGCATGACAGAAATGAAGTCTAAACTTGAGAAAAGGTTGGAGGAGAAGATTGCATTATTACATGAATCTTCTTTAAGGTCTTTACATGCATGTGAGTCACCTTCTTTGAGGTCATCCTCTTCTTCTAGGTCTACATACTCTACTTCAAGACATCAAATGTCTTCATCTTCTAGATCTAAAGACCTCTTTAGAGAACAAGCAAGTGATACCTCCTTTGAGCGTATGCCAAAATCTCATGATGGACCTATCTTTGACCAAGATAATAATGAAGACATGGATGCATTCTATTCACTTGAGATACAACCAAAGGACTGCAGACATAATTCTAATAGAACTTTTGCTCCCTTAGAAGATTCTTATGATGACACATTGCAAAAACTTCTTGGCAATAAGATCATCCTGTTACCTAAGTCTAGCTCATATGGAAACCCATTCTTGGAAATCTATTGTGCTTATCATCAACATAATGAGCATAGTACTTCAAATTGCATTGAGCTAAAATATAAAATCCAAGATCTTATTGATAATGGAATTATTGATACCTCTAATTATTCATGTGATGAGGATACTTCTCTTGAGCAAGATTACATTAATGAACCTATGTCTAGTAGTGGCTCTATTACATATTCCACTTCTTCCAACACTCATGCACCTCCCCACACTTCAAAACTTTCCAAAATGCCTCTATCAAATAAAGAACCTAATGCTTTCCACATTGATTACATGTATCCTCAAGGGCTACCTCTAAAAGAAACTCAAGCTAACCTTCACTTGGCTGGAAACTTTTTCCATGCTACTAATCCTAAACATCCTCAACCTTCATGCACTACTATGCCTAATCCAAGCACTACTCCATTCACTCTTCATTCTCCCTTGTCCTTAGAAGTGGCTCCATGTCAAGAGGACTCTGAAAAAGAAAAAGCTATAAATGTCAAGAAAGATCAAGATCAAGCACCCATTCATCTCTTTCAAGATTTTTCCCCTCCATATCCTATATCTTGTCCACCCCCCAAGTATGATGAAGATACCACTTCCATTATCTCCCTTGAGCTTACTGAAAATTATGAGAAAAGTTCTCTTCATATGCTATCCAAAGCTACTTTTCAAGATCAAAGCATCCCCTCATGTTCTACTGATCCACATCCACTTCAAAATTGTGCTCAAGCTTCAAGTGCTTCTATTAAAAATGTTGTTCCTATCAAAGGTACTCATGAGTCTATTGATGGCTTTGACCATGTTGCTCACTCTAAAGATGTTGATATCCCTTTCCACTATCCCTCTGCATCTTCTAAATCTATCCTTGGTCCATATCCATCTAAGCTAAAGCATTCAAACCTTCCATCCATATTGGGGCCTTACGTTCCTCCATCTCCTACATTCACTCCTAGCTCATTCCCTAGCTCTCCCATCATACCTCAAGATCAAAAAAGACACTCATCCTTGATTACTTTTCACCCATCTATACATCTAAACTAGTCATATCATCCTTATTCATCCACAAATCCCAATTCCTTTGGAAGTGAGAATAAACATAAGAATCCATTGAAAAAGAAAGATCACTATGTCCCATCTAATTGACATGTGAATGCTAAGAAAGAGAATGCACAAAAGAGACCACAAAGGTCCACTACTCAAAGAGCTAAACCAAAGAAAATATGGGTTCCTAAATCCATCATTATACAAATGCACTCTCAACCACCCAAAGAATGAGGAAAATCTAAAGCTATGTGGATTCCCAAGTCTCTTTTAAAAGACTTGAATATTGAAAATATTTCAAAGTTGACATTCAAGCTTCCAAAGGCTTCCATTCCATCTTCTTCGAAAACTCTTTCTAAAAATATTCCAAAGCCTTCCACTCCACTTTTTTCCAAATCTCTTCTACCACCTCATACATCTAAACCTCAAGCTACTTCATCCATGATTCCTCCATCATTCCAATACCCTTCAAGGTGTGTGTCAATGTTGATCTTGTATAATATTTCAACTACCCTCATGAAATCCTCTAAAGCTTACACTAACTTTCTATAAATGAACTATTATCCTCCATATACTCTTCCTACTACCATTTCCCTTGCATCACCCTATCAACATCTTTGAGCATACCTTTCTATGGTCTTGGCTTATCATGACTTATCTTTCCTATAGGAGCACTATTTACATTCAAAAAGCTTGAGCTCTTTCTAAAAATTCAAAAAAAAAAAAATTGAAAAAAAAGAGAAGAAAATGTGCCTTGGTGAAAACTACTTCTTGTGGCACCTTGGTAGCAAAAGTAAAGAGAAATAAATCCATCCTATGGTGAAAACTACTTCTTGTGGCACCTTGGGTAAGTACCATGATGAAAACCTAGCAAATAGGCATCATGCGTAATTCTTCCATCATCCATCTATCCCCTCTTCTCTCTTTGATCTTGACAATGTTGAGCTATCTTTGCATATTGGCTATCTTATCCACCAGATTTTCTATTGTGCTCTCCCATTCACTCATAGCCTCTATCTTGAGCTTTATTCTTATTTCTCTATCCCATTTCTATACTATCTAGTTGACCCCTTGGTCTTGATCATAATATATAAAACATGTTTCTCATAGGCCTCTTGACATGTCTACTCTCTTGGATTACACGCTTTCATGCTATCTTACTCATTGGCTTCCATCACTTATCTTATATGCTATCACACTTTTTGGCTTCATTGATTATCCTACATGCTATCTTTCTCATTACTTCCATTGCTTATCCAAAATATGCTTCATATGACTATTTCACCTCTTTCCCTAGCTTGGGTACTCTTGAGGAGTTAGTTCTTGAGGATCACTTTCACTTGCTTCACATTCCTTCTTATGCATCTTTGCTTATCCATTGGCTTGTTTTTCCATCATATCCTACACCTTGCTAGACATTGGGAGAAAATGATGTGATCTTGCTTGAGAACTAGTGATCTCTAAATTATTCTAAAAAATTCCAAAAATCATATATGATGCTGAAAAAATCCTAAAAATAAAAAAAAAATGTCCTGAAAAAATGATCATCTTAGTGAAAACCTCGCAATAGGCACTTTGATGTATCACCAAAAAAATCAAAAATACAAAAATACAAACAAATTTGAAAAAAGTCCTGAAAAAATCTGTCAAGTGGTGAAAATTTGGAAACAGGTGCTACTTGAGACCCTTGCACCTCTATCTATCAGTCTCAATCACCTATTTTGCTACACATTTCCTAGCTTGGAATTGTTTCTTGTCCTCGTCTTGGGGGCACAACTGCTTTTAGCCTATTGAGGTATTCTTGTGCATTAGGGTTTCTTGGACAACTCACAAAATAGTGTTTCTCAACACTTCCCCCACTTTGACATCAAGTGTTTTTCAACACTTTTCAGATAGTTTACCTACAGTCTTCGATGCTGCGATATTTTTTTCACTATTAGGATCAAGTCTTGAAGAAATGGCCAAGTGACTTACACACATGCACTTTAATACTTAAACGACTGAGCTATGCTGATCTTTATCTACTTTGTGTGATGTCTATGATGATTTCTTTACTATATGTTCCATCCCTAATAGTCTTTCAAGGATGTCATTGACTAGAAGAATGGGGGCACGGGGCATGTTTTCTTGATTTCTGCTTGTGGGCATACTTTGTTTGTCTATAGTGTTGTAAAAATTTGTGCTTGTCCTATTCAACACTTTGACATATAAATGTATCATCCTTGACTGTTTTGCAAGACCACATTGAGGGGTTATCTTGGCACTTATGCCTTGGTACAAGTATGATCTTGCTAAATTAAACTTAGGGAATCTAATTGCGTAGTTATCTTGACTTACATGTCTCTGATGCTTAGATTGGATTTCCACATACCTATCTAATATTGATCATATTCATATCCTCATAGTTATACTAGTGATGGTTGTATGATCTCATGATGTCCCTAATAAATGCTCAATGATGAAATTAAGAGTCTAAATGTTATGCACTTCTTGCTGGTAAACCACTTTTCATATTAGCTTGCATTTTAGGTTCATTTTCTAGCTTAGTCTTGCATTCTTGCATATGGGAAGAGCTCTCTCTTCATCTTTTCACAGACATATCAGCTAACTCTTTTCATATATTTCTTTACTTTCTTCTTGTTCATGTCTTTTCACCTTCTTAATCTTTTTCTTCATCTCTTTTTTATCTTATCATCACATTATATAAAGTTTTGACCTATTAAATAATTTCAACATCCTAGATTCATTTTCAAGATCGAAATCCAAATTTGAGTTCATCTTGATGGTGAAAATTGTCTTTTAAAATTCTACTTTCTTCTAAGTGTTAGCTGACCCTTTGAGGTCTAATCTTCAAATCATCACTGGGGCATCTTCATTTCTTCATGTCTTCATCATTTTGATACTTCATATCTACTTCAATTCACTGTTTCATGTCTAAAATCACCTTTCTACTCGTTTCGACCTAATTTTTATGCTATATCCTTCAAGGTCAACTCTAGTCAAACTGGGGCATTTTATCAATTTTTTTATAGTCATTCTTGGGCTCTAATCATCTATCTGTCATCTTAGACATTGCTAAATTCTCAATTTTCTCATATCTAGCTTGTTTTTATGTCCCCTTACCTCATTTCGATTTCGATCCCGAGGGGGCAAAAATACTCTATTGCTGATTGTTACAACTATCTATTTCTTAAGAGCATTTGTTTGACCTTATTGCTTGTTCTCGATCTATCTACTTTGCTAAGTGTTAGCATTCTTCTTAAATTTTGACATCATCTTTTCCTAGTGTTCAGTACTACCACTATCAGGCTGCACATTTAGGACTTCCTATCTTTTTCTACATTTCGTTCTTCAAAATCAAATATCTATATCTATCACCACCTACTTGGCTTTCTATTTTCTTTGACATAATGTGTTCCCAGATCGATCACACATTAGTCAAAGAGGGGCAAATATAATCACCTAAAAATGGTCATCTAGACTATTAGCCCCCTTTTCAACATTTTGGCTAAATTAATTTAATCACTTACCTAAGCCAAATTGCTAATAATCAATTTATTTGATTATAACCTATAATTTGACTATGCTATCCTAAGTTCATTATTTGATTAAAAGAACATGTCCCCTTTTAATTAAATAAAAGACCCCATTCTTCTAACCCACTTAAAGTGCACACATAAAGTCCTTTTTCTATTTTGCAATTAAAAGAAAAGGCTTTGTTTCTTTTGTCTTATATGACAAGTCAACTTATATTCTATTGGTTGATTTGTGTGTGCACATGAATCACTCCTATTTTCGAATTCCACCATTGATCATTCACCATCTTCATCTTGATCTCCACCGTCCATACATCTTTAAAAGGGAGAGAGCTTTCCCCCTTAATCCATCCTCATTTTGAATATTGTTATGCTGCAAGTTTTCTAACAAGTTTCTTTGGAGCTTTGTGGAGAACTTCTATTTCTTGTCTACATTCTCTCATACCATAGCATTTTAGCTTAGATTCATGTTGCCTGTTAGTTTAGCTTCTATTTTGCAATAATCTATCTCACATAGCTTAATATTTGGATTGTAACACTCTCATACATGTTTTAACATAGCTCCATTTTGCATCTCATTCTAACTTAATTTTCATTTGCATTGCATCCTTGAGGAACTCCTTGGGACATTTGCATTCTTGCATCTTATCTTTGGAACCTCCCATTGCATGGTTTAGTAGCAAGAAGAGCATCTCTAAGGCTCATCTGAGAGCCCTTGAACTTGAAATACACTCTCTTGCACTTCATGGATAGGGAGCTCTAAGCCGGCATCCAAGAATTTCGAACTCATGGAATCATTTGGATAGAATGGTTTAGAGTGTGACACATTTCTAGTGTACATTTTTTGCGCCCACCGTGGGGCTTGAATCAAGTTTCTAGCTCCATTTGCTTTTATTTTTCATCTCTGATTTTTTACAGCAGCATATTGGATCTAACCAAATGCTTTTGTAGAATTATCACTTTGGTTTTAAGGCCAACCCATAAGTAGATTGGTTTGAAGGCCAAAAACTTTGTTGGTCTAAAGATTTGATCATATCTTTTAGCCAAAAAATTAGTTGGTTTAAAGATTTGATCATATCTTTTAGCCAATTTTTGCATCCCCTTACCTCATTTCAATTTTGATCCCGAGGGGGTAGAAATACTCTATCACTGCTTAGGAGCATTTGTTTGATCTTCTCACTTGCTCTCACTCTATCTACTTTTCTAAGTGTTAGTATTCTTCTTGAATTCTGACATCATCTCTTCCTAGTGTTCAGTACTACTACTATCAGGCTATGCATTTAGGACTTGCTATCTATTTTTGCATTTCACTCTTCGAAATTAGACATCTATATCTATCATCGCCTACTTGGCTTTGATTTTCTTTGACATAATGTGTTCCCAGATCGATCACGCATTAGTCAAAGAGGGGCAAATGTAATCACCTAAAAATGGTCATCTAGACTATTAGCCCCCTTTTCAACATTTTGGCTAAATTAATTTAATCACTTACCTAAGCCAAATTGCTAATAATCAATTTATTTGATTATAACCTATAGTTTGACTATGCTATCCTAAGTTCATTATTTTATTAAAAGAACATGTCCCCTTTTAATTAAATAAAAGACCCCATTCTTCTAACCCACTTAAAGTGCACACATAAAGTCTTTTTTCTATTTTGCAATTAAAAGAAAAGACTTTGTGAATTTTGTTTTATATGACAAGTCAACTTATATTCTATTGGTTGACTTGTGTGTGCACATGGATCACTCCTCTTTTTGAATTCCACCGTTGATCATCCACCATCTTCATCTTGATCTCTACTGTCCATACATCTTTAAAAGGGAGAGAGCTTTCCTCCTCAATCGATCCATCTTTTGAATATCGTCATGCTGTAGGTTTTCTAACAGGTTTCTTTGGAGCTTTGTGGAGAACTTCTATTTCTTGTCTACATTCTCTCATTCATGGCATCATGGCATTCTAGCTTAGCTTAGCTTTCATTTTTACATGTAGCTCAATCTCACATAGCTTAATAATGGTATTGTAACACTCTCATACATGTTTTAGCATAGCTCCACTTTGCATCTCATTCTAGCTTAATTTTCATTTGCATTGCATCCTTGAGGAACTCCTTGGGACATTTGCATTCTTGCATCTTGTCTTTGGAACCTCCCATTGCATGGTTTAATAGCAAGAAGAGTATCTCTAAGACTCATCTGAGAGCCTTCTTATTCTTAAAATATACTCTCTTGCACTCCATGGATAGGGAGCTCTAAGCTGGCATCCGAACATTTCGAACTGATGGAATTGTTTGGATAGAAGGGTTTAGAGTGGGACACTTTCGAGTGTATAGGTGTAAACCTAATTTTATATCTCTTGATAGCCACAACAATTTTTTCCTTTGTCAACTCTGGCATTACTTGGGCTAATTTTGTTTCCCTGATCTATTTTTCTAAATTTAGACAATAATGCCATTTTTGCTCAACAATATCATATAAACCTTTTGGTATGAGTTGGAAAATTCTAGTGGAGTGTTCTTAAACTTTGACATCAAGGCATATAATACATCTTCCACTTGGTTTTTCTGTTCTTTTCCCAATTTATCAAAATCAATATGTTTCAAACTAGATAAATTTGCATTACTTTTGATATTTTCACATAAATTTTCAAGATCAGACTGAGGATTATGACTTACCAGTTTAAATTGGTTATTTTCATTTAATTCTATCCTCTCTTTATCAAAATTTAGTTGTGCCACATACTTTCTTCTTTGTTTCTTCCACTTGGCCTCATTGATCTATTATCTTTGTCCTTTCCTTGGCCTTCTGAGTTGTAGCATGTGTGTTGGCTCTAGTGGTAGGAGCAGTGGACTTGGCTAGGCTAGGTTTGATAATCTTCTTTTCTCTTGCCACTAGCTATGCCTTAGCCTTCCTCTTCTTTGGCTCAGTAAGAGTAGCTTCTTCTCCTTTAACATCTTCAATTTCCTCCTTGACCTTATCTTCTCCCATGCCTTGGGTTAATGCAAGAGGTGCTTGAGTTTTTGTTTCTTCTTCCTCTTCATCCTCTTCTTCTTCTTCTTCTTTTTCCTTGACACCTTCTCCAAATTTGGCTTTTGATTTCTTCACTATCTTATCTTTCTTCTTAATGGCTGATGCAATTTTCAACTACATGGCAATATTTGAATTTACCATCTCATAGTTGCCAAATATCTTTGCACTTTTATCTATTTCCTCTTCTAGTAGTATAGTGATGGTTGCTGAAGCTTCATCAATATTAATTTCATACCCAAGTGGTCTTAACCATCTTATCCTTGGTGTGGCAACTTGTACAAAAGTGTAATCAACATCAACAACAAAACATATGTCATTATAGTGTTTTTCAACCAAAGAAATAGGTATCCTCATTCTTTCCTTCATTGATTTCTTAAAATCTTCAAAGTAACTTTTCATCAAGGTTTCAAAGTTTTCTCCCATCTACTCAATGTATTCATTGATCTACACCACAACTGATCTATTGGTATTCCATCCTACATTACCAAAAGAGGGAAATGTATTTTGTACATAAAAGAAAATGAAACTAGTATTGAGCCAAAATTGAATTGTGCACTCCTTGTTTTCCTAATAGCTCCAAGGTTCTCCATTAGTTGTAATTGTAGTTCTACCAGATCATATGTATAATCTTTCTTTACAATCTTGTAGCCAACATCCATAGCTATACACAATACACTATTCATTCTACTAGATTGATAGAATTTATGTGAGATTACCCTTACAACAAAGTTCAACAATGGATCAACAATAGTATCTATTGTCATGCCTCTCTTATTCCATTTTTCTCTAATGTTCGTCTCAATTACTTCCTTGGAATCAATTTTGAGTCTCTTTAGCTGATCTAGGGTTGGGTAGCTAGTAACCATATGAGTTATTCTTTTGGTGATCTTGATAGGTCCTCCCTCTAGCCATAAAGAACCATTGTGAATTCAACTTAGCACAATTCGTATCCACTCAGTTTTAAATGCATTCAAAAAATCTAGGGCTTGTGTCAAATCCTTTTTCTCAAAAATTTTGTATTCCTCCTTTAAAACACCATTCTCACACAATCTATTATATGCATCTCTTATCTCCATGTCTATTATACCTCCTATCTTGCAATTGTAGCACTTCCTCACATCTTGCACCATAATTACGTTTGGCGGGATCATTGACAATGTGCCAGAAGGATCTTGTTTATATGTGATGTAAAGAATAACTTTAAATATGAGTTGCTTGACTTCATTACTGACAAGCTAAACATTCAAAACATCCTTCCCTTCAACATTTTTGAACTAGATGCCATTCTGTCAATCTAGGGTTTATGCAAAATTAAACTACATAGCTTGGCTTATGATAAATACCTTGTGAAATATAATTAACCAGTGTGAGATCATTGTTAAAATATTTGCAAATGTTTTGAATAGGTTTTTGAATCACCTTCTTCTTTGCTTTGTCTTTCTCAAATTTGAAATGATGAATAATGAGCAAAAATCAATAATATACCCTTTGAAAACCTTGCATTTAATGTAGAGTGCTTACATAGCTATAAGCTCGACATCAAGCAATTTTAGGATCACTTGGCATCCATTGATATTTCCATCACTTGGTAGCTACTACGAGTTTGGCATCAACTAGCCAAACTTCTAGCTCGACATCAACTAGCATTCCACTTGACATACATAGTAAACATTTCATGCTCGAAAACAACATGAAAAACTTAAAGATTTAGCTTGAATTTTAGCAACATCTTGCATCTTTATTCATGCTAATGTAGTCTTTTCAGTACTATCTCCTTTGGAATTGATGTATGATATAACACTTGAATATCAATCCCACATACCTCTTGATTGCCTAGTTTGAAGAGGTGTGATCACTTTACCCATTGGCTGAAGTGATGAAATGTCCCTTTTCTGATTTTGTATGATATTTCCAATCTTTAATCAGATCTTTAAGATCAAACAACTAATATCACAAAGATCCTCCAAATTTCTCAAGAAACCCCAAATCGGGTATGCCAGAAATGGTGCCAAAAGCTTCACAGCTTCACCTATTATTAATAAATCTGAAAATGGCCATTTTTACAGATTTTTCAGCAGCATAACAGCCTAAAAAATGAAATTTCCAGATCTATATAGCCTTTACACAATAGCTCACAAATGTAGGACAAAAACTATGCTCATCGGGCTCCCGAAATTAACACAAAAATGCTCGGAAACACCACAAAAACACTAATAAACTATCTCAGAAGTTTAATCAAGTTCCAATACATATATTCAGCTCTATTTTAACAGCTTAAAGTCTGAAATACAGCAGCAACCAAAACTGATATGAAATGCTCAACTGAAAACACCAAACTCATGCAAAAAACACACCCAAAAATCCACAAATCTACACTGTTCAGCACAAAGACAAACTCTGTATGAGCATGCACATGGAATGGATTCAAACTCCCATCCTTAGCCTTCCTATAAACCTACAAACTCTCATTCTTGGGTCTCTCTGGAAACCTGCAAACTCCCGTTCTTGGGTCTCCTTCTCCACAGGTTTGGCAGCCTCTGAAGAATAACAAGAATGAGCAAAAATCAAGTTCTCCTCCCTACCCAAAATGCCTCCAAACCCCTTAAAAGAGGCCATAACTGTAACTCACATCCAAGAGAGGTTAATGAAACATATTTTAATAATAATTTCATTTATTAGTCCAATGGTTTCCAAAGATTAACCCCCCTTTTTCCGAAACTTCACTTTCTTGGGCCTGCCTATCTTAGCAAAGATTATTATTTTTTATTATTTGAAAAGGGGACATGACAAGTGATACCTTCTCCATTTGATGTGTTGCACTCATCTTTCTTTTTCCATGTCTTGTTAATCTCATCTTTGATGTGTTCAACATCTGCCTTGCCTTTTCCTTTATGAAATTCACAAATTGGTGCCTTTGACCTAGTTAGACAATGCTTACTAATGTGACCAGTCTTCAAATAATAAAAACATGTGGTTTGACTCAACCACCTTTTGTAGTTACCACTAAAGTGTATCCTAATACAATTCTCAAGAATATGTCCATATCCTTGACAATAATGATAGCTATATATTGCATTATAATCCCAATTATAAAAGTTTTTGTTGTTTCTTACCTTTGTTGGCTTGTTTGATGAACACATGGATTTGGATCTACATTCAAAAGCTCTATGTCCATACTTCTGACAGTTGTAGCAATATCCTTCAAATATTTGTTTATGCATGGTCCTAGTTCTGCATTCATGTGCTTGATGACCTTGCTTGTTGCACTTATGACAATGAGTCATGTTCTTAGGCTTGAAATTTTGATTTGTATTCTTGCTCCTACACATATTAGTAGTATTTCCTTTCTACCACAATTATGACAAGTAGGTTTGAAGTTCTTACCTTTGATGTTCCTTTCTTTAGCATCTTTGGATGATTCTCCTTCTTTAGTGCTTGTGTAACCCAATCCTAATGTATCATTGTTGGATTTAGGGGATCTCAATAATTGATCAAGGTATTTGATGGTTTCATTTGGCTGGTTGAAATTCTTAGCAAATTCCTATGCTCTTTTCAGGTCACTCTAAAATTGTTCATTTTGTAACTTCAGTGTAGTTATCTCAATGTTCTTGACATTCAATTCATGGTTGGCATTCACCATTTGACTTAGAGTATCCAATTGCATGTTGAAAATCTTGGTTAGTTCTATTGGCTTCTCTTCTAGTCTATTAGCCAAAATTCTTTTTTCTTCTTCAATCATGGCTCTATCTTCCGTGTATTTCTTCTTTTGTTCAACCACTTCACATACTAGTATAGCTTGTGATTCTTTCTCTAACTTGAGATTTCTGATTTCCTCAGTTTTGATTCCATTCCTTTCCATTAGATCTATAACCATTGCATCAAATTCATTTGAATCTCCATCTACAAATAGCTTAGTAGTGTTTATCTCTTTATATTTTGTGTCATTCTCTATAATACCAATTTCTTTCCTTCTCTTCAAGGATTTCTTTAGTTCCTCTCTTGCCTCATTTAGTTGATGTAGTATGAGATGTATTTCAATCTCCTAGTTTTCAATAGTCTTTCCCAACTTGTAGACTTCCATTTCGAGATCTTTTCTCAAAGCTACAAAGCTTCTCTTTCAGAGAACAAAGCTCTAATACCAATTGTTGGAATTACAAGTGGAAAGAGTAAAATTTTTAGTGCATGGACGGGTGGTGGAGGTGGGAGTGGGGGTGGGGGGGGTTGAATCAATTTTTTAAACTTGGACCCATAAAAATTTCACCATTCATTTATCATATACATTCAATATGTAAACTTAAATAACATGTAAAGCATACACATCTAAATCATGTAAACATGTAAGCATTCACGCACATAACACCAAATATGATTACACTACTTGCATATGCTACTCACAAAGGTTTTAAAGTCTACCAAATGGATGTAAAGTTTTCTTTTCTGAATGTAATACTAGAAGAGGAAGTCTACATAGAATAGCCAGAGGGATTTGTTGATGACAACAAAAAAGATATGGTTTGTAAATTGCATAAAGAACTCTATGGTTTGAAGCAAGTGCCTAGAGCATGGTATGGGAGACTACACAAATATCTTGTGAAGATATAATTTGAGAGAACAGATGATAACAACAACCTATATATCAAGGCAGAAAAAGGTAAAGATATTTTGATATCTGAAATCTTTGTTGATGATATAATATTTGGAGGAAAAGATGCCCTATGCAAAGAGTTTTCTAATCAAATGAAACATGAGTTTGAGATGTCAATGTTTGGAGAAATCAAATTCTTTTTTGGATTGCAAGTACATCAACTGCAGCATGGCATATATGTGACCCAATCAAAATATATCAAGGAGATACTCAAGACATTTGGTTTAGAAGATTCAAAACTAGTTAGTACACCAATGGTAATAGGAAATAAATTATCCAAGAATGATGAGTTAGCTGAAGTAAATTAGACAATGTATAGATCAATGATTGGAAAGTTACAGCATGTTGTGCATGGTAGACCAAAAATTGCACTAGCTGTTGGAATAGTGGCAAGAATTTTTTTAAATCCAAGAGAAAATCATCTGATGGTAGTAAAAAGAATATTGAGGTACCTAAAAGAAAAAAATGACTTTGGATTATACTACAAGAGGAGTGATAAGTTTGAGTTAAAAGCCTACATAGACACAGAGTAGGGAGCTAATATTGATGATAGAAAAATAACCAATGGAGCAGCACTCTTCTTAGGTAAAATATTAGTCACTTGGACTAGCAAAAAGAAAAGTTGTACCTCATAGTCCATAGCAAAAGTTGAGTATGTTGCTACTGCTATTAACTACACCAATATTGTATGGATCAAACATTTGCTACAAGACATGAATAAAGGAAGAAATAACTGAACCTGTGATACTCTATTGTGATAACACAAGTACCGTTAACATATCAAAGAATCATATGATGGATGCCAAAACAAAGCACATTGCAATTAAGTATCACTATGTAAGAGAATTGGTGGAAGACAAGAAAGTAAGGATGGAATATGTTAGCTCAAAGGAACAAATTGCTGACATCTTCATAAAAGCACTACCTAAAGATGCATTTGAGTATCTTAGAGGTAAGTTAGGGGTGATACCCCTATCCAAAGATGTTTGAGCAACAACAAGATTTCTTGCATCAAATGAGTTGAATGATGAAATGTTATAAATTGATGCACATGATACTTACTTTAGGATTTTGCTTGAAGTAATCAAAATACTAAAATTCCAAACAAGTCACAAGCAAGGTGATAGAGGGATAAATTGGAGTGCCTGCAAATGCTACACTTGCAAGTTAAGATGCTGAAATAGTATGTCTTTGGAATTGTTGTCAAAGAGAGAGAAATAGAAGAAACTGATCAACTCTATAGAATCAAAGGGAGAAGTAGCTGATACCAGAATATAAAAAAATGATCAATGCATATAGAGGAAGAAAAAAAATAACAAAAGGGAGAAATAGTAGTTAAGAAGAGAAAATATGATGAAAGTGGTAAGCTATAGAAAAGAGAGATTCATGCAAGAACTGATCAGACATGTAGAAGGAGAAGAAATAGCAAAAAGGAAACATCAACTAAGAGGGAGAAATAGAAGCAAAGAAATTAGGATAGCATATCAGAGAGGGAGATGTGAAAGCTGATGAAAATAGAAATGGTAACAAAATTTCTTTTTGGCATTTGATTTACTATTTTAACCTAGTTATCATTTTGATAACTTGGTTGATTAGTTTGGTTTGCCATCAATGCCAAAGAGGGAGATTGTTAGAAATCTAATTGAAAAGATCATTTTTGAAGAAGGAAGATTGTTTGCAAAGGGGAGATTGTTGATAAAGAATGTTTTCAATCATTTTTTTGTCACTGATGTCAAACCTGCTACTTTTTTTGAATGAAAATTGCTTATAAGATCCAAGTACTATCACTTAGTTGATTGATGAAGAGGATTTAATCAACAAGATGTAAGAAAAGTACCTATGATAAAGGTTGAGTTATGGTTTTGTAATGAAGTGCAAGGATCAGTTAAGACAATGGTGAAATGATGTATTGATAATACACTGGAAGATACAGAGGTTGGCCACACTTAGAAACCTTAGAAGAATAAGTTGTAACAAGGCTATCTGCAAAGCTTGACTAAGTTCATTAGTGAGTGCTGAGCAAGCTAGTTCATGCCGAGAAAATTTTTAGTTAGTACTAAGCAAAAGAAAAATCTAGTGTGTGTCAAGTGATACATAGGGAGCCGAGCAAGTTTAGGAGTTGAGCAAGTAATAGGTACTTAGCATAAAAAAATTGTGTGGATGATGAGTGAATCCATAGTAGGTGCCAAGCATCAGTAAAATATAGTAGGTGCCAAGTAACTTAGTATGTGTGAGCACCAAAATTTCAAAAGTGCTGAGCTATTGTATTTTTTAAAAAGTCAAAGATTCTCCAAATCTGAGCCAACAAGTTTGTTACCTTGAATTTTGTGAACTAGATGGAGGATAAGGATGATGAGTTGGTAACATAGAATTTTAGGTAAACCATTTTTGGGTGAATTTAGGAGTATTCTTCATGATGTTTCTAGAAGGAACAAGATATGGGGTAGATTCATTGAATCCTACTTATCCATTCAATTTGAAATTAAAAGTGGGAAGATTCCAGATGGAAAAATATTCTAGACTTCTATTTAAGGAGTCACAGGCCAAGAAGCAAGTGTGGCTAGGGTGCCAAGTTGCAAAGTTGTTGAAGTATATCAAGGAGAAGGCATTGAAAAAGAAGAACAGAGCATAGAGGCTTTTCTTTGATAAGTGATGATATAAGAAATTGCACTAGTACATTGAGCATGGAGACTCAATGAGACAAAGCTTGAAAGGAGAACAAGTTGCCAAAGCTGTAGAGACTGAAAGTTAGGCAATATTGTGAGCTAAACAGAGAATTGAAATCTATAAGTTAAGTTGTGAGTTGTATTAGGTCAAAATCCCTTGTTGTTACTCTCTAACAATTTTATCAATTAGGGTAAAATCCTATGGACTTAGGTTGGTTTAATAGCTATTTGTAAATCCTTTAATAGGGTAGCATTCCAAGTGAATGTGGCATGCCTTTTACAGGGCATTAATTAAGAAGAGTGAGAATTGAGTAGCATGTTACTGGTGGTTTTTCCCAAATTGGGTTTCCACGTAAATCACTGTGTTATGTGTTGATCTTTCATGTCTTATTCTTGCATGTTGATTTTCAGTAGCTTGCTAAGTAGGAAAGTTTAAGCTTGGATGTATGAACAGTTTAATGGGTTCACTTTACTTAGTGAAAAAGTTTGATTAGGATATTTGGACCTTGAATAATTGACTCACCCCCCCCCTAAGTTATTCTAAAGAATTTCTAACAAATATATATACAATTTATTGCTAATAATATATATTATATTTTATCATTAATTATATTAGGTTTATACTATTAATAAATAGTTAAAAACACACATAAGGTTTCACATATTATATTAAACATGTTCAAAATAAAAATATTTCAAAGCTAGATGATTAGCAACATTCTTCAAAAAGTGTGTATTAATCTAAACATCCCACACATGATCTTTTTGATTGGGATATTGATGCTATAAAGAATATGTCATGTCAAACAAAATAAATATTTGATCTAACCTCCTTCTCACTACAAAAATGATGTAAAACATCTTTTTCATCCATTCGGATATGACACTTCATCATATAAAGATCTCATTGCTCACTTTCCCATGATGATACCATATACACTATTATAAGATAATAATCCAATTTCTCACACTCTCACTCATAAGCCATTAAGTCTACAAACATGAAACCATTGTAGATAGAAACTTGAAACCACACATGATATCTTATGCTGAAAAGAAACTATCATTCTTATCACAATATTGCACAATTGGTATCATCATATTGGCTGGTTTGAGCAACATGACCTCTATTTTTTTCACTTGTTTTTAGGGGATATGACATAATTTTAATGAAAAAAAACTAGTTTTCCTATCACAATTCTTCCTAATTAGTTTATCATCATATTGGATAGTTTGAGTAATGAAACCTCTTTTTTTTTTATAACTCAGTTTGAGGGGAGATGACATGTGAGGGTATCACTAGAATAAAATTGCCACTATATTCACTAGGTAATTTGAAAAATTAATTGAGGCCATCAAGGAGGTCAAGAAATGACTATCTAGAAATGAACATCAAAAGATGGGTTATTTCGGATTATCTCAAATTTTCTATTGAATCAACACAATCCATAGAAGAAATCATATGATTGGGAGAATGATTTGTAAGAGAAAAATATAGATTGGACCTCTAAATGGTTGTTAATGTTTATTGGACTATTTAGCAAGAAGTTCTTTTGGTGATTGGAATGGAATATAGAGCACCATCAAGACCTGTAAACTTCCAAGAGACATGAGAAGTATTATAATTGAAGAACTTGAAAGTTGTTGTTGGGACAAGAGGATATTATGGTCACATTGGTTTGGAGATCAAGGCTGATACCATCAAGAATATTGAAAAAAATTGTTCCATTGTCTATTGTCTTTGATGTTACACAAAATGTCAAGTATTTTCCAGTAAGTGTCTTTTGAGCTCACTTGGGTGATGAAGATAATTTCTAGTGTTAGTTGAGCATTCCAGAGTAAACCAAGTTCAGAGATAGTATGTGCCAAGATTCACTCGGGAACCAAAGGAAGTTTGGAGAAAGAAAGTGTCTACTGAGTTCATTTGGGCACCAAAGAGAGGTTGACATGGAATCAATGTTAATTGAGATCATTTAGTTACCAAAGGAATTTAGTTCAGGATGCAATGTTAACTGAGTTCACATGGTTAACAAAGGAAGTTTGAAGAAAGTATTTTCTAAGTTAGTGTTGACTAAGCTAGGTTAGCTAATGAAGGATTTTCTTGAATCAACATATTTAGTTTGATGAATTTATTTCTCAAGTGTAGCCAACTTAAGGGATGAATATTGAATATTTGTAAGTGTATTCAAGATGACTTGATAGGGAAAAAGATATAACAATAAGATCAAGTTGTGGGATTGAATATGAGAAGCATGGGATAGAAAAGATAAATCAAGAAGGTGAATTGGAAGGATAGTAGAGTATCCTAATTTTACCGAGCTACAAAGTTTTATTTGATCAAGGAGGATCAAGTATTCAAGCTAGAAAATAGATCTAAAATCACCAATACAATTGCATCAATAATCAGTTCGTATCATTGTTACTCTCTAATAATTGTAGCAGTGTATCAATTCTCTTAACAAAGTTAGCTTAACAACTATTTGCCAAATCCTCTAACAAGGTTGCATTTCTAGATTGAAGTGTCTAAAGACCTCTAAAAAGGCCACTCCTAATAGGGCTCACTTTAGAAGAATGAAGAATAGTAACTAGTTGTAATTGGTGGTTTTTCCCAAATTGGGTTTCCACATTAAATCCTAGTGTCACTAGTGTTCATGCTATTTATTTTATGTGTATGCAACTAAGTTAATTAAGGTTAATCACACTTAATATGTTAATATATATATTTATTGAGTTACAATTGATATTTAAGTACTTGCCAAGTGATAGTAAATTTTTAGTCTCAATTGAGTGTCTCTATGTTAACCGAGTCTCAGGAGTAATTTAGTTTTAGAAAAAAATGTGTTTTGATTTGTATTGACATTAAGGATCTAAGATTTATTTTTGTGGGAAATGATTCACCCCTCCCCTCTCAGTTAATCCTCTTATATTTCCAACAATTGGTATCAAATCTTTTGGTTCTTGTAGAGAAGGTTTGAAGGACTTAAACTAAAGATTAGGATGTCTTATAGAAGGGAGATCCCTAAGGTGAACGAAGATAACTTCAAGGCATGGTAGGAACTCATGAGATTGCATTTGGAAACCATTGACTTTGGCCTTAAGTACCTAGATGCCAAGTATGTGGCACCTACTAGAACTATGACTGTTGAAGAAATTACAGACAAGAAGAATCATAAGATCATGATGATTGATTTTGCTTCAACACTCAACTATACTAAATTTGATGAAGTCAAAGACTGTGGAATTGCTCATGAAATGTCAGTCAAGCTAAAAGATATCTATGGAGGTGATGATAATGTCAAGAGAGAAAATGACAAAGGTCTCAAACATCAATTTGATCAAATAAGGATGATATAAGATGAGAAAATTGCAAAATACAGTGAAAGAAAAAAAGCCAGTGTATGTGCAATCAAAGCCTCATAATTGAAGATGAGATAGTGGTAACTAAGGTTCTTAGAACACTTCTTATATATGCAATTAGATTTTCAAAATTTCAAGAGATAAGATGAAAACCCAAGCATGACATAACATTGGGTGCAGTAAAGGGAAGATTAACAATATTTGAGTTAGATAATTATGATAATTATGTTCCTAACTCTAGCAACCTTGGTTTGATTTTCAAACCAAGCTATCACTCAAGAAAATAGATACAAAATCTAAAAGGCAATTTGACATTGATGATGAAGATGGTTGTGATGAAGATCTTGAAGTCATTGAAGCTTTACTTGCAAAAAGATTTCCCAAGGGCAAAGGGAATTACAAAAGCAAAATTCCTTCAATCTACTTTTCTTGTGAAGAAGTTGATCGCATTTCTAGAAGGTGTCCAAATAGAGAAGACAAAGAAGAAAAGAAGAATGAAAAGTATAAGGGAAATAAGGACTTCAAAAGCTATAAGGACTACAAGGACAAAGGTAAGAAATCTTGTTACATTGTTAAAGATTCTAAGAGTAGTGAAGAAGAAGATGAAATGGCCTACATTGATGTTAATGATGAATTAGATGAAGAGAATGATAAAATGAAACTTATCTAACATATTAGTAAGAATGATACAAAATTTTTGATAGTGGTTGTTCTCACCATATGACTGGTGACAAATCTAAATTTGAGAACTTGGTACACTATGATGGCAAAAGTGTTAGATTTGACAATGATGAACCATGTTATGTGAAAGGCAAAGGTTGTATTGAATTAACTAATGATCTCAGATGTGATAATGATTATTGGGTTGAATGAGGGAAGCATACTCTACTTAGTGTGGCTTAATTGAATAACATTGGATTCAAGGTGGAATTAATGAATGGAAAGGCCAATTTTCTGGATCGAAAAGGAAATTTGGTTGGGACTAGCAAATAAACAAAAGGTAACCTATTCTACCTATATCTTAACGGAAGTTTGTGTTTCATTGCTCAAGTAGAAGAAAGTTGGTTATGGCATAAGAGGTTATGTCATGTGAATATTGATACCTGATAAACATAAGCAAGAAGAAAAGGGTTAGAGGCATTCCAAGCCTGAAGAAACATGACATGGGCATGTGCAAGAATTGTCAAATTGTTAAGATGGGCAAGAAAAGTTTTAAAAGAAAAAACTATCATTTTGAAGAAGTGTCAGAGCTAGTCCATATAGACCTTTATGGACCTATTGGCATAGAAAGCTACATAGGAGATACACACTTTATTTTATTTGTTGATGACTATTCTAGAATGATGAATGTTATGTAATTAAAGGATAAATTAGAAGCTTTTCAAAAGTTCAAATGGTATTTGGATAGAGTGGAGAAAGAAACATGAAAGAAATTAAAATGTTTAAGATCATACAAAGGAGGAGATTTCATTTCTAATGAATTCAATGAATTCTGCAATGAAAGAGGAATTAAAAGACAAGTGTTTGCACCTAGCACACCTCAATAGAATGACATTGCTAAAAGAATGAATAGATCAATCATGAATTGTGAAAGGAACCTTATGATAGAAAATAATATTGCTATCAAATACTAGAATGCAATCAATAAAATAGTTCATACCTTAAACCGAGTTCAGTTGATGAAAGCTTCAAATTGAACACCTTTTAAATTATGATATGGCTATAAACCTAATGTGTGTTACTTTAAAGTATTTGGCAGTAAATGTTATATTTTGAAGGAGTCTAGAAAAGGAAAGTTTGATGTCAAAAGTGATGAAGGAATATCTATGGGATATTCAAATAAGAGAAAAGCTTATAAATGTATGAATCTATCTACTCATAAAGTTATAGAAAGTGCACATGTGAAGATTGACGAGTTTGCAAAAAAGAGTGAAGAACGAAGTAGTAAGGAACCTGAAGACTACAAAAAATTTGTTTACTATGAGCCTGATACTATTCCTAATGTTCAAGCAAGTAGGAATCAACAACCTTCACCACTCGAGTCCCCAAAATCTCCAGTTCAACCTGAGTTGCAGAAAGTGCAACCTGAGTCATCAGAAGGACATGGGTCATCAAAAGGACCCAAGTTTCAATAAGTAGAAATCTAGTCACACTCTAATGGACCTGAGTCACATATAGTGGAACTCGAGCATGAATCAAAAGATCATGGTGAACCTAGTGAATCCATAAAGAAGGAGCCCAAACTTGCTAGATATGTTAGAAGGCATCATGCACCTAAGAAAAAAATTGGAGATCAATCAGTTGGTATAATGATAAGAAACAAGTTAAAAGGTACATGTTTTCTTATTGAATTTGAACCTAGATTAGTAAAATATGCATTAGAAAATGAAAGTTGGATTGAAGCTATGAATGAAGAAATTGATCAGATTGAAAGGAATAAGACTTGGACTCTTGTTCTTAGACCCAAGAATAAGAATATAATTGGCACAAAATGGGACTTTAGAAATAAGTTGAATGAGGTAACTTTGAATTGAAAGCATTCACTGATGCTGATTGGGTAGGAACCATTAAGGTTACCTCCTTTCAATTCAAAGTTACCTCCTTTCTGATTGGGTAGGAACTATGGAGAAACTATTGCTCTTGTTGCTAGACTTGAAGGTGTTAGAACACTCCTTGCATATGCAGTAGACAAAGGATTCAAAGTGTATCAAATGGATGTGAAATCAACATTCCTAAATGGAATCTTAGAAGAGGAAGTCTACATTGAGCAACCAAAAGGTTTTGTTGATCCTAGCAAAAGGGACATGGTTTGTAGACTACATAAAGCTTTTTATGGTCTTAAACAAGCCCCCAGAGCATGGTATGAGAGATTGCACAAGTATCTTATAAAGATTGGTTTTCAAAGAACTAATGATAATAATAGCCTATGCATGAAAGAAGGACCAGATAAGAAGATTGTGTTGGCATAAATCTTTGTGGATGATACATTGTTTACTAGAAATAATGATTTGTGTAAATTTTTTTTCCGAGGAAATGAGTAAGGAATTTGAGATGTCAATTTTTGGAGAGATCAAATTCTTTGTTGGCTTGTAGATTCAATAGAAAAAGGATGTTACTTATATTACTCAATATAAATACATCAAGGATATAATAAAGAAGTTTGGAATGGAGGATTCTAGACTAGTTGGAACACCTATGTCTACTGGACATAAGCTTTCCAAAGATGGTGATTCAAAAGAAGTAGCTTAGACTACATACAGATCAATGATTGGAAGACTTCAATAGGTAGTGCATATAAGACTTGATATAGCATTAGGAGTTGGAATGGTGGCAATATTATCTACTAATCCTAAAGAAAATCATATGATGACAATCAAAAGAATTAGGAGGTATCTAAAGGGTACTAAAGATTATGGTTTGTTATATAAGAAAGGAGGTAACTTTGAATTGAAAGCATTCACTGATGCTGATTGGGTAGGAACCATTAATGATAGGAAGAGTACTAGTGGTGGAGCATTATTTCTTGGAAAGAGGCTAGTATCTTGGACAAGCAAGAAGTAAAACTATATATCTTAGTAAACGATAGAAGAAGAATATGTTGTTGCAATAGTCAATTGTTCAAATATTATTTGGTTCAAACAACTATTGATAGGTATGAAGGAAGAAATAAAGGATCTAGTAGTTGTTTTATGTGATAAAACTAGTGCAATTAACATTTCTAAGAATCCTATGATGCATACCAAAACCAAGCACATTGTAGTTAAGTATCTTTTCTTAAGAGAATTGGTTCATGATAAGGGAGTAAGATTGGAATATGTGAATACAAAAGAACAAATTGTAGACATATTCGACAAGTCATTACCTAAGGATTCATTTTTGTATCTAAGAGGTAAGCTAGGGGTCATTACCCTATCTAAAGCTCACTAATAAGATATTAGTGGTGCATCAACCAAGCATGTTGAAGATCAGTCAAGTTGAGTTTTATAAAGGGCAGATTCCATATGAATTAGTACAACAGGTACATAGAAGTTCACTAAATATTATCTTTGGCATAGGATGTCAAAGAGGGAGAGTTTACTTATGAATGAAATTTATTGAAAGAGGGAGAGTTATGTCATACATTAGAGAAACTATGAGATGTCAAAGAGGGAGAATGAACTTGAGTTGATATCAAAGAGGGAAAGTTTGATATTGTAGTCACAACAATATGAGATTGATGTTAGAGGGAGTTCAAACTAATAGAGGGAGTTCTCATGGATGAGAATAATAATGAAAGAAAGGTTAACTTTCATTGTATTATGACATGTGTTGCCATCAATGCCAAAGAGGGAGATTTTTGAAAATAATTGTTCAATTGTATATTATCTTTGATGTTATACAAAATGTCAAGTCTTTGCTACTCAATGTCTTCCAAGCTCACTCGGGTGATGAAGATACTTTCTAGTATCTACTTAGCATTTTAGAGTAAACTAAGTTTAGAGGTAGTATGTGCTAAGCTTCACTTAGGCACCCAAGGAAGTTTGTAGGAAGATAGTGTCTACTGAGTTCACTTGGGCACCAAAAAGAAGTTGGCATGGAACCAATGTTAATTGAGCTCACTTAGTTACCAAAGGAATATAGTTCAAGATGTAGTGTTAACCAAGTTCACACAATTAACAAAGGAAGTCTGAAGAAAGTATTTTCTAAGTTAGTGTTGACCGAGATGGGTTGGCTAATGAAGGATTTTCATGAATCAACATATTTAGTTTGATGAATTTATTTGTTAAGTCTAGCCAACTTAAGGGATGAATATTGAATATTTTAAAGTGTATTCAAGCTGACTTGACAAGGAAAAATATATAAGTATAAGGTCAAGTTGTGGGATTGAATATGAGAAGCATGTCATTGAAAAGATAAATCAAGGAAGCAAATTGGAAGGATATCAAAGAATCTTGAGTTGACTGAGATGCAAAGTTTAATTTGATCAAGGAAGATCAAGTATTCAAGCCAAAAAAAAGATCTAAAATCAGCAATGCAATTGCATTAGCAATTAGGTCATATACTTGTTACTCTCTAATAATTGTAGTAGTGTATCAAATCTCTTAACAGATTTAGCTTAACAACTATTTGCCAAATCAACTAGATTGAAGTGTTTAAAGATCTCTAACAAGGCCACTCCTAAAAAGGTGATTAAATCATTTATCAGGGTCACACCTAATAGTATGTTTTGTAACCTTTAATAGGGTTGGTTCCTAATAGGGCTCACTTTATAAGAGTGAAAAATAGTAACTAGTTGCAATTGGTGGTTTTTCCCAAATTGGGTTTCCACGTTAAATCTTGGTGTCACTTGTATTCATGCTATTTATTTTATGTGTATGAAACTAAGTTAATTAAGTTTAATCACACTTACTATGTTATGATATGTATTTATTGAGTTATAGTTGATATTTCAGTACTTCCTGAGTGACAGTAAATTGTTAGTGTCAATCCATTGCCTTTGTGTTAACCAAGTTTCAATAGTAATTTAGTTTCAACAGAATTTGTGTTTTGATTTGTATTGACATCGATAAGGGATATGGGATCTATTTTTATGGTAACTGATTCACCCCTCCCCTCTCAATTACTCCTCTTATATTTCCAAAAAATAAATGGTTGTGTTGTAGTTCCTAATGGCATTGTTAATTGGTTATGGTAACTAAGTGTTTCCCTTTCTATGATTGGTGTCTTAGTCTTTTTGTAGATCACGATAGTTTTTGAGTTTCTCTAAGTTTTTTTTTTTTTGGTTTTGTGGTAACTTCTAAGTAACCATTTGGTCCATCTCCACATTGCCTTCTTAAAAGAGGCATGCTATTGACTTGTTCTCCTTGAAATATTTAATCCTTTTAAAAAGAAAGCCCACCATATTAATACATCATATTTGAGTTTTTAATAGACCTATTAAGACTCTATTTAGGACCTCCAATGATGGATTATGAAGTGTGGTTCAAAATGCTGATAGATTATGGAGTGTGGTTCAAAATATTGATACAAATAAATTTTAACAATTGAATTAAAAAACATGGCACATTAACATCATAGACATTCTAATTCTGTGTGGTTTAGAATTTGGGTTCAACAGTTCTCCTCTTTAAGTTTTGTAGTTATTGAGTTCAAAAAAATGACCCATTAACATCATAGAAATCCTAACTTTTTATGTGGTTGAGCATTTAGATTAAACATTTCCCCTCTTTGAGTTTTGAAGTTTGTATATATCAAAGAAAAAAATGAGAGAACTAATAGTCCTATAATGACTTCAAATGTAGTTTGTTCCATGAAAATGAAGAACAAGGAGATACTATTCTTATAATATACTACTACAATAAGGAGAATGAAGATATTCATGTATTAGATATGGATATATTTATGTTTTAGATAGTCTTAAATTCAAATTATATATTACTTGAAACAAAAATTAAGGAATTGAGAGGAATTAGTTGCACAATCAAATTCAGAGATATCTATGAAAATTTCATATATATATGTGTGTGTATATATATATATATATATATATATAGAAATCATTTTTTTGAAGTAATAAATAACATTTCAACAATAATGCAAGAAGTTGGTAACCCTCTATGTAGATTAAATATAAATTTATCAAAAAAATAGAAAACAAGGAGTTGTCATCCCCTTACATGCTCTAAAATATAGAATGCTACAACAAGAAGAATGAGAAAAGAAAAAATAGGGCAATAAATGTACCCTTTATAGGGTTCTGGGTGAGTCCACTAGTGCCAATTGTTGAAAATCAAAATATCTACATCTCGCTAGTGTTGTGATTGTTGAGAAACCACATCAATTCTCAATGGCTCTCTACTAGTTTTGCAATTCGGCTAGACCAAAATGGAGCGCATGAAAATTATATGGAACAATCATAGCCCTATAAATAATTCCCAATGCTCAAAATACTAAATCTTTGTCAAGAGTTTTTTGTTTCAAAACTTTTAAAAGGAAATTGAAAATCATAAAACACCTTTACAAAATACTAAAGAAAATAGCCATCATTTTGGTGTACATGAAAATTTCATCATATGGTACATCTACCCTCAAAATATAGAGCATGGATTGCCCTTGGTTGCAATTAATGGATTCACCCATATAAACTAGTCTTTTGCTTCTTAATGGTTCCAACATTTGCAAGGCATCAAACCTATAGACCAAAACATCAAAATTACATAAATAAAAGTGTATAAATATAGTGTAGATGAGTTTTTCTAGGTTTAACAATGTAAGAATTTATTTCATGACGGAAACTCTCTTAAGTTCCTCAAACAATGTGTTAGTCTATGCTACAAACAAAAACCAACATGGGAAAAGTTTACAACAATAAGAATTCAAGCTTCAACTTATTTCTAAAGAACCAAGTTCAACAATTCAACTTTACCACCCCTATCTCTAATAAATAGGATCAATATCCAACAATTAGTTACAGTAAAAAATGCATAGCAAGATTTTTATACAAATTTCTATGAAGATTGTGCATGGATGAAAATACTATGTTCTAGGGAGACATCCTTGGGCTTTTCTCTTTGTAGTCTGTACCCAGGACATTTTGGGCTCATGGTAACACATTGGAAACATCCCTAGGGTGTCCCTTATTTTTCAAGGCTAAGAAAAAACATCTGAAGAAATATGGGGAAAGACAACCATCCTCATCTAGAAAAATCCCAAAAGCATTCTACTTCAGAAAATAGGGTTGTGGAAATGCCTAAAAATAAAAGAGATCACCCCTTTCAAAACCCTTAAAGTATCAATAGACCAACCATATTGAATTGAAGGATCACCTAACATGAGAAGAAAATTTTTCCCATACTATAACTATTGCAATAACACTTATAAATAGTTAAATATCATCAACAACATGCCAATTTTAATTGTTTAATTTGGATTGAGCCTCATGTTTGAAGTTAGTTGAAAGAAATGATATGATCTTTGCATTCATTGTGTGAGCATAATTATACAAAGGGAATTTGATTTATATGATAAAAGACATAAGTTATTGCAATGAAGTAACAAGATTAAGAGACTGACTCACAACAGAACAAATTAGAGTACATAATAATGTATATAATACCTTCTTTTGGTTGTGGTTCACCTTTGATTTATGCAATAATATCATCTTTTACATTCCACTCTACCTCTTCTATGTCTAGATAGGATTCAAGTTTCCTATTAAGTAAAAATTTCCTCCATGAAATATGTTGTTATTACCCCTACTATGCTATTCAAGAATGAAATCTACTCTATGTTACTCTTAGCGGCCCTTGAAGGTTTGAAATGTAACCTTACGATTTGGGAGATTGAAAAAAATGAATAAAACATAATTCAATTTTCCCTCCAAACTCTTCCACTTGAAAAAATTCACTCATTACTCTTCCCTCCTTGCTCTTGGGAGATAGAAAATTGATAAAAAAAAAAAATTAAACTTCAAATAAAATATCCACTAGTTTATAAATTTCAATCACAATGGAGGCGTATAAATAAAACTCCAAATAAAATATTCACTACTTTATAAATTTCAACCACAATGGAGGTGTCTTTATGGGAGGTTATTTGGAAAAATTATTCTATATATAGGTAGTATAAATCCAGGTTTTCACTTGTGAAACAAAGATCTTAATAAAGAATGATAGCTTCTATTCAACTAAGTATTTAATTATAGGAATCAAATTATAATTAAAACAAAGCATTCCAATTTTAGAGATAGTAATATTTTATTATCAACAAGGTAATGCTTCATTTATTGAAGTTATAATTATCAATTTTTTATTATTGAAGTTACATTATAAAAAACATTATGAAGGGTAGCTCGATTTTTTTATTATATATTGATTATTTAATTATATAAATTAAATAAAGGTAGTAATAAATAAATATAATAATTAATAAATATAATATTAAAATAAATTATTTAATTTAATATATGGGGCATTCTGATTTTTATTGAATAAAAAACTAAATAAATAAATTATAATTCTTATTAATATTGAAATTAAAGTTAAGTTATGAAATCAAAGTTTAGTTATTAATATAGAAAGTTAATTCCTTTTGTTCTTATTATAATATCTCTAAATGTTGTTGATCAATCAATTTTTAAATCACCAGATTTTTGGCATGAGACAGGTATAGATGTATTTCCTACAGAAAAGCCTATTAGCAAATAAGCTTTTCTAGTGAATTAAACTTTAATGTTACCTGAGTTTTTAAAGTGGATCTAGATTTCCTTTATTAAGTATGGATGCACTTTTGTGATACTATGTTTGAATCCTCAATGAATTTGTATTCAATGTTATTATTAATTCCCCAAAAGCCATCAACAATTTTGATATTCCTTCCAAAACATCACAATTTCAGATTACATTGGATATTACATTGCCAACCTTAAGGCTAATAAAAAAGCCTCTAACAATCACTATGGATCCAAAACCTAGAAACTTAGTGTGTGGGCTTTAAATCAAATCATATCCCCATTAATTCAAAAGTGTGGGATCAAGCTCCATAAAAGATAAAGGATTTGAGCAATACAAATCCACAAAACCCAAAGAACACTTGTATGCAAGAACTTGTCAAAGATAAGAAAAAGCAAAGAAGAGGCAAGGGTTTTGCTCTGAGAATATGAAAAATTATATTATCAGACTAAAAGAATGAGAGATATCTACAAAAGCTCAATCCTTATAGAAGGAGATCAAAAAACCTAAAAGGGAAACCCTAAGAAGTAAATGACATTTAATAATTACCAATTAATTATTAAATGTAAATTCAAAATGCATAAAGTGAAATCTTAAGAAGGAAGTAAAGGTAATTTAATAAATGAAATGAAATTAATTATTTACTCTAAAACCCTCTTAAATGACCAACAATATAGCTACAAATAATGTAGAAAAAACAAGGAAACTACAATGCTGAAAGCAAACTTGGGTCTTGGCAACAAGGCCTAATGAGGTACCCAATCACAACCAAATATCTATGAAATAGAGAAATAGGGAAAACCACATAGCAAAGAAAAAAGTACAAATGATATGTCTCAAGAAAATCTCTCGAAATCATAAGTAAAGTGAAACCCCCCATGATAGAGGCTTGAGACTCCATAGCCCCCCAAAATGAGATAACTCTTATGTCAATGAACATACCAATGTGGCTCCAATTTGAAGGAAACAAAGGTAGTGGACAATAAGGATGAAGCCCCTAAATGTAAGATGAAGCTAGAAGTCCTAGTTGATGCTCAAAGGAGAATGCAAAAGAATCTTGAAATGGAATCTCTAATGGAGGTGGGATAACAGGTCTGATGAATTTGTCATTTAAGAGGAGATGTGTGCCCTTTAATATATCCTCAACAACTATAGTAGGTGGCTTGATGAATAGATCCACAATGGTAGGCAATGTTGAAGAGTAATCCTGTGTAATAAATGGAATCTGAATAGGAGATGGAGGTGTAGAAATCACAACACTAGTCTTTGGAACAACACATAAGTTCAAGTGACCTAACTTCACCTTAGTAGTCTCTCATGAAGAAGGAGAGTTAGTCTCCAATAGTGGAGATGATGGACCAAAATGAGATAAAGTTTATAAGAGGGAAGAATGATCAACAATCCCTATAGCAACAATATTGCCTACCTCACTATCTCTAATGTGCACTGAATCTTGTGCAAACTCTATTGTCTTCCCTTAGCCCTATCCCACTGTGTATAATATGATAAATAGAGGGAAGGTTAGAGGAAAAATATGGAATATATAGTACATCCTGAAATGTACCATCATCAATGTCAATAGAACTATTCCCACATACAATCATAACAATGTTGTTCCCCATCAAAATGTGTGGAGTAGGAGAAGCCTCAAAAGAAGAGAATAAATCCTGAGAAGATGCCATATGGTGTGAAGTACCTGAATCTAGTAACCATCTAGAAAAATGTGGAGTAGTAGTTTCACATAGTGCATGGCCCTTTCCTATATCTTTACGATTTGAATGAAATGATGATGACGAAGAAGATATGTGAGGAGTAGAAGGAATATCAATGTTTCTCTTCTAAAGGAGAGCTATCAAATCTAAAACCTATTTGGCATAACCATCTAACTTCTTCTCATAGTAATGTGATTCATCGTGATTGTGCTTATTACAATAAGAACACTTAGGTCTTTTTGGATTTGGTTTATCCCCCTTAGGAATAGGTGGCCCTGATAAACTGTGAGGGCTAGATTCAATCTAAAGCTCTATAGGATATGACTTATGTTTCTTCTCCTTCATTCCAAAAGATGATTGAGCTACCAATGCATAATTTTGTGAGCCTATGAGAGAATCCAACTGAGAGATCTTATCTTTTTCCCAAGTCAAACAATAACAAAAAATCTCAAAGGATGACATGGTAAATCTATTACCCAAAGCATCTTTAGTGGAATAGAAGATTTATGTAGGAAAATCCTAACCTGTTGGGAGCATGCCTAAACAAGAAAACATTAGTTGTAACATGTGCATATGAAACATTAGAAACAAATTAAAATACAACTAATACAAGCTTGAGCTTAATAACTTATGCAACTACAAATTAAAATCCTCATGCAAACTCAAAGAAACTCAATAAGGGTGCCCATAAAAGGTCTTGTTGGTGTCCTTAAGTGTGAGGGATGTGGATGTGCTCTCCCAAACACAACTATTGAAAGAATTCCTTCAAAATGAATCAAATGAATGAAAATATGCAAATGTGAATCCATACTAAAAATGTATGTGAAATGCCTTCCAGCAATGGCTATGTGTAAGCCATTCCCAAAGGATTCCATGGATGTGAATGTAAATGGAATGCAATGAAGAAAGAAACCTAACAATGTTATGCCACCATGAAACTAATGCAAAATCTAGAAACTTAAACAATGCAAACAACTACCAAAGGTTAGCTCTAAGCATAAGATCTCTAAAAACTCTAAAACTAAACTAGCGTGATAACAATGCAAATAAGGGAGATGAAAAATGCTTGAGACAAGGGCTCTATTTATAGTTTTGAGAGAGGCCTTGGGGAGGTGGTATCTATGTGGCATCCACATAGGTGCCACAAGGGAGACATATGGACTAAGGGGAAGAGCCATGCAAATGTCAAAATAAGCCTTTTGGATGAAAGTGATGGCTCAAGGTTTGCTCACACATGTGTGAGAAACCTTGGAGAAAGGAAAGGGGGACAAGTGTGTAAGAGGTGTAAGAAATGTGAATAAAATGGAAGTTTTATTGGATCTTGAGTTTCTCACACATGTGTGAGAAAACACTTAGGAGCTAAAAGGTATTTAGAAAGGTGTTTAGGATAATTAAGTGAGATTAATTAATGGGTTGGATTAGAAGGATGAGAGTGATGGGTGTAGACTAGGTTTTAGGATGGGATTAGAATTAAATTAAATAGGATTTAACTTAATCATAAGATTATATAATTTAATAAAGTGGAGGTAATTAAATAAATTGAGATTTATTTAAAAGGGGATTTTATGGAGCACTATGTATTAAATAAATTTAATACATTCGAGGGGATGTATTTAAATTAAATTTAAACACATTAGAAAAATGAACCTATTTAATTAAATAAAATTTAATTAAATAAGTAGAAGAATATGAAAAATATAATTAATTAATAAATAATTAATTATAATATGAAAGGAAATATCAAATGAATTAATATAGCATTTGGACAATTTTAAGCATCTACAAAAGGTAGAAGCAAAAATCTAAAAGTTTCCATGTATCTTAGAAAGAATTAGGTAAATGCACTTAGTGTTAGTCTTGGTTTTTTCACAACCTTGCAATAAAGATATATGTTGATTAAACTTCTTTAAGAAGTCCTCAATAGAGGGAAAACCATCTGGTACACGAGAAGTAATCTCTACCTTAATCTGAAGTGCTCTAAACTTGTTGATGGTACCAAACAAGTCATTGATCTTGTCCCACATTTCTTGAGGAGTGGAATTATCATTAAGATGAAATTGTAAGCTGTGTAAAAAACTCAAAAAAATTAGACCCATGGCTTCATCCATCTTATTTATGTGCTGTAAAGTTTGATATTGACCCTAAAATATTGGCTTCACTATATCTAAACAAGACCACAAACCCTTTGAACAGAGATGACGTTGCATATAAGATTTCCATGTGTGATAGTTGTGTGGGTTTAGAAGTATTAGATAAGAAGAGGTCTTAACCATTGTTTTAAGAAAGTATTTTGAAGTTTTCTAATATGTTGATATTGTAACAAAAAAAAAAAAAAAGACCCTCCCACAATGCAAAAAACTAAACCCCATCTTGCAGAAGGAATGCATATACAAGAATAGAGAAAAAAAGACTTCAGTTGTGTATCACAAATACCTAGTATAAAATATTGATGAAATGATAGAGAATCTAGAAACTTCTCAAGAAGATATTTTTGATGCTTCTTTTGGATTAAAAAAAATCCATAACAAGAAAGTTAAGCCCCCAAAAGATAGAAGGAATCATCTGATTTCGAGCAAAAAACCATGTACTAAACTGGAAAAAAATTCAAAAAATACATTCACCATCATCTTTGTCTTTGAATAAATTTTTTGACACTTCTTTTGGATTGCAAAATACCTTTGTATGCTCAAGTTAGAGCAAAAAGAATGCTAGGGCCTCTATATAGCAAAAAAAATCTACAAACCCTTTAAAAAAATTGAACAAGGGCTAAAAGATTAGCCCTTGGCCCTCCATATGACCATGGGTTGTGTGGTGGTGGCTCTACTAGTGGAGGTAGTAGAGTGGTTGTGGAACCCGGTGGAGGCAGCATTTGAGTAGTGAAGGAGGTAGAGGTGATATTCAAGTGATAATAATTGAGGTTTGGTGGTGCATGGGCTACACGATTAGGTGCAACAGGTTGGGCGATGGCCGCTCCACCCACAATGGTGGAGGATGGGTGGTGTGGTATTTTTAACACTAAATGCATTTATTTTAAAATACTTTTTGAATTTATTTTTTGATAATTGCATTGAAACACATGTAGAGGGCTGACCTTGGTAGGTAAAAATATTTTTCCTTAGATTATCTCAGTGGCCAAAATTGATAAATTTTATATGAAAATAAGGGGTTTGACATCTTATAAAGCCAACTGTGATATTTTTTTGGCCTCAAATTGTTTTGAAAATTAGAGAACCCCCTATTTCATAGAAAATACCCAAAAATAGCTAGATCTATTTTGTCAAACCCTTGTCCTTCTTTTTCTCTAAATAAGAACAAGCTACAATAGGCTAGGTTCTAATACTATGAATTATTTGAGCAATACAAATCCACAAAACTTGAAGAACACCTGCATGCCAGATCTTGTCATAGAGAAGAAAAAGAAAAGAAGAGGCAAGGGTCTTTCTTTAATAATATGCAAAATTATATTATCAGATTGCAAGAATAAGAGATATTTACAAAAGATCAATACTTATAGAAGAAGATCAAAAGACCTAAAAGGGAAACCCTAAAAGGTAAATAAAATTTAATAATTGCTAATTAATTATTAAATGAAATTACAAAGTGCATAAAGTGAAATCTTAAGAAGGGGGTAAAGGTAATTTAATAAATGAAATTAATTTAATGCTTTACTCGAACAAAAAAGGCCTAAATTGAACCCATACTCTAATGACTAATTATTAGTGACTAATTATCGAGTAACTTATTTAGTCATTTATTTGATATTTTATTTAGTCACTTGCATTTAGGTGACTAATTATTGGTGGCTAATTATGTAGTCACTTATTTAGTCATTCCTATTTGGTTGATCTTGTAAGTTTACTGAGTGACTGAACTAGTCACTTGTTTAGTCACTTATACTTTTAAATTGCAAAAAAAATAGTAGAATGTGATCAATTTTAGTCACATGACTAAGATTTTTAGTGGTGTGACTAAAACATTTAGTCACATAGTCACTTATTTGCCAAAATGTACTAGTGATGTAATAACCGAACTTCCATACCTTGGTCTAAACATAATTTTTTTACAATATGAAATCTTTGGCTATGTGTTCAAAATTGTTGCATTTGTAGTAAATGCGTCTATAGCATATGATACTATTGCTATGAATATTGTTCACTCCCAAATGTATTCTTGTTGTCATGTTATTTCTCTCATTTGTTCTCACACTATATCTTTGTTTAGACTTCTTGCATTCATGTGATTTATATCCACAAGGAAAATAATTGAAATAATATTTAGTAAAGGATTTTATAGCCATGTTACTTTTATAATCCTTCTTCATGTGTCCATACTTTTTGTATGCATAACATCTTCCTTTTTAATATATCCTTTGTTCTTTAGATTTCTCAATCTATGCTATTTTTAAATTATATTATTGTTCAAGTTTATGTTTAATTCTTATTTTAGGCTCTTGAGCAGAGCCACCTTCAACACATCCAATATATGTCATATCTCCTTTAGGATTTTATACCGTTAATTGCTCAAGTTTATCTATGCTTGAATATAAATTATTAAGATGTAGCTTTTTTTGAACAAATTCATGTTTCACAATGTTGTTTTATTTCTCAAACTCCTTATACTTAAGATTTGAATCATCAATTTCTAATTTCACCTTGGTAAGCTGAGTGCTTAATATAGTAATCTTATCTTTCAGATGTGTTTTTGGTTTGTTCTCATCTGATGCCTTGATTAGCTTTAGTGATGCAACCTCAAGTTCCTTATTAAGGACTTTATTCTCCTTCTTCAATTTGGTAGCTAAATCTAAATCCTTGATCTAATCAACTAGCTTTTTCCTTTTAGCCCTTGATGTATCAATATGATCTTTCAACTTCTTGATATAACCTAATGCATACTTAAGTTTTTTTTTTCAATCTCCCCCTCTCATTATTATCCTAATCTAGTTCCTCAAGTGAAACTTTATAGTTCATTTTAAAATATATTGAATCCATCTTGATCTCTCTCAAGCTATTAGACTTCTTTTGAATAACAATTCTCTAATTACAACTATTAGAAATATGCAATAGTTGAGGGGGGGGGAGGGGGTGTGGTGAGGGTCAACATTCCAACACTTTTAACCCAAATTTGGAATGCATAGAAAATAAAATGAATAACAATAAAGATCATGCCACAAATAAATTCATAACACCATTTTTTTTAACTAGAGAAACATTGGCCAAGGGAAGATTTTGGTAGGGATAATACCCACAAAATGATACACTAATCAAAGGCACTAATCAAGTTCACTAACCCTATTAGGAGCTGCATATATTTAGTACATATTTCCTTTAGATGACATGACCTTGTTAGAGGCCTCAACCTTATTGGGAGTTGTAGTAAAAATGAGATTAGTGCTCTTACAACAATATACAACTTATACAAGTGATAAAGATACTGCACCAAAATCAACTACATTGATATGTTTTATATCTAATTAGCCTTTGTGTATTCCTCACATTTTATCTTTCACATATAACCTCTAATATTCTCTAGCCATCAAAATGTACATATCCTAGCATAAAAAATCATGCATAACATAATCATACCACAATACAATCATGTATATCTTTGCATAGCAAAATTATCTCCTCCTATGCCCTTTTTCTTAACTCTACCTTAATAAAAAGATGTATTACACATTTAAAAAACTTCTTATCAAAATTTGATAAGTGACGATAAACATCTAGAAAATTTTCAATATATTACTAAGCTCTTGAATTGTCAAGACATTTAATTTTATAGTCTAATTATCCAATTTTTACCATATAATCTAATTATGTGATAATAGGATGCCTTTATGTTATTCACTCAAAAATCACTCCAAAGTTGACACATTATCATTAGAGAACATATACATATAATTTTTACTCACTATTATACCATATATCAAGAAGTGTCCTTTTATGTTCTTCTAGTGAAGTTCATTGACTAAAAATGTGCGATTGTTGATAATTTTTCTTGGATATAATTAAAAAAATCTTCACCATTCAATACCAAAAGTTTATCCTTAACATAAGTGATCTCAAGTGATAATAGTTTTTTTATAAATGTCAACAAAATCTAACCATTCACATTAGCCAGGTTGCCTACATATTGTCCCTATGCTTTGGCATGTTGGAAGTGGATTTGCAATAATTTTTTTTGGCAATCCCTCTTTTCTAAATAAATCCATGAATTTCTCAAATCTTGGCCAAAAATTCGAAAGTCTCATCTTTATAAAAACCTTTGGCATGTGGATCCTTCACTAATAGTATGGGACTTGTGGAAGGTGAAATATAGGAGAATTTATCAAGACAAAAAATGGATATTCATGCTCTAAAAAAAAAGAAGTGAACATAGTATAAGTCATTAGATATAGGTTAAGGAATACTAAAGATATAGAAGACATTTTACATATTGGGTTCCAAATATGAGAAAAAATTGGTTCAACCTTATTATTCATGGCCAATATGGGAAAAATGGTAAAAATAATAAATAATTAGGAGTAGATTGCAACTGGGATTCCCCTCTGGTTAGTTGTTGCAAATAATATTTTGATGGTGTTTCCTAAGGAAACCCAGGGAAGATGATAATGTATGGTATCATCCATTTTATATCCTCCAAGTTAGAGCATAAAGAATCAATAAGAGCAAGAGAAAAAGTGACAATAGAAGCAGGGGCATGATTTGGAGAAAAACTTAGAATAGTCATAAAAGATTGTTCCCAAACAATATTAGGGACATCATCAATATTTATTTTTGGTTTTCTTCTTCATCACCAGCCTTTGATTCCTCCTTTGAGCACTTAAAAAGAGGGTCAACAACACACATTGTCAAATGAGAATTTATTGCAACCTTCCACCAAGTAGCAAAACCATTACAACACAAAAGAGCACAATCAAAGGTCACATGACATGTAGAGAAGTATTATCAATAACGGAAGGGAAGGCCCTCATAACTTAATGCTTGTGTCCATGGTCTATCCCCAACCATGAGTACCACATCCCTAGATATTGATAGAGAAATATCCTAATCAACCAGAATACATGCAAAGGTAGGATGACCCAAAGTTTTTGTAGCTTCATTCACCTTCAAGAAAATAACAAGGGAGTTTCCAAAAACCTCAAAGAAAACCTCTTCCAAAAATGGAATGGGAGATTTAGAAGATAGTGTCATTCTTGCTAAGTTGGTCAAACCATTGGATAATGTCACTGGTAATATGGCTAAGATAAAAGCCTTAATTGAGGATCTGAGATTAGGCTCTGAGTTGAGGATCAATAACTTAATAATTGAAGGAGGTTTTCTTAAGTTATCATAAATGTGTTAAAATGTGGGAAAACACCAAATTGGAAGCTTAATTCCAAGTTAGAACTTTGTTTAACTCTTATCAATAGTTTCAATGATATCAAATTTACATATACATATAAGGGAGGTAATGGAATGATAGATGCTTTATTAAATAATGGGGAGTATGAATATTTCATTAGAATCTTAACTAATCCTTCTCATCACATTTGCATGCCTAGATTCATAGAGGCTGAACCAAGATATTCACAGTTACTTTTGCTAATACTTATATACTATACATATTTAAATAAATAGATATATACAATCAAATAAATCTACATACATATATACAAATTAAGTTTTATTTATAATATTAAGATATTCACACACATGCATGCACACACATTGATATATATATATAGAAAATAGATATTTTTGTATATATATAGATCTTTATACTTGTGTGTGTGTGTGTGTGTGTGTGTGTGTGTGTGTAATTAAAAATACTTTAGTGTGTGTGTATATAATAATTATTTTGATCAATAATATATCTATATATTTTATTAATATAAATGATTATAAAGGTTACATTGGATTATAAAATGGAGTAATCATGGCTCTTCCATCAGAATGTTTTCATTAAAATGTTTCTTTAGAATATACCCTAGACTAGTTCAAAAGTTACCACACCCCATGTATCCCTTCTAAACTATAAAATATAGATTTTAATCTTTTACAAGGTTTCAACCCAATAAACATTAAACGTATATACAAAATTTAAATTACATTTATTATACTCCAAAAAACCTATCTCAATAGTCTATATAATTAATATGTAGAACTTAAAAGAACCTTGCCATCTACATCCATCTTTGACCTCAAGACTTGTGACAATTTGATTCTTCCACAAATTTAAATGTGCATTCCATAAGCTTGGTAATGAGCTCTAATTTAGAACTTGGTGTGAACTTGTCAAGGAATTACTATTACCACTAAGAAATTATCAACAATTCCTTTCTCATGCTTCTAAATCTCACTTTTTATCTTCAACCAAGCTACCTGATATAAATCCAAACATGTTTCTTTGTCATTCTTTCCAACCCCCCTCACAAAGGGATTATGAAAAACTCATTTGCATACCTCTCATATTAAAAAAAGAAGAACTACCAACCCTAGGAATACCTTTGTAAGAATTGATTTAAAACACATTAAAATATCATTATCAAATAGAGAGGTGATAATGCATTTCACACTTTTAGTATCGTCACCTAGCTACAACACTCATACCAAAACCATAAACACTATGTCAATTTTTATCCTCCAATACCAATAGTGCTCTTGAAATTTCTTGCCTAAAACATCTATCACTACTTCAACCATCATTTTTCTATTAATCTTTAACAATCCTATACCATTTATTCTTGAATGGTCCAATGAAGTTTTTTCTATTGAGGAAGAGTAGTAACATAGAATTTCACCTCCATTCTTAAGAAAATCCCTCTCTTAACTCAACACTTAGAGTTGTAAATAAAAAATTGCCTAAAAAATAACACTAAAAACTCATAATAGCACCTATCATATAAAATCTTGGATTAATTATGATATTTCCATCCACCTCCTATCTCTATGCATCAAAAATACATTCCATTTGTATTTTTCCTCGCTCACATAAATTTTTTCTAGTATCACTTCAAATTATTAAAAATTAGAATTATGAAAAGATAACTATATTAACTACACCTACCACCCTAGGTCAAACAAATATATCTAGCCAACTCACCACTCACTCATAATTTTTTTATTTTTTACTTGGGTTACCTCATCTTGCACATAAATAAAATCTTTCCATTAGTTCCAAAGTCTTGAAATTTAAATTAAAATCATTTTTCAAATGACAAAACCTATTCCAAACTATTCAAGGCATCTCTTTCCACTATCAAAATCAATTGAAGATGTCATGCCTCAATTCTATCATTTTCAATTTTCCTAGTAATTAGGAGAGAATAACCTTCCAAATGTATTTTATCTATCCTTACTTTAATAGATAATAGATTTGCATTTTCCTTGACCGTATTCTTTTATCCATTTAGTAGTCTCATAGAACCAAGGGCCATTGTGTTCCCCATAGGATCCCTAAACAAGAAAGAAATACCTAAAGGGCCTCCATTATCTACTAATGCCCCATCAAAATTTTATTTGATCCAACCTTATTTTTGTTTTAACCATTTCACCATAGACCTTTCATGTTTCTTTATCCCTTCCCACAACTTCCATCAACTTGTATTAAACACGAGGCCATGCAGATTGCCAAATTTGATCCTATTTTGTGAATGATACTGTTCATAAAATAGTTGAAGAAACAATACTAGCAACATCCTCAACAATATGATTTATCCTAAATAATATCATATCAAAGAATTCATACTTCTCTTGAAATATTCTCATATTGCATTACTTCCATAGCTCCCAAATGATAATAGATGGATAAATTCTCTGTATGCAAGAAAATATTGATCTAGGTCAATAAGCTAATAATAAAATAGGTGTTTCAAAGTTCTATGAGATGGGCCCTACCTCCTTAGTTCACTTTGCACCATTTTGCAAACCTCCATAGACAACTAAAAATTAACAAAAAAATAATTTGTATCATCTTTAGCCTCTTCACATAAACTGCATCTATATGGCCCATAAATAAAAATTTATTTCTCCTATCATTAGTTAGAATTCTACTTTTGGTTGCAAGCCAGGTGAATGAACCTTCTTTTGGTAAACAATAATTTTTCCAAAATAGGCTAGTATGACAATTTTCATTTTCTATATCCATTTCTATAATCTAATAACTATCTTGATCAAGTAATTATGACTTTTAGAATCACAAAAAATGTGTTTTTCTTCTTTCCTTTTTTTAAGGATATCCTTTCTATTGAGGATACCTTACATGACTTGGAGCCATTGGTCTATTAGCCCTAATCCATCCAACTCTTCTATTTCAATTCCTAAGCTGGAGGGGTAATCCATAATTCCAAATAAAAAAAATTTAGTTCGCCAATTTCATACTAAAAATGATTTGACCTCCTATAGCTCAACAACTATCCCTAATACCCAATGTCCCCCCTAGGAATCCTCTCACTATTTTTTTCCCCCTATTTTCCATTCCCATTTTTCTATGTTAGACAATTTATAATGAAAGAGCTCTTTTTAGTATAAAACTCCATATTTTTAGTATAAAACTCCATATTGCAAAACATCAAGGAGGATTTGTAATAGTTAGGATGTGATTTTCATCTTGGCAATCTAAATACTTTTCTCTAAATAATTTTAGTCATGGTAATTCTAGATTTTCATACATCATCAATGTTAATATACCTCCTAGTAATGCATTCATTAGATTCTAGTTTTGTATACTAGTAACATCCTGTGATTTGGGTTTACATATTTTATCCTTGGCCAATAGTGATCTCTTATCCTCATCACTCCTCCCATTCAAAAAAAAGTTCATCATTCTTTATTTAATCAATTTGAGCACTTTCTTAGGGATCTTGAGGCACATCATTGAAAATATGGGGATGGTAGAAATTATAAAATTGAGTAACATAATTACACCAACAAAAGTAATCCACTTTCTTTTCCATCCCTTCATCCTTTTAATATAACTATCAATAGGGATTTTCCATGAATTTTTCTGAGATGCATCTTCAAAAAGAGGAATATGAAGATATTTTCTTGGTAGTTGAACCATTTTCATTCCCAAAATTTTACTTATATTCCTTTACAACTGTATTTGAGTATTGATAATATATGTCTCTAACTTATGCCAATTTATACACTACCATAAATCCATCCAATATCTATCTAATAGTTATTTGATGACTTGAATTATTCTAATATAAGCCCCTCTAGAAAGATAATTATCATCAACAAGGATCAATCTCATCTATAATCATAGTCTCATTCCATTTCCCTACAAGTTTGTGTTTTACTCAATCTACCAAGAACATCTCTCATGATATTAAAGAGAGAGGAGGTGAAAGGGTCTCCCTATCTCAGACCTATAGAAGACTCAAAGAATCCATGTGCAATGACACTCATTAGGATTGAAAACCTAGGGGTTGAAATATAGATATTGACCCATCCATCCATTCTTGATAGAACCTTAACCAAATTCATAAGCTTTTATAACATCTATCTTAATCATCATCTTATCTAACTTCACATATCTAACTATTTGAATGGCCTCATGTGTAATTAGAATACCTTCATTAGTTTATCTGTTACAAAATTATCCACTTAGTTCCTCAGAAAAACTATGGACTAAAACCTTCTTGAGTCAATTTGCAATGACTTTCAAGATGATTTTGTAGACAATATTAAATAAATATAGAGCAAAAAATTCATCAGAAGTTACATGATCCTCCTTCTTAGGAATGAGAGAACTAAAGGCCTTAAGACATTTGAGCACACAAATTCCCAACCTAGACTCTTCTACAACCTCATAAATTTTTTATCCTAATATATCCAAGAATCTTTGAGAAACTATGACAAGGAATCTTTCTGGCCATGGTTCCTTCTATCTCCCTATGTTGAGCAAAGAACTCTTAACCTCCTCATAAGGTATGGGGAAGGTCAATATTTGGTTCTAATCTATAGTTATAAATTTGATCTCTTTAACTGTAGTTGTCTATTAGTATGAAAAACTTAGTTATTTACTAGGCAGAGTTAGACGGTCATCACTATGACCAAGCCACCCTATATAGACCGAGTCATGAATATATATTTGTATATATTGAGCTCTATATAAGCTAAGAAAGTATTTGGTCACCAAGTATTTTTAATGTAAGATGAGTGTAATGTTAACTAAGAAGTTCAAGTATGTTGAAGTTGAGTTATACAGAAGGTACCAAGCATAGTAGAGATAGACTGACAATAACATAAATAGTGAGTGAAGAGTATAAAAAAAAATATGTGCCGAGCAATGCAAAATTTAAATTCAAGTTAGGAATGATGCAAAATTTGAGGTAAATCATTTCAATCTAACATGAAAATGATATTTAAAACTTGTAGAGTTTATTACAAATAGTTTTATGTGTTTTATGATATGGATCAGAGATCCCTATGTTCTATGATGAATGAACAAGATGAAGAGGCAAAACATGGAAGCATCTAGAAAACTCTTTATGGAATCTTTAATAGGGTAGAACTTGACCTTTTTTGATACAGTTCAATAGTATGATGAATAGGATGATATGAAGGAGAGAACATACTATTCATGTGTGATGTGTGAACATTGCAGAAGAGGCAAAGTATTTTATTATTCTCAAAACAGAGAAAGCAACCTAGTCAAGTAGTGAAGGATAGAAAAGCATTATCAAATTAAAGAAAGAATTAGATTGGAAAGAGATCCAATATCAACTTATCAAAGAAAACTAAGGATCAGGTACTAAATTAGTTTTAATAGATTGAAACAAGGTAAATCTATTAACATAGTGGTCTTAATAGATCTTTGTAAATATCCTAACAAAGTCCTTACTTTTTTGTAAGTGTGAAATTCTCTAACAAGGTGAGATCTAACAATCTCAAAATCTTTTAGCTGGGTAGATCTTTCATAGTATAGATCATTGGATATGGTCAAACATTGTAACCCTAACAAGTTAACTTTATTATTGTAGTAGTGAATATTTGTGGGTATCATCCCCACCCCATTTTTACCTTCATTCTAAGTGTATCTGGGTAGCCAAATTCTTTGTATCGTGTGATTGATAGATTAGATCTATATGCTATTATAATTTGATTATATAATTTGTGCATGCATAAGCAATTAGATATGAGATGGTAAATGTAGTGAATAAATTTTAGAATTGTTGAAAAGGTTAAAGTGTTATAGATCCTAATTCACTCTCCTCTTAATATCTTGGTGTCCAATGAAGACTTCCAATAATTGGTATCAGAGATAAGTTCTCTTGGAAAACTCCAACAACTTGGAGTAAAGATCTTGGAGATGGAGGATTACAGATTGGAAAAAACTATTGATAAACAAGTCATTGACATCAAGCTCCTACTATAGAAACTTGAAACAACAAGACAAGATCTAAAGAAATCCCCAAAAAGGAGAAAGTATTATTTGAACCAATAAATTCAAATGAAACATCAACTATAGGTCTACTAGATAATAATAGACTACCAAATGAAGAAGTCAAAGGACTAAAAAGGGAACGAGAATCAATCAGTAAGGTTATGTGAAATAATTGAGCAAATGAAGAAAGTTGAGGAATATGAGGTTTTCATCAAGGAAGACAAAAGGATAATGAAAAATAGACATGAATAAAGGATATCTAATGTACAAAAGCTCACAAAAACTCAACTTGACATGAAGAATCAACTGATGCTTTCAAAACAAGAGTTGAACAATAATGATGTGGAAATAGAACATCTAATATCACAGAATGATATAATGAAGAATGAACTAAAAACTCAAAAAGAAAATGTGAAAAGGTTAAACAAGCCAAATAAAACAATAAAATACTTTGAAGAACTTATGAGGTCATCTGGAAACACTACTAGATCAGAACATTCATCTAATGAGCAAGGAGAATCATCCAGAGATGGAGAACTGAGAAATAAAAAGTTAAAGGGTAAACCAACATGTTATCATTGTGGAAAAATTGGTCATACTGCAAACATCTGCCAAAGCAAAAATGGTATGTGAAATCCTAAACCTAAGTTTATTGGTTAGTTTTTTCATTGCAAAAAGCAAGGACATCAAATACATGAGTGTAGGACAAGAATGAAGAATGTATCTAATACACCTAGATTTGAAGGCTATTGCTACAACTATCAAAAGTATGGACATATAGCATATGAATACAAATCTTAGAAAAAACCCTAGTAGACTAATCAAAGGAAGAACCATGCACCTAACAATGCATGTTCTAAATGTCACAATTTTGGACATTCAAGAAAATATTGTAGATCTCAAGTATCAACAAAAAATCATAACAACACCAAGGGTAAAGGAAAAGTGGACATTGATTGAATAAGGAAGGAGATGAATCAAACATGGAAGAAAAAGACAAAAGATGGAAGCAATGGAACAAGTGGAGTTAAGGTCACCCAATCCAATGGAGAAGGTGATCACATCATCTCAAAATAAGTGAGAAAGTTATGTTTGCAACTATATATCTAATGATACATCTCACATTACTTCCTAACATAAAATGTGTTAAAGTTCATATTTAAATAAGTAAAGATGCATAAAACCAAATTTGTGAAAGGATCAGTGCAAAAGAATCATGTATTCAGATAGTGCTGAACATTAGTAAAATTATCTATATTGACTGATCATTACAATATGGATTGAGTACTATATAGGCTAAATTGGTGTAGAGGTTGAGCTAGATGGAAGAGGCTAAGTTGTATAGTGAAGATCTAGTTCAAAGGCACTAGTGTCAACCAAGATAGTTGGCTTCCACCTACCTGAGTACACATAATTCATGGAGACCCTAAATAAAGCAAGAAAAGTATTTATCAAAATTTGAAGGTATTATTTCATACCTTTTCATATAGAATTCAAGAGCATAGATTGATTTAAGTGAAAAGATATCTTAAGGTGATTCAAGAATAAATCCGAGACAAGAAGATTGATCAAGTGAAGATCTAAGTTGAGCTAAGTGATTAAGAGGAAATAAAATTTTTAAACCCTAATAAAGAGAAAATGGAAGCTTCATCATCCACAAGAAAGAGTCAAGGAATAGAGGTTAGTAAGATTCAATTAGTGAAGAGTGACACTTGTCCTCCACCCAAATTTCATTCTATTCCTAAAATTTCAATGAGAGGTGACTCAATGGGTATGTTGTCTTTGATACCACCCAAAGTAATCATGATACATAATATGCAAAGTTTCTACATGTGTAAGATTGGAGAAGTGGGAGATTATGAAATTCAAGAAACATATGAGAAGTTATGTGATGGATTTTTTAAGGATTAATTCAAAATCATTGAGAAGAAAGGGTTAACTCATGCCCTAGGTTTCCTAAGGAATTTCAAGATCAAATGGATCAAGATCATCTTGAGCAAGATTCATAATATGAAGTTTTGGCTACATAATGGACCAGTTGAAATAGCTAAGAAGATGATTCACAAGGTTACTAGATACCCCACACTGGATAAGAAAAAGACCATGCAAAGTTTAAGCCATGAAGAAGTTGAAGAAAACATAGGTGCTGAGTGGAATGGATGAGGGTTGTCCATCAAAAACATTTCTAATCCATTGATGGAATTTTTAGTGAGAGTGTTGCTCACAAATTCTATCAGTCTAGTAGATTGAATAGTGTACCATGTATGGAAGTGGATGAAGCATGGAAGATAGTCATGAAAGATCATGAATATGATCTTGCCAAGTTGACAAAGCTTCAACTAGCAGAAAACTTGACAACTATTAGGAAGACATAGAATTCAATGAGTAAGTTTGGTTCTCTTGTCATTTGTATTTTCTTTTACATTCAGAAATATTTTCCTAGTATTGGAAACATTGTTTGGGAATAAGTAAAATCTGTCCCAAGACAAATAAATGAGTATATAAATCAATTTAGAGCGAACTTTATATTAAGATCATTTACTAATTGGGTGCTCCTTAAGAGAAACAATTACAACTTATTCAACGTCCTTATGAGCAATCACACTAGAAACAATAATTGGAAGACCAAGAGTCACAACTTACAATCCACTTTTAACAATGAGACAAACACACAATAGAAGATAAAGAGTCACAACTTAGAATTCCACAAAGATGTCCCTCTTAGGATTTGAACTAGGGTGTCTACAACGAGAACTCATTACTTCAACCAAGTAAGCTAAAACACGTGGACAATTAGGAGAGAATTTTGAGAATATTATGGATTCATATTTCAAAGAATTTCGATAGAGAATGAGATTAAGGATGAGTATACTAGAGGAATTGGTAATGAAACATAATAATGATATATGTTTCTTGGTAGACATAGATAACACATATGTGTAGGAAATTAAGCCAAGGAAGGCATGGCTTACAACATTTGACTATGAGATTGACATTAAAATTGTGAATACAAATATTATTGCATTATTGAAAGAAGACATTGATGCTAATGCTAAACCTTTTGGGTAGTATGAAGAAGCTAAGGCTAAAATTACTACAAACATCAAAATAGCTTCTAAGAAAAAGAAAAGGAAGAAAATGATTGAAGACCTTGAGAGAAAGATAGGAACCCAAGGCAAGTGCAAGGAACCTATACAGATAACACAAGGTCTTGGAGAAGATGGAGAGGGTAGTGGTGATGAGGAAGAGGAAGATGATGGAGTTAAGGGTAAAGTCCTAGTATTTCTCACACCACTTAGAAACAAGGCTAAAAGAACTACAAAGAAGCTAGTGGTGATAACCCTCTCTCCTCCATCACCTACTAAACCAAGGATCAGGGTAGTAGTTAGTGCTAAGTAGACTACAAATCAAAGAGTAGTAGAGAATATTGAGCCCAATGGATGAAAACCAAAGAGAAAGAGATTGGTCAAAGGAACACCCATAAGGAGAACAAAATATCTTGATGAGGTATGTGCCAACCTTAGAGAATCTTTAGGATTATCTAGTTTTAGATTTGTGAAATATGATACATTGGATAATACTGATAGAAAAAAAATTGAGGAGGCTATGATAGACATGATTGGAAATCATAAGTTAGCTCCAAATGAAATAGAAAAGAATATACCTATAGATTTGTATGATAGACTTGAGAGAAGGTGGTAGCAGGCAAAAGTAGAAGAGAAAAAAGATAAGAACTAAAACATTAGTCAAGGTTATGCCTAATCTATCAAAAGATTAGAAAGAAACATTTTTGGAGAAATATAGGAACATATTTGTTCCAAAGTATATAATTTTAATGATATTACAAAATAAAACTAACATTGTAATTTAGTAGAATGAGTTACTCTAGAAGAGTATTTTTGGTCTCACAACAAAAGTAAAAGACATTGAGATAATAAATATTCTATTTAATGAAAGTGATGAGATGAGTTCAACTGTATTGAGTCCACAAGGAAGCATGTCACCGATTCATGATAACACCCCTGATGCTCAATAAAGGTTCTCAGATGCAAACAAGGAGGAGTAAGAGGTAAAAGAACCTAATAGAGATAATAGTGTAGACATTTCTACAAAAGCTCAAGAAGGACCACAAATATTAAAACCTCACATTGAGGTAACTTAGGAGAAAAATAAAATAGAGCCAAGTGGTATTATTGTTTTCTTGAACACTGATGCACACATGACCAAGTGGTGATACCCCCTCACCATCTCCCAAAGTAGTGCCAAGTAGTAGCACTTCAACCCCTTGAGAAAAGAAAGAAATAAAGGACCTCTCTCCAGATATTGAAGTTAGTCTGGATGAAGTGAGATACCACAATTGGATTTGGAAAATCTCACTCTTGAGCAAACAATTTTTTTGCAAGAAGTTTTGGTGAAGAAGAAGAGACGAGAAGAACTATGGTGTTAACATCAACCAATGAAAGTCCTACATGATGTTAAATATTTTTTATTTGAGGTATTTGATACTCAAAATTTTGATCAAAAATCCCCAATCATTTCCCAACTTGTAAGTATTGTTGAAAAAAGAACTGCTTGTGATATAGAATCCAATGAAAAGTTAATGGATTGGTTTGCAAATAAATTCGAGAATAAGGTTATAGATAAAGTTTCTACAAAAATTATCGAGAAGAAAGTGAGTTGTAGGAACATGTATAGAATACAACTAAAGTACTTCACATAGTACAACATTTGTACACCATTTTGTGTGATGTGCCAAGATTCACAAGTGAACTTCAGGCAAACATCCAACATATTTAGGTTGACAAAAGATATCAAGAGACACCATTTTGTAGCCAACTAAATCTAGCAACCACACCTACAATAAGTTATTGGATGCTCAAGGAACATTGGCCGAGCTACAGGCAGCTAAAAACATGAGACTATTGCTGATCTCTATTCAGACAAAGTTGATACTTCATTTGGAGGTTATATAAATGGAAATCAAATCAGCCCAAGATCTTATCAATGAAGATCATAATCTTTTAGTAGCTAACAATCTAATTGATTTGGTAGCTTGGCTCCAGTTACAAAATCACACTCTGGAATCAACAAGAACCATTTGGGATCATACACTTGCTATGATCACCCAAATTCAGAAACCTTTTATTGAAAAATATGGTTTGATTCCACCCATTCAACCCCGACAATAGATATAAGTGAAAAAAACAAGGGGGAATGTAATGATGATTACATATCTTGAATGGATAAAAGATGAAAAGAAGAGATGAATAGAACAAGGGGAATATAATCAGAGTTTAGAGTTCAGTGTTTAGAAGGAAATTAGAAGTATGACATTGAATCAATTAGACTATTTAGAGTCATGTGTATATATTTTTCATTATTTTGTTTATTTGGCATAAGTTAAAGTTTTGAAGTTCTATTTTTGAACTAAGTCATAGGCGGGGGAGTACTCATATTAGAATTTTAATGATGTAATCATGAAAATTTTTTTTTTCCACTAATTTCAAAGGGGGAGATTGTTGATCTCTTTAACTATTGTTGTCTATTAGTGTCAAACACTTAGTCATTTACTAGGAAGAGTCAGATGGTCATCATTGCAACCGAGCTACTCTATTAGGTTGAGTCATGTATATAAACTTGTATATACTAAGCTCTATAAGAGACAAGAAAGTATGTGATCGGAAAGTATTTTCAATGTAAGCTGAGTGTAATGTTAACCAAGAAGTTCAAGTAAGTTGAAGTCAGGCTATACAGAAGGTACTGAGCATAGTAGAGATCAAGTGATAGCAACATAAACAATGAGTGCTGAGCAACACAAAATTTACATTTGATTCAAGAATGATGTAAACTTTGAGGTAAACTATTTCAAGCTAACATGAACATGATATTTAGTACTTGTGGAGTTTTTAACAAATATTTTTATGTGTTTTATGACATGGATCATAGATCCCTATGTTTTGTGATGAATAGACAAGATGAAGAGGCAAAACATGGAAGCATCTCAAAAAATCTTTATGGAATCTTTAAATAGGGAAGAGCTTGAATTTTTTTGATATAGTTTGATGGTTTGATGGTATGATATGAAGGAGTGATTCATGTGTGAATATTGCAAAAGAGACAAAGTGTTCTATTATTCTCAGAACTTAGCAAGCAACCTAGTCAAATAGTGAAGGATAGAAAAGAGTTATCAGATTAGAGAAAGGATCAGATTGGAAAGAGGAGATCCAATATCAAATTTAAAAGAAAATGGAGGATCAGGTACTAAATGTACACTCAAAAAGGTGCACTTCTCTAAATCATTCTATCCGAGGTTCTACATAGATTGGAAAGCTCGAATGCCGACTTAGAGCTCCCTAGTTATGGAGTGCAAGGGGCATACAAAGGAGCATATAGGAGCTCTCAGCTGAGCCTTAGAAATACAACCCTTGCTAGTAAACCACAAAATGGGAGATTCTTTAGACAAGAGCAAGAGTGCTAGTGTCAAAGAACTCTTGGATCATGCAATGAAAAAATGAAACTATATTAAGATGAGATGCACAATGCAAGCTACACTAAAAATGAGATGGGAATGTTACAAATCCAGCTATTAAGCTATGTGATCTAATTATTTTCAAAGGAAACTACACTATCACGCAATATGATCTTAAGACTAATATGAAGGAAATGAGAGAATGAGACAAGAAAATGAGAAGTTCTCCATAAAGCTCCAAAGAAACCTATTAGAAAACTTGCAGCATGACAATATTCAAAAGATGGATCCCTTTGAGGGGGAAAGCTCTCTCCCTTTAAAAGATGTATGGATGGTGGAGATTAAGATGAAGATGGTGGATGATCAACAGTTGAATTCAAAAATAGGAGTGATCCATGTGCACACACAAGTCAACCAATAGAATATAAGTTGACTTGTCATATAAGACAAAAGTGTCACAAGCCTTTTCTTTTAATTGTAAAATAGAAAAAGGACTTTATGTGTGCACTTTAAGTGGGTTAGAAGAATGGGGTGTTTTATTTAATTAAAAGGGGACATGTTCTTTTAATCAAATAATGAACTTAGGATAGCATAGTCAAACTATAGGTGATAATCAAATAAATTGATTATTAGCAATTTGGTCTAGGTAAATGATTAAATTAATTTTGCCAAAATGTTGAAAAGAGGGCTAATAGTCTAGATGACCATTTTTAGGTGATTACATTTGCCCCTCTTTGACTAATGCGTGATCGATCTGGGAACACATTATGTCAAAGAAAATAGAAAGCCAAGTAGGCGGTGATAGATATAGATATCTGATTTCAAAGAATGAAATGCAAAAATAGATAGCAAGTCCTAAATGCACAACCTAATAGCGATAGTACTGAACATTAGGAAGATGATGTTAGGATCTGAAAAGAATTCTAACATCTAGCAAAGAGAATAGATCGAGAGCAAGTGATTAGGTCAAACAAATGCTCCTAAGAAATAGATAGTTGTAACAATCAGCAATAAAGTATTTTTGCCCCCTCAGGATCGAAATTGAAATGAGGTAAGGGGATGCAGAAACCAGCTAGACATGAGAAAATTAGAATAGAACAATGTCCAAGATGACAGATAGATGATTAGAACCCAAGAATGACTATAAGAAATTGATAAAATGCCCCAGTTTGGCTAGAGTTGACCTTGAAGGATATAGCATAAAAATTAGCTCAAATCTAGTAGAGATGTGATTTAGATGTGAAAAGGTGAATAGAAGGAGATATGAAGTATAGAAATGATGAAGACATGAAGAAATGAAGATGCCCTAGCGATGATTCAAAGATTAGATCTCAAATGGTCAGCTAACTGCTTAGAAGGCAAAATTTTAAAATGTGATTTTAACCATTAAGATGAACTCAGATTTCAATTTCAATCCCAAAAATGGATCCAGGATGTCGAAATTAGGTAGGGGTGCAATTTTTGTGCAATTTTGAGGAGTTTTAAAAATTAGGTCAAAATGAGGTTGGAGGCTATAAAAGGGGTCCAAGTGTCATTTTCACTATTCATTTGTCTTTTTGTGATTTGAGAGATTTTGTGTGGTCCACATAGCATCATGGCTCGGGTGAACATTCCTCTTCATCGACACCGTTTCGAGCGCAGCCAGTTGCACAACCAGCCAGAGCGATATGGGGCGCCGATAAGTGACTATCTTTTTGTTGCTTTTTTGAGTTTGTTGTGAGTTTTTCACACGTTTTAAATTTTTTTGAAAAAAAGTCACGCGATACTTTTTAAAGTATTGCACGGCTTCAGAAATATTATCGCGCGATACTTTTTTTTGAAAAAAATGTTGCACTGCTCAGGAAAATGTGTCGCGTGAGCCCCACCCAAATGTCGCATGACATGGTGCAAAATGTTGCACCAATTAAAAATGTCGCACTCTTATTTGAAAAAGTGTCATGTGACACTGTTATAGAAAAAGTGTCGCACTCTTATTGTAAAAAGTGTTGTACAGATAGTTTTGTTGTTTTTCTAAATGCTTTTTTTCTTCGTCATGTGACTATTTACTAGTGATTGCTTGTTTTACCTAGACAGGAGGTATTCTCGGAATTACAGATAAGAGCTCCCAGGGTGGTTGGTTTGCACATTGTGCAACATTTGAGTGATGAGGAGTAGACTACACTAGTGGCTATGGGCTTGCACTAGGCTGTATGGATGCCCCATATTCGGGCAAACCATGGTTTGTTGTTTGCACTGGTAGAGAGGTGGCATAGCGAGCATAACACTTTTCACTTATCAACCGGTGAGGCGTCGATTACCTTGGAGGACGTATATTGCATTCTATGAGTGCCATGCCACGGTGAGCCAGTAAGTTACTTGGTTAGTAGTTTGTTGATTTAGCCATTTCAATGTTGGATGCCAGGTGTACTGATGTTAAGTTTTCATGATGGCACAGGTGTACTATGATACGACCCCGACAGAGGGGCGAGCACGAGTGTAGGAGCTTTTCCAGGATGTGACCATTTTGGATCGTCACCTGAGTTGGGAGAGATTGATGACTGAGTATGGATATGATTATCCTTTGCCCAGCTTGTTATGTTCTTTGGTAGCCCGAGCCCTAGTGACAGACCGAGGCCAGAAGGGCTTTCCACTAGGATGGGGTCGGCTGGTATATGATCTGATCTCCTGACCACGTAGGATGGCATGGGGGCCTACGATATTGGCAGAGATGTACCACGAGCTTCATGAGATAGTATATCATGAGGGTGGATCATGGGCATGTGGAGTAGTGTTAGTGCAGATCTGGGCTTGGGAGCACATTGCTGTGATCTGACCATGGGTGCAGCCACGAGAGCGTAGCCAGCCGTACATTTTTTGTTATAGAGGTTTCATCCCACAGAGACATAGTGGAGATGTGACCTATTATCGATGCATGTTTGATGAGCTAACAACATTCTCATGGCGACCATACCGGGAGTGTCAGCGATGGTCAGATTCATGGGAGTTAGATTACATGCAATATAGAAGACCACTGGTGGGTCGGAGCACAGATATTGTGGAGCAGTTTGTGATCAGTTGCATATGGCAGCAGTTTGTAGAGCGATAGGTGGTATTGTACACTCGAAAGTGTCCCACTCTAAACCATTCTATCCAAACGATTCCATGAGTTGGAATTTTTGAATACCGGCTTAGAGCTCCCTATGCATGGAGTGCAAGAGAGTATATTTCAAGAATAAAAAGGCTCTCAGATGAGCCTTAGAGATACTCTTCTTGCTAGTAAACCATGCAATGGGAGGTTCCAAAGACAAGATGCAAGAATGCAAATGTCCCAAGGAGTTCCTCAAGGATGCAATGCAAATGAAGATTAAGCTAGAATGAGAATGTCAAATGCAACTATGCTAGAATATGAATGAGAGTGTTACAATCCAAATATTAAGCTATGTGAGAGATTATTGCAAAATAGAAGCTAAACTAACATGCAACATGAATCTAAGCTAAAATGTCATGGATGAGAGAATGTAGACAAGGAAGAGAAGTTCTCCACAAAGCTCCAAATAAAACCTGTTAGAAAACCTGCAGCATAACAATGTTCAAAAGATGGATTGATTGAGGGGGAAAGCTCTCTCCCTTTTAAAGATGTATGGACAGTAGAGATCAAGATGAAGATGGTGGATGATTAACGGTGGAATTTGAAAAGAGGAGTGATCCATGTGCACACACAAATCAACCAATAGAATATAAGTTGACTTGTCATATAAGACAAAAGTCACAAAGCCTTTTCTTTTAATTGTAAAATAGAAAAAGGACTTTATTTGTGCACTTTAAGTGGGTTAGAAGAATGGGGTCTTTTATTTAATTAAAAGGGGACATGTTCTTTTAATAAAATAATGAACTTAGGATAGCATAGTCAAACTATAGATTATAATCAAATAAATTGATTATTAGCAATTTGGCTTAGGTAAGTGATTAAATTAATTTAGCCAAAATGTTGAAAAGGGGGCTAATAGTCTAGATGACCATTTTTAGGTGATTACATTTGCCCCTCTTTGACTAATGTGTGATCGATCTGGGAACACATTATGTCAAAGAAAATCAAAGCCAAGTAGGCGATGATAGATATAGATGTCTAATTTTGAAGAACGAAATGTAGAAAAAAGATAGCAAGTCCTAAATGTACAGCCTGATAGCGGTAGTACTGAACACTAGGAAGATGATGTTAGAATTCAAGAAGAATGCTAACACTTAGCAAAGTAGATAGATTGAGAACAAGTGAGAAGATCAAACAAATGCTCCTAAGCAGTGATAGAGTATTTCTGCCCCCTCGGAATCGAAATTGAAATGAGGTAAGGGGATGCAAAAATTGGCTAGAAATGAGAGAAATAGAATATAGCAATGTCCAAGATGACAGATAGATGATTAGAACCCAAGAATGACTATAAGAAACTGATAAAATGCCCCAGTTTGACTAGAGTTGACCTTGAAGGATATAGCATAAAATTAGGTCAAATCTAGTAGAAAGATGATTTAGATGTGAAACAGTGAATTGAAGTAGATATGAAGTATGGAAATGATGAAGACATGAATAAATGAAGATGCCCCAGTGATGATTCAGAGATTAGACCTCAAAAGGTCAGCTAACTACTTAGAAGAAAGTAGAATTTTAAAAGACAATTTTGACCATCAAGATGAACTCGAATTTGGATTTTGATCCCGAAAATGAATCTAGGACGTCAAAATTATTTAAGAGGTCAAAACTTTATATAATGTGATGATAAGATAGAAAAGAGATGAAGCGAAAGATTAAGAAGGTGAAAAGACATGAACAAGAAGAAAGTAAAGAAATATATGAAAGGAGTTAGCTGATATGTCCACAAAAAGATGAAGAGAGAGCTCTCCCCATATGCAAGAATGCAAGACTAAGCTAGAAAATGAACCTAAAATGCAAGCTAACATGCAAAGTGGTTTACCAGCAAGAAGTGCATAACATTTAGACTCTTAATTTCATCATTGAGCATTTATTAGGGACATCATGAGATCATACAACCATCACTAGTATAACTATGAGGATATGAATATGATCGATATTAGATAGGTATGTGGAAATCCAATCTAAGCATCAGAGACATGTAAGTCAAGATAACTACACGATTAGATTCCCTAAGTTTAATTTAGCAAGATTACACCTGTATCAAGGCATAAGTGCCAGGATAAACCTTGAGTGCGGTCTTGCAAAACAATCAAGGATAAAACATTTATAAGTCAAAGTGTTGAATAGGACAAGCATGAATGCTTACAACACTATAGACAAACAAAAGTACACCCACAAGCAGAAATCAAGAAAATATGTCCCATGCCCCCAGTCTTCTAGTCAATGACATCCTTGAAAGACTATTAGGGAGGGAATACATGGCAAAGAAATCATCATAGACAACACACAAAGTAGATAAATGTCAGCATAGCTCAGTCGTTTAAGTGTTAAAGTGCGTGTGTGTAAGTCACTTGGCCATTTCTTCCAGACTTGATTCTGATAGTGAGATATCGCAACATCGGAGACCATAGGTAAACTATCTGTAAAGTGTTAAAAAAACACTTGATGTCAAAGTGGGGGAAGTGTTGAGAAACACTATTTTTTGAGTTGTCAAAGAAACCCTAAGCCACAAGAATACCTCAATAGGCTAAGTAGCTATGCCCCCAAGATGAGGACAAGAAACAATTCCAAGCTAGAAAATGTGTAGCAAAGTGGATGATTGAGATTGATAGACATAGGTGCAAGGGTTTCAAGTAGTGCCTGTTTCCAGGTTTTCACCACTTTGACAGATTTTTTCAGGACTTTTTTCAATTTTTTTTTGGTGATACATAAAAGCACCTATTGCTAGGTTTTCACTAAGATGATCATTTTTTCATGACATTTTTTTTTTTTTAAAGATTTTTTTCAGCATCATATATGATTTTTTTTTTTGGAATTTTTTAGAATAATTTAGAGATCACTAGTTCTTAAGCAAGATCACATCATTTTCTCCCAATGTCTAGCAAGGTATAGGACACGATGGAGAAACAAGCCGATGGATAAGCAAAGATGCATAAGAAAGGAATGTGAAGCAAGTGAAAGTGATCCTCAAGGACTAACTCCTCAAGAGTACCCAAGCTAGGGAAAGAGGTGAAATAGTCATATGAAGCATGTTTTGGATAAGCAATGGAAGTAATGAGAAAGATAACATGTAGAATAAGCAGTGAAGCCAACAAGTGTGATAGCATATAAGATAAGCGATGGAAGCTAATGAGTAAGATAGCATGAAAGCATGTAGTCCAAAAGAGTAGCCATGTCAAGAGACCTATGAGAACCATGTTTCATTTATTATGATCAAGACCAAGGGGTCAACTAGATAGGATAGCAATGGGATAGAGCAATAAGAATAAAGCTCAAGATAGAGGCTATGAGTGAATGGGAGAGCACAATAGAAAATCTAGTGGATAAGATAGCCAATATGCAAAGATAGCTCAACATTGTCAAGATCAAAGAGAGAAGAGGGGATAGATGGATGATGGAAGAATTACACATGATGCCTATTTACTAGGTTTTCATCATGGTACTTATCCAAGGTGCCACAAGAAGTAGTTTTCACCATAGGATGCATTTATTTTTACTTTTGCTACCAAGGTGCCACAAGAAGTGGTTTTCACCAAGGCACATTTTCATTTTTTTTTCTTCTTTTTCTTTTTTTTTTGAATTTTTAAAAAGAGCTCAAGCTTTTTGAATGTAGATAGTGCTCCTACAGGAAAGATAAGTCATGATAAGACAAGACCATAGAAAGCTATGCTCAAAGATGTTGATAGGGTGATGAAAGAGAAATGGTAGTAGGAAGAATATATGGAGGATAAGAGTGCATATATAGAAAGTAAGTGTAAGTTTTAGAGGATTTCATGAGGGTAGCTAAAATATTGGACAAGATCAACATTGACACACACCTTGAAGGGTATTGGAATGATGGAGGAATCATGGATGAAGTAGCTTGAGGTTGAGATGTATGAGGTGGTAGAAGAGATTTGGAAAAAAGTGGAGTGGAAGGCTTTGGAATATTTTTAGGAAGATTTTTGGAAGAAGATGGAATATAAGCCTTTGGAAGCTTGAATGTCAACTTTGAGCTATTTTCAATATTCAAGTCTTCTAAAAGAGACTTGGGAATCCATATAGCTTTAGATTTTCCTTTGGATACTTCAAAACACATTTCTTCAATAATGGGTTTAGGAACCCATATTTTCTTTGATTTAGCTTTTTTAATAGTGGACCTTTGCGGTCTCTTTTGTGCATTCTCCTTCTTAGCATTCACATGTCGATTAGATGGGACATAGTGATCTTTCTTTTTCAATGGATTCTTATGTTTATTCTCACTTCCAAAGGACTTGGGATTTGTGGATGAATAAAGATGATATGATTGGTTTAGATGTATAGATGGGTGAAAAGTCATCAAGGATGAGTGTCTTTGTTGATCTTGAGGTATGATGGGAGAGCTAGGGAATGAGCTAGGAGTGGAAAATGTAGGAGATGACGGAACATAAGGTCCCAATATAGATGGAAGGTTTGAAGGCTTTAGCTTTGATGGATAAGGACCAAGGATAGACTTAGGAGATGCAAATGGATAGTAAAAAGGGATATCAACATCTTTAGATTGAGCAACATAGTCAAAGTCATCAATAGACTCATGAGTAGCTTTGATAGGAACAACATTTTTAATAGGAGCACTTGAAGTTTGAGCACAATTTTGAAGTGGATGTGGAGAAGTAGAACATGAGGGGATGCTTTGATCTTGACAAGTAGCCTTGGATAGCATATGAAGAGAACTTTTCTCATAATTTTCAGTAAGCTCAAGGGAGATAATCAAAGTTGTGTCTTCATCATACTTAGGAGGTGGATAAGATATAGAATATGGAGGGGAAAAATCTTGAAAGAGATGAAAGGGTGCTTGATCTTGATCTTTCTTGAAATTTATAGATTTTTTGTTTTGAGAGTCCTCTTGACATGGAGCCACTTCTAAGGACAAGGGAGAATGAAGATTGAATGGAGTAGTGCTTGGATTAGGCATAGTAGTGCATGAAGGTTGAGGATGTTTAGGATTAGTAGCATGGAAAAGGTTTGCAGCTAAGTGAAGGTTAGCTTGAGTTTCTTTTAGAGGTAGCCCTTTAGGATACATGTAGTCAATGTGGAAAGCATTAGGTTCTTTATTTGATGGAGGCATGTTGGAAAGCTTTGAGGTTTTGGGAGATGCACGAGTGTTGGAAGAAGTGGAAGATGTAATGGAGCCACTACTAGACATAGGTTCATCAATGTAATCTTGCTCAAGAGAAGTATCTTCACCACATGAGTCACTAGAGGTTCCAAGATCAACAATCTCATCATCAATGAGATCTTCAATTTTATATTTCAGCTCTATACAATTAGAAGTAGCATGGTCATTAGATTGATGATAGGCACAATAGGTATCTAAGAATGGATTTCCATAGGAGCTAGACTTAGGCAACATGATGAGCTTGGTGCCAAGAAGTGTTCTCAAAATGTCATCATAAGAATTCCCCAAGGGAGTAATATTTCTCTCAAAAGTATGTCTAGAGTCCTTTGGTTGTTTCTCAAGTGAATAGAATGCATCCATGTCTTCATTATTATCTTGGTCAAAGATAGGTCCATCATGAAATTTTGGCATAGGCTCAAAGGAGGTATCACTTGCTTGTTCTCTAAAGAGGTCTTTAGATCTAGAAGATGAAGACATTTGATGTCTTGAAGTAGAGTATGTAGACCTAGAAGAAGAGGATGACCTCAAAGAAGGTGACTCACATGCATGTAAAGCCCTTAAGGAAGATTCATGTAATGATGCAATCTTCTCCTCCAACCTTTTCTCAAGTTTAGACTTCATTTCTATCATGCGCTTAGAGAGATGAAGGTAAGAAAGATCATTTGTCTCTTCTAGTTCTTTGTATTGTGCATATAGATCTTGAAACTCTTTAGTGACATGGAGGATATCATGATCATCTAGATTCAGTTGAAGTTTGGTAGTACAAGGTTTAGATCCCATAGTTTTAGATGCAAAGCCAAGCATAAAATAGTCTAGAAGATAACTTGATGTTGAAACTATAGGAGGTAGAGTGTTCACTTGCCAAGATATTAGAGAGAGATTAAAGTGACTTGTCAAACAATATGTCCAAGAAACTTACGACATGAATGACTCAAGTCAATAGCTAGGCAAGATGCCCAAATAGCCAAATAGATAGAGCAAGTGGGGTAACAAGTGAACAACTCTCCAACCCAAGAGTGTGGTCAAGAAATCAAGGAAACCATTTCAGCAAAAGGATAACTAGCAAGCAAATATAGACCATGAAGACAAAAAGACCAAGAGCACTAAGACCAAAAATTCACTTTAAGCATGTTCAAGAACTAGAGATATATAAAAAAAAAGTCAAATGATGAGACTCCTCTTAGCAAGCAACACAAGAAAATGTTTGCACTTGATGTTTTGACTTGGTTGACAAAGTTTGACAATAATTGATAGCATAACAAATTTGATGTTCAAAAGAAAATTCTTTCCAAGCAAGATAGTGACACATGGAGTAGTCTTCAAACAATCAAGCAAGGGACAAAACAACCTTGCATGATACAAGCATATGTGACGTCTCAAAAGAATTCCCTAGAATTATCGTCATGTATATGTTCAAAAGATTTTCACAAGTATACCACATTTGAGAACACATCAAGCAATATCTACCTAGAAGTCATGGTTCATTACTCAACAACTTGGCCCACGCTTGATGCTCCTTTGCCTCACACCAAGTGGTTTCCCACAAGAGATATTGGCTTTGTCATGGAAATGCCATAAGCATAACCAAGGGAACACATATGGTGAGTGTAAATCTTGGGGTGATCCGGGTAGTCCACTAGGATCAATCCTTGCACCAAGAAGTTGAGCGGCTAAAAAAGGTAGTTACTAACTTAGGATGTTTAGATAGGGCTTCCGTTCATAGTGTTCCTCTTGCTTCCAATTACGGGACACCTCACCTTGTGATGAGTAACCGATCTCGCGATCACAAGAGTACCTTAAGCATTCTTGCCTAGTGATCTCCCTATGGTCAAAATCCCATAAGCGATCACACTAGACGAAGATAAACACTACGTCTACCAAGGTTTTGTGTCCTTGATAGCCTTGAGTTTATAGTGGGTTGGAAGAGCCAGGTAATCGGCTTGTTCCCACTTGGGTCGTTCCTCTCAGATTGTCCGAGAGCAGGCCCTCTAAAGGATTCTAACTACACAAAGTGGATCAAATTTTGGAAGTCAAGATTTTTGGTTCACCACAAGGGTGAAGAGCATACTCTCCTATTCCAATCATTTTCTCCCAAACACACCAAGAAGATTCAGTTACCCCTTGCTTTTGAAACCAAATGGCAAGTCAAGATTTCTGATTCACCACAAGGGTGAAGAGCATACTCTCCTATTACCAAAAGACTCCAATCACAAGTTTTATGTGCCTATGAAAAATGAACAATTATTCAATGCCACACATGAAAACAAAAAAGCAAGAAATTTGGGTTTTTATGCTTTGGGCAGCCCTGCAAACAATCGTTAGTAGCCCTTGTGCATTTGAAGCTTTGACATGCGTTCTTTTTATGCAATGTTTCAATTTTTTTCACAAGGATGGCAACCTGAAATCACAACTTGTTAGCAACAAAAGTTAGTGTGAAATAACATAAAAATTTGCAATAAAAAGTGGTGAGTTGCTTCAAAAATCTAATTTATCCTCCAACCAAGTACATGCAAAGAAAGTGCAAGTTAATCACAAATGCTTTCATTTTTACTCTTTGGTTTTGACCTAGTGAACAAGATTGGACTTTTTTGCTATGATTTCATATCCAAAAATGAAAATGAAAAAAATAGACCCCTATTAAAAATCAGAGAGCTTTCCAAAAATGTAAGAAATTTTAAAAAATCTCTTCATTTGCTCTCTAGAGATTGATTTTGTCAAAATAGGCCAAATTTATCAAATCAAATTTTTTATCCTTAATACGATCTCAAAATTCAAAACACAAAGAAAGAACCCCCATTAGAATTAAAAAAGCTTTCTGAAAATGTAAGTTTTTCTAAAAAATGCGCTGATTTGCGATCAAAAATGGCTTTTTATGAAAAATAAATAAAAGATCATAACTTCCGAAAATCACGTCAAAATGCTCTGAAAATTGGACTGAGACATTTTGAGCATATATTCAACTTGAAAACAAAATTTCAGAACCAAACTCTAAGCGATTTAAAAGATATGATCAAATCTTTAAACCAACTAAGTTTTTGGCCTTCAAACCAATTTACTTATGGGTTGGCCTTAAAACCAAAGTGATAATTCTACAAAAGCATTTGATTAGATCCAATATGCTGCTGCAAAAAACCAGAGATAAAAAATGAAAGCAAATGGAGCTAGAACTTGATTCAAGCCCCACGGTGGGCGCCAAAAATGTACACTCGAAAGTGTCCCACTCTAAACCATTCTATCCAAACGATTCCGTGAGTTGGAATGTTTGAATGCCGGCTTAGAGCTCCCTATCCATGGAGTGCAAGAGAGTATATTTCAAGAATAAAAAGGCTCTCAGATGAGCCTTAGAGATACTCTTCTTGCTAGTAAACCATGCAATGGGAGGTTCCAAAGACAAGATGCAAGAATGCAAATGTCCCAAGGAGTTCCTCAAGGATGCAATGCAAATGAAGATTAAGCTAGAATGAGAATGTCAAATGCAACTATGCTAGAATATGAATGAGAGTGTTACAATCCAAATATTAAGCTATGTGAGAGATTATTGCAAAATAGAAGCTAAACTAACATGCAACATGAATCTAAGCTAAAATGTCATGGATGAGAGAATGTAGACAAGGAAGAGAAGTTCTCCACAAAGCTCCAAATAAAACCTGTTAGAAAACCTGCAGCATAACAATGTTCAAAAGATGGATTGATTGAGGGGGAAAGCTCTCTCCCTTTTAAAGATGTATGGACAGTAGAGATCAAGATGAAGATGGTGGATGATCAACGGTGGAATTTGAAAAGAGGAGTGATCCATGTGCACACACAAATCAACCAATAGAATATAAGTTGACTTGTCATATAAGACAAAAGTCACAAAGCCTTTTCTTTTAATTGTAAAATAGAAAAAGGACTTTATGTGTGCACTTTAAGTGGGTTAGAAGAATGGGGTCTTTTATTTAATTAAAAGGGGACATGTTCTTTTAATCAAATAATGAACTTAGGATAGCATAGTCAAACTATAGATTATAATCAAATAAATTGATTATTAGCAATTTGGCTTAGGTAAGTGATTAAATTAATTTAGCCAAAATGTTGAAAAGGGGGCTAATAGTCTAGATGACCATTTTTAGGTGATTACAGGTATCAGTGGAGACTACTACCTATGCTTGGATGTGCATAGATGAGGGATTGGGATGGTTGCCTATGCTGGACTATCATATAGTAGTTTGAGATATCAGAACACTAGTGGCGACTCCTTGGGATTATCGCCCAGATGTGGCAGATGCAGGGGTTGATCCAAGGTATCTTAATGAGATGCAAAGACACTTGTTCCCCCAATTCACACATCCAGATGCAATACCTATAGGAGTGGGAGGTGGAGGTGGTGACAAAGGAGGAGGAGGCAGACGAGGAGGGAGAGGGGGGAGGCAGATGGAGGGGGAGAGTTTTGGAGTAGGGCAGAGGAGGCATGCAGCAGAGGAGTCCTTAGAGTCTGAGGAGGAGGAGGTGCCCTTGAGGAGATGGCGAGCAATGAGGGTAGAGGCACCTGCAGAGCAGCTGGCAAGAGGAGAGGAGGAGGTTCCCTTGAGGAGGTGGTGAGCAGTGGGAGTAGAGGCACTTCGGGTGACTATTGCAGTACGGGACCAGCAGCTGATGGATGAGCAAGTGCGAGCAGATGAGTTGCACCAAGAGCGGGATGCTACAAGATGAGAGGCAGTGCATCATGGTGCCCGAGCTGCCTACTATTATGCCGCCTATAGGAGTGTGGTACCACCAGGACAGGGTCTTCCTAATTATTCAGAGCGAGCGGGCAGATCAGAGGGTGCAGTGTAGGCACTAGATAAGAGATAGGCTCCTCCACCAGGGCCAGCACCAGCCGTAGAGGGTGGCAGTAAGACATGACATTGTGTTTTGATTTGTACCTTATGTATTTTTGAGACATATATCTAGATTTTGGATCTCATATTTGTATATGTACCATGACACATTTGATATATATATGAGATACTGGGTTTATCAATATTCTTGTGTACTTGTCTCAAAATGTATGTTTCAGCTTTCATGTGATGTTTCAATTTTTTGTTTCCAACTTATGCATGCGCATATGCTTATGTGTATTGTTTTTGATCTCTCATATGGGTGGTATAGATTTAAATGTTTTTATGAAAATGTGACACTTGGATAGATCGTATGTGATGATTTTTTGGATTAACCCCTTGTGATGACAAGTTAGCAAAAAAATATACGGAAAGATTAAGAAGGTGAAAAGACAAGTAGAAGCGAAAGATAAAAGTAGCTAACTGATATGTCCATGAAAAAGATGAAGAGAGAGAGCTCTTCCCACATGCAAGAATGCAAGACTAAGCTAGAAAATGAACCTAAAATGCAAGCTAATATGCAAAGTGGTTTACCAGCAAGAAGCGCATAACATTTAGACTCTTAATTTCATCATTGAGCATTTATTAGGGACATCATGAGATCATACAACCATCACTGGTATAACTATGAGGATATGAATATGATCAATATTAGATAGGTATGTGGAAATCCAATCTAAGCATCAGAGACATGTAAGTCAAGATAACTACACGATTAGATTCCCTAAGTTTAATTTAGCAAGATTACACCTGTATCAAGGCATAAGCGCCAGGATAAACCTTGAGTGTGATCTTGCAAAATAGTCAAGGATGATACATTTGTAAGTCAACGTGTTGAACAGGACCAGCATAAATGCTTACAACACTATAGACAAACAAAGTATACCCACAAGCAGAAATCAAGAAGACATGCCCCATGCCCCCAGTCTTCTAGTCAATGACATCCTCGAAAGACTATTAGGGAGGGAACACATGGCAAAAAAATCATCATAGATAGCACACAAAGTAGATAAATATCAGCATAGCTTAGTTGTTTAAATGTTAAAGTGCATGTGTGTAAGTCACTTTGCCATTTCTTCCAGACTTGATTCTAATAGTGAGAAATATCACGACATCAGAGACCGTAGGTAAACTATTTGTAAAGTGTTAAAAAACACTTGATGTCAAAGTGGGGGAAGTGTTGAGAAACACTATTTTGTGAGTTGTCAAAGAAACCCTAATGCACAAGAATACCTCAATAGGCTAAGTAGCTATGCCCTCGAGATGAGGACAAGAAACAATTCCAAGCCAGGAAATGTGTAGCGAAGTGGATGATTGAGACTAATAGACATAGGTGCAAGGATTTCAAGTAGTGCCTATTTCTAGGTTTTCACCACTTGACAGATTTATTCAGGACTTTTTTCAATTTTTTTTTATTTTTGAATTTTTGAATTTTTTTTGGTGATACATCAAAGTGCCTATTGCTAGGTTTTCACTAAGATGATCATTTTTTCAGGACATTTTCTGATTTTTTCAGGCTCATAGATATATACAAGATAGCTGAGCAGCGAGCCTCTAAGTATAGAACTTCTTCAAGTGTAGGATGTTGATAGGCTCTGCAAGTTCTTCACCCTCTGATGTAGACAACTGGTAAGCACTAGACCCAAACGCTGCTGTGATAATGTAAGGACCCAACCAGTTAGGTTCAAATTTCCCTTTTTGTTCTCAATTTTGCTAATTTTTGGGATTCTCTCTAAGCACGAGTTCACCAACTTGGAACTCATGAGGGTGAACCCTTTTGTTATATTGTGTAGATATGCGCTTCTGATAAGCTCTCATGTGATCAAAAGCAGCCTTGCACCATTCATCCAGAGTCTCTAATTCCTGTACTCGCATAGCTCTATGATCTTCATCGATTATTAACCCATGTAAGGAGACGTGCCAAGAAGGTATTTTGACTTCTAATGGGAGAACAACCTTAGAGCCATAGACTAGAGAAAAGGGTGTAGCCCCTGTAGGAGTACAAATAGAGGTTCTATAGGCCTAAAGTGTCAGATTTATTTGCAAGTGCCAATCTTTCCCAAACTTGTGAACTGTGCAGTGTAGGATTTTCAATAGTGTTTTATTAGAGGCCTTAGATTGGCCATTCCCTTGGGGATAGTAAATGGAGGACCAGTGTTGTTTAATTCAAAACTTTTTGCATAGCTGTTTTAAGTCCTTATTCTTGAATTGCCCTCCATTATCCGTAACAATAGAGGATGGGATACCATATCGAAAAATGATGTGATTTAGTATAAGTAGGGCAACATGTTTGCCTATAGCAGTAGATAATGGTACAACTTCAACCCATTTAGTGAAATACTCCGTTGCTATGATGATGAATTTATGACTGTTGGATGAGCTTGGATGAATCTTTCCTAACAAGTCAAAGGCCCATTTCTGAAATGGCCAATATGTCACAGAAGGAATTAACTCTCGCCTGGGAGCATGTATCAAGTTGCCATGGAGCTGACATTTCTAACTGGACTTTGCATAGTGCACAACATCAACTTGTATGGTTCTCCATAGATTGGAAAGCTTGAAAAGGTACTAAATGTACACTCGAAAAGGTGCACTTCTCTAAATCATTCTATTCGAGGTTCTCCATAGATTGGAAAGCTCGAATGCCGAATTAGAGCTCCCTAGTTATGGATTGCAAGGGGCATACAAAGGAGCATATAGGAGCTCTCAGCTGAGCCTTAGAAATACAACCCTTGCTAGTAAACCACAAAATGGGAGATTCTTTAGACAAGAGCAAGAGTACTAGTGTCAAAGAACTCTTGGATCATGCAATGCAAAAATGAAACTATATTAGGATGAGATGCACAATGCAAGCTATACTAAAAATGAGATGGGAATGTAACAAATCCAGCTATTAAGCTATGTGATCTAATTATTTTCAAAGGAAACTACACTATCATGCAATATGATCTTAAGACTAATATGAAGGAAATGAGAGAATGAGACAAGAAAATGAGAAGTTCTCCACAAAGCTCCAAAGAAATCTATTAGAAAACCTGCAGCATGACAATATTCAAAAGATGGATCCCTTTGAGGGGGAAAGCTCTCTCCCTTTTAAAGATGTATGGATGGTGGAGATCAAGATGAAGATGGTGGATGATCAACGGTTGAATTCAAAAATAGGAGTGATCCATGTGCACACACAAGTCAACCAATAGAATATAAGTTGACTTGTCATATAAGAAAAAAGTCTCACAAGCCTTTTCTTTTAATTGTAAAATAGAAAAAGGACATTATGTGTGCACTTTAAGTGGGTTAGAAGAATGGGGTGTTTTATTTAATTAAAAGGGGACATGTTCTTTTAATCAAATAATGAACTTAGGATAGCATAGTCAAACTATAGGTTATAATCAAATAAATTGATTATTAGCAATTTGGTCTAGGTAAATGATTAAATTAATTTTGCCAAAATGTTGAAAAGAGGGCTAATAGTCTAGATGACCATTTTTAGGTGATTACACTAAATTAGTTTTAATACATTGAGTTAGGGTAAAACTATTAACAAAGTGGTCTTAACAAATCTTTGTAAATCTCCTAACAGAGTCCTTACTTTGTTGTAAGTGTGAAATCTTAATATGGTGAGATCTAATAGTCTCAAAATATTTTAACATGGAAGATCCCTCACAAGATAGATGATGGGATTCGGTCAAACATTATAACCCTAATAGGTTAACTTTATAATTGTAGTAGTGAAGATTTGTGGTCATCATCCCCACCCAAGTTTTACTTTCATTCTAAAGTGTTTCTGGATAATCAAAATCTTTGTGTCATGTGATTGATAGATTAGATCTATATTCTATTATAGTTTGATTATATAAGTTGTGCATGCATAAGTAATTAGATATGATATGGTAAATGTGGTGAATGCATTTGGGAATTGTTGAAAAGGTTAAAGTGTTATAGATCCTGATTCACCCCCTCTCTGTATCTTGGTGTCCAATCAAGACTTCTAATAGATGATGTGGGGTATGACATCATATATCCCTTTTTCCATTTGAACACAGTCCTATAGATCTAAATTGAAAATATTATTAAAATAACTCATAGCCTCTTAATTATTTTCTTTTAGGGAGAAATGACTCACACTTGTGCCACAAGTTATAGAGTATATCTAATCGATACATCTCTTAAATTTCATGTGAATTTGTTTTATATTATGGTCACCAATGGCTAGCCATGTTTCTTGAGACTTTTACCTCTAATTTGTTTTTAAATATTATTTATCTTCTTTGGCCAATATTGTAGAATATTATTTATCAAAGTCAAATCTAGTTGATATTCATTTTCCCCCATTCTTGTTTCTACTATAATTTAATGAAAAGTAGAAGGATCACTCTCTAATCTAAATTTATTTGTAAAGATATTATGAAATGAATCATAACTCTAGATCTTAAATTGATCCTTTAAATATTTGATTTTTTTGAAAATTATGAAATATTTGTTTTTGAAATTAAAAGCGACCAAAAACAAGGGGGTCGACCCTTAATAATCAAAAGGCTGGTAACCAACACATTACCAGCTAGTAACAAAAAAGTCAAATAGAACAGGAGTACCAGTAGGTAGAGACTTATACCATAAACCAGAAAGCTAGAACCAGAAAGGAAACAACCTAGCTACTAACCACATAGTCCATAAAGGCACCCAAGCCTAATAAAATCTTAAATACAACTAATTACCAGCAAAACCATAACTACCATAAAAGTATATAAAGTCTTTAGATCCTTAGATCCCCATAACTGAACAGAACTAAAAAAGACTTAGATTTCTTTTTTCCCTTTTGCCCTTGCATGAAGTAGAATCTAGGCCCAGTCATCAGCAAGAAACTTGAAGAGTAATTTTTTGTCCTCCATGTCCAAGCTAGCTTCCTCCTTCTCCTGTGCCAACAATTGGAGGGTAGTAGTAGCAGCAGCATGAGTAACTTTAAGTCCAAACTTGGAGAACGTGAAAAAATCCTCCTCCAAAGCTTTGACCCTTTCCTCTAGGTTCATGTAATGCTCCTCCGCCACCTTAGTCTCCTCTTTATGCTCCTTGACCTTCTTTGCAACAACCTCCTTCATTTTTTATCCCTGTGGTTTATCCTACGACACCCGTGGGTTAGAGGAGATCTTCAAATTTTCCTTAATAGGGGAAGAAATGGTAATTGGGGAATTATCCTTTTTTCTCATCTCATCACAAAAAGTAATAGGTTTAAGTGAGAAGCTGGCTGAAACATGGGTTGTCTTAGTATTCCTTTCTTTGCCGTTCGACACTTAAGTTTGAGTATCATCCATCAAAATGTTCCCAGAATTGAAAATTTTTTCCCCCTCCTCATTATCTTCATCCTTTTTGGAGTTGGAAATATTTTCCTCCTCCCTTCTGTCACTATTATTTCTTGAGCTATCTTCTTCAACTTCCTCAATAGGGTATCTGATGGACTTCTACTTAACCCTAGCCTAGGACTGAGCTAACCTACTAGACCTTCTTCTTGCTTTTCCCCCAATATCCTCACCAGAATCCTCTCCAACAACCTCAACCACCTTATCAAATTTAGTTTTCTTGTTTCCCTTTTGTTCTAGGGCTATGTCAGGTTTTTTCTTTTTCTTAGTATCCTTGCTAGGAGATGGCCTAGAAGTATAGATTTTCATCCCTGTATTGGAGCTTAGGGGGGAAATCGGACTATGGTGGGGGTTTTCCACTAAAACCTCTTTGGGGGACACAAAGCTAAGTGGAACTGATATAGATGGAAAATTAACCCCTGATGAATAATGGTGAAGTTTAATCCTTTACTCTTTTTTTCCCTAATATCATTAATCATATCCTCAAGTGAATGTAGAAGGAAAAATGTAATGGAAATGAAATACTTATTTCTAAAGTGATTCAACAAAGGAAAATGATAATAATAGCACACTCCAAACCTACCTTCCAGTGTGAGATACTTCATCAGGACCAAACACACATCATCCTAGGGCTCAGGTAACTTATCCCTTTTAAACCCTCCTCTATAGCGAATCGACTCCTCATTCTCTGCAAAGAAGTTATTCATGCTAGCCTCATCCGAGACTTTAGTGACTTTCTTCCATTTTTTTCCCTTCACTATGAGTCTTGTTGCCATGGAAACTACCTCCTCTGTGACTTGAAATGTAATGCCATTGATTGTAACCTTCCTATCATTCCAATTATTCAAAAATTGTAATGCACAATTTTCATCGTACCTAGCCATGGACATCATACAGGGAAAAAAAACCCCCTTCTTTTAGAAGATACCAAGTTGCCATCCTATCCTTGAAGTTCTCTAATCTCATTGGTTCTAATCGATTTCGATCACCTCCCATTTCAATTCCTCCACTATCTGGCCTCTCTTCCTCAGAAATATGCATAAGAACTTTATCACTTTCAAATTCTCTATGGCTACTCTCTTGCTTAAATCCTTTGAAGAAATAGGGATCAAAATTATAGACCCATGTATGATGTGCTCCAGAATTCTGTAACATCTTATTATGAGATTTGTGGGTATTAAAAAACCTAATTTTCTCTCCCTGTCAATTTTTGATATCCCAATCCATAATATCTATCGTACTTCCTTTTGGAGAGTGATTCAAAGCTTGCAACGAGTTTCCATAATTACAAAAAGAAAATTTCCTTAATTCATAATTACTCCACTTGTCATTTGTACAACCACGTCTATCTCTTATTTCCAAAATGCTAAAGTTTAATTTAGTGAAAAAGTTCTCCATCTTGCCAAATTTGGCCTTACTTTTAAATTTAGTGATCACCATTTTGACTTTTGTCACCTTTTTCCTTGGATATCAACATCCTTAGATTTTTGTTGATATCAACTAAATTTTCCCAGCACGTGATTGCCCTAACGTTAAACCCCATGACAGCCACAATGTCTGCCTCTTGATTACCCTCCCAGTAGATATGCTACAGGTGGACCATTCTCATTTCCTCCAATATATTTTTAATATCCAAGATGATATTTCTAATCTTCCATCCCAATTTTGCCTCCCCCTTTACCCAATCGATCACTAGTTTGGAGTCCCCTTCTATAGCTAACTCTAAAATGTTTCTTTTCCTAGAGAGTTGAAGACCCCATAATAACACCATAGCTTCTACCACATTATTGCTACCAATCCCCACCTGGCTTGCATAAACCAAGAGCACATCACCATTCGTGTCTCTCAGCACACCTTGAACCACTCCCTGTCCTCCTTTCATAGCTTCATCAAAATATAGTTTATACTATATGATGGTGGGTGGTCTCCATATTGTCTGTTGATCCCTCTAGGTCTATTCCTAATTTGGATTACTTTGTGGATTTCCCTATAGGATCAACCTCTCATGTCAGTAGAGATGTCTTCTTGCACATAAACAATCTTGAAGCCTCCACTCCCCTCTCATTGATTTGACCTAATCTCATAGGCCAGTATGCTTAGAATCAAACACCCAAACTACCATCTTTTAGAATGACTATGAGGCCATTTTCTACCTAAATACCATTGAATGTGTGGTATCTTCCACCAGTGAACTAGTAATTCACATGATAGAAACAAATATCAAGTAATCTAGTAAAAAAATCAAGAGAATAACAAAAAACAAGCATTTAGATGGTGAAAACTACTTCGTGGTAGTGTCTTAACCTCAAAAAAGTAAAGAATAAAGATGTATCCAAGGCTGAAAACCTCTTTGAGGCATCTAAGGATGAGGTGCTTGGTAGTCTTTCAAGATTTTTCTAACATAGATCTTTGGTTCTTATTGAACCTACACAACCTATCAATCTTGGTACAAAACAATATCCTAAGATCATTCATGTTGCTCAATCAATATCAGTTGAAGAAAAGGAGAAATTCACTAAGTTCTTCCAAGAAAAGAAGATAAACTTTGCATGAACCTATTCAGATATTCCTAGATCAGACACAAATCTTATCATGCATCACCTATCCATTTCTCCTAATGTTAATTCTATCAAGAAAAAATTAAGAAAAATGCACCCTAATGTGGGATTGCTAGTAAAAGTTGAGATTGAAAAACTATTGAGTGCAATTTCATTAGAGCCATTGACTATGTAGAGTGGATCTCCAACATTGTACTTGTGTCCAAACATGATAGGTCCATTTATGTATGCAAAAATTTTAGAGACTTGAACAAAGCATGCCCTAAGGATGATTTCCCACTTCCTAACTGTTAGTAATAGTTCACCAGTATAACTAAGAGGGGGGGGGTGCGAATCAATTATATATCAATCTTAAAAAATTCTTACTTTATCAACCAAAGTAAACAACAATCATATAGAAATGTGCATGCAAAAATACACCAGATTTGTTGACTAGGGAAAACCTTGATCAGAGGGAAAACCCCAACAGGAATGATGCCCACAAAATAATGTACTAATTTGAATATTACTTGTTAGTAGATAGATCTTGTTACGAGTCTACTACAATACTTAGTAAAAAGAGCCGCTATCAGGAGACTTTGAATCCTTGTTAACAGATTTTGACCCTATTAGGAGTTGTAGAAGGCGACTAAACTGACTGTCCAAATAGCTTCAGGATTATATCAATGAACCCACTATCCAATTGATCTTGGTACTATTCCTTTTAGAATGATAGATGTGAAACAATCTCTTTTATCTTCCTCTATCTAGTACATTAGACTCCTTCACCTTATGATCATGCAAATAGATCTAGAACTCATCAGTAACCCTTAAGGTCACTTACACACATTAGCAGATTACTCTACTCTTCTACTTCACAAATTGCAAATCTTCTCTAGTTCTCAATCATAGTAATGGTCTCTAGAACTTAGAAAACATCTTTTCTTTATACCATACTCAATTATTAATTTTTTGAGTCGGCTCCATACACTTGACATTTATTTGAGTCAGCTCCATATTTAATTAAATGAAATACACATTTAATTAACGTTGTCAGCTCATAGTTATTCCCAAAATTCCATACATGTGACACACTTGCTGAAATCATCAATTGTCAGTTAACTTCCTTTAGTTAACTGTACAACCCTTCATTCCAAACACAATGTGTTATATTAATCATACAACAGAGACTATTTTTCCAATGCTCAATTTCCCTACAGTTCTTTGTAAATCATTAATATCTTTTGTACATTGTCAATTCAAGTTCTACGCACTTGACCACATGTCAAATACATGTTGTAGTATATGCAATTAACTACATGTGGGCAGATATGTAATGTGATGTACTCAATACATAGATCTCAGTTTGCTACTCTGTCAATCTTACTATGTTGTCATTAATGAAAAACAAAGTCATATCACTGTTCTGCAATATTTTCTCATAGCATCAACATTCATGCTAACAATCTCCCCCTTTGGCATTGATGGTAACATAGATGAAAAATATTTAGTTCCAAGAATACCAATGAGTTTTCTTCATTAATCAAATCTTGCTTCATGTAAATCCTTCAATACTACTCCCCATAGTACAAGTTTTTTTTTTTTATATCACTCTCTCTCTCCCTTTCTAATGTAATGTTTTCTCATATCACTCTCTCTCCCATTCTAATGTTTTTCATATCACTTTCTCTCCCCCATTGACATCAATGTCAAAGGCAATGCAAAAATTGAATATATAACAACTTATTAGTATGACCACAAGTCAGTCTATTTTTGATAAGGTAAACAGGTTTTAAGGGGTCCTGAAACCCATAAGTTTAACAACAAGAAAGGCTAAAAATAAGCAAAAAAATGCCCAGCCAAAACATAAGCCTTACGGCTGAAAATAAGCCCAAAGGCCCAGCCCGAAACAACTGCCCACTAAAAAGGCCAGAGAACCAACCAGAAAAATAGAGACCAGACAAAAAGCCAAAGCCAGGAGAAACAAAAACCAAAGGACAGAGACCCAACCTAGCAGACTACTTCTCCATCTCGAGCATGGTCTGGGCAGCTTCAACACACTCTTGTTGCTCTTCTACCTTATGATCCTAGGCGTTCGTCAAATCTTGCTCCATAGTGCTGTCCTTGGCTTTATCCACATCCAGCCTATCTTTGTCTCTGTTCTGTTTATCATCTTCCTCCATCTGGTTCCTATCTTTGAAATTTTCCAAGAGAGAGAGGATGTTGTCGTTGATCGAAGCAAGGAGGGAGATCATTTGACTTGCCAGGTTGTGATTGTAGTTCTCAATATTTTTTACTCTCCTCTCCATCAGAGTCTCCCAGCTGTTCCGGTCACCTTGGCTTTCTGCACCTATCTTGCTCTTGATTTTTTCCATTTGGGAAACCCTATCTCTGACATCCTCAAGCTCATGGAAAAGCCATTTAATTGATCTGAAGTTTTCGATCATGCTATTGCGGGCATTGTTCAATAGATTCATGCCCATTTCTCTTGCATTATCAGAAATAGCCACCATAGCCGAGTCAATTAGCTCATTGAGTCTAGGCTTCTCGAGGTCGTCCACCATGAGTTGGGGTTTCATTGCCTCTCTGTAGATTCCCATAGTGGCCATTCTCACATTGAAGTTCTTCCAAGCCTTCCTTCTGTTATTAACTTGCACTTCCCCCTCAATCTATCCAGAGTTGTCATTTTCCTCCAAAGGAGGCTGAGGATGTATAGGGGAGAGGGGAATGGGCAGAGAATCCTTTCCCTGACTACTAGAGTGCTCCATGCTCTCTCCCTCCCTCTTCTGTCTTTTTCTCAGTTTCTCCTCATCCAGCTCCTCCTTCAAAACCTTGTCATAATCATCAGTATCCATTTCCTCCTCCACCTCAGCAGAGCCAGTTTTAGCTGGGGTATGATCTCTAGGGCTCTTTCTGCTGGGTAATTTGATAGAGGGGTAATCCTTCTTATTACTTTTAGTCTTCTTACCTGAATGCTCAAAAACCTCATCAGAGCTAATGCTCTCGACATCGTCAGAATCTGAGGAAAAACTGGAGCTGCTCTTGTCAACATCCGCCCCCTAGATAGGGTTTTTGCTAATGGTTTGAGCGTGGAAATGCTCATGAATCAGAAGCAAAAGACCCTCATGCAGTGCTGGGTTGACGGTAGCTTTCTTTTTAAAACTAGAAATGGCCTTGTTCATCGAGTTAAAAAGATAATACGGGAAGGAGATCTTACTACCATGGCGAAAATGATTCAGAATCACAAAATGGTGAGTCCTAACCCTATCAAACCTGGGGTTTAGGGTTATATATTCAATGACAACGTAGAGAACATACCTCCAGAGCTTCTTTATAGTATCCGTTACAAAAAACGTCTCTTTCTTGCCCAGCTTGTTCAGCTCTTCAGTGTTTTTCACAAAATCCTTGATTGCATTAGAAGACATCTTCTTGTCTCTGAAGAATTTATGCCCCTCCATCAGAATCCCCGTGACTTCAGCAACCACATCCTCAGTAATTTGAAAGTAGACCCCGTTCACCTTAACCTTACCATTATTCCACGAATTCACCATGCTGTTAGTGATCTCAGGATCCGAGCCATGAAGTTTCTTGAAGAAATTAGTATCCCCACCCTTTTCCAGCTCTCTCCAAACTTTGGCCTTGTTCTTCCACTTCTGAACTTCCCCCACCGGATCCTTTCTGCTCCTCTCACCCATCATGTTTACCTGATCAACTTCCACAATTCTCATGAACTCTGAACTGTGCAAGTTATTTTCATTCAAAAAAATGGTGATGTTTCTTTTATGATACCCGTGAATATACCCCTTTTTGAAAATAATGGTATCGTCCTTTCGAACGTGTCAAAATGTCAGAGGAAACGCCTTTTGCTGGTGAAAATCACGATGCCAATAATGGCACTTACCATTTATTAAGCAATCTTTATTATCCATAATTGCATTGGATTTGAGCCGTCCTTCCCAAGATTTTATCTTGGTCGATAAGCAACTTTGCCTCCGCCGAAAAATCTTTTTTGACATGCCAGGTCAGATTATTGGTGGCGTTAACCCCTTTATTAGCAAACCAATCAGCGACTGGGTTTGCCTCTCTGTAAACATGAGTGACGTGGACCTTATCAAACTTTGTGAGAGTGGCACAAGTCTCAGCAATTATGTTCACAATCGTCCACGAGGGAGGGGAAATACCATTAATGGTATTAATAATGTTTTTGGAGTCCCCCTCAAACCAGAGTTTAGTAATCCCGGCTTCAAAAGCCAACTTGACCACCTTACTCGTAGCTCTTGCTTCAGCCAGATGAATAGTCTGGATTCCCAGCGGGGAAGCAAAGGCAGCTATTCCCTCCCCATAGCTATTTCTTATGATTCCACCGCAACCTGAAGGGCCTGGGTTACCCTTAGAAGCCCCATCAAAGTTGGCTTTTGACCAACCATCTGGGGGGAGAAGCCAGCTAGCATCCTGCCTTTTGAGGTTCCTATCTTTTTCTTTAGCTATCTTTCTGTCCCCTTCTTCTTCTTCTTCCTCCTTCAGCACTTGGAGATTTTCCTTTATATTCTTCGAGACCTTCCTGCCAAGGATTATAGCCGGCTCCTCTCTATCTCTAAATATTCTATTATTCCTTTCCTTCCAAATTCCCCAACAAAAATGGGGTAAAATCCAGTCCGAGTGATCCTGCCGACTAGCAATCTTACAAAGACCTTTCCACTGATGGAAAAAATCCATGAGATTATCCGGTTTGCACCAGAGGGTTTCATTATCATGTGTGATGACATTCCACACCTCCCTGGAATAGTCACATAAGATGAAAATGTGATTTTTGGTCTCAGCCTGATTCTTACACAAGGGACATCTACTGGGCATAACATGTCCTCGCTTCATGAGATTGTCATGAGTAAGGATTTTGTTCTGAAGAGCCAACCAGTAAAAAATGTTGATCTTTGGAGTGAGACCCGGAATCCAAGCCTCCGCCCAAGGGGCCTTCTCTTTTAACCTCCAAAGGGAATTATAGCCTAAGGCAACAGAGTATCTTCCATTGGGATTATCCCTCCAGACCAGCTCATCCCCCAAATTGATAGGAATCATGGAATTGAGCATAAGCATTATAGGAGTCAAGTCCTTAGAGATGAGGGATAGGTCACTCCATTCCTGGCCATTCCAATAATCACAAACTTTGGACCCAATTTGATCAGTACAAGCTTGCATCCATCTCTCAAAAACAGGGTTATTGATAAGTGGATCTTGGGAAAGCCATCTATCCGACTAGAACTGGATGTCCTTCCCATTTCCCAATTTCCATGATATCCTGGCCTTAGCCAAGTCCCTGGCTTTCATGATCCCATTCCAAATATTCGATCCTTTTGGGATATCATCATTAAAAAGGGTGAAAAGAAGAGTGGGTCTTCTAAGGTACTTGTTTACCAGGGTGTCCCTCCATTCACCGGTGCTACTGAAGATCCGCCATATTTGTTTAGCTAGGAGAGCCTTATTGAGGTGGGTGATCTTTCTAATGCCCAGACCTCCGTACCTCTTAGGGAGGCAAACCTTCTCCCAAGCAACAAGAGGGTATCTTTTCTTCCCTTCATTACCATTCCAAAGGAAGTCTCTCTGGATTTTCTCCATTCTTTCAGCTATTTTCCCCAGAATTCCAAAGAGGCTCAGGGCGTAGATTGGCAGATTTTGAAGAGAAGATTTGACTAAGAGGAATTTCCCCGCTTGACTAAGAGAGACCCCTTTCCAACCAGCCATCTTCCTGTTGAATCTATCCAAAATACCATTCCAAAAAGACTCCGGGGGTGAGGATCCCAAAGGGAAACCAAGATAGGTAGAGGGGAAAGAGCCTACCCCACAACCCAGAATCCTGGCGATTTTACTTTGTCTAAACTCAGAGGTGTTGATGAAAAAGAGTGAGCTTTTGTTCCAATTAATCAGCTGACCCGTCCCACTAGAGTAAGTATCAAGAATCTTCTTCAGGGCTCTAGCCTCTTTGACAGAAGCTTCCCCCCCAAGATAGTATCGTCAACAAATTGCTGATGAGTGAAGGGAACACAATTAGAGGAGGGAAGGATCCCTTTGATACAAGCCTCACGCTTTCTATAGTCTATAATCCTTCCTAAGCATTCAGCTAAAATGATGAACAAAATGGGCGAAAGGGGGTCTCCTTGTTTGAGGCCTCTGGAAGGTTTGAAAAAATTAGAAGGGACTCCATTAACCAGAATAGCCAAGGAGGAGGTGGACACCAATTGTGAGATAATTTTGCAAACTTTATTGTCAAAGCCAAAAGTCGAGAGGACCTTCCCAAGGAGAGACCAGTCCACCTTGTCATAAGCTTTAGAAAGATCCAGTTTGAGAAACATACCTTCCCATTTGGATGCCTCAAGAGAGTGGATGACTTCATGCACCATCTAGACAGAATCCAAAATTTGTCTCCCTGGAACAAAACCCGATTGATGCTGCGAGATTATCATGGGCAAGATCTTGAGCATTCTTAAAGTGAGAACTTTAGAGATGATCTTGTAGAGTGAGTTTCACAGACTAATAGGTCTAAAGTTGTCCAACAAGTCCGCCCCAGGGGATTTAGGAATGAGAACCACAAAAGTCGAGTTTAGCTCCTTGAGAATAGATTTGGCTCCAAAGAATTCCTAGACAGACTGAACAACCTCTCCCATGATCACCGGCCAGAACCTTTGGAAGAAAAAAGTGGGAAAACCGTCCAGGCCTGGAGCCTTGTCAGCAGACAGAGAAAAGAGAGCCTCTCTAACTTCCGAAGCATTGGGAATAGTACAGAGCTGTTTATTATGGATAGGTTGAATGAGATGAGGGATATAGTGTAACAAATCCTCCTGGTCCAAATTGGAAAGCATTGGGTCCTTAGAGAGAAGGCTAGAGAAAAAGGAAACAGCTTCTTCTGAGATGGCAGATTCTTCAGTTAACAGCTCCTGCCCCTTTCTGATACCATAGATCCTGTTACTAGCACGGTGCTTGAGGGTGGTTAGGTGAAAAAACTTAGTGTTTCGATCTCCTTCCTTTAGCCAGGTGATCCTCAATCTTTGCCTCCAAAATTTTTCTTCCTTATTAATAATGTTATGAATTTTAGACAGGGTCTTGAGCTTCAAAACCCTGTTGGTCTCAGTGTAACCTTCCTTCTGAATGCAATCTTGGATAATAGTTAGATTATCAAATAACTCTTTCTTTTCATGGAAGATATGACAACAAGTCAGTCTGTTGCTTTACAATCTCACATATAATTGAACAACGCAAGTATCTAAAGATACTATTGTATACTAATTATCTATTACCAAGAGTCCTTAACTAAATTTTTTCATCATAGATACTCCCCCATTGAGGAAGCATCAAAATTCAGTCCAGTCTAACAATGGTTTTGTGTACCCTAGATTGATGCATTTCTGCATCTTCTACTCTGAGCTAGGTAGGAGCATAACCCCAAGAATACTTCTCTAGTATTCTAATGTATCCTTTACTAAGGCCTTTGTGAAATTTTTTACAATATATTCCTTAGTGCTGATGTATTCCAATCTAATTTCTTTCTCTGCAACTTTTTCTTTCAACACATGATATTTTATAGCAATGTGCTTAGTCTTAGAATGCAAAACATGATTCTTAGACATGTTGACTATACTTGTGTTATCATAGTAAATGATAATAGGTTATGTGAATGTGATTCCAATATCCTTCATCATCTACTTCATCCATATGACTTGATTATAGTTGTTTGCTGCTACAACATACTGTGCCTCTGTAGTATTTTGTGAGGTACAATCTTGCTTCTTGCTAAGCCAGGAAACTAATTTTCCTCCAAGGAAAAATGTTCTTCTTCTGGTGCTTTTATTGTCATCCTTTTCTCTTGCCCAATCAACATCTGTATAAGTGCAAAGAGTAAAGCCATTATTTCTATCATACCAAATACCATAATTTGACATTCCTTTCATATATCTGAATATTCTTTTTAGTGTTGCATAGTGATATTCCTTAGGATCAGCTTGAAATCTTGCCATAATTCCAATTTCATTAGCTATATCTGGTCTGCTATGAGTCAGATATTGCAATCTTCCAATCATAGATCTATACATCTTGTATTCAACACTAGGCATCTCATCTTTGCTAGATAATTTATGACTAGTTACTATAGGAGTTCCAATAGGTTTACAACTTTCTAAACCAAATATTTTTAGTAAATCCTTTAAATACTTGGTTTGAGAAATAAAGATACCTTCTTTTTTCTAAACAATCTACAATCCCAAGAAAAATTTCATTTCACCTATCATGCTCATTTCAAACTCATTCTTCATGTCTTTTGAGAATTTGTTATTGGCTTCATCATTTCCACCAAAAATGATGTCATCAATAAATACAATGATTATTAGCAAACCATCTTCTATTTTCTTCGAGTACAAGTTACCATATGTTGTTCCTTTAGTAAATCTAAGCTTTGCTAAGTATTTGTCCAACCTTGCATACCAAGTTCTTGGTGCTTGTTTTAATCCATATAATGATTTCTTTAGTCTACAAACCATATCCTTTTCCTCTATTAAAGCAAAACCCTCTGGTTGCTCAATGTAAATTTCTTTTTCGAGTTCTTCATTTAAGAATGTTGACTTAACATCCATCTGATATACCTTAAAATTCTTATTTGCTACATATGCTAGGAACATTCTAACTGCTTCCATTCTTGCTACAGGTGCATATGTCTTTTCATAATGAATTCCTTCTTGTTGAGAGTAACCTTTGCATACAAGTCTTGCCTTGTTTCTTATTACTTCTCCCTATTCATTCATTTTATTTCTGAATACCATTTAGTGCCAATCACATTTTTGTCCTTGGGTCTAGGAACTAATTCCCATGTGTTATTTTTAATTATCTACTCAAGTTCTTCCTTCATTGCTTCTTTCCAATAATTATCTTTGATTGCTTCATCTGTGCTTCTTGGTTCTACTTGAGATATCAAACATAGTTCTTCATTAACTCTACTCCTTGTCATTACCCCATTTTCTTTACTTCCTATTATCTGATTAGTAGGATGATTTCTTATCATGTTTCTATTTGGAGTAGGAGCTACTACTTTAACTCTTGTCTCAGGTACTATGCTCTATTCTTCTCTCACATCTTCCATTTGCACATTATTTTGCAAGTCATTGTTAGTCTTGAAAAATAACTCATTGCTTTTGTTAGCCATTCTAGATTAATCATCTCCATCCGAGTTATAGTCCATTATCTTTTCCTTGGTACCAAAATTTTCATCAATTTCAACATTTGTGCACTCTACTATAGTTTTTGTTCTATAGTTGAAACATTTGTAAGGTTTACTTTTTAATGAATACCAAAGAAACATACCTTCATCACTCCTTGGATCAAAGTTACCAATATCATCATCTCTTCTGATGTAATATTTTCTTACAAATATCTTGAAGTACTTGACTAATGGTGAGTGACCAAACCATAATTCATAGGGAATTTTGTCCATACCTTTTCTAATCTGCACTTTATTTAGTGTGTATACTACTATATTGATGGCTTCTCTACAAAAGGTCTTTGGTATAGCATTCTCAAATAACATTTCTCTTGTTACTTCAGAAATTGATTTGTTTCTTCTTTTAGCAATCCCATTCTGCTAAGGTGTATGGGTGATGATAGTTGTCTCCTGATGCCATGTTCTTCACAATAGATATTGAATTCTTTAGAGGTGAATTCTCCTCCTCTGTCTGATCTTAAGCTTTTAATCTTAACTCTAGGTTCATTCTCAATCTTGTTCTTAAATATCTTGAATTTCTCAAATGCTTCTAATTTTTCTTTAAGAAAAGCTATCCTCATCATTCTAGTGAGATCATCAAAAAAAATAATAAGGTACCTTTCTCCATAGAAACCTCTTGTTCTTGTAGGACCACTCAGATCTATATGTAGCAATTCTAGCTTTTGTGTAGTACAAAACTGCTTGCTAGGAAATGAGACTCTTTTCTGCTTAGCCAAAATACATTCCTTACAAATAGTGTCAGTGGGCTTAGAGATCTTGGGAAAATCTCTCACAACAAGTGTATTAATAGCCTTCACAATGTTATCAAAGTTAATGTGACAAAATCTTCTGTGCCATAACCAACTTTTGTCAATCTTTGCTACTAAACATTTTATTTTAGTGGAGTTTAACTAGAATACAATTCCTCTAGTTTTTGTGCCAGTACCAAGTAGTTTCCCTTTCTTGTTCTTGATAATGCATGTATCATTACCAAATTGTAGTTAATAAGCTTTTTCCATAAGCTATCCAACACTCAACAAGTTATGCTTAAGTCCATCAACAAAATAAACATCATCAATATATGTTTTACCATCAAGTGCTATAGATCCAATTCCTATAATATGATAGGTTGCATTGTTCCCCACTCTAACAATTTCTCCATCATGGCTTCTGAATTTGACAAACTTGCTCATATCACTGGTCATGTGATGCGAACAACCACTATCAATGATCCAATCTTTCTTTTCAAGTTGTGAAATCAGTGCACTTTCTTCTCTGATTTCTCTATCAAGATCATCTTCCTTTATAGCTACAAATCCTAATTCATCTTCACTTTTTCTTTGATCATATTCTTCTTCATTGGCATATAAACAATTTCTAGGTCTTCTAGATTTGAATCTACCCTTAAACTTCCTTTCTCTTTTAGGACACTTAGATGCATAATGACCATATTCATTATAGGTCCAACATTTAAAGATATTCTTACAATCTTTTTGTCTTTCCACAAGAAGAGCCATTCCTTCTTAGATCTTTTCTTCAATGGATTTTCTACTGCTAGCAATGTCTCCCTATGCTTTTGTGCTCCTTGCTAAACCAAGTTTGATGTTTAATACACTAGATGTTGTCTCAACTTTTGCCAATTCTCTAGACTATTTTAGATCAAATTCTACAACTTCCAATCTACTAAGCAATTTCTCTTGGTGAAATTTGTAGTGCAAGGTATCATTAGTTGAATCGCTTGTGCTACTAACTTGAAAGATGGTGTCAAAATTTTCAAGATCTTCCATATCACTTCATCATCAGATTTGTTTCCATCAAGAGATGTGATTCCTGCAGCAATCTTAGATATTCTCCCAACATAGCATCTCATAGATTCATCTTCCATCATTCTAGCATCTTGAAATGTGTAATACAAATTTTGCAATCTAACTTTTTTGCATGTGTATCACCTTCATAATTAGCCTCTAAAATTTTCCAAATTTCATGAGATGTTTTAAGTAGTTTTACCTAACTGTACTCACTTTTAGGTAATGCTAACAGTATTGCTTCTCTTACACTTATGTTTCACATAAACACTTCTCTCTATTCTTCGATGTAGGTTTCAAGATCGTCTTCTTCTATAATGTTTTTGGATGTCTTGGTCACAAGCCAATATCCTAGACCCATGCACAAGAGATGAGTCTTCATTTTATCCTTCTAGCTATCATAGTTTGTGCCATCGAATCTAGGACTTTCATTTGTGAACATATTGGCCATGGATCTCCCAAAGTTGTTAAACTTTCTTTCAAGGACTTGATTCTCTAATACAATTTTTTAGTAATAGTTCACCAATATAATTGAGAGGGGGTGGGGGGTGAATCAGTTATATATCAATCTTAAACAATTCTTACTTTATCAACGAAATTAAATACCAATCATAAAAGAAATGCATATGCACAAATACACCAGATTTATTGACTAGGGAAACCTTTGATTAGAGGGAAAACCTCGGTAAGAATGATGCCCACAAAATAATGTACTAATATGAATATTCCTTGTTAGAGGATAGACCCTGTTAGGTTCTATTACAATACTTAGTATAGAGAGTCCCTATTAGGACACTTTGAATCCCTATTATTAGATTCCAACCCTATTAGGAGTTGTAGAAGGTAGTGAAACCCACTATCCAAATAGATTTAAGATCGTATCAATGAACCAACTATCCAATTGATCTCGATACTATTCCTTTTAGAATAATAGATGTGAAATAATCTCTTTTCTCTTCCTCTATAGTATGTCAGACTTCATCACCTTTAGATCATGAAAATAGATCTAGAAATCATTAGTAACCCTTAATGTAACTTACACAAATTAGCAGATTACTTTGCTCTTCTACTTCAAATTTCGCAAATCTTCTTTTCTTCTCAATCACAATGATGGTCTCTAGAACTCAGAAAACATCTTTTCTTTATACCATACTCAATTATTAATCTATTGAGTCAGCTCCATACACTTGACATTCATTTGAGTTGGCTCCATATTTAATTAAATGAAATACACATTTAATTAATGCCGTCGACTCACAATTGTTCCCAATCTTCCACACTTGTGACTTATGTACCTGTGCACTTTTTGATGTCATCAATTGTCAATGTACTTCCTCTAGTTAACTACACAACCCTTCATTCCAAACATAATGTGTTATATTGATCATACAATAGAGACTATTTTCCCAATGCTCTATTTCCCTGCGGTTCTCTGTAAATCATTAATATCTTTGGTATGCTATTGATTCAAGTTATGTGCACTTGACCACATGTCAAATACATGTTGTAATATATATAGTTAACTATGCATGGGCAGATATGCAATGTGATTTCCTCAATACATAGATCTCAGTCTACTACTCTATTAGTCTTACTATGTTGTCATCTTTGACAAACAAAGTCATAACACTGTTCTGCAATGTTTTCTCATACATCAGCATTCTTTCTAACACTAACATAGACATGATAGTGGATATGACTATGGGTTATGATATGTACTCTTTAATGGATGACTTTTCTGGATACAATCAAATAAAATTTCCCCTTGAGATCAAAAGAAAATGGCTTTTACATGTGCATGGGGTACTTTCTATTAGAATTTCATGTCATTTAGGTTAAAAATAAAGAATGCTGAAGCCACTTACCAAAGGGCCATGATACTATCTTCCATGATACGATGCATAAGAATATGGAAGACTATGTTGATGACACTTTAGATATCCAAGAAAAGAGATACACACCTTAATGACTTGAGTTTGATACTAGACCACATGGAACAATTTCAACTTAGGTTAAATCCCAAAAAGTGTTCCTTTGGTATCACATTAGGAAAGTTTCTAGGCTACATCATATCTACAAAAGGCATAGAAGTTGATCTAGATAAGGCAGAAGCCATTATGGAAATTCCTCCTCCTTAGAACATTAGTCAATTAATAATTCTTCAAGGATATCTTCAATCTATTATGAGGTTTATATCTCAGTTAACTAATAGAGCACAATCCTTCAAAAGAAAATTACATAAAGGCTCCACATGTATTTGGAATGAAGAATGTTAGAAGAGCTAAGATAAAATCAAAGGATACTTGGCTAAACCTCCAATATTAATGCCACCTATACTAGGGAAACCTTTGATCTTATAGATCTCAGCTACAAATTCTTCCTTAGGAGCATTACTAGCACAAAGTGATGAGAATGGAAAGGAACAAGCTATATACTACATTAGTCACACTTTGGTAGCTTAAATTACAACAATGAAAAGCTTGTCTCATAGTGGTATTTGCATCCCAAAAGCTTAAGTACTACATGCTTTCTCACAAGGTGAAACTTATTGCAAAAGTAGATCCCCTTAAATACCTACTAAGTAAAGCTGCACTTACTAGGAAACTTTCTAAATGGATGATGATTTTGTCAAAATTTGACATTTAGTATGTCAAACACAAAGCCATGAAGGGATAATCTCTAATAGATTCTATCAACTTGCTGAATTTCCATTACGAGACAATGCTCTAATGCATATTGATTTCCCTAATGCATCTATAATGTATGTCACTAAAAGACATGGCAAATATTCTTCAATGTCTCACACACTTAGAATGGAGCTCATGTAGGAATCATGTTTGTCACACCTCATGGTTATACAATTGAAGTCCTACAAACTCTTGTTTCCATGCACCAACAATATAGTAGAGTATGAGGTTTTTACCAATGGGATTAAAATGGATATAGAATGAAGGGTCACAAAATTGCACATCTATGGATACTCTCATCTTGTTATTAATCAAGTAAATAGTGACTATCAAACTAAGGATGACAAGCTCTTACCTTATAATAAATTGATTGATGCCTTGAGGAACTATTTAACCTTTGTAACATTCCAACAAATTCCTAGGGCATAAAATAAGGTTACATATGCTCTGGCTACCTTAGCATCTATTCTACAATTACAAGAACATGAATCTCAGTTTGAGTTCCTAGTGGAAGAATTATGATACCCTACATATGACTCCCCCCAAAATTATGTGATTTTCACTATTGTTGGTCATAACTCCTCTCACTACTCCACCATCTTCTCCTACCTACATGATCAAACAATTTTTGAAAATCTCATGCACAACCAAAAATGCCAACTTCTTTGCAATCCCTCCTACTATACCCTTGTCTCTAGTGATTTGCATAGGAAGGGTCTAGATGAAATGCTTTTTAGGTCTCTAGAACTAGAAGAATCCAAAAAAGCATTGGTCAAAGTCCATGACAATATTTGTGGGGCATACTCTAATGACCTTGCACTTGCTTGAAAAATACTTAGGGTGGGTTACTATTGGCTGACTATGTAGGCTGACGCTGTTAGATATGATAAATCTTGCAAAAAGTGTTAGTTACATGGTAACCTAATTCATGCTCCTAGATGTAAGTTTATCCCTTCTATCACATATTGGCCATTTTAGAAGTGGGCTTTTTTTTTGGTCTAAAAAATTAATTCAAGCTCATCTAGTGGACACAAGTTCATCATTACAATGATTGAATATTTCATGAAATGGGTTGAAGCTATACCCTTATCTATTGCTATAGAAAAGCATGTTGCCTTTTTCATTCTTAACCATATCATTCATTGCTATAGTATCCCATCCTCCATTGTCACTGATAATGAAGGACAATTCAAAAATAAGGACCTCAAGAAACTCTACAAGAAATTCAAGATAAAACAACACTGGTCCTCTATATACTACCCTCAAGGGAATGGCCTAGCTTAGGCCTCTAAGAAGATGGTACTAAAGATCTTGCATTGAACAGTCCACAAATTAGGTAGAGATTGATATTTGAAAATCAATCCAACACTATGGACTTATAGGACCACTATATGTACTCCTATAGGTGTTACACCTTTTTCACTACTCTATGGTTTTGAAGTTGTTCTACCTTTAGAAGTCAATATTCCCTCACTTTGAGTCTCCCTACATGGATTAATTACTAATGAAGAACATAGAGTTATGAGGATACATGAGCTATAAACCCTCAACAAGTGTCACAAGGCTTCTTTTGATCACATGAGGCTTATTAGAAAAGGATGTCTACCACCCACAATAAAAAGTCTTGCATTTTGCATATGAAGAGATCTCTCTCTTCATCTTTCACTAACACATCAACTAATTGCTTTCATCTCTTCTAAATATTTCTCTCAAACATATATTTCATTACTTGTCGATCATATCCACTTTCTTGCTTCTTCTATAACTATCATCACAAGGGGTTAATCTGATCATATCATCTAGTCTATCGAAGTTTCAAATTTTCAAAACATGAATCTAAATTATAAACATGAGAGCTAAAAACATCTAAGAGAGATCCATGAGAATATAAACATGAACATATAATTGATCATACATAAATATGAGCACAACCATGACAAAAAAAACTAGGAAACGAAAACACAAGTGCTAAAACATCCATGTAAAATACCATCACACTATCATAAAAATGAGACAAGTACATAATGAAGATCAATCAAATCTAGTATCTCATGTATAAATACATACATACATACATACATACATACATACATATATACATACATATATACATACATACATATATACATACATACATACATACATACATATATATATATATATATATATATATATATATATATATATATATATATATATATATATATATATATATATATATATATATATATATATATATATATATATATATATATATATATATATATATATATATATATATATATATATATATATATATATATATATATATATATATATACGCACATACATACATACATATATATCAAATGAATGAGAGTACATGTACATGTGAGATCCAAAATCTAGATAAGTATCTCAAAATACACATGATACAAAAAAAAGTGTCACAAGGATATCAACCTATATCTATTCCTAGATCTAATATTGACTCCTGCCCTCTTGGGCTAGTGGTAGTCATGGTGGGGGAGTCTAGATCTATTCCTAGACCTAAGACTGCACCCCTATATGTAGCATAGTAGTAAGCAACCCATACTCTATGGTGTTCAAACTCTCACCTCGCTACATATCGCTCCCTCCAAAGATTATCACTATGTTCCTACTCATCTATGAGCTTCTGATCCTATACAACCATAGTAATTTTTGCTGCCTACACCTCTACCTCTAATACTCATATGTGAGCATCTATAATATCCTCCCCATCCCCTCCTATAGGCTATTCCTACTATGGCTCCACTCTCTCCACCCTCCTACACCTTAGTGGATGCTCCTCCTCCTCCTCCTCATCCTCCTCCATTGTAACTCAGGACCATGTCTGCCTCCCTACAAACCCTTAGAAACTACTTCCAACCTCTATCTGTCTCCCACCTCTACCTTTACCTTTGCTGCCATCCCTATCATCTCCTCCTTTTCCTATTGCCATAGGTAGTGCATCTAGTTTCATGAACCATGGAAAGGGATACCTCTACATCTCATATAAATAAGAAAGATTATCCCCCACATCTACCAAATTTGGTCGATAATCACAAGGCTCTCACATCAGGGAAACTATATCTCTCACCCCTATCTAGTAGTCTAACATAGGTAACCACCCCTAATCCTCTATGCAAAAGTGGGTGTATGTGGTGGTGTCAATGAAATTCACTTGCCTTTGACTAAACTACCTCCATATGTAGCTGATCACAAAATGTTGCACTATGTCAGAGTGCCTCCCCATGAGTGGCTGACTATAACACATGTACTCAATCTCCTAGGTATTTACGTATCTAGCACACTACCAATATGGTATCCAAAAAAAGGATGTCAACTCATCAAAAGTCTCTTGTAAAAGGTAACATACCTAATGTGTTCTTGGGGGATGAACCTGGTGTAGCAGTATATAAATGGGTGGCTTGGCTCTTGTAATTGCACCCATAGTCATATCACCACTATATGTTCCCATGCTCATATCTGAGCCAAAACCACACCGTACACCCAATTCATACCCTCTCAATACACAATCTCATGTAACTCATGGTAAATATTTGCAAGAATGGTAGGTCCCCATGTCATCCTATAGGGCTACCCAATCAAGTCTACTACCAATCTACCCCACCATAAAGAGAAGCCTTTCTGGCTCTTGTCTATGACAAGGGCCTAGGAAACTAGTGAGAAAATAAGGCACGAAAAGGGTTATTTATCCCTATACTTATCTATCAACCTCTCATAGATGAGGTGGCAATCTAGCATGGTCACATCTTCAAATAACTACTAGATTGCCAATCTCCCCTCTATTAGGGTCTGATCATAGTAAACATGCAAAATCTCATAGTAGCACACCTGTTATGGAAATTAGAAACTAAAAATTAACAAATTTTAAGACATATCAATCATACTCATAGGATCTTAGCGGCATGACATATGTAGGATGTGATACATATCCTTAAGGGTGAGTGTGGCCTCACTAGTGGGAAAATGGAAAGTGTTATGCTCACTATGCCATTGCTTGACTAATGATATCAACAAATCGTGGTTCGATCAAACATGGGGCATGCACAAAAAACACCTAAATCCCATGCTATCTATGATGGCCTTCTCATCATCCTCTAGATGATGAAAGACACACAACCCCAACACCTTGGGGGCTTTGATTGATAATGCTAGGAAAACTATGTGCATAATCAAGTCAAGAAACAAAAAAACATTAGTGCTAATTATGAGAGATTATAAAACACTCTAAAACAATCAAGTATGAGAGTAAACAACAACCACATGCTCAAAATATTCCTCTATACATGAAAAATACTCAAATTTTAACTGTGTGATAATGTATATAACATGGGAGAGACACAATTGTTGATACACTATCATAGAATACTTTTTATAGTATGTGTGTGATACTTTTTGCTTGGGCGATACTTCACACGGTGTCATGCAAGATTTGGGTGGCTCCCATGCAATACACCCTATAAGGCTCATGCAATACTTTTTTTCATCAAAAGTATCATGTGATACTTCTTCGAGTAGGCATGCAATACTTTTAAAGTATCACACAATATTTTGTATAAAACTAACAAAAAACATTAAAATACATAAAAAATGTGCTAAAAAGAGAAATAAATGACTCAAAAGCTTGAAATGTCTGAAAGCTTATTAGGGCCTTGTACTCGAGTGGCCAGTTGTCCAACTAACTACACTCAAAATAGTATCCATGGGTCAGAATGCTTGCCAAAGCCATCACTCTCTCTCGCACCACTCAAAAGCTCTCAAATTCACAAAAGATAAAATGAAGTTGAAAATGACCCTTGGACCCCTATGTAGTCCTTTGACTTAATTTTGACCCTTTTTTCAAACTCCTCAAAATTCTATGAAAATTGCACCCCTAGCTAATTTTGATTTCTTGGATCCAAAATTTGAGTTCATCTTACTAGTCAAAATTGTATTTTAAAATTCTATCTCCTTCTATGCAGTTGGCTGACCTTCTGAGGTCTAATCTTTGAATCTTCATGGGGAAATATTCATTTATTCATGTCTTCACCATTTCTACTCTTCATACCCACTTCAATTCACATATTTCTCTTCTAAACTATCTTTATACTTGATTTGACCTAATTTTCATACTTTATCCTTCTTAGTAAACTCTAGTCAAACAAAGGCATTGTCTCACTTCCTTATAGTCACTCTTTGGTTTTAATCACATATCTATCATCATGGACATTGTCCTATCTCTATTTGATCACATTTTTCTCATTTCTACATTCCCTTTGCCTCATTTTGATTTTGATCCCAAGGGCGTAGAAATATCCAATCATTGCTTGCTTGCTATAGCTATCTATTTCGGAGGACCATATGTTTGACCTTTCTATTTTATCTCAATTTATCTTCTTTTCTTGATGTTAGTACTCTTCTTGATTCCTAATATCACTTCTCTCTCCTAGTGTTTAGTACTATCGCTACCAAGTTGTACATTCGTGACTTGCTATCTCACTATGTATTTCGTTCTTGGGAATTAGATCTCTCTATCTATTGCTGCCTACTTGGCTTATGTATTCTTTGACATAATGTGTTCCCAGATTGATCACACATTAGTAAAAGAGGGGAAAATATAATCACCTAAAAATGGTCATCTAGACTATTAGTCTCCTTCTTAAAATTTTGGCTAAATTATTTAATCATTTGCCTAGGCTAAATTGCTAAAACTTAATTTATTTGATTTTAACCTATATTTTGACTTTAATATCCTAAGTCCATATTTTATTAAAAGAACATGTTCCTTTTTAATTAAATAAAAGACCCCATTCTTCTAACCCATTCTATGTGCACACATAAAGTCCTTTTCCTATTTAAAAATTAAAAGAAAAGACTTTGTCTTATATGAAAAGACAACTCTCTACCATTGGTTGACTTGATATTGCACATGGAACATGCTAAAATTCAACCCTCACCCTTGATCCCTAATTCTTGATCTTGATCTCAACCATCCATATACCTTTAGAAAAGAGATCTCTCCCCCTCTTTAGGGATCCCAATTTTGAGCTATTATTATGCTATAGGTTTCTTGATAGGTTTTCTTGGAGCACTTGTAGAGAACTTCTTACTTCTTATCTCATTCTTATATTCTCATCCTAGCTTAGATTAATTTTCAATAGCTTATATTTCCTTTTGCATTAGCTTTGGTCACTTAGCTTAATTAAAATGGTTGTAATACTCTCATTTTCTTAGTTTAGTTGCATTCTTGCATTCTATTCTAGCATAATTTATTTCTTGCATTATTTGAGACCTCTTTGACATTATCATTCTTTCTCTTATCTAAGGAATCTCTTGTTACATGGTTTACTAGCAAGGGTTGCATCTCTAAGGCTCAGCTAAGAGCCCTTTTCATGATTAAGCACGCACCTTTTCACTCCATGGATAGAGAGCTCTAAGCCAAAATCCAAGCTTTCCAACTCATGGGATACCTTGGATAGAAGGGCTTAATGAAGTGCACTTTCTTAGTGTACATTTTTCTTGCCCACCATAGGGTAGGAAGTCTTGGTTTTGCCTCTCTAATATACATTTTTCTTTTCATTTTCACTTGATGTTCTCTACTCTTTTTTTTCTCTGTAGTCATAATGATTGTGAAATACTTTATTAGTATTGTACAATAATATTAGTTAAAGTATGCCTATACAAAAGTCTCTCACACCATTATATACAATTCTATCACATGGGTATGATGCAAAATATTGCACATAACATAATTATCATCCTTGTATACTAAAAAGTATCATACAATACTTTGTTAAAAAAAAAGTATCACTCTACCTAGAACTTATTGTTGTTTGGGTTATTTGGTCAATCTCAAGTCTTTGGCATTTTTTCCTTTAGGTTTCTCATGTTTATTACTATTTGATAAAGGCTTATTGTAGATTTTTATCTTATTTTGGACCATCCTTTTGTTGGACTAATATTTTTTATTTATAGGTTTTCTCTAAAAATGCTTGCAACATGGCCTTAAAAGAACACATGTCAAAGATTGAATGCTAAGATGCTACTAATTCTTATTTTTAGGGCTACCTAAAAGCATAAAAACAAACAAACAAGTGTGATTGTATTTCCTTTATTTCGTGTGTAGCATTATACTAGTTGGTCATTTTTGTAGGTACATAAAACTTGCAATTAGGATCTTTTGGTGGTAGGAAAGTATGCTCTTCTCCCTTAAGGTGAATCAAAAATATTGATCCACACTTACATTTTTAAACTAAGTGGCATAATTGAAGCTTCTTGGCATGTTTGGGGGAAATGACTAGAATAGGAGAGTATTCTCTTCATCCTTATTGTTAATAAATAATCTTGACCTTCAAAACTAGATCCATTTTGTGTAGTCTAGAATCCTTTAGAGGGCTCGCTCTTGAGTAATCAAGAGGAATGACCCAAGTGGGGACAAGAAAATCTAGCTATTCTGACCCACTATAAACTCAAGGCTATTAAGGACATAAAACCTTTGTATACATAGTTCTTTTTTTCACTTAGTGTGAGTACTTGTGGGATTGGGAACATGAGGAAATGCTAGGTAGTAATGCTTAAGTACTCTTGTGGCTGCAAGGTCCATTACTGCAACAAGGTAAGTAGTTCCTTATTGGGAGAAAGGGGAGTGCTATGAATGGAAGCCCTTTCTAAACACCATAGGATAGAAGCTACCTTATTTTTCTACTCAAAATCTTGATGCAAGGACCTATCCTAGTGGATTACTCAGATCGCCCCAAGATTTTACACACCATTTGTGTCCCTTGGTTGTGCCAATGACACTTCCATGACAAAGAGAATATCTCTCATGGGTAACCACTTGGTATGAGGTGAAGGGGAATCAAGCATGGGCCAAGTTGTTGAGTAATGAACCGCAACCTTATGTAGTATTGTTTAGCATGTTTCTACGAATGTGAATAGAACTGTGTAAATGTTCTTGTACATCAACCAATCTTGTTAAGATTTGTTGAAATTTTCTTTTGATATCCCAATTACGTGTTGGCAAGGTTGCTCTATCCCTTGTCCAACTGTTTGAGACATGTGAATTCCCCTACATGCATATATATATATATATAAAACTATATATATAGTTATAACTTATCTTTTCCATTGATTAATCCTTAATTTGGGGTAAAATAGAAATTTTCTTCTTTGCAATGGCATAAGGCTAATTTAAATATTTTGTAGTTTTACCCCATAGTCTCCTTTTCACCTAGTCATGTCTAGTTTTCCATTTGATGATATGATTATGATTTACTAAATACATCCCTATGATATCTTATAGATACATCATGAGTTTTTATATACATTAATCTTTTTACCTCATAGGTATCTATCGAGTAATTTAAAAATGTATCCTCAATGGATATCACAAGCTTATTATTATTTTTTTAGATTCAAGCTCATAGGTTGTTACATATTTTAAGTTATATTTCCTAGAAATTATGAATGATGTCTCTTCATGGAAACATGGAAGAACTCTTTTGAGACATCCTCCTCACACCTTGTAATCACATCCTCTCTCACCTTTAAACCTCTTTATCAATGGAATTCACATTATTTGTGGTAGTGAATGCAATAATTTTGAGAATATTGGACCTATATTCAATGTAACATTTATAATCAAGGCTTTATGTATTTGTGAAGCATTTGGGTTTTATAAGAAATGGAGACAAATACTCATACTTTTCAAAATTCTAGGACAATGGAGATGGATTTTGTTGGTCCTATTACCCTTGAGCATTGTAATCAACCACACTAAATCCAATGGAGGACATAGTGAGAAGATTTTTAATCAAAATTTTTGGTGAAACATATTTTGATTATAGCTTTACCCACTCGTCTAATGGTGAACTTGTAGGTTACTTCATATTCTATTTAGTCTTGGTAGCTATTAATGAAAGAGAAAATAGTGGTAGCTTGTAGGAATTATTTTTGTAAGAAGAAGCTCAAGGGTCTTGAGCATGTTATCTATGCAATTAATGATATACAAAAAATCTCCTTACTAGAGGTTTATATGATGAAAAATATGGGAAATTTGATTGGGAAAACTCATATAGCATGGTGCCCAATCATGAATTTTAAAGATAAGACCAATGATTAGAGACTAAGCATAACATTCATTTTTTTTACAATGGAATAGAGTAATACAAATAAATGATAAATATTGGCTTATTCCCTACTTTGAGGTAGTAGGATATTTGGTCTCACAAGCTTTAAAGTATATGGATTTGAGTAAGCTTGATATTTACACAAGGAACTCTTTTGCCAAACATAATACTCATAAAAATTAATCCAAAGGAATATTGTAGATATTCCAATATATTTTGAGGAGAGATTAGATGAGGAACTAGTAGTAGTTAAGAATTAATGATTTTAAATACATAGATAGTAGTATCCTTAAGTAGGACATAGACAAATAAAGTTTTCTAATTTCTAGTTTTTGAAAATATAGGTTTTGGGAACTATGTCTAAACTATATTATAATTTAGTTTACATATCTATAGAACATTTCAAGGAAATGTGGAAATTATGGCTAAGTTGATATGGTTATTTTTTTAATATTCTTTGGTTTTTTATGTTATTAGTTTATATTTTATGACTTAGCTTATTTATAGATTAGTAACCATATATAGATAAATATTTATGGATCTACATCCATGCATACACACACCCACACATGTGTGCATGTGTCTATGTGCACAAACACATGTTAATTAATTTAAACCTTTATCCTCATAAATTAGCTTTTACATATTGCTTCTTCTCAATAATGAAAATATGCATTAGTGGTGTAGGAGCACCTAGGCTAACCTCCAATTCCTTTTTTATTTTGGCTTGTATCTAACATTAGCCAAGTCAGAGAAGTTGTGTGTTTGATTTGGACCTTAGAAGGTCTTGCAAGATGTGGACTAGGTGAGTTAGTTTTAGAACTAAGGTCATCGATTAGTCATTGTTAGTTGTTTTTGATAGCTTAGCCTTAGAAGCTTAAAGTTTGGATTTGATTTTTTAATGTGTCCTAAACACATGAGAGATGTTAAGAATATTATTTAAGGTCATTTGAGAAGTTATTTCTTCAAACTACATGGATTAGAGGCCCTAGATTCTAGCTAGGCTAATGAATGTAAAATATGCCAAAAGTTATCATGACAACATTGGCAATTTATTGCAAATGTTGCATGCAACTCAACAAAATTGGATACCCTAAAAGATAGGAGTGGGAGATCAACTAAAAAGGCCTAAAAAAATGGATAATGACTTATATGACTCTCTTAGGGTCAAATCTTGAGGGAGAGAGTATTGAAACTAAGTTTGTGAATAGTAAAAGAGCCCTACAATTCTAGTTAAGTGAATTTACTAAGATTTTCAGTGTGACAGTGTTATCGAATGGATTGAATGCCTTGATTTAGTTTTTTTTTAAAATTTTTTTTATAGGATAGTCTAAAGAATTTTAATTTTAGTAAGAAATTAGATTAGATATGATTTAGTGCTTTGAATAAGTTTTTTAAGATCTAGAGGGTTTCCTGGCCTTGTCTTGACCAGTTTGTTTTTCTATGGCTCCCCCATAAAATGTAGCTATGAGATCTTCCTAAGGGTATATGAATGTTTTAGGGGAGCCATTAGTCTATAAATATTTAGAGTTAGGAGTCATGAAGGGCTAGGTTCCTATTTTTAAGAACAAACCCTAGGTGAGCTTAGAGTGCCTGGTTAGTGGTTTGACAGTGATCAATTGAAGAATTAATGCAGGGGACTGAAGCACAGTAGGGAACAAATACCATTCTAGGTGTAAAATAAAAATATCTTGATATGCTAGGATGATTGAGAGACTATCAATATATTTGATTGAGGTTTGAACAAGAAACCAATGAGGTCCCATAAATTAGGCCTTTTAGCCATATTTGACCTAGATAATAGGAATCCTATGTACGGGTGACCTAGGAGTCTAAAAAAATAATAATCCTTCATAAAATCCAAAAGGGTATTTGAATGTGGGATTATTTTCTCAAAAAAATTGGTAATTTTTGGTAGGAAAGTGGAAAAAGACCCTGCCAAGGATATAAGGAATTAGACCTAGTTAGGCCTCCTAAAGACTAAGTCTTGAACTCAATAGAAAAGGGTTTGGAGATCCTTCAAGATGGATCCAAATGGAAACATATGGAATATTTTCAACATTTTTGGCACCCATGCAATGAGTTTGAAGTTTTGTGTGGAGTTGGCACTTAGAGCCTTCTAAGTGTAGGAGAAAGCATTGAAGAAATAATAAGGTGTTTTTCCTTCAAGGTGAAGCACGAGGAGTGAGACTCCTAGAGAGAAGTTAGACAAGGTATTAGTTAATCATTCAACCATTAAGATTCTAGAGGAGATTAGGATCCTTGAAGAAGACAAATTAGGTCTTCTTAACATTTGTGCAAGCACACCTAGAAGCACATACATCATATTGGTATGAGAGCCTATTTTGATTAGGCTTGTGGTTAATGTTTTAACTTGCTGAATCAATTTGAGAGAATACATCCTTTGAAATAGACAATACAATGGTGACTAATACTAAGTTAGCCAAGTAGGTGGAAGACCAAGATGAGGAGAATAGACTACTCTAGGAAAGATTGGCTCAATTGGAGAAAAAGGTGGATGAAGTAGATGTGAATGCGAAAGAAGCTAATGATATGATAGATGGAAAGAAAGAGATCCCTATGGAGGATGAGATCCCTAAACTAGACCCAATGTTGGCTGAAGAACCATTCTTGAAGGCATTGAAAGCCTTTGGTGGAAAATAATTGTAAGGCATTCATATCTTCAATGAGAAGATGGAACCTAAGATAGTCCTAGATTGGATAGAGGGACTAGAGAACCATTTTGAGCATGATGGAATCACAAAGGATTAAAGGGTGAAGGTAGAAAAGGGTAGACTAAGGGGTCCTACACTTACTTGGTGGAAGTTTCTACAAGATGAGAGAGAGAGAAAGAAGGTAAGAACCCAATCTCTACATGGAAGGCAATGATGGCTAAAATTAGGGAGGCATATGTGCCAAAGGATTATGAAATCCAGCTTCATAAGAAGAGGCAAAGTCTTAGGAAAAAAGACTTGGATGTGAACTTGTATATCAAGGAGTTTCAATTGCTTTGTATGAGATCCTAAGTTGTAGAAGATGAGAAGGTAAAGGTGTCAAGATAACTTAATGGGCTCAAGTAGAATATTCAAGATGAGATGATTCTTATTACTCTTGACACCATACAAAAATGCCACCATCTTTCTATCAAGGTAGAGGAGAAATTGAGAAGGAAACAATATTCAAGTACTTCAAGAGGTAGAGGCAGAGGAAAAGATAGTAGAGGGCAAAGAAGTGGTTATGGTGGAAGAAATTTAGAGCCAAGGACACAAGGAGAAGTTAAATACACTGAGAAACAAGAGAGAATCTCTAGTAGAGGAAGGATCTCTAACTTTAGAGAAAGGAGTGTTGGACATGGAAGAGATAATTATTTTGCCAATATGAAATGTTATCATTGTAACCAAATGGGGCACCCTACCTATAGGTGTCCAGAGAAGGGTAATACTTTTCAAGGAGATGATAAGAGAACTAATATGGTTCATGAGGAGATAGATACAAAAGTGAGTCACCCTGAGGTACCACTAACATAAGAGGAAGGTGAGAACCTCCTAATGAGGAGAACATTGATCAAAGACACAGTTAAAGAAGAGCCAAGCCAAAGAAGGCCTCTATTTAGGATAAAATGTAAGATGATGAGAAAAGTGTGTAGAGTCATCATTGACTCAGGGTCTAATGAAAATATTGCATCAGAGGAAGCAATCATTAAGTTAAACATGCCAAGGATACTCCACACTAGTCCTTACAAGGTCACATGGCTCAATAAAGGCCAACATATTTTGTTAAATGAGTAGGTGTGGGTGGAGTTATCAATTGGGAGTTATAAGGACAAGGTATTCTATGATGTGTTCCCTATGGATGCATGACACTTGCTCCTAGGTAGATGATGACAATTTGACCATCAAGCTATGCATGATGGAGTGAAGAACTCTTATACTTTCAAGAAGGATAATGTGACTTTCAAAATTTAGTCATTGTTAGAGGATGAAAAGATGAAGAAAATATGTCCTAATGTTCTCATGGTCCCTATATGCCTTGGAAGAAGGATAAGGAGTTGTATTTATATTGGTGTTAAGGCCAAGAGAAGTAGATGAAGGTAAGGAAACCAAGAAGATAGAGTTACCTAAGGAGATACAAGGCATGTTGTAGACTTATGAAGGCATTGTAACTGATGGAAAACCATAAACCTTACCCCCTAAAAGAGCTATAAGTCATATATGATAGATCTCATACTAAGAGCTACCTTTCCAAATAAAGTAGCCAACAAGATGACCCCTCAACAAAATGAGGAAATTGATAGACAAATACAAGAACTCCTAAACCAAGGTCTTATTAGGAAAATCATTAGCCCATGTGTTGTACCCACTATCCTAGCACCTAAGAAAGGAGGAACTTGGAGGCTTTGTATAGATTCATGGGCCATAAATAGGATAACCATTAGCTATAGATTCCCTATCCCTAGGATTGAAGACCTAATGGATTATCTAAGTGAAGATAAGTAATATAGCGAGATAGACTTATAGAGTGGCTATCACCAAATAAGAATACATGAGGGAGATGAGTGGAAAACAACCTTCAAAACCAATGAACATTTGTATGAATGACTTGTTATGCCATTTGGACTATCTCATACCCCCTCTGCATTCATGAGGGTCATCAATGAAGTCCTCAAAGACTACATTGGAAAATTTGTAGTGATATATCTTGATGATAGACTGATTTATAGCAAGACAAAAGGTGAGCATCTCCAACACCTTGACATTATTTTCAAGAAGCTACATGATGAGAAGTTGATGATCAACTTAGAGAAGTGTGAGTTCATCAAGATAGAGCTAATGTACCTTGGGTTTTTTCTATCTCATGGTAATCTGGAAATGGACAATAGTAAAGTGGAATCCATCCTCAAGTGGCCTACTCCAAGGACAAAAATAGAGGTAAGAAGTTTTCATGGCCTTGCTCAATACTATAGGAACTTTATAAGGAAATTCAATGCTATTTGTGCCCCTATGTTAGACATAATTAAAGGAGGCATGAAGACTAAGTTTGTATGAAATAAGAAAGATAACAAAATCTTTGAGTTGTTAAAGAAAAAGATTGCTACACAACTAGTTTTAATTTTTCCAAGCTTTGAGAAGCTATTCACCATAGAGTGTGATACAAGAAATGTGGCTACTGGAGTTGTTCTAAGCCAAGAAGTTGAGTGAAGTTAAGAAGAAGTATTCTTCGTATGATCTTGAGATCTATGCATTAGTTCAAGAATTAAGGAAATTGAGACACTATTTGCTTCCTAATGAGTTCATAGTCTATTCAGACAATCAAGATTTAAATTTATTGAAATCTCAAGAGAAGTTAAGTCATAAAGACATGAAGTGGGTTGAATACCTACAAGCTTACACCTATAATATCAAACACAAGAAAGGAGTACTCAAAAAGGTGGAAAATACCTTGAGTACAAGAACTCTCACTATCCAAGAGATCCAATTAAAGAGCATGGGAATAAATCACTTCAAAGATCTATATGCTGATGATGAAGACTTTGTAGACATTTACAAGGTATGTGCTAAATATAAGAATCATTTCCATAGAAAATATGCTAAATATAATTTACAAAGTGATCTCTTGTTTAAGGTAAATCATTTATGTGTCCCTAGAGGCTCTAAAGAGAGAATTTGATTCAAGAAAAGCATAATGGTGCATTGATTAGTCACTTTGGGACCACTAAGACACAAGAACTTATCCAAAGGTTCTATTATTTGCCAAGGATGAACCTTGATGTTAGGAAGTATGTTGAAAGTTGCATTGTGTGTCAAAAGGCCAAAGATACTTCTTCAAATGTAGGCCTATATCAACCACTACCTATTCCCACTAGGACATGAGAATGCTTGAGCATGGACTTTGTAGTTGGGTTACCCAAGACAAGACAAGGCATGGATAGAATTTATGTGGTTGTGGATAGATTCAACAAGATGGATCACTTTGTGCCATGCAAGACAACTAATGATGCCAGCCAAATAGCCTCTCTCTTCTTCAACAAGATCATAAGAATCCATGGGTTACCTTTGAGCATTGTGTCAGATAGAGACACAAAGTTTATGAGTTAGTTTTGGAAGACTCTTTAGCAAAGGTTGGGCACTAATTTATCATTTGGATCTGCATATCACCCTCAAACTGATGGTCAGACCAAAGTGGTAAATAGAAGCCTTGGAAATCTATTGAGGTGCTTGACCAAGGAATTTGGTCAACAATGGGATCAATTGATTAGATAGGCTGAGTATACATATAATGACACTGTAAATAGGTACAAAGGTAATAGCCCCTTTGAAATTGTATATGGCCTACATCCTAGAGGATTATATGAGCTAAGAGACTTATATGATGGAGTTAGATGGGGTAGCTATGCTGAAGATTTTTCTTATGCAATGTAGGAGATTCATGACATAGTTAGGAAAACATTGGTTGAGAACACTATGAAGCATAAGACTAAATTTGATAAAACTAGAAGAGAAATCCAATTAAATGTGGGAGACTTGGTGATGGTGCATCTAAATAAGTCTAGACTACAAATGGGATTCCGTCACAAGTTGCAAATGAGAAGGATAGGTCCATGTCCTATCTTAACAAAGTATGGTGATAATACTTATAAAGTGGAGCTAACAGAGAATAGTGGATTGTCCTCTATTTTCAATGTTACAGACCTGACTCCTTATAAAGGACCCACACTTGATTTAGACCGAATTTTTATTGAAGTTATCCAAGATGTGGATGAACTCCAATTACCTCATACTACCATGAATAGAGCTGATAGTATATTGGATAAAAGAGTCTACAAAAAGACTAGGAAGAAGGACTAAAAAGAACATTTGATCAAGTAGCATGATCAATCTGATGTTGATGCAATATGGATCAAAGAATCATAGTTCAAGAAGTTGTGCATTGACCTCAACTTACTCAATCCAAGGGTGGATTGAAAGCTTTTTCTTGGGGAGGATGGTGCAAGAGCACCTAGGCTAACCTCCAATTCCTTTGTAATTTTGGCTTGTATCTAACATTGGCCAAGTCAGAGAAGTTGTGTGTTTGATTTGGACCTTAGAAGGTCTTGCAAGATGTGGACTAGGTGAGTTAGTGTTAGACCAATTAGTTATTGTTAGTTGTTTTGGATAACTTAGCCTTAGAAGCTTAAATTTTGTATTTGAGTTGTTAATGTGTCTTAAACACATGAGAGATGTTAAGAAGATGATTTATGGTCATTTAAGAAGCTAGTTATTTGAACTACATGGCTTAGAGGCCCTAGATTCTAGCTAGGCTAATGAATATAAAAGATGCCAAAAGTTGTCATGACAACATTTACAATTTATTGCAAATGTTGCATACAACTCAAAAACATTGGCTAAAAGATAGGAGTGGGAGATAAACTAAAAAGGCCTAAAAATGTGGATAATGACCTCTAAAACTCTCTCAGGCTCATATCTTAAGGGAGAGAGTATTGTAACTAAGTTTGTGAATAACAAAAGGGCTCTACAATTCTGGTTATGTGAGTTACCCAGATTTTCAGTGTAAGAGTGCTATCTAATGGATTGGATGCCTTGATTTACTATTAGATTTGTGTTTATAGGATAATTTAAAGACTTTTTCATTTAGTAAGAATGTCCATTATAGTTGATTTAGTGCTTTGAATAAATTGTTTTAGATCTAGAGGGTTTCTTGGTCTTGTCCTGACCAATTTGTCTTTCTATGGCTCCCCCATAAAATTTAGCCATGAGATCTTCCTAAGTGTAGATGAATGTTTTAGGGGATCCATTTGTCTATACATATTTAGATTTAGGAGTCATGAAGGATTGGTTTTATATTTTAAAGATCAAACCCTAGGCAAGCTTAGAGTGCCCAGTTAGTGGTTTGACAGTGACTAGTTGAAGATTTAATGTAGGGGATTAAAGCACAATATGAAAAAAGTACAATTCTAGGTGCGAAATGAACATATCTTGATATGCTAGGAGGATTGGGAGACTATAAATCCATTTTTTTGAGGTTCAAACAAGAAACTAGTGAGGTCTTATAAATTAGGCCTTTTAGCCCTATTTGCCTTAGATAAAAGGAATCTTGTGTACGAGTGACCTAGGAGTCTAAAACCTTCAGAATCCTTTATAGAATCCAAAAGGGTATTCAAATGTGAGATTATTTTTTCAAGTTTTTTGGGAAGTTTTGGTAGGAAAGTGGAAAAAGACCCTATCAAGGGCTACAAGGAATAGGCCTAGTTAGGCCTCCTAAAGACTAAGTCTTGAACTTGATAGAAAAGGGTTTGGAAATCCTTCAAGATGGATCCAAATGGAAACTATTAGAAATAGGGAATACTAAGAGGGCGGGGGGCAGGCAAGCAGGGTGAATCAATATTCTATAAAATTTTATCACCAAATGAATATTATTTATTTCTTTGAACCATGCACAAGAAATTAAACAAATAATGGTGAACAATAAAAGTAACAATGCATAGAAAAAACTCATAACACCATATTTTGTTAACTAGGGAAACATTGGCCAAGGGAAAACCTCAATGGGGATGATATGCACAAGATGATGTACTAATATATAAATATTCCTTGTTAGAGGATGGACCCTATTATGAGACTTTGAATCTCTATTAGGAGATTCCAACCCTGTTAGGAGTTGTGGTACAATGTGTGCAAGAAGAGCTCATTGCCCAAATATGCACTTTCAATTAAAAAAAGAGCTCACTGCCCAAACAAGAAATTAAAGTTCCTCAAATTCATAAGTATGGATGTTGTACCTTCTTTTATCTAATTTCTAACCTTAGCTTGATCTCATACCACAAAATTAGGTTATCAAAATTCTGCTTCTACATATGATACAAAACTTCGCATTCACAACTTTTGCATATCACATGCATATATTTTTCAATCACTTCCTCATAATTTTGCAAGATGTCTTTACATAAATACCATACCTTTTCACAAATTTATGCTAGCTTGGCTAAGACCAAAATAAAAATTTTCAATATAGAGTAAACATTTAGGATGTCATCCCTAATTGGTCAAGTAATTATTTCTTAAACAAAATAATTCCTTTACCTTTCATTTTGATGTCCTGTAGATCTTACATATCTCTTTTCCTTACTATCCATACTGATGTCCGAGGTTATACACATCATCATCAATATGTATACTATCTCCATATATCTTCTCTCTCAAGAATAAAATCATATAAATAAGTTATACATAAATCAATACACTACTGTAAACCATTTCTATACTAAGACAATTTTATGAGTACCGAGAAGCTAAGTATGTTTATTTCCAAGGTTTACTATAAGAATGTACATAATGTGTTGCCATTAATGAAAAAATTTACATATCTATGTATAGCCAATTATCAGAAAAAATGTATGGAATATTTCCAACACGTTTGGCACTATTGCAATGCGTTTGAAGTATTGTGTGGAGTTGGCACTATCCTTCTAAGTGTAGGAGAAAGAATTGAAGAAACAACAAGGTGTTTTTCCTTCAAGGTGAAGCACAAGGAGTGAGACTCTTAGAGAAGAGTTAGATAAGGTCTTAGTTAATCATCTGATCCATTAAGATCCTAGAGGAGATTAGTATCCTTGAAGAAGAAAAGCTAGGTCTTCTTAGCATTTGTGTAAGCACACCTAGAAGCACATACATCAATTAGGATTCTTTTTGTTATATTATTCACATGTAGTTATCCTCAAACTCTTAGCTACTAATATGGATGGATAGTGTATTAAATTGTTGTTTATTCTTTATTTTAGTGGTTAACTATACTTCATGTCATAAGAAAAACATTAAAGATTAGTTTTTCTTACTATTCTAATTATGTTGAACAAGAAGTAACTACTATGGGTTTCATTTCATAGATCTTTAAAATACTAAATGTGAGCATAAAATATGTGTATATATATATTAATAAATATATGTATATATACAGATATGTATACAAAAACAACTATATGTGTGTGTGTGTGTGTGTGTGTGTGTGTGTGTGTGTGTGTGTGTGTGTGTGTGTGTGTGTGTGTGTGTGTGTGTGTGTGTGTGTGTGTTGTATCTATTCATTTTATATATAACCTTCATAATTTGTTTGGAATACATCTGTAGAAACAAATATATTTTTTTTTGGAAAATGTGCTCCTTTTAAACTTCAAAGCCCACACTTATCAAATATCATTTTTGAATAAGATCAATTAAATCATTATATCCTTCACCATTTCTTATGTCTTCAGACAAGACTAAGGTCTAATATGGGAAAACATGACTATGGATAAGTTTAATACATAAAATACCTATATTTAGTATTAGGAGAAAATGATAATGTTTACTTTTAATTGATGTGTTTTATCATTATATAATGAAATATACAAAGATCTTGTTTAGAAATCTTAATATTTTATTAGCTTTAAAATGGATCTTTTTACCGATATTTAAATTTAGATTTTTGAGATAACTTAGTATTAATTACTTTGATGTTGTTTGAAATAAGGTGTCTTTAGTTTTTCTCCAAAGGTGTGCAATTACAAGATTATAGAGGCATCTCTTCCTCAAATGATTAACAATAAATTGATACTTTTCTTGTCTTGGTAATAATAATATGATATTAATCCGAACATAATTTACTGTTGGAAATATATTACCATAGATTCTTCTATTATATTTAGAAGCTCTACCCTTATTATTTGTAGCCTTCATAATCACTTACCCTATGATAATTACGACAAAATACCATTCCAAGATAAGCAATGTGAAGAATGCAAGAATTATAAGGGTTTGAGGCTAGAGACAAAAATCCTCTTTAAGTCTTGTCTCATTTTTTCCTTCTCTTTATTATTACTGATTTACCAGCTATTTTCTTCTTTAAACTTATGAACAACTAACAATTTGATATTATATGGTTGGGTAAACATCTTTTGTGGCAAGACACATGTGTCTTTCCAAAATAAATGGTACTCTTGATATAATAATTGTTCAAGTATATCACATAAATATTACATAGGGATTTCAGATTTGTATCTATAGTTATTAGTTCACTAATAAACAAGTTTGGTACCTAGTTTCTTATAAAGGATAATGCTAATGTAAGTAAATAAATTTGTAAACAAAACTATATTTGTATATAAAGTCTAATAGGTTATCTATTATTGCTAATCTAGGTAGTTAATTTGTATGTACTCATAAATTTAGGATTAAAGAAGTTCAAGCTACACTGGGGGTTTTATTTCTCCATTCTTTTCATTTAGTGCCCACATTTGAATAGGGTGTAAACTAATTTTAAATATTAATAAAATAACTCAAGGCTTCAAGCGTTTATTGATAAAATAACAATAATATCAATAAAATTATTTATTTGTAAATTATCAAATATAAATATAAATATTATATTTATTTTTTTATAATTATACTTAAATTTTTTTAAAGATAAAAGTGGCAAGCCACTAATATATATTAATAATATAATAACATTGGTTCAAGGTTCATGAGGGAAAGACCAAGTATGAAAACCTCCAATCCTTACCAAATGTAAATGATTACAATATTAGGAGGTCAATGAGAATACCCATAAAAAATGGGTAAAACAAATAGAAGGCCTATAAAAATAACTAACATAAGATACAATGGGACCACTAAAAATGCTCTTATAACTTGGGTTAAAAACACCATCTTAAAAAATATCCCACCAATAACTAACCAACTTAAAAGCTATAATAGATTGGAAGATATTACAATTAAACCCCATAGGAAACAAAATAATTTAATTACAAGCATATACACATTGAGAATGTACTTGATATGAGACTTGGAAAAATTTAGAGTCCAAAAGATCTTGCAATGCTAAATTTGGTGGGCTCCTAAAATTTGAATTGAGAATTAGTCACAAACAACCATCTATGAATAATATTGATAAGTGTTTCTTCACGACAGAATGTCAAGAAACTAGATGCCAAAAATCAATCAATCATGGCCAAAATCCCCATTAATGGTATGAAATATAGTACCAGAGCTCATATGGAGAACAATGTCAAATGACAGAGCACAATATCAAACTTTAACTGTGAATTGATGATCAAATTTTTATAGACCATCCCAACCACTACTAATTAGAATCATGAACTATGTAATCATACTGATAGGCAAAAAGAACAAAACAAAATGGAAACCATCTTGAAGGAAAAAAATGATGACCACTGAGAGACGACATGAAACCATCCCGAGGGAAAAACATATTAAACTTGGGAGTAGGTTCATTCTTCCATGGGGACCATGATGCCATAATTGACAACACTATCAAATTTCAGTAGGGACAAAACCTAAAAAAATCATCAATTATATTGTACTAAGAAACTGAAGCATATAAGAAACCCCTAATTAGGTATAATGAACCAAGGAGTACAACCAAATCTTAAGGGTAGAGGACATCACTAATAGGTGCACGAGTCAAAATATGGGACTCCTGACCAAGAAAAAGGTTAAAGGTGAAAATGATGACCAAGAATGGTTAGAATGGCCCAAAGCTTAGAAAAAATGATATTGCAATACTCAAAGGAAAACTCCCTACTAACATTCCATATTGCAAACTAGAGAGGGTGCAAATGCTGAGTCCAGATGGCTGGTTTCATATTATCCAAGATATTCTTATATTCCCACTTATCTTTAAGGGGCTCATATAGGAAAATGCCTACAACAAACAACCCACCATTCCATAGGTCATATTGCTTCACAAGCTCCAACAGAGTGACGTTGACCCAAATTTGAGGGTAAATTGTTAATTCTATGATTTCTTATAGAACCTCCTAGTACTGCATAATATCCCCTATGCAAGAAAAAAAAATGAAGGCCAATTGTGATGGCAATATGAATCATTTTTCAATCACCTAATCACTAATAATGCATTTAATAGCCCAAAACAAAATGGGTAGGAAGGTGAAAAAACTTGAGCAAGTTGGGTATCTGATATGGGGTCCTCAAAAGGCCTTTCCCACTTAGCAAATTGGAGCTGAATTCTATAGTTTCTTGGGTAGTAATCCATATTTAGAGAAAGGAGTTAAATAGAAAGTATGAATGTGATTGATACATTATAGAAGTACACACAGGACAATGTTAAGGTGGAGGTAGGCTGACTCAAACATGACTTTCCATAATTGCACATTTATGATTGAAGCAACAACTCAGAATTAAATAAAATTGTAAGCACATGTCATCCTTCATCAAACATATGAGGTGTAAATAGAGAATTTATTAATTAAAAAAGGTCCTTGCATACTTGAGCTACACCATAATCATGGAAGGGTATGCAAGTTAAACATGTTCATCTTGTGATGATACCATATATTCCTGATGTACTTGAAAAAAATTATTGGAATATCATGACAAAAACCATATGCATGGGGAATAATGAAACAACTTGTAATTGACCTGGGGTTTGAAAATGGGCACAAACATGCATCCACATCTTTGACATATTGTGTAGGAATTTTTGGGTCACCTAAATACCACAATGACATCTCCCACAATTTGCTTCACAACTTTAAAGATGAAAAATTAACAACAAATACCCATTGTCCATTTGGTAGGTGAAATGAGATGTCCTATCATACAAACATTCAACACTAAAAGTTGAGATATTTAGTACATCATGAAGGATAACTAAAATCCAAAACCATTTTATCTAGATCTATAAGTGATTAAAGATGAGGATATCTGAATACAACAATTTTTTGATGTGATTGAATCTAAGTATAGGTTGTCACACTTGATGTTTGATAGAACATCTACAACTCCATTTCCTTAATGAAGAGAATTCAAGAAGGAAAATGATAGAAATGAGTCAATTAAGGATTAAGAATGATGCAAGAAGTATGCATTTTTCTAACTTCCTGATGACCTCTTAATGCAAGATTTCATGACTACCATTGAATCACCTTCAATATGGAGAGTTTCAATCTTCATCATCTTAGCCAAGGATAAACCTTGGAGAAGGGTATGAGCTTCAACCATGTTATTTATACCTAGGGGAATTGGTTATTTTGTGTATGGAATTATAACCTCTTTATGGTCCCTAAGGCATGCCCCAATTCTAGAGCCATTAGGGTTTCCATGAGAACACCCATCAAAGTTTAACTTGATAACATTAATAGCTAGGGGGACTAGTTCACATATAGCTTTTGTTTGAATTTTATAGAAATACTCTAATTAAAAAGGTTTGAAGGAGATGGTAGGCCATCCCATATGTTTTCCAATAAAATATCCCAAGCAGTAATGACAAGGTGCTCCTTAGTGGACCCAGTATGAGTAGAAACCACCTATATTATTGATGCTTCTATGAAATTAAAAACTGATCCAATTGACAAAGAAATATTTCTAAAGATGTGTTTTTTTCTTCCCCACCAAATTTTGCATACCATTTTTGTAGGTGTACATTTCAATATACATGAATAAAAATAATGAGGAAAAATAATTGGTCAGCCTTGAAATGGGTCCATTATTGTTGCAAGTAGTGGCATACTAATGGGGAGCTTCTTTACTTAGAGCCTTTTTTCTCTACCAAGGCTACTTATTATCCTTCTTAGGGTCTCTTCTCTAACCCTATCCTAGAGGACTCTCTTCTAATCCCCTCTCACCAAGAAACTTTCCAATCAATCCAAGTTTTCCTCTTTTGACTCCAAGTACACTAACTCTGTATCTTCTTGTCTTAACAAGCTAAAACTCCACCAAATGCTACAATAAAATAAAAATAAAGTCTACACCTTCATAATGATGTTCTTGGCTCATTCCAATCCATTTTGCATCATTTTGATAGGTCTAACCCACACACAATCCAATATTGCTCAATTTGACCTTGTAGCCCTAAACACCCCTATTAGCCCTCATAGAAATGAGGAACCTTCACTAACTCACAAAGTCTCTCAAAATTCCTATTGGTTCCTTCTAGATTTTTCTTCCTATTGGTCTAGGCTTGAATATTTTCTAAGTCTTAGGTCTCCATGGTGTTTGCACACTACAGTTTCAAAAAACCCCTATTTTGAGGGTTTCAAGGGAAATGATAGAAAATCAACTCCTCAAATGATCTCGACCTTTCATAAAACCTTCTCCTCTAGTTTTTGGACACCTAACACTCTCCTTCACCATTTCCAAACCTAGATTGGCATGTGCTAATCCACTTGCAAGCATCTTTGTGCCTTGCCAAGCTTCTACTAGCTTGCTTAGGACTTTCTTGAAAAAATACAAAAAAAACTTTCCCAACCTCCAAAAAAGGTATTTAAATAATATATAGAGGACATCACTTGATTCCCAAAGTACATAGTGTTTAGATAAAAGAAAATCAAGCTTTAGCCATTCTTGTGCTGATTGCTCAAAATTGGACAACCAAAATGCAAAAACTAACGAATTTTGAAAACCTAAAAAAATGAAGACTAATTAAATAAAAAAAACTTTCACATAATATATACATGAACTCAATCATCTATCCCATTCAAAAAAACAATCTAAACAATCAAGTTTCTTGGTTCGATCCTCCAAAATGCATTTCCTGACAACAAAATCCTCCTTCACACATGTTGTTCATAAAAATGCATCACCAAACCCTTGAAGGGAGTTATTTAATGTTTAAATATCCTCCTATAACTACCATGGCCCTTGGTTTGAGTTAAAACTACCCATCTTTTCTTTTCCTAGAAAAGTACATAAATTGCCATTGCAATTTTGAAAAAATTGCAAAGTTGTCAATGAGCAATTTTGACAACTTTTGCAATTTTTCTTTCTAGGCCTCCAAACTTGTTGATTTTGGTTTCAGTCCTTATAAATTGGACCTAAAACACCTAAGGAACCTTTTCAAAAACTTCTTGCCCCATTTTAAGTATATTTCCATGTTTTGCCTTATAGAGAAATTTTAAGTAATTTTAAGCTTAAAACAAGACCTAATTGCTTAAAAACAAGAATCAACCTTAACTACTACTTAACCACACTTCCTAACCACCTCATAGGACTTTATACTTATTCCTTATTTACTCAATGGTTGGCTAAACCATTTACAAGCCAAAATTGTCTTAAGGTTTTTCCTTACCCCAAGGTGCTCCTACACCATACCCCCCCTACAAGAAGAAGCATAAGACACATATGGTGAGAGGAGATATTTTCTAATTCCATGCTTCTTGAATTCACTCTCAACTACTCAAGTTGCTTCATCCTCAGGAGTATCCTTCCATTTCACTAGATTCTCTTTGTAAGCCTTATTTCTTGTGCTCTTTTTCACTCTAGAATCCAATATATTCTCCACTAGTGGTTGCTTCTTCTCATGTACCTACAAGAATGATACATACTTGTGTATCTCTATATAATATTCCTCTTCATCCACATCTAGACCCTTTTAGGGTATCAAGTCTTTAACATTGAAAATGGGAGAGATAAACATGTCTTTTGGTAGGTCAACCTTGTAGGCATTGGATACATACTTATCTAGTACTTTGCATGGCTCAATCCTCTTCTTATAAAACTTTCTTGGGATACCCTTATATACTATAACTTTGTTTAGGTAGACCATGACCAAATCTCCAACTTGAAATTGTAAATCTCTCCTCCCTTCATCTTTCTTTTTCTTCAACTTTTGATTTGCTTCCATCAAGGTCCTCTTAACCTGATAATGTACTTCTTTCATTGACTGAACAAAATTACTAGCATGTCCATTGATGGTGCCATGTGCTAGAACTTTCCTCAACTCCATTATGCCACTTGGATGTGTGCCATATACTACTTGAAAAGGAATTAATCTTGTTGTTCTATTATTGCTATCATTATAAGGAAATTTTGCCTGAGGTATTAATTTTTCCCAACTCTCCCCATACTCTTTGGTAAGACACCTTAAGAGGTTTCCTAGGAACCTATTGATGACCTTTTTCTGCCCATCATTTTGGGGATGGTAGGTAGATCCATGAGCCAAGTTTGTACCTAGTCTCCTCCATAGGGTCTTCCAAAAATTCCCCATAAACTTGACATCTCTGTCAACAACAATGCTCATTAGTAGCCCATGAATTTTGACCACCTCCTTGAAGAATCGATTGACTATATGGCTAGCATCATGTGTTTGTTTTTCATGAGATGAAATGGCTCATCTTGCTGAATCTTTCAACTACAACAAACACACTGTCTAATCTTGACTTTGTCCTATGTAAGCCCACTATAAAATCCATACTTATACATTCCCAAGGCCTATAGAAATGTGTAGTGGTTGATAGAGTCCTGCATTGGATGAGGTACCCTTTTTTTTTGGACATATGCCACATTGTTCCACATATCTCCTCACATCTCTTTGCATTTTAGGCCAATAGTAAAATTTCTCCACTAGGTCTAGGGTCTTGTTAAGGCAAAAATGCCCACTTATGATCCCATTGTGCTTTTCTTGTATGAGATTCCCCCTCATAGATCCCTTTGGGATGAACAATTTTTGACACTTAAAAAATAACCCATTTTGCAATGTGTATTTAGAAACTGACTATGAAAATGATTTTCAAAATTAGTACATACCTTATATGCCTTTGAGAAGTTAGTATCTTCACCATAAATGTCCTTGAATCCTTCTAGTCCTATGCTCTATAACTTGACTTCTTGAATAGTCAAAAACCTCCTACTCAAAGCATCTACCACCTTGTTATTGGTTCCCTTCTTATGTTTGATAGTAAAAGTGTAGGACTACAAGAACTCCATCCATTTGATGTGTCTCAAGCTAAGCTTTTCCTATGAATTGATGAAACTTAGTGTCTAGTTGTCAATAAAGAAAACAAACTCCTTAGGCAATAGGTAACACCTCCATTTCTTAAGGGCTTGGACAAGTGCATAGAGTTCTAGATCATATGTTGAATACCTTTTCTTTCCTTCATTGAGTCTCTCACTAAAAAATGCCATAGACTTGCTCTCTTGGCTCAAAAATGCCCCAATTTCTATGTTACTAGCATCACACTCTACCACAAATGGATTCTCAAAGCTTGGCAAGACCAATACTGGCTGGGTTTCCACCTCCTTCTTCAACCTTTCAAAACTCTCATCTACAGCTTTGGTCCATGTGAATTTGTTCTTCATGCCTCCCTTGGTGGTGTCATTTAGTGGTGCACAAATCTCACTAAACCTTCTCACAAACTTCCTATAAAATTGTGCTAGGCCATGAAAACTTCTGACCTTAGTAGCTGGTCTGGAGTAGGCCAACTCAAAATTTCCTCTACCTTTCTCTTATCCAGTTTTATACTTCCTTGGCAAACCACAAAACCCAAGTACACTAGCTCTTCTTTCATGAACTCACTCTTTTCAAGGTTCACTATCAACTTCTCCTCTTGAAGCTTCCTCGACACCATTTCTAGGTGCTTCATGTGCTCCTCTTTTGTCTTTTTGAAGATTAGGATGTCATCTAGATACACTACAATAAACACTCCTATATATCCTTTCAAGACTTCATTCATGTCTCTCATGAAGGTAATTGGTGCATTGGTAAGGCCAAATCACATTACCAACCACTCATAGAGACCCTTAGTAGTCTTAAATGTAGACTTCCATTCATCACCCTCCTTCATCCTAATATGACAATAGCTAGTCTTGAGGTCAATTTTAGAAAAGTATCTATCTCTACCAAGATATTCCATTAGATCCTCTATCCTAGGAATAGGGAATCTATATCTAATAGTGATTCTATTGATTTCCCTAGAGTTAGTACACATTCTCCACTTATATCCCTTTTTAGGTGCTAGGAAAACTATTACTACACATGGACTAATGATCTTCCTAATTAGCCCTTGATCAAGTAGCTCTTGGACTTGCCTTGCTATCTCCTTGTTCTACTCTAGTGTCATCTTCTATGTAGCCTTATTGGGTAAGGATGCACCCAGTAGTTCATCCCATACTTTTTGAAAGAGTATTTATTTTCTTTCCCATGATGCACTCCCTCCCTATCATATTGCCAAGGTCTTCCTAATAGTAAATGGAAAGCATGCATAGGGAGTACAACACATAAGATCTTGTCTTGATACTTACCAATGGTGATGTCCACCTGTATTTGTTCATTCGCCAAGATATTTTGCCCCTTATTCAACCAAGCCACCCTATAAGGACACACATGGAATCTTTGTTAGGTGAAGCTTCTGTATTGCCTTCTCTAATATCACATTTTTAGTAGACCCTGAGTCTATGATCACCTTGCATACTTTTCCAAGTATCTTGCATGTAGTTCTAAAAAGTGTTCTACTCTATTTAGGTTCCTCCTTCATTGGCTCTTTAACCAAGACTCTCCTTAACATTAGTTCTCACCCTTTTCTATTTCAAGATCTACTTCCCCTATCTTCTAAATTTCTTCCTCTTGGAATGGGTTATTTTATTTTATCCATAAGATGTTGATTCCTTCTCTAGAAATCTATAGGCATGATCCCCTAACTTGCCACATTGGTAACATTTCATGTTATTGAAGTGTGATGCTCTGCTATTATTTCCATACCTTCCTTTGCCACTATTATTGGATCCTCTTCCTTTGTTGGAGCCTCCCCTTTGACTAGTTTCATTGGCTTGCTCATTCCATTTGGAATCTCCATAGCTCCTCTGATCATTGGTTCTTCCACTAGAATCACCTCTTGAGTTAACTCTGAAAGCTTTACCTCTACCTCTAACTTTGGATCTTGAGTCACCTTTATTTCTCAACTTGTCTTCCACCTTTCTAGCCATTTGGAAATATATTTGCAATGTAGTAAGACTAAATAAACCCAATTCATCTTGGATAGGCCATTTATATACCTTGCCACCTTGATGATCTTTTCCTCTTGTACCCTTGACTTTAGAGAAAGTTTTTGAAACTCTTCAGTGTAGGTAGCCACATCAAGATCCTTTTGCTTGAGATTCTACCTCTAATTGTAAAGTTAGATCTCATAGTCCTCTAGAAAATAGGTGTCCTTTATCTTTTCTACCATAACCTTCTAGTTGGTTTCTTCCCTTTAGCTTCTCTTTCCTCTTGCATAGACTTCCACCAAATTAGTGCATGTCCTTTCAGTCTTAAATTTGCAAACCTTACCTTTTGAGCTTCTATTGCCCCTTAACATTCAAAATAGTTTTAAATGATTTCAATCCACTCTAGGATGACTTCTGCATCCATCTTCCCATGAAAAAGTGAAACATTCTCAAGAATATTTCCTCAAAATGATTTGAGGGCTTTGAGGAAGGGTTCTTTCTCACCAAGTGGGGGATCAGGTTCAAAAATCTCACCTTCCAAATCCACCTTCTAGTTACCCTTGCTAGTGCTGGTGTCTTATCTTCTTTTTCTCAAGATACCTCTTCTATTTCCTTCTATTTTTCTTTCATCTCTTCTATAGCCTCATCAAGAAGCCTAGTTTTCTCCTCCATGAGCTTCTTCTACTCATCTACCTCCTTAGCCAATTCTACATTGGTTACCATCTTTATTGACCCACTTGATTTAGTAGGAAAAAACATACCACCACAAGCCTCAATCTAATGGCTCTAATCCACTTTTATGGGTGGATTCATTACTTAAATCCTTTTTTCTCTACCAAGGCTACTTCTTAGCCTTCTTAGGGTCTCTTCTCTAACCCTATCCTAGAGGACTCTCTTCTAATCCCCTTTCACCAAGAAGCTCTCCAATCAATCCAAGTTTTCCTCCTATGACTCCACGTACACTAATTGTGTATCTTCTACTCTTAACGAGACAAAACTACACCAAATTTTGTGAGAAAATAAAAATCAAGTCTACACCTTCCTCATGAGGTTCTTGGCTCATTCCAATCCATTTTGTAACATTTTAATAGATCTCACACATCCATAATCCAATATTTCTTTGTTTGACTTTGTAGCCCTAAGAACCCATATTAGCCCTCCTCAAAACAAGGAACCTTCATTAACTCACAAAATCTCTTAACAATTCCTACCAATACCTTCTAGACTTTTCTTCCTATTGACTTAGAATTGAAAATTTTCTAGGTCTTAGGTATCCATGGTATCTATACAATATAGTTTCAAAAAACTCCTATTTTGAGGGTTTCAAGGGAAATGATAGAAAATAAACTCCTCAAATGAGATAGACCTTTTATGAAACCTTATCTTCTAGTTTTTGGACACCTAACACTCTCCTTCACTATTTCTCAACCTAGATTAGCATGTACCAATCCACTGTTCGTATTAAAATCCACTTGCAAGCATTGTGCCTTGCCAAGCTTCTACTAGCTTGCCTAGAGCTTGCTTGCAAAAATAGAAAAAAAAATTTCCCAACCTCCAAAAATAGAATTATATAATATACAAAGGCCATCACTTGATTCCCAAAGGTCATAGTGTTTAGACCAAGGACAATCAAGCCTTAGCCATTCTTGCACTGATTGCTCAAAATTGGACAACATGAATGAAAAAACTAACTAATTTTGAAAACCTAATAAAATAAACACTAATGATCTAAAAAAAACTTGTACAAAATCAATACATGAAATCAAGAAACTATCCAATTCAAAACAATAATCCAAGCAATCAGGTTTCTTGGTTCAATACTCCAAAATGCATTTTCTGACAACAAAATCCTCCTTCACACATGTGCTATCTATACAAATGCATCACCAACCCATTGAAGGGAGTTATTTAATGTTTAAATATCCTCCTCTAACTACCATGGCCCTTGGTTTGAGTTAAAACTACCCATCTTTCCTTTTTCTAGAAAAGTGCAAAAATATCTATTGCAATTTTGAAAAAATTGCAAAGTTGTTAATGAGCAATTTTGACAACTTTTGCAATTTTGCATTTGAGGTCTCCAAACTTGTCTAGTCTCATTTTTATCCTTTTAAATTGGACCTAAAACACCTAATGACCCTTTTTCAAACACTTCTTGCCCCATTTTAGGCATTTTTCCATGTTTTGCATTATAGAGCAATTTTAAGCAATTTTATGCTTAACAAGACCTAATTTCCTAAAAAAAAGAATCAACCTTAAATCCTACTTAACCACACTTCCTAACCACCTCATGAGACTTTATACTTAGTCCTTATTCACTCAATGGTTGGCTAGACCATTTACAAGCCAAAATTGTCTTAGGATTTTGCCTTACCCCAAGGTGCTCCTATACCACATACATATATTAAGCTTTTGTAGAATATGGACCCAACACTATTATACAAAATCATATTGTAGTAGAAGATTATTAATCATTTCAATAATTTAGTTACATATAAAATACTAGAAAGGTTGTACTATATTCAATTTTTGTAATTTGTCACTCATGAGAATTCTATGTTTAAGTTCTAACCATGCAAAATATACTACTTTTGGAAGGGCTGAAGTATTCCAACAAATTTTAAATTCTCTACATTGGGGTCTATCTTATTTCATTTTCACCACAACCTTATAGTCATCTTAATTGAATATCTCACATCTTTTGTTGGAGCCTATATGACAAAATATTGATTTTTTTACATAAAAAATGTTTGCTACTCTAATAGCATTTGGTATAAAGTCTTATTCTCTTCAAAAATTGGAAGGGGATTAGGATCTTTCTAATCTGACTTCTCAATGTAAATATCAACATTTTTAATGTAGTCTTATATTAGTTTCCCCAAATGGGATTGAAAGGTCTTGAAACACTCTAAATCCAAAGGATAAGACAAGGATGGTAGAGGCCATAAGTTATTCCATGAATCTTCCTAGAATAGTGCTCTCTCACCATTGTTTACTTTCCATGATATGAATTTAGTTACCATCTCCCTTGAGGAAATCACAAAGTTCCATATTTTCAAGCCCTTTGAGGGGTCTGATATGGTAAAGAATCTAGTAGAGTCCTAAGAGTCAAGATACATCTATTGAAGACTTTGGAACTATTTATTGTGAGGCCACTCATATAGCTACTATACTAGTTTTCTACCAAAGGCCATGTTTCTTTTGGTTAAATCTTGTAGACCAATCACACCTTCTAGTTTATCATATGCCATTTCCTAAAGATAGATCAATGAAATGTTAGCCTTCCCATTCATGTTACTTGACCATAAAAATACCTTATAATTTTCTCGATCTCACTAATAAAACCACTAGGAGCTTTATGCATGGATAAATAATAATTTGGGATAACTTAGGGGACTCACTCTATAAGAAAGATTTTTGTAGAAAGAGACAACCATCTAACTTTCTAAGCAACTATACATTGTCTAATTCTCTCAATAACTGACTTCTAGTATGAAGATTTTTTGGATACCATAAAAGAGAGGATTACAAGATATGTGTGAGGATATCCTTTGAAAATATAAGAATTCTTCTAATTCTATTGGAAATATCAACATTTAAATTGAAAAAGAAAATCTTAGATTTTGAAGCATTAATTTTCTGACCTAAAAATTCGGTTTAGATGTCTAAAGTTAACTTGATTTTTTTCACCTCTAAAATGTTTGAATATCCAAATAAGAGTGTATAATCTAATAACAATGAGTGTATAACTAATAATCTTGTTTTCTCAATTTTAACTCCTACCTAGATTCCTTGGTTGTGTTAAGTTCTAATGATCCTGCTAAGAGCTAAAATGATAAGTGTTAGAATGATTTAGAATAATTGAGGGGTTGGGGGGTGGGGTGAATATGTTATCCTTAGGTCCATATGTACCAAATTAACTTTTAATAATTTCAAAAAATCTCACTAAAAAACTCAATCCATATAGAAACATATTAGCAATATAACATTCTTTAACTTTTTGTTCTATATATATGTGGCGACTAAAAATAAACTAATCAACTATAAAAATAACATGATAAAGTAACATTCAGATGAGTAAATAAAACTTTGACACAATGATTTAATGTGGAAACCCAATATGGGAAAAACCACCAAGTAACATGCTACCACATTTTCACTCTTCTAAAGTGAGATCAATTAAGGGCCAACCTTGTTGAAGGTTACAAAACAAACTATTAAATGTGACCCTGTTAAAGGATTTAATCACCCTGCTAGGAGTGACCTTGTTAAAGGACTTTGGATCATTTCATTAGAGTGTAACCTTTACTAAAGGATTTACAAAATTACTATTATGTCAACCTTGAATGAAATATTTTGACTTTCACAATGGTTAGAGTGTAACAATAGGTTTGATCTGTAAAACACAACTTACTTCACAAATTTAGATCTCCATTCCCTCATCTACTTGTTCATTGAGTGGGCTCCATTATTATCTTCATCACTGATCTTCTTGACATCCCTTCAAGAAATTGCACTGCACTAATCTCCTCACTTCTCCTTTGCTACTCTATTCTTCAAAAGTTTTCCTTGAGATCACTGATCAACAATGAACCAAACTTAGAAACTATATCTTACACCTACTTAAATATGTAATTTTGATCTTTTCTACTTAAACATCATCACATATCTTAGGGTTAGGTAAGATTCATTGAATCCTTCCATTATTTTTTTTTACTTCTCCTTTCTTGATACTTCTAGAAACTTTTGATCAAATCCTTTCCTTTGATCACATGAAAAAACTCTCTTTGTGCATTAAATATGCTAGCTCATCAATCCTTATCATTCATGCATTTTGACTAATCCAAAAAACCAATTATGTTAGCCTCAAAATTGATTCTTTCACAAGGTGCAACTTTTTCTATCATTCAAAAATAACTAAGTTCTTCTCCTTGGTAAACACTATTTTCTCTCACTTGAAATCTACTAGCTCACTCATCCATTACTATACTCGATCACTACTACAACTTTCTTGTCCATAACTAGAAATAAACCAATACTGTTCGCTCAACTTATTCTTAAGTTCCTTAATTTTCTATTCCACCTCCTTCACTGACCAACCAACATTGATATTTAGTAAAGCTTAGAGTTTAACTCAACTCTTGTCATTTTACTTATACATCACTTCACTTGCCTTCTTTACTTCATGTCATGATTAAAAAACACATTATCTTATTAGTGATTAACTTATCAAGTGCCCATTATAATTCCATGATACTTAACTTATTTCTTCTTAACAACTTTATTATCTCACCTTTCTATCACTTCTTTACAAATCCTCCTCATTAATCAACATATATGACACTCTATACTATTAGTTAATCTCTCTCTAGTAGGTTTTACACTAATGAAAACATAATAATTGTTCCAATTTTAGTTTCCAACAATCTCCCTCTTTGGAATTGATGGAAGTTACCATGCAATCCAAAATCTTTATTAGCTCCCTCTATATTTGTGTTCTCCCTTTCCTAGTTTCATTATGATTCCCATTTAATGAAATCTCTAGATGCTTCCTCTTGCATCAACTATTGTAGTATCACTATATGTTTCAAACTTCTCAATTGGTATACTACTTCATCTTTACTAATAAATTCTTCTCATGATCTCTAGATAACAGCACTTCTAGCAACATATGGCTTCTTCTACTCATGATATCCACTCATGGTGATTTCAAGATCATCTCCCTCATTATATGAATGTTAATTGAACATATCTCCCTCTTTGACAACAATGCCAAATGCATCAACCAATCACATTCATATCTTCTCTTTTCTCTAGAATACATAACATCTTCATGTCACTTCTTTGACTAGTATAGAAATATCACTTCATAATCTTGATTCATAGTTTAGTGTCTTGCATTTCACAATAGTTAGGTGAATCCTAATGTGTGACCTCCTGCAACAATCTATAAGATATTATAATCATAATAATTGATGCAATGCAAAATATCTCCTTAGTTTTCTTTAGGTAGGGGAATGGCCCCTAAATTACCTCTTGGATACTCAAAAGAATCCTTACATAGTGCCTATGTGAATATGTTAGCTATCTATTATTTTGTGTTCATATATTCTAATCCCACTTCTTTTTCTTTTACTATCTCTCTCAAGTAATGATACTTGATCTCAATATGTTTAGTCTTTTTGTGCATCACATAGTTCTTTGATATGTTTATCATATCACAAAGGTTTAGTAATTTCTTCCTTCACACCTTTCAACAATTTCTTGATCTACACAATGTTTGAACAATTGACTATTAAAACAACATGCTTAGCTTCTACTATAGATTGAGCAATACAATTTTACTCCTTTCTTGTCCATGAAATTAGTCTCTTTCCTAGAAATAAACTACCTCCATTGTACTTTTTCTGTCATCAACATTTCCAGCCTAATCTGTATTAGTGAAAACCTTCAGAACAAAATTATCAATTTTTTGTACCATAATCCATAGTCTTCTATTCCTTTCAGACATCTTAGTATCCTTTTCACTAACATCACATGATTCTCTCTAGGATTAGCCAAAAATATAGTAAGAATTTCAAATGCTAATGCAATATGAGGTTTTCTATGTACAACATATTGTAGTTTTCCAATAATTGACTTGTATAGTGTTTCATTCACGTTAGTAGACTCATCATTCTTTGACAGTTAATGAACAATAACTATAGGTATTCAAATTGGTCTTGAATGTTCCATTCCAAAGGTATTCAATATATCCTTGATATACTTTGATTGTGTAATGTACATGCCACCTTTCATTTGATAGACTTATAAACCCACAAAGAATTTGATCTCTCCAAACATTGACATCTCAAATTATTTTTTCATTTTATAAGAAAATGGATTACATATTGAATATTTTCCTACAAATATGATACCATCAACAAAAAATTTCAGCTAAAAATATCCTTAAGAGCTATCAGATTTCCACAATCCATCAATGTTGAGATTTTCTATCTGGATTTGATTGTGTGACCAATTTTTTTACATCAACATTTTGGATCACACTCCGTGATCCATCATCAAGATGCATAAAATAGAAGAGAAGGATGATGGATCATAGAGTGTGATCTAAAATGTTGATGTAAAAAAATTGGTCACACAATCAAATCCAGATAGCAAACCTCAACATAGAAATATCCTACTTTCAAATTCACTTTTTACCTATAGATTGCTATTGTCCTTAGTTCTTGCAAAACCAAATTTCACTAAATAATTGTGTAACCTTTCATACAATGCTCTAGGGGCTTGATTCAAACCATATAAAGCTTTATTTAACTTACATACCATATTCCTCTTGTAAGGATCAACAAAACCTTCAGGTTATTCCATGTAGAATTCTTCCTCCAAGATTTCATTCAAAAATGTAGATTTGACATTCATTTGATATACTTTAAATCCTTTATAAAAAACATATGCAAGAAAAGTTCTCACTTATTCCAACCTTTCAATTGGGGAAAAAGTCTCGCCATAGTCAACTCCTTCTTTTTGTGTATATCCCTTACAAACCAATCTTACCTTGTTCCTTGTGACTTCACCTTTGTCATTCAACTTAAAAAATAATTAAATATCTACTTAGTTCCAATCACATTATTATCCTTTCATCTTGGCACCAATTCCCAAATCTTAATTTTCACTATTTACTCAATTTCTTTATTCATTTCTTCTATCCAATATTTATTCTCTAGATAATCTTTAATTGACTTGGGTTCAAACTCACATAATAAGCATGTATCATTCTTTAGTCTTCTTCTTGTCACAACTTCTAAATATTTGTCTCTAATTATTTGATTTGGTGCATGATGTCTTCTCACATAATCTACCAAAATAGGTTCAAGTCTTATTTCTCTTTGTTGTGGTTCACCTGATTCAACTTGTTCTTCTTTAGGTATATGTGGATGCAACTCAACTTTCTCTATCTGATGGTTGATAGTCTTTATTTGTAACTTGAATCCTATAGTGTGATGCTTGAAAAAGCTCTTCTATAGAACCTTGACAGTGCCTAGATGCTGATGCTTGACAACCACCTTTTTTGGTTTAGATATAATGCCTCCATCTCCTCCAATAGCATTCACCAACTCTTGGATTTGGTCACAATATTGTGCAATAGTATCACCTTCTTTCATTCTCATTTCATAAAACTTGCCTCTCAAGCTTTCCTCCTTAGCTCTCAATACATATTTGTCTCCTCCATGGATTTATGTTAACTTATCCCACATTTTCTTTTCCATAGTGCATTCCTTTACATCATCAAATTCAACATAACATAGGGGTGTTGATAGTTCAATCATCATTTGTTTGTAATCCTACTTCTCTTTTATTTTTTCAATAGTCATGGGTCTAGATATCTCAATGTAATCATTGTCTAGTTAGTATGATGCAGAATCTCTAATACTAGATAAGTGTAATCTCATCAAGAGTTTCCATCCTAGGAAGTTCTCCTTGTTCAACTTGGGTATTATCTCTTGTATATCTTGATCTTTAACTTGAGTGCCTTCAAACTTTCCTTGCAAGCACCAATGCTCTAATACCAATTGTAAGAATGATTTAGAATAAATGAGAGTGCAAGGGGGGGGGGGATGAAACAATCCTCCTTAGGTACTTATATACCAAATTAACTTTTAAAAACCTCAAACAACCTTACTAAGAAAAATGATCCATTTAGAAACATATATTTAAGATAACATTCTTTAACTTTATGTTATGTATATGTGTACTAACTAACAATAAATTAAACAATTGTAAAAATAACATGCATAAAGTAACATTAACACAAGTAAATAACACTTTGACACTAGGATTTAATGTGAAAACACAATTTGGGAAAAACTACCAAGTACCATGCTACCACTTTCTCACTCTTTTTAACTAAGCTTGGTTAAGAGACAACCCTATTAAAGGTTACAAAACACATGGTAAAATGTGAACCTATGAAAATATTTAATCACCCTATTAGGAGTGCCCTTGTCAGAGGACATAGGATCATTCCATTAGAATTTCACCTTTGATTAAAGCTTTCACAAAATTACTATTAGGTCAACCTTGATTAAAGGATTTTGACTATCACAATGGTTAGAATGTAACAACATGTTTGATTTGTAAAACACAACTCACTTTGCAAATTTAGATCTCCAATTTCTCATCTACTGGTTCATTGATTGTTCTTCATTATCATTTCCACCATTCATCTGCTTGGCATCCCTTCAAGTAATTACACTTCACTAATCTCCTCCCTTCTCCTCTACTACTTTTTTCTTCACAAATTCTCCTTAATATCGCCAATCAATAGCTAACCAACCTTGGAAAACATTTCTTATGCCTCCTTAAATAGGTAATTATGATCTTTTACTTCTTAAACATCACCATAGATCCTAGGGTTAGGTCAGATTCATCAAATCATTCCATCATTTTTTCCTCCTTCTCCTTTCTTGATATGCCTAAGAAATTTTGATCAAATCCTTTCCTTTGATTGCATAAAAAAATATCTTTGTGCATTAAATATGCTAGCTCATCAATTCTTATCATCCACACATTTTAAATAATCCAAAAAATTAACTAGGTTAGCCTCAAACTCAATTCTTTTAAAAACTATAACTTTTAATGTCATTTTCCAATTGCTAAGTTCTTCTACTTGTTCAACACTCTTTTGTCTTGCTTGGCATCTACAGGCTCACTCAACCATTACTACACTTGGTCACTACTGCAAATTTTTCATCCATAACTAGAACTCAACCAATATTGTTTGGTCAACTTCTTCTTAAGTTCCTTAATCTTTTATTCCATCTCCTTTATTGACTAACCAACATTGATAGTCAATCAAGCTTAGAGTTTAACTCAACTCTTTTCATTTCACTTATACATCAATTCATTTTTCTTCTTTACTTTATGTAATGATTAAACAAAAACTTATCTTATTAGTAAATAACTTATATCAAGTACCAATTTTAATTACATGATACTTAACTTCTTTGTTCTCAATAACTTGACCAACTCACCTTGCTATCTCTTCTTTTCAAATCCTCTTCATCAATCAATAGATATGGCACTCTACATTGTTATTAATTGTCTCTCCAGTAGGTTTGACAATGTCTCACAAGTATGTTTGACATCAATAAAAATATAAGAATTTTTGCAATTGTAGTTTCCAACTACAAGTATAAAAAGTGATGAGGATAATGGGTCTCCTATCTAACTCCTTGAGAAGATTTGAACTATCTACTAGGTGTTTTATTATTGATCACTGAAAAATATGCTCTAGATATAATATCCTTTATCCATATACACCATTTCTTAGAAAAACCAAATTTCCTTAAGAATTTAAAAAGAAAAGACTAATTAAATTGACCATAAGCTTTTATCATATCTAATTTGAGCACAAAACCTTGGAGTACAAGGCTTCATGAGCTAAAAGTGCACCTTCCATAGTCTCCTTACTAGGAACAAAACCACCTTTCTTGGGAGAAATGATGCACATAAAAATAGGTTGCAACCTCAAACAAATGGGTTTTGTGAATATCTTATAGGTAGTATTGCAAAGATAAATGGGCTCGAAATCTGCAAAAGATTGAGGGTTACTAACCTTCAAAATAATACCATTATTCATGTAGTTAAAGTATTTGAGCATAATCAAATTTCTTCTAGACTCTTCCAAAGCTAATAAAAGTTCCCAAAAAATGACATCCTAACATTTTTGGAAGAAGAGAGTGGTAAAGCCATTTGAACAAGGGGATTTACAAAGAGGGAGAGAGAAAAAAACTCTATGAATTTTCTTCATTGAGAAATGAGCCAATAATGAATCATTTTCTTGCTAGGTGATTAAGGTAGGAATGACATCAATTAGATCTTACATCTTGTTCTCATTCTGAGAAGGGAAAGGTGGAGGGTCTATGAAGCCTTGAAAATATTTAACTCCTTCTTGTTGGATACCTACAAAATTTGAAATGACTATTCCAAGTTCAACATCTTTGATAGTGGTAATAGTGTTGGAAACTCTACATTGTTTAGCTGAAGCATAAAAGAATGTTGTATTTCAGTCTCCTTCTTTAAGATATAATTCATGACACTTTTTTTTTCCAATATTCCTCCTCTCTTTTTCATGGTTCAACCCATTTGTCTTGCTTCTTCTTCCACCTTAAAAAGGTGAGAGTATCTGACCCATGCTTGATAATGTTCTCATAAATACCTTCTAGCTCCTTTTTAACCACCTCTTTTTGAAAAAAAACATTCTTGAAAACCTTAACATTCTAGACTTTAATTTGCTTCTTTACAAACGATATTTTTTTGTGTGGAATTAGAACATTTTTGTGCCTTCTTCTAGAGGAGCACTTCCCACCATTACCTAAGGAGTGGTAGGAAAAGTGGGTACCTATACCACACACTTTCAAACTTGAAAGAAGGTTTACATAGTGGAATATTTGAGGAGGAAAGTTTAAAGACTTCTAATTGAACTGAGAAATGATCTGAACCTTGAAATGACAAGATTTTAGATTTGGTATTGAAGCCATGAAAATTCCATTCTTGTGAGACAAGAAATCTATCTAATCTTTCTACAATCTATGAATTAATGCACCTATTATTCTAAGTGAAGATTTTATTAGATGGGGGAGAGTCATGAACATTGTTCACTTGTATAAAGAATCAAAGTCTTCCATGACTTTAACAGCAAAAATAATTCCTCCTTGCTTCTCTTTGATGTTTCTAATATCATTAAAATTACCCCCAATAATGAAATTTTAATCAAGCCTTTGTTGAATGATTTCAAAATATTATCCCAATTTTTTTTCTTCTCTAATGTGGAGGTTGGACCATATACATGAATGATAGAGAATGACATGCCAAAATGTTTAAAGTTGAAAAGTTTCCAACCTAAACCTTGATTTATCAAGCTATCTACAATTGACTTAGGGCTCCATAAAGTAGTAATACCACTTGAGTCTCTTGAGCTATGGAGGTTAGATGAGTGATAATTAGGCCACTTTGCAACTATGTTCCCATAGGAAGCATCTGATCATTTTGTTTCCCGCAGTAGCACAATATCACCATGAGAGGTGCTAAGAAGATTCTTGACCCTAATTATTTTTTACAGGCATTAATGTCTCTACAATTACATAGTATTATCTATATATTTTTCAAGGATAACACTTGGTTCTCCTCATAACTATTTTTATGGTGCTAGTCTTCCTAGCTAGTCTAATTGTAATGTCTATCCACTAATGATGTTTCCTTTATGTGTATAGATATTTTTTCATTTTAAAACTTTTCTTCCAATCTATATTAAACTCCTGATACAATTTCCTCCTCATATTTTTTGTTTTTTCACTTTCTCCCCCTAGTTTTGGGTGAAGAGAGTTGAGGTTATACATAAAATAGCAACCAGTGATGAGATAAATTTTGTGAGAAATCAAAGGTGGATATTTGATTTCTGTGTCCATCTAAAAGATCTTGAGCTAGAATTTTTTTCCTCTGAGTCATCCTAAAGGAGAGAACCATTTTGAGATAGAGGAAGGGTTGAAAATTTGTTGAGAGCCTTAAACATTCTCATGAATACAATCACTTTGATCCTCTAGAAACTCATTTTTTTTATTAACCTTAAAATTTAGGTTTTCCTCCGAGCCCCTAAGATTCAATTGTTGAGCTAGACTTTAATTTTCCAATGTTGGATTAGTTGGTGAGGTTATGAAAGAGGATTTTCCAAATATTTTATCATGGGAAATTAGATCAAACTTTGTAGAAGAAACATATCCACCTACTTTGTTTGCTAGATCAACTAATTCCTATTTAGACTTTGCACCCAAAGAGATGTCATTTAGAGGGTTTGTGTCCCATGTGATTAAAATATCTAATGGAGCATCTTAGAGCATGATAAGTTGAGTGCTTCTTTCCCAAGGATTCTTATTTCAAAAGGTCAATTTTGTAGAGGAATAAGTCTCACCATTGAAAGAATCACCTAAGGAAATACCCCCTTGAAAGCAATTATTGGTTCAATCCTAGTTGTCACTCCAATCGCAAAGAATTTTTCTTCATATTCCATAAGGTATAATTGATCATTGATGTGAAAGTGTAGACTGAGTATGATAAGATGAATGCAGTTGTGCCTCCATGAGTTCTTGAATACAACATACTCCTTTGAAGTCATGATTTGGGCTTGGCCCTCAATCTTTGTTGCATGCAACTTAGCTCATTGGAAACCATCCTCCATTGGCTCAAATTCTTTTGATATCTCTAGATTGAAGAGTTTTGTTTCTTTTTGTGGAGTTTGAGAAGAATTTGGGTCTAGTGCAACCTTAGAGAAGCTTTGAGACTAGCCATCTATTCAAATATGGATGCCTCTATTGATATCCCTAATGAATTATTGGTCTCCTCTTGAAATATAAATTTCTCAATGAAATAATTAATACCTTTCTACCCAAATGTTGACCATAAAAAGCCTATGAACTAAATAACTAAGTGTCTGGTTTAGTTATTGATGTAGTAACTTGAGCATCTTCTAGGACTAGAAGTGTCCCATTATTTGAAACTATATCTTTAATTTCTATAACTATACCTTTAACTCCCTTCTAATGAGTGTCTTGTGTCATTTTTTGGTGCAAACCAACCCTAAGAACATCCTCTTCCCCCTTGACACCATGTGTTCTACTCTTGCTTCCAAAGCCTAACTTTTCTATTTGAGAGAATATTTGGTAGGTTTTGTGCAATGATCCTCACATACCATCAAGGCATCTTGAAGAAGACCCAACCAATCCATGTTGTAATGCCTTAAATATGTAGAGTAAGAATGAATTATCTATGCATCTCTTGGACATTGATTTTTTCACCCATGAGCCCCAGTGAGAGTAAATTGTAATGTCAGAAGGGAGTTCTTGTAGTGTCTTGAGTAGAAGACACACCCAGATTGGTAATTCAACATTTTCAAAGGGAATGAGATCATGCTTAACACATATTACCATCTTATTATCGAAGATCTAAACAATCTCTAGATCTCTATATTCCAAGGGTAAACTAGGCATTGCAATCCAATAGGGCATAAAATCTCAAGTGTTGGGTTCTTGTTTGAAGTTAGGGATATAAGCTAGAGTAACAATACCATACTCTAAGTAGAACTAACCTTTGGATTTATAGACTGAATTAAAGAAAATATTTAAGAAGTGTGGGTCCTTCTCATAGAATATTACCTCTTTTAAGCCATGTCAGTTAAATAGGACCCATTCCCTTATTTCTCCTAGTTCATTAGGATTGGTCAAAATGTTAAATAGAAGAGTCATCTTCCTAAGGAAGGAAACATGAGGTGAGATTAAGCTTTCTAGTAGAGTGACCTCTAAATACCCTTGCTGATACATATTTGGAACTTGGTGAAGACCCATAACCCATTTTGGATGATTTTTCTACCAAATCTTATTTGTCTTGTTTGGATGTTGCTCCTGTGATGTTTCATCATTTCTACCTTTTCTCAACTTGGTTACATGAAAATTTGTGCCCTTGTTATTTGGATTTAAGGGATGTTGAATTAATACACCCTCTTGATGATTTGAAGTAGATGAACCCATTCTTTTGGTTCTGGCTATGCAACTTTCTCCTTTCTCAAAGGTGGAAGAGTCTAGATGAGCCTTTCTAGTCAATTTTTCACTACTAACAACTATCTGCAACGTGGCTATCTGAAATGTGGTTGTCTTGTCCACTGTTTTTTGATTGAAAAATTTCAAATAGTGGCTTCTTATACTCTTTACTATGATTCCCAATGTGGAACCTCAGGTTCATGAAAAAAGGTTTTGTAGGCTTGACCAATATTTTCTTATGGAGAATACTTGCAAAGATGTCTAAATATTTTTTCCCAATAATAGGAAGGATATTAGATTTTTTGTATTTGCCATTTTTGAGCTTCTCTATAAACCTACAATTTTGAAATCCCCTTCCTTCCCATGTTTCTCCTACTCCCACTCATTCCATCACTCCTTTAATTTTAAAAATTTAAGCTACACATGTTCTCCCTAGATGGAATGCAAACACCCCACTCCACATCTCATGGGTAAATCAAGATACATGATCTTGGGGGCCTCTCAATTGTTGATGCAGTAGAGAGTAAGCCTATGAGGTTTTAACCTTGGTTCTAGGCACAATAAGAAATAAGCCCCACAATTTCACCAAAGGGTCACACTCAAACTTTTAAGCTAGGGATGTACTCCCTAGCTACAATAGAAATGCCCCACTGCACATCCCATGGGTAAATCAAGATATAAGATCTTGGGGGCCTCTTAATTGTTGACCTACTAGAGAGTAAGCTTGTGAGGTTTGAACATTGGTTGTAGGCACTACAGGCAAGAAGCCCCACCATTTTACCAAATACATTAATAATATTATAATCAATAATATTTTATCATTTTAAAATCACACAAATTTCCAATAATAAATCATTTTTATATTGTATTTTATTAAAAATAATATAAACTTTTAGAATTAAATTTTGATGGATAATTCATAACTATATTTTAAAAAATGTTTTGAATCATATGTTAAAAATAGTAAAATTGGATTACTATTATAAAGTATACTTTGTATAATATTAATGTAAATTTGTTAATGATTAGTAGAGTTACTTTTCAAAATTAACAAATTCTATTATAAAGTATACTTTGTATAATATTAATGTAAATTTTTTTAATGATTATTAAAGTTATTTTTTGAAATTAACAAGTGTTAGCTTGTGGCTAGTACTTAGAAATAATGATTTAAGACTACCCAATAGCAATTTAATGATATAGTACTTGCTAAAAACCCAAAAATGATATATTTTAGTGAATGCCCTTTATAAAATTATGTCATTTTGTAATTAAAAAAATTAATATTGTTGTAATAAGATTTGTAAGATAGTAATAATTAATTTAGGTTGGAATTTACAAGTGGGAAGATTTACTTCTAAGGGGGGGGTGAATCAGAAGTAACAAACTTTAACCTCTAAATTTTTTAACTGAGATCAATCACATGCATCTAGCATATCTAATTAACATACAAGTAAAGACATGCATGGAAATAGATAACACAAGATTTGGTCACCCAGAAACCCTCCAAAATGAGAAGGTAAAACTGAGGTGGGGATGACACCCGCAACTTATCACTATAGAAATATGTAACTGGTTAAGGTTATAAAGTTTGACCACCATTAATGGTCTGCCCTACAAAAGACCTACCCTATTAAAGGCCTTACACCCTATTAAAAGTGACCTATCTAAAGGATTTACAAACATTCACTTGAAATGTCACCCTGCTAAAGGATTTACAACCCTGTTAAGGATTTACAATATGGTTGCTAAACCAACCTATCATCATAGGATTTTCATTCTTCTAATACAATGATTAGAAATTATAGTAGAATATCTTGACCTGATAACTTGCAATCTTCAATTACTAATTCTAGATTCTTGTTCTATCCAAACTAATCTGATCCATCTTGATTTGATATAACTCTATTTGTGGTGGTGATACTCTATTCTTGACCAACTGATTCTACAATGCTATTCTTCCTCTAAATCCTCTTACCCCTTTCAAAACTTTGCTACCATTCCCATATGATACTCTTACACACTGAATTATGGGGTTTCATCCTCCTTATAAAGGTTTCAAGACGTAGGGTTAGGTATGAATCTACAATCAAGATTCCTCCATCTTTCCTGCTCAATTCTTTCCATATTTCTTGATTGGTTGCATGCTCTCTCCATTTTTTTGATTAGTTGCATGCTGATTACATAGGGAATGTAATAGATTCAATCTTAGCTAAAAATTAATTTACATATGATTTTGTGAAGACACAAACTCATATGTTGATTTTGTGTTACTCGACACTTATTGATTGCTGATGCTTGACACATATACTTTACTCGGCACATATACTGGCTCAGCATCTATTATCACTTGACACTTAAAACTTGCTTAGCATTTGAATAACTCAGCACTTGTTGAATTTTTGGCATGGCACATACTGTATCTCAACATCTATATTATACTTGGCATTAACTTAGAAATTTCTTAAGTGTGTTGACACTCAATTGTCGAAACCAATATGAGACCAACAATCTCCCACTTTGACATGAGTGTCAAAAACACTTAACTAAGCATTATGAATCTGATCTCTATGAGTAAAGTATACATCTTTTTTGAGATATGTACAAAAATTTAAAAAATTTATCAAAATTTTGTAGAAGACTATATACCTCAAAAACTTATAACTTCCCCTAAGCTGATGTGCCATTTCTATATCCAAAACTCCTTCAGCTAGATTTGTCTCATGCTGATTATTTTGATACTTTTTATCTCTACCTTTTCATTACTTCCCTTGTCTACCCTATTTCTATCTACTTTTTCTTTTACTCCCCCTTTCACACATCTTCCCTTGCAATTTTTATATCCTTTTGGCTTTATCTCCTTATCTCCTCAAAACTCAAAATTTTATTATCTCCCCTAATTTATTATATCTCCCCCTTTGGATCTCTTAAATTATTATCTCCCTCAAAATGTATTATCTCCCCCTTTTTGGCACTTATGTCAAAGGGTTCTAGGAATGAATTGAATACTTAGCCAAAAAAGATTTGTTTACTGCCATAATGATCTTCAGAACAACATCCCAATTGTCTAATGCAATTTCTAGTGGTACAAGGTGTACCAAGCCTTCCAATGTAGAAAGATTAGGATCTTTCTTCAAGATATTCTCTTCATAGGCCATTTTGTTGTGCAAAACTTCCATGTGAGGGGTTATGGTAGACTAGATTTGTATTAGCTTGGCATTGGTGTTTGCCTCATCTACTATGAGTACAACTAATTTTTTTTTGTGTGTGAAGCATTGTAGTAAAATGAATCTCAATTTGAGCTAGATCCTTGGGTAGCTACATGCTAGATACTTTAAGGTTCCTCTCCAAGCTCAAAATCCTCTGGCTAGCCTTTTGTGTGAAGTATGAGGAATCACACAAATTGGAGCGTAGTGAGAATATATTCTCAAGTACTACTTTCACCTTCTCTATCTTCTTTGCCAGTTCTACTTGAGAAAGTGCTATATCACCAGATATTTTCTCATTTAGCTTCATTTGGAATATCTTTTCAGACCATTCAAGAAATCTAGCATTAGTTTCTAGGTCTTCATTTTGTACCTGGTCCACTATGTTGGATAATTGTTCCATTATGGGCTTTGTTTCATCAGGTACTTGCAAGCTGAATGCATCTAGAAGGATGTCCTTAATTTCTATTAATGCTTGCCTTTTTTTATACTCATTCTTGAGTATCTCTTGTTTTTTCTTCTTTTCTAGTGCCTCTTGCACTTCATTAATCTGATCAATATTCATATTTTTATAGTCATAGCTTGGAGTGAATATCTCCTCATCAAGTGTAGGGTCTCTATAGTGAAGTACCCTTGCTACCTTGGTAAAGCTCAAGCCTGGTGTTGATATTTGCAAAGGTACTACATTAGTGCTTGGCTATTGTGTTGTTCTAGTGGAAGTCCTTGTAGTAGGTAAATTTATTAACATTTGAATTGCCTCTTGTTCTTTCTCCTTAGGTTTCTCTTCCTTGTTCTCTTTAACTCTGCCTTGATCAATGATTGTAATCTAAGGAGGTTCACCTTGTCCTTGTGTTGTGATGACAAAGGTATCCTTCTATCCTATTTACTCTTTTTCTTGCTCCTCAATAGTTTAAGTCACTGTGACTATGGTGTCAACCCTAGCAGATGCATCTTGTGCTACTTGCTCTTGTGGTTGTCCACTTGTAGTTGTTGGAGTTTTTGAAGGTGGTTCTTGTGTATTCACCTTCTCCTTTTTAATCTCAGCTACTACCTTTTTTAGTTCCTCCACATTCACCAAGACTAGATTGGTACATAGCTGTGATTGCTAAGTAGTCTAGTGAAGGATCTTTCTAAGATCCTCTGCAGTCAGTGGGTTGATGTTCTGACTAGAGCTGTCAAGAACATCCTTTACCATTTAATATCTTTGTAGATGTGGGTGTTACATGTGGAGGGCTAGGTGGTGGCATCTGTGTGTCTTGCACACTCTATTCCTGTTGTTGCTCCTTAGTGATTTCCATATCACCCTTTTGTGTTTCCTTATCCACTATAAATTCTTCCTTTTCTTTTTCTCCTTCTTCTTCCTTGTCATTTTCTTCTTCATTATCTTCATCATTCATTCCCTCAAAGGGATCTTCTTGTTCTTCCTTAACTATTTGGGGGCCATAAATTACTTTCCACATGAGATTAGACTTCTTCAAAACATCTTCAATTTTATTTTGCAAAATGTTGAATGCTCTATATTTGGCTACAAATTTGCTCCCATGCTTCTTGCTTGCCTTACTTATTTGATTTTTTATGAGGCCAGGCATCACATGAGCCAATTTTGACTCTCTTACTTCTTTTTCCATGTTTAGGCAATAATGCCATTTATTCTCTACAATTGAATATAGCTCCTTAGGCATAGTATTATCCAGTTCAAGTGGAGTATTCTTGAACTTTTCCATCATGGTGTATATTGATTCTTCTACTATGTTTTTTCCTTCTCTTGTCAACTTATTGAAATCAATGCCTTTAAGCCCTAACAAGTTTGCATTGTCCTTGATGTTGTCACAAATATTCTCTAAATAAAATTTAGTTTTGTGACTTTTTACTCTAAACTGGCTGGTGTCCTTTGATTTAGTCCTCTCCTCATCTGATTCTAGAGGTGCCACATATTTTCTCCTCTACTTCTTTTCTACTGCTCCTCCCTACTCTATGGGTTTCTTCTTTTCTTATTCCTTGGCCACCTTTTTTGTAAACCTTGTATCTACCCTTGTGGTGGGTTTTTTTGGGCTTGGCTTAGTTTTCTTTTTGCCTTTAGGCTAAGCAATAGGTTGCTTTTGTGCTTTCCTCTTCTTAGGCTCTACTTTAGGTGCTTCCTCTTCTTCCTCAGCACCTTCTTCTTCTTTAGCATCTTCACCCATGCCTTGGGTTAGTGCTAGTGGTCCTTGCCCCTATTCCTCCTCCTCTTCTTCTTCTGCCTTTGTTGAGCCTTCACCAAATTTTTCCTTAAGCTTCTTCACTAATTTGTCTTTTCTCTTAAGAGAAGAAGTAGTCTTTAATTCCATGTCCACTTTGGACCTAACAACATCATATTTGCCAAAGTGTTGGACACTTTTTTCTACTTCTTCTATAAATAGAGTTGTTATTGCTATAGATGCTTCATTAATATTTATCTCATACCCAAGTGGTCTAAGCCATCTTACCCTTGGTATGGCTACTTGGATGTAGGTATAGTCAATATCAAGAAGAAAAAAAATATCATTTATGTGCTACTCCACAAATGGGACTGGAATTCTAAGTCTCCACTTCATTGATTTCTTAAAATCTTAAAAGTAGCTGGTCACGAGTGTCTCAAAATTTGCCCCCATTTTTTCAATGTATTCATTCACCTAGGCTACTATAGACCTATTTTTCTTCTAACTAACCTTTCCAAAAGTAGGAAATTCATTTTGTACATAAAAGAATATACATATCAAAATTTCTCCAAACTTATATTAAGCTCCTTTTGTTCTTCTTATAGCTCCCAAATTCTCATTGATCTATTGTAACTATAGGTCTACTAGATCATAAGTATGATCTTTTTTAACAAGTTTATAACCAACATCCACTATAATATAGGGAACATTGTTGAGTCTGCTAGATTGGTAGAATTTATGGGAAATGACTCTGATAGTAAAATCAACAAGAGGATCCTTAATGGTATCTATGGTCATGCCTCTCTTCTTCCACTTGGCTCCAATATTCTTCTCAATAGCTTCTTCAGAGTCACTTCTAAGGGTTTTAGGCTAATCTAGGGTTGAATACCCTGTTACCCTATGAATAATCATTTTTGATATTTTAACTGGCCCATCTTCTAACAAAAAACTACCATCATGTATCCTACTGAGTACAATTCTAATCCATTCAATCTTAAAAATATTAGGGAAATATAGGGCATGGGTTGAGCCCTTCTACTCAATGATTTGACACTCTTCTTTCAAGACCCCATTCTTGCACAACTTGTCATATGCCTCCTTAATTTCCATGTCTCCAATAGCACCTATTTTGCAGTTGTAGCATCTCCTAACATCTTGAACCATTACAACCTTAGGAGGAATTATGGGTAGGGCTCCAACAAGGTCATTCTTATAGGCAACTTTAGGGATAGGTCTAAAATTGGGTTTCTTAACTTCATTTGATACAAGCTAGACTTCAAACAATTCTTTATCTTGAGGCTTTCTAGAGCTAGAGGCCATTTCTTCAAACTAGGGTTTAAACATGAAGACATTTTGAAACTGTGTAGCTTAGCATAAGTATAAATACCTTAAAATTGATGAAACTATGCTAAATCTATGTAGAAATCTGGTCAAATGCTTGAAATTTTACTTGGAAATCATTCTGCACTCTTCTCGTCTTTTGCTCTTTTCTCATGATGGTGAAAAATGTTTCAAAATGCAATCATATACCCTTGTTTCATAGCATTTAATGCTTAATGCATTTACAACTATCCACTCACTCTTTAAGCAATTCTACTTTACTTGACTTCCATTGTCTTTCCAACACTCAACATTCATTGGAGTTTCACTTGGCTTCAACTAGAATTTTCCTTCACTTAACATTCATTGCTAACTTGGCTGCAACTAATCACTCACCTTCTACTAATTTTTTTAGATAACTTGGCATGTACTGAGATATTACTTAGCTTCTAAAGGCAACTTAGTAACACTTGTAAAAACTTGAAATTTTAACTTTGCATCTCTATTCATGCTGATCTCTCCTTTTTAATACTTACTTGTCTTGGAACTAATGTATGATAAAGCTTTGTATATCAGTTCCACATACCTTCTTTTTTTGCTTAGTTGGATGAAGTGTGACTACTTGACCTTTTCAGTGAAGTGATCCCTTCATTGGATGTGCTGCCTTCATCTTTCTTCTTCCATGTTTTATTCATTTCTCCTCTGATGTGTTCAACATCTATCTTCCCTTTTTCTTTGTTGAACTCTAAGCTGGCTACCTTTTGACCTTGTTGGGAAATTCTTGCTAATGCAACCAGTCTTTAAACAATTGAAGCATGTAGTTTGGCTCAACCATCTGCTAGAGTTTCCACTAAAATGTGTTCTTATGCAATTTTTAGAGATGTGTCCATATTCTTGATAGCAGTGATAGCTTTTCCTAGTGTTGTAGTCCCAATTGTAGTGATGTCCATAATTAGTTGCTCTTGCTGGTTGATTAGGTGTCCACATAGGCTTTGATCTGCACTCAAAAGCTCTATGTCCATACTTCTTGCAATTATGGCAGTGACCTTCAAATCTTGGTGTCCTAATCTAATGGTTCTAGTCTTTTAGTCATGTGCTTGATGTCCTTACTTGTTACACTTGTAACATCAACCCATATTCTTAGGTTTTTCATGCTGATGGGTGCTCTTGCTTCTATACACATTAGAGGTATGTCCTTTTTTACCACAAAAATGACAAGTAGGTTTAGTATTCTTACCTTTATCACTTCTTTCTTCTATAATCTTGGATGAATCTCCTTTTTCAGTGTTGGCATATCCTAATCTTGAAGTGTCATTACTAGATCCTAGTGATTTTAGAAGCTATTCAAAATACTTGATAGCTTCATTAGGTTTTTTGAAGCTCTCTAAAATGTCCCTTTTTATTTTCAAGTCATTTTTTAGTTGTTCATTTTGCATCTTCAATGTCCTTAACATTCAACTGATGATGTGCATTCATCATCTGGCTTAGGGTGTCTAGCTACATGTTGGAAATTATTGCAAGCTCAATTGAATTTTCCTCCAATCTATTGGCAAGGTTTCTCTTGTCATCTTCTATCATAGCCTTATCTTTAATAGCTCTTTTCTTCTATTCAGTCACTTCACAAAGTATCATGGCCTGAGATTCTTGTTCAATCCTTAGAGTGTCGATCTCTTTTGCTTAAGCTCTATTCTTCTCCATCAAGTATACTATTGTTGCATCAAACTCCTTGGAAACTCCATTTGCAAACACTTGTGAAGTGTGAATCTCCTTGTAATGTGTATCATTCTCAGCTATGGAAATCTCTCTTCTTCTCTATAGGGATTTCCTCAGTTCTTCCCTAGCTTCTTCCAAAGAATGTAAAATGAGATGTATCTCAATCTCCTAGTTCTCTATGATCTTCCCAAGTTTGTAGACTTCCATTTCTAGATCTTTTTCTCCAAGATGTAAGGCTTCTCCTTGTGAGAACTCAACTCTGAAACCAATTGTTAGAATTTACAAGTGGGAAGATTTACTTTTGAGAGGGGGGGTGAATCAGAAGTAACAAACTTTAACCTCTAAATCTTTTAACTAAGATCAATTGCATGCATCTAGCATATCTAATTAACATGAAAGTAAATACATGCATGAAAATAGTTAACAAAAGATTTGGTCACCCATAAACCCTCCAAAATGAGAAGGTAAAACTGGGTGGGGATGACACCCACAACTTATCACTGCAACAATATGTAACTGGTTAAGGTTAAAAAGTTTGACCACCATCAATGGTTTGCCCTATTAAAGGCTTTACACCCTAGTAAAAGTGACCTATCTAAAGGATTTCCAAACATTCACTTGGAATGTCACCTTGCTAAAGGATTTATAACCCTATTAAGGATTTACAATATGACTGCTAAACCAACCTATCATCATTGGATTTTCATTCTTTTAATACAATGGTTAGAAAGTATAGTAGAATGTCTTGACCTAATAACTTACAATCTTCAATTGCTAATTCTAGATCCTTGTTCTATCCAAACTAATTTGATCCTTCTTGATTTGATATAACTCTGCTCATGGTGCTGATACTCTATTTTTGACCAACTAATTTTGCAATGTTGTTCTTCCTCTAAGTCCTCTTACCCCTTTCAAAAATTTGCTAGCATTCCCACACAATACTCTTACACACTGAATTATGGGGTTTCATCCTCCTTATAAAGGTTTTGAGACTTAGGGTTAGGTATGAATCTATGATTGAGATTCCTCCATCTTTCTCACTCAATTATTTCCATATTTCTTGATTGGTTGGATGCTCTCTCTATTTTTCTGATTGGTTGCATGCTAATTACATGGGGAATGTAATAAATTCGATCTTATCTTTTAGATCCTTCAAGATTCATCTTGAGTCAGCTCAAAAATAGTTTACATATGAGTTTGTGAAGGCACAAACTCATATGTTAATTTTGTGTTACTCAACACTTATTGATTGTTGATGCTTAGTACATATAGGAATTCTATTTTTCTCAGCTCCTATAGTAACTTTGTCTTACTCAGCACCTATACTTTACTCGGCACATATACTGGCTCGACATCTATTATCACTCAGCACTTGAAACTTTCTTGACACTTGAATAACTCGACCCTTGTTGAATTTCTGGCTCGACAGATACTATAGCTCAACATCTATATTATACTTGGCATCAACTTGGAAATTTATTAAGTGCATTAACACTCAATTTTCAAAACCAATTTGAGACCAATAATTTATTTGTAATAAATCAAGAAATTATATTAGTTTGTTAAATACTGAAAAACTTGTAGATGTCCTTTTTTCTAATGTCCTCTTTTGAATTTGTTAAATTGTCTTTACTTTTGATTATACTTTGCAAACTAGTCATATTATTTAGTGGAACTATAATGATATTTGTGAATTATGAGTAGAGATTTTGATTAATAAGGTGATAATTAATTTGTGATAATATTTTAAAAAGTGAAAGAAAAAATGTATTTTATGGCTGATGCAGGAGCATCTAGTTGTTTAAGGGAAATCCTTTATCACTCAAAAATATTTTTAATGTTAGTTTATGTTTAATGTGTTTGTATTCTTGCATACCCATTTGGGCCAAATAGAGATTCCAACTCTCATAGTTCCACTATTGGTTTTCTGGGTTAGTATTTTTTAGCACCTCAAGATATGTGCCAGTATAGAAAATAGGTTATTTTGTAATTGAGGCATAAATATGATGAGTTAAAGGATTTTAGTTGGAGAAATTATTTTACTTGTAATTAAAGCATTCCAAAAAAAGAATCAACTCATAAGGTTTAATGGTTTGAAAGTTATTGCAGTTTTAAGTTGCTTGGAGACCCCCTAAGAATGCTTCAAAGTTAGATATGAGGCACTAAACAGCCTTGTACAGGCCTGAAAAATGAGGTCTAAGAAAATCATGTATAAAAGGCTATAGAGAAATTGGAGATATTTCTAAAAATGTAAATGGTTCATCAATTGGAGTCCTAGATCAAAAGATATGCCTCCCATAAGTTGGACTACCATTTTTGGATTCTTCTTGTTTTTCACCAACTTTTGATGTGTCTTCTAGAACCTTCTACTTTGGTAGTGGATTCCAAATGGCATATTCTAAAATTTATTCCTAACCATTAACCTAATTCAAGTAACTTAAGGTCATTTCTTGCATTGTAAATGTAGTGTTTGTGGAATTTGGGAGAAAGTACTATGAGAAGGGTTTTTGTCCAAAATCTAATAACATTGTAATCCCATAAGGCATGTAGTTGAGTCTATTTTAATTGTACTAAATTTAATAGAATATCATTTCTAATAATAAAATTCTCCTTTTCCATTCATATTCATTTTGTATTGGGTTGTGCCCTCATTAATGACACATTTTATATTTTTCAAAAGAAAAATTGAATTTGGTAAAATTACTCATTTTCCTTCACAAAGTAATTATATTCTTTAAAGGACTTATCATTATGAAATTGAAGGATAATAAAATCATAACATTTTAAAATATAAATGAAATTTTTATCATCAAAAACTAATATTTGATCAAATTTTCACAATATGGAAAGACACAATTTGTATGTTTATGATATAATTCTTCCATTTTTTTTTTATAAGTAAGAGGTCAAAGGTATATATTAAGAATAGAATGTATACATCCCAAATCACAAGGCACTTAAATGATGGAGTTAGGAAATAGTCCTTCAATATTGCCTTTAATAATCCAAAAGTTTATGAAATCCTCATACAAATGTTTGAAGGTCTTCCTTCCTCCTTGGGGCCTCCTTATAAATTGAATTGTCTTGAAAAAAAACAAAGGAAAACCAAAAAACAAAAAAAAAACTAACATATACTTTATAGATGCTAGGAAAAGAATCAAGAGAAGATACTAGAATAAAAACCATAAATCTAAGGATGCTTTCATGCAGAGATTAATAATCCAAAATAAAATAAAAGCTTTAGTAATAACATGCCACCATAAAATCTTAAAAACCATCCTTAATTGTAGCTTCATTTAATATATCTGTAAATATTAAATTTGTTTCTTTGTGTATCTCCTTCTAATACTTCACAAACCAATTAGAGTCCTTTGGTTGTTTTACATGCAAAAAAGGAACCAGAAAGTTTAGAATTCAAATCCTCATTTCAGGCTTTTCCCTAAAGGATATTTAGTCATCAATTTATAGAATTTAGGAACCAATTTCCGTTAGCCTTAATCTTATCATATTTTTTGGCCCTTGGAGCTATCAAATTAGCATCAATGTTTTGCAAGACCACCTCCATGTTTACAATATTTATTTGTGGAAACCATTGTTGCAAAGGTCCTTGATCACTTCCTTGTCTCTTTCGAAAAACATAGTCAAGGCTAGGAACATCGATGTTATGTTCAAATCCACTCATGTCCTATTAGTGTTTTCTAGGCATTCTTCACCAAACATCCTCATTACCACATCCATTACCAAAGAGTGAGTAAAGAAGAGAACGCCCCTCAATCTCTCCTAAGTGATGAAGTCCTTTAACTCTATTTGTCACTTCTTTCTCCTCATATACAGAATGGTATCCATAGATCCTTTTGTAAATCGCTGACAACTTCACTTTCTTTTGCAACTTTTTAATATCCAAATAATACAATAGTCATATAAAAAAGACCAAGCCTAAAGCCTTAAAATTTCTACCCTCTCCTTGTCATGATGGTAACATACCACTCCCACTTATCAAATGACAAGTTTATTTTAAAGAGTAATAAAATTCTCCTTTTCCATCTTGGATTTCTAATTACTCAAAGATTTAGAATGTACAACAATTATCATGAGGAGAAAGGGCTTCTCATCACATCATTTCCTAATTTTAATGAACATAATGCTAAACTACTTCCTTCTTGCAGACATAACATTACCAAAGCTAGAACTTGAGGTAATAATTATATGTTAGTCGATAGGGAAGAGTTAATCCTTAACTTGGCTAACTCATCTATGCATTTCTTACCTTATCTATATATGTGGTTAAAATTGATACTCTTGAAATATTTTGTAAGTTCTAAGGCTAATGACACTTTCATGTCTATTCTCCAGTTTGGGAGGGAGACTTTTCTCATGCCATTAATAATAATGGTTGAGTCTCCTTCAACTTCCAAATTTATAATCTTCATATATTTACATAATCAAAGGCCTTCCACTAGGGGTGAGATCTATGCCCAATTTTGTGTAGCTTTACCCATATACTTGGATAATTTTGCAACTTATCTCCCCTAATCATTGTGAATGCTAAAAGCTATCCCTATTAGGCTCATATTTCCTCTAGAATATCTATCAAATTTTAGCTTGAACCATTATCCTTTGGGGCCTACCACACACATTCTAGTGTTCTTAGTTTACTTTGATTATCCCCTACTACCAAAATGGGTGGGACTTTCTTACCAATCAATTTGATTATATCCATTTACTCATTTGTTGGTTCATTTTCTTGCCTCCACTATCATCTTCATCACTAATCTTCTTGGCATCCCTTCAAGCAATCACACTTTATTAATCAACTCACTTCTCCTTTGCTACTCTATTCTTCACATGTTTTCCTTAATATCACCAATCAATAATGACCCAAACTTAGAAACTATCTCTTATACTACCTTAAATATGTAATTTTTGTCTTTTACTACTTAAACATCATTATATATCTTAGGGTTAGGTAGGATTCATCAAACCCTTCCATTATTTTGTTCTACTTCTCCTTTCTTGATACTTCTAGAAACTTCTGATCAAATCATTTCCTTTGGTCACATGAAAAAAAATCTCTTTATGGATTAAATACACTAGCTCATCAATCCTTATCATCTATGCATTTTGACTAATCCAAAAAATCAACTACGTTAGCCTCAAAATTGATTCTTTTAGAAACTATAACTTTTTCTTTCACTCAACAATCACTAAGTTCTTCTCCTTATCAACACTATTGTGTCTCACTCAGCATCTATTGGCTTGCTCTTCCATTACTATGCTCAATTGCTACTATAATTTTCTTGTCCATAACTAGTACTCAACCAATATTGTTTGTTCAACTTCTTTTTAAGTTTCTTAATGTTTTATTCTAGCTCCTTCATTGATTGACCAACATTGATACTCGAGAAATCTTAGAGTTTAACTGAACTCTTGTCATTTTACTTATACATCAATTCACGTGTCTTCTTTACTTCATGTCATGATTAAACAACACATTATCTTATTAGTGACTAACATATCGAGTACCCATTATAATTCCATGATGCTTAACTTCTTTCTTCTGAATAACTTGACTAGTTCACTTTTCTATCTCTTCTTTACAAATCCTCTTCATTAATTAGCAAATATGACACTCTGTACTATTAGTAAATATCTCTCTAGTAGGTTTGACAATGTCTCACAAGTAGGTTTGACATCAATGATAACATAAAAATTGTTCCAATTGCAGTTTCCAACAATATCCCTCTTTGAAATTGATGGAAACACCTCTAGTTACCATGCAACCAAAAAAATCTTCATTAGCTTCCTCTATATTTGTGTTCTCCATTTCTTAGTTTCCTTCTAATTCTCATTCAATGCAATCTCTGGATACTCCCTCTATCATCAATTATTGTAGTATCACATGTTTAAAAATTCTCAAATGGTATACTACTCCCTTTTTGCTAATAAATTCTTCTTCTGATGTCTATATAACAACACTTCTAGCAACATATGACTTCTTCTACTCATGATATCCACTCATGGTAACTGTAACATCATCTCCCCCATTATATGAATGGTAATTGAACATATCTCCCTCTTTGACAACAATTCCAAATACATCAACCATTCACATGGATCTCTTATCTTTTATCTAGAATACATAATATCTTCATGTCACTTATCCAACTAATATAGAAATATCACTTTATCATCTTGATTCATAGTTCAATGTCTTGGATTTCACAAATATTTAGAGATCCTAAAGTGTGACCTCCTACAATAATATGTAATATATTATGATTGTAATAATTTATGCAATGCATCATCTCTCCTTAATTTTCTTTAGGTAGGGGAATGCATCCTAACTTAGCACTTAGATACTCAAAATAATCTTTAGGTAGTGCCTTTGTGAATGTAAAGGTTTCATAATAGATGAAGATAATCACACCATTGTCTTTTTTAAGGATACCATATCTATTTTGAAGACTACCTATTCCATCATGAAATACATTTGAGTTATCAACCTAGGGACGTAAGACTTGAAATGAGTCATCATAGTATGTGCACTAAGTTCCTTTAAAAGTCTTAACACCTATGCTGCAAGAAAGTAAAATTCATGAACAAAATCTATACTACTATGAAAAAAAAGAAAACAAACTTGGACTAATAACAGATAATTGTAGAAAACTTTGGAAAATGAATTCTAAACTAGTTAACAACTCAAACATCTACCATGATCATTTTCCACAAGTGCTATAGGAACTTTCATAGTAACATTGATGCAAGACTAATACGGTATATCTATCTTGAAAATAGGAAATTGTAGGAAATGAATCTACTCTACCTAAATATATTCCACCTCCTAAGTGGGCCCTCTTGGTTGGCTTCAACTAACTAAGAACACAATAGGTATTCTATTTTCACTCTCATTAAAATCCTTCTTTGATTACATCACTAAATAATTCATGAAGAATAGAAAAGAGTAACTTCTGAATATTAAACTAGCATTGTCTATTTTATCTCTACTACCCATGACAATCGAAAAATCCATTATATAGAGGATTGAATGCTTATTAAAAACATGACATAAAAACTATGAACGAACATCGCTAGAAAAGAAGGCAGAATGCCAATCATGACATAGAACATTGATTAAGAAAAAGAATAATAGCTCATAGGAAATATAGCAAGTTGGGTCTTCCTAGATTTTTTGGAATAGTAACTCCTCTATAGGAAAGGCTTATCTGTAGGAACTGAACTACACTTCCTTTTCCATGATTGGTCTCCATCATCTTCTTCCTTTAATGCAATAATCACCACCCTTTTGCACTGCTCTTCATTTCTTGAAAGTTAGAAATATCCATAACACATATGCAAGATAACATTCCTACTCCTACTTAGATATTAGAACATAGCTCAAAATATTTATATGAAACACTACATTCTATGTATAATATAAAGCAAATCATGTCATACACACTACCCATAAGTTTAATAAGTTCTGGTTATCTCTGGCATAAGTTGACAAGATATTTAAACAAATGTTTTTAGACACAACATAAAGAGTAAGTTCAAACTATAAAAAACTATATCAAAATTAAGACATTAATATACCTCATCATCTACCCCCCACTATAAAAATGCTTGTCCTCAAGCATTATACTTCTTTTCCATTGCTCTAAAATCTACCACTATAGTTTTCCTTTGTTTCCCACTTCTGAAAGTATAGAAGAATCCTTTGGTGCACTTCCAATGTTCACCCAGATGCTCTTCAACCAATGGATCTAGTCTAGTAGCATTATTATCATAAAGAGGCCAAAGAATGGTAGGAGGCTGAAAAGTTAGTGGTATCCATAATTCTTTTATGATTTGTCTTCCCAATTTTAGATACTTAGCCACCCTATTATTAGCTACCTCATAATTGACAAGGCTATGTGGTTCTTCCTTTTCGAAGGCTTCTAGCAATCGGTTCCATCGGTTCCTAAGGCTTGCAATAGCTCTCTACTATGTAAAGTTTGGAAGTGTCTAGTATTCTTTATACACCTTTTCTCTTTCTACAAACAATTTCTCTCTAATCTTTGGTTTTGGTCTTACATAGGTTAATCTAAACCAATCTCTTGGAAGATCATTAGGCTTATGTGATTTAGCTCATAGATCTTTATGGGTATCCAACTGGCTATCATAATTTTTCTCATTGTGCATCTAGGACAAAAAAGCTCTAAGGTGAACATATCCTATGTAAAGTAGAGGATTCCACTCTATCTCATGTGGAATTATAAAATTATGTAAGTATAGTTCACACAACAAATTCTTCTGCCATGAAGGCAAAGTCTGATATCCATTGTAAATTTTTTTAGCATTTTTAAATTCAAAATCAACATCCCTTATTGTCATCATCAATTGAAATAGCAGAAATTGTTCCTTCAAACAAAGGGAATACACCCTGGGTGGTGTCCTACAAGCCATCACTTGGTCAACTAACTTTAAAGCTTTATTCATTTGTTATTTATGTTTCTCAAGTTGCTCTTTTAGTGACTCAATTTCCTTATCTTTATCAAATATTGCTTTCTTCATTTGGCTCCTTTCTTGCTTCCACAAGGCCTTTTGAAAAATGAAAAAAATTGTATAGACCAAATAATATAGATTGAACTGTTGATGAAGGGAATTCTTGATCCATAGATTTCTTCTTTTTCTCCTTAGCAACTTGCTAAAAGTAATGGGTATACTAGAAGGATCTATAAGGTATAAGAGAAACACTAGAATATTTAGGGACTAGTGGCATGGTAGGTTGATCATTGTTAGGGGCTTTTTTCTATAACAATAGTGGTCTTGATTCACATATTTTCTTACTCCCCTGTGGTCTTTCATTAATAGGCTCATTTTTATTTGTTTCCATATGTCGGGGTTCCAATTGCATAGGAGAGTCATCTAGAATATTTTCAACTACTAATTCTATATGAGACTTTGAAATTGGGGCATTTAGGTTTTTAGTGGAAACAAGGGATACTTGACCTTGCATACGAAGGCTTCTATGCACAGGAACCTCTTTAGCTTTGACCATTTTGCGGGTCTGCTTTGGTTTAGGCATGACTAGAGTAGAAACTATAGGAGTGATTTCCCCTTCATAAAACATTCTCATAAACTCCATTGCTACTTCTTCATTGAGCTTAGTTAATTGGAGGAAGTAGCCAAGCCATCCACAGGCATGAAATTGCCAGACTACTTCTACATCCATAAGTAAAATACTATGAACAACTGGCTCATACCTTCACAACTATCCTCCCATCTTCAAAATGATTAATTTGAAAATTTTCCCCTATTCTCACCACCCTGATAAATTTTATCCCCTTTAACACTTCTAAAAATACCATCTTCTAAGAATTTCAAATTGATTTTTCTAAGAAATGCCAATACCTTATTCTCTTAACAAGACTTTGTTATGTTTGGCATATAAAATAATGATGCAATTAATTATGAAGGACATCAAGGCTTAACTAGAAGTGTTCTCATAATAAATCATAGTCCTTTTTTAGTCATATCAATCACAAAAGATCTTTCCCAAAATTGTAATGAAAAGGTATGGTAGATACAAAATGATTTTAAAAATTAAAATCAGAGCACTGCTAAGTTACAACCTATAATATGGACATGACTAAGATGACATGGAGATGACATTTGGAAATTAATACTCTTTCTTGGCCCCCCACTAAATTTGGACAAGTGTCCACACTTAAAAATTTTGGCACATGAGTGAGAAATTGGCTTAAGGCTTAAATGATACATTTAATGTAGTATTATATATAAATATTGAAATTGATGCACTAAAAATGAATAAAGAGTAAAAATAATGTTGTAACTAAAATTTGAAAGCATACTTCTTTACACAAACTAATGAGGTGGTGAAGTCTGATAATTTTAGAAAAAGGTGTTGATGGTATGATTTATTGAAAGCAATAAAAATAGAATTGATGGGTGACATGAAGTGTGAGTGGATGATAGATAAAGAAATGAGATGGGTTGATATGAAGAAAAGGAAAATTGAATGAAATGATGGACCTCATATTAGAGGAGGTTTTATTATGAGTGTTTATTTGAGGTTTTGTTATGGTATGACTATAGGAAGAAGGTTTTCACCTTTTGCTATAGGAACTATGTCAGTTGGGAAACTGTGTAGTTGGAACTGCTATAGGAACTCATCTTTGGTTTGTGGTTTATAATACAGGTGCAACCTATGGCTATTTTCAAGAAATTTGAACTAGGCAGGATCAATGGTTCTCAGCAAGAATGCTCCATTATCAAATACATACTGAATTTCATAAGGCCTAGCGATTGAGTCTACAACTTCCTTGGATTCTCTTTGAAACAAGAATCATATAGGAGGGCCCAATCTCTGACTTGAAATTGTTTATTATTGATATGCACATCATGCCACTTCTTTCACTACTACTGAATGATCTTTGTTCTTTCTAATGTTGTCTTTCACATTTCATCTGGTGAGTTCAAGTGGAGAAGTCTCTCTTGTTGTGCTATAGGAAGACTAATGTTCAATTCCAAAGTAGTGCATAGGGTTTTATGTTCAAATTCAATAGGAAACATTACTACTTTTCCATACAAAATTTTAAAGGGAGTAAATCTAGTGGTTGTCTTCCATGTAGTTCAATATGCCCATATAGCTTCAATTAATTTGCTGCTCCAATCCTTCCTATGTATGTGCAATGTCTTAATCAGAATGGCTTCAATTTATCTATTGGTGACCTTGGATTTCTCATTTACCTAAGGGTGATAAGGACTAGATTTTTGGTGCCTTATGTTGTATTCTTTCATAACTTCAGTGATCAAGTTTGACATGAACTAAGCACCTTGACCTGTGACATGTTCTCTGGGAACTCCATAGTGTGTGAATATTTCTTGATATAAGAATTTAGCTACTTTCTCATCTTTTTCATTTTTCATTGCCCTAACTTCCACCCATTTATTTAAATAATTGATCCATACTAAGATGTAGGATTTACCATTTGATGTTGGGTTAATTGGACCTATAAAGTCCATACCCTAATTATCAAAGGGCATTAGAATAATTTATGGATTGAGTGGCATCTCATTTGACTTGGTTGGTTAGCCCATCCTTTGGCATTTGTCACACTTAGTGGTATAATTTGTTGTATCCTTATGTAATGTTGGCTATTAATATCTAGTAGTAAGTACCTTTAGTGTTGTTCTCTTTCCTACAAAATGGCCTCCACATGGTTCATCATGATAGGCATGCAATATATCATATATCTCACCCTCTCTAACACATCTCCTCATGACCTGATCTAGTCCACTATAGAAGAGATTATTATCTATCCATGAATAATGAAAACTTTTCTCTACTAACTTCCTTTTTTCCTTGTGAGAGAAGTGTGGGGGCATTCTATTTTCAGCTAGATAATTTGCTATGTTTACATAACATGGTGTATGAGTTTCTATGTGGAAAATGTTCTCATCTGGGAAGGCATCTATAATTGGAGTTGGATATTCATCAGTAATGTGCAATCTAGACAAATCATTAGCAACTATATTGGACTTGCTAGACTTATCAATAATGGTAATATCAAACTCCTATAATAACAAGATCCATCTTGCCAATCTACTTGTTATGACAGGTCTGTTCATTAAGTACCTTATAGCTGAGTGGTCAGTATGACAAAAATAGGATATCTAGTTACATAATATCTAAATTTGTTCAATGCATAGACTACAACTAAAAGTTCTTTTTTAGTTACTATGTAATTCAATTTAGGACCATGAAGGCTTTTACTAATATAGTAGATAGCATTTTAAAGATTAGTAGGTTTTTGTCCTAATATAGCACCTACAACATAGTCTGATACATTAGTATGGATATGAAATGGAATTGACCAATCAGGTCCCTTTAAAACTAGTGCTATAGTGAGGAGTTTCTTAAGTTGTAGGAAGGCTTCATGACATGCAGGTGTCCAACTAAATTCAACTTCTTTAGTCAATAGTATATACAAGGGACTAGCTATTTTACTAGAATCTTTAATGAAATGCCTATAATAACTAGCATGACCTAAAAAATATCTTACATCCTTCAGTTTTGTAGGTATGGGTAATGTTATAATTACCTCTATCTTAGCTAGATCCACTTGTATTCCTATAGTTGATATAAAATGACCAAGCAACACTCCTTCCTACATGAGCATGAAACATTTTTCACTATTGAGTGATAGATTATGTTCTTTTCATTGAACAAGAACCTTTTCTAGATTTATCAAGGCATCGTCAAAGGTGACTCCAAATGCTATGAAATCATCCATGTAGTCATGCAATATACCAACAAAAATGTTGATCATGACTCTTTGAAATGTAGTAGGGGCATTACATAGGTCAAATGGAAAGAACGGATATGCAAAAGTAACCCATGGGCATGTAAATGTGGTTTTATCTTGATCTTTAGGAGCTATACTTATCTAATTATAACCACTATACCCATCTAGGAAAGAAAAATATTTCTTACCAACTAGAGTGTCTAGAACTTGATCAATGAAGGGTAAAGGAAAGTGATCCTTCTTGGTTGCCTTATTCAATTCTCTATAATCTACAAAAATCTGCCATTTACCTCCCTTTTAGGCACTATGACCAAAGGTGAGACCCATCTACTATTAGATATAGGGTATATAAAACCAATATCAAGCAACTTTTGCAGTTTAATTTTAACTATTTCTTTGATTACAAGATTAATCCTCCTCCAAGGTTGCCGAAGTGGTGGGCACCCTTCATTGATATATATTCTATGAGTGCATAATGTAAGACTTAACCCTTTCATATCCCCATAATTCCATGTAAAATCCTTTTCATGTTTTTGAAGAGGTTTTGTTAACTATTTCATTTGTTTGGGAGGCAATTTATGATTGACATGGAGATTATGACCTTTTGATAACTCAACAGTAGTTGTGAGAGCAACCATAGTAGCTTCAAAGATTTGACTTGTATCTCGTTCACATGGTAAAAGCTGATGGATAATATCTAGTTCCTTAGGTAAAAAACAATTCTCATTAAATTCCTCATATGTAGTTAATTCTGACACAGAACTATTAGATACATCTTTTTCTACCACACATGTCATATTAAGAATACTTTAAATTACTAAATCCTATTCCTATAGCCTTAGAAAAGATTGTCTATGTAATATCATAAGCTATGCTATCAAGTTTAACTCTTCTTCCCCATCCCCTAAATCTATCCATATAGATGTACTTAAATCAAGTTGTGATTGTGTTGGAGGATACAAATCAAATTTCTTTGTTGTTTGTCCATCTGATATGATCATACTCCCTGACCTACAACTTATATTTGCATTAGCTATAACTAACCATGGTCATCCTAAAATGATAGGGTAACTAGATAAATTAATTTTTGGGGATAGAATCATGAAATCTGCAGTGTAATCTAGAGAGTTTAGGGTTACTACTATGTTTTCTATCATCCCATTAGGAGTGATAGTAGAACTATTTGCAAGCTATAGAATTATTGGGGTAGCTTTAACCCTTCTATATTCAAATTTTTCATAGTATCTTGAGTCATAATATTTATAGTAAAACCAAGATCAATCAAAGAATTTTTAATAGATTGACCATTTATAATCACATTCACAATTGGACTTCCTAGATCAGAGTATTTAGGAATAATCGATTTTCCCAACATAATGTTAGCTAATTGTCCTACAACATGGATAGTAGTTGGGTCCTTTTTATTTCTCCTAGGATTTTTTAGAAAGGCTTCTCTAATGGCTTTGCCATAAATAGGAACATCTTTAATGGCTTGGAATAAAGTAATTTGAACATGCATGTTCTTTAGCTGATTGATGATGCCAAAGGATTTTTCCTCTATTTGTGTGGGTTTAATTTGTCTGAGCTTTTGTGGAAAATGAGGTTCAACTACTATTTGAGTTTGAGTTGAGATAGTTACATTGGTTGGGTCAACCATTTGTGGTTGAGAAGTTGTAGGTTCTAATGCTGTAGGAGTATCTGGCATTTCAATTATGAGAGATAGTTTAGGCATTGGTAGGGTTGTACCAAATCTCAAATGTATATCAATAATATTTAGAGCATAAGTAGGGTATTTTTGAGCATTAGTAGAATACATGGGTTGTTGTGGCTACTGTACACTCGAAATGTGTCACACTCTAAACCCTTCTATCCAAACGATTCCATGAGTTCGAAATGTTCGGATGTCGGCTTAGAGCTCCCTATCCACGGAGTGCAAGAGAGTATATTTCAAGAATAAGAAGGCTCTCAGATGAGCCTTAGAGATACTCTTCTTTCTAGTAAACCATGCAATGGGAGGTTCCAAAGACAAGATGCAAGAATGCAAATATCCCAAGGAGTTCCTCAAGAATGCAATGCAACTAAATATTAAGCTAGAATGAATATGAAAAGTGTAGCTATTCTAAGCATGGATGACAGTGTTACAATCCAAATATTAAGCTATTTGAGATAGATTATTGCAAAATAGAAGCTAAACTAACATGCAACATGAATCTAAGCTAAAATGTTATGGTATGAGAGAATGTAGACAAGAAAGAGAAGTTCTCCACAAAGCTCCAAAGAAACCTGTTAGAAAACCTGTAGCATAACAATATTCAAAATGAGGATTCGATTGAGGGGGAAAGCTCTCTCCCTTTTAAAGATGTATGGATGGTAGAGATCAAGATGAAGATGGTGGATGATCAACGGTGGAATTCAAAAAGAGGAGTGATCCATGTGCACACACAAGTCAACCAATAGAATATAAGTTGACTTGTCATATAAGACAAAAGTCACAAAGCCTTTTCTTTTAATTGAAAAATAGAAAAAGGACTTTATATGTGCACTTTAAGTGGGTTAGAAGAATGGGGTCTTTTATTTAATTAAAAGGGGACATGTTCTTTTAATCAAATAATGAACTTAGGATAGCATAGTCAAAGTATAGGTTATAATCAAATAAATTGATTATTAAGAATTTGGTCTATGTAAATGATTAAATTAATTTAGCCAAAATGTTGAAAAGGGGGCTAATAGTCTAGATGACCATTTTTAGGTGATTACATTTGCCCCTCTTTGACTAATGTGTGATCGATCTGGGAACACATTATGTCAAAGAAAATCAAAGCCAAGTAGGCGATGATAGATATAGATGTCTATTTTTGAAGAGTGAAATGCAGAAATAGATAGCAAGTCCTGAATGCACAGCCTGATAGCAGTAGTACTGAACATTAGGAAGAGATGATGTCAGAATTCAAGAGGAATACTAACACTTAGAAAAGAAGATAGAGTGAGAGAAAGTGAGAAGATCAAACAAATGCTCCTAAGCAGTGATAGAGTATTTCTGCCCCCTCGGGATTGAAATTGAAATGAGGTAAGGGGATGTAAAAACTGGCTAGAAATGAGAAAATTAGAATATAGCAATGTCCAAGATGACAGATAGATGATTAGAACCCAAGAATGACTATATAAAAAAATTGATAAAATGCCCCGATTTGACTAGAGTTGACCTTGAAGGATATAGCATAAAAATAAGGTCGAAATAAGTAGAAAGGTGATTTTAGACATGAAAAAGTGAATTGAAGTAGATATGAAGTATCAAAATGATGAAGACATGAAGAAATGAAGATGCCCCAGCGATATTCAAAGATTAGACCTCAAAAGGTCAGCTAACTACTCAAAAGAAAGTAGAATTTTAAAAGACAATTTTGACCATCAAGATGAACTTGAATTTGGATTTTGATCCCGAAAATGAATCTAGGATGTCAAAATTATTTAAGAGGTCAAAACTTTATATAATGTGATGACAAGATAGAAAAGAGATGAAGCGAAAGATTAAGAAGGTGAAAAGACATGAACAAGAAGAAAGTAAAGAAATATATGAAAGGAGTTAGCCGATATGTCCACAAAAAGATGAAGAGAGAGCTCTCCCCATATGCAAGAATGCAAGACTAAGCTAGAAAATGAACCTAAAATGCAAGTTAGTATGCAAAGTGGTTTACCAGCAAGAAGTGCATAACATTTAGACTCTTAATTTCATCATTGAGCATTTATTAGGGACATCATGAGATCATACAACCATCACTAGTATAACTATGAGGATATGAATATGATCGATATCAGATAGGTATGTGGAAATCCAATCTAAGCATCAGAGACATGTAAGTCAAGATAACTACGCGATTAGATTTCCTAAGTTTAATTTAGCAAGATTACACCTGTATCAAGGCATAAGCGCTAGGATAAACCCCAAGCGTAGTCTTGCAAAATAGTCAAGGATGATACATTTGTAAGTCAACGTGTTGAATAGGACCAGCATAAATTCTTACAACACTATAGAAAAACAAAAGTATACCCACAAGCAGAAATCAAAAAATAATGTCCCATGCCCCCAGTCTTCTAGTCAATGACATCCTCGAAAGACTATTAGGGAGGGAACACATGGCAAAGAGATCATCATAGACAACACACAAAGTAGATAAATATCAGCATAGCTCAGTCATTTAAGTGTTAAAGTGGGTGTGTGCAAGTCACTTGGCCATTTCTTCAAGACTTGATTCTGATAGTGAGAAATATCGTGACATCAGAGATCGTAGGTAAACTATCTGTAAAGTGTTAAAAAACACTTGATGTCAAGGTGGGGGAAGTGTTGAGAAACACTATTTTGTGAGTTGTCAAAGAAACCCTAATGCACAAGAATACCTCAATAGGCTAAGTAGCTATGCCCCTAAGATGAGGACAAGAAACAATTCCAAGCTAGGAAATGTGTAGCGAAGTGGATGATCGAGATTGATAGACATAGGTGCAAGGGTTTCAAGTAGCGTCTGTTTCTATGTTTTCACCACTTGATAGATTTTTTAGGACTTTTTTTCAATTTTTTTGGTGATACATCAAAGTGGCTATTGCTAGGTTTTCACTAAGATGATCATTTTTTCAAGACATTTTCTGATTTTTAGGATTTTTCCAGCATCATATATGATTTTTTGGATTTTTTAGAATAATCTAGAGATTACTAGTTCTCAAGCAAGATCACATCATTTTCTCCCAATGTCTAGCAAGTTATAGGATATGATGGAGCAATGAGCCAGTGGATAAGCAAAGATGGATGAAAAAAGAGTATGAAGCAAGTGAAAGTGATCCTCAAGGATTGACTCCTCAAGAGTACCCAAGCTAGGGAAAGAGGTGAAATAGTCATATGAAGCATGTTTTGGATAAGCAATGGAAGAAATGAGCAAGATAGCATGTAGGATAAGCAGTGAAGCCAACAAGTGAGATAGCATGAAGCATGTAGTCCAAAAGGGTAGACATGTCAAGAGACCTATGAGAACCATGTTTCATTTATTATGATCAAGACCAAGGGGTCAACTAGATAGGATAGCGATGGGATAGAGCAATAAAAATAAAGCTCAAGATGGAGGCTATGAGGGAATGAGAAAGCACAAATAGATAATCTCATGGATAAGATAGTCAATATGCAAAGATAGCTCAACATTGTCAAGATCAAAGAGAGCAGAAGGGATAGATGGATGATGGAAGAATTACGCATGATGCCTATTTGCAAAGTTTTCATCATGGTACTTATCCAAGGTGCCACAAGAAGTAGTTTTCACCATGGGATGGATTTATTTCTCTTTACTTTTGCTACCAAGGTGCCACAAGAAGTGGTTTTCACCATGGCACATTTTCATTTTTTTTTCATTTTTTGCTTTTTTTTTTTCTTTTTTTTTTTTTTTTTTTGAATTTTTAGAAAGAGCTCAAGCTTTTTGAATGTAGATAGTGCTCCTATAGGAAAGATAAGTCATGATAATACAAGACCATAGAAAGGTATGCTCAAATATGTTGATAGGGTGATGAAAGAGAAATTGTAGTAGGAAGAATATATTGAGGATAAGAGTTCATGTATAGAAAGTAAGTGTAAGCTTTAGAGAATTTCATGAGGGTAGCTGAAATATTGGACAAGATCAACATTGATACACACCTTGAAGGGTATTGGAACAATGGAGGAATCATGGATGAAATAGCTTGAGATTTAGATGTATGAGGTGGTAGAAGAGATTTGGAAAAAAGTGGAGTGGAAGGCTTTGGAATATTTTTAGAAAGATTTTTGGAAGAAGATAGAATGGAAGCCTTTGGAAGCTTGAATGTCAACTTTGAAGTATTTTCAGTATTCAAGTCTTTTAAAAGAGACTTGGGAATCCATATAGCTTTAGATTTTCCTTTGGATACTTCAAAACACATTTCTTTAATAATGGGTTTAGGAACCCATATTTTCCTTTATTTAGCTTTTTTAATAGTGGATCTTTGCAGTCTCTTTTGTGCATTCTCCTTCTTAGCATTCACATGTCGATTAGATGGGACATAGTGATCTTCATTTTTTAATGGATTCTTATGTTTATTCTCACTTCCAAAGGACTTGGGATTTGTGGATGAATAAGGCTGATATGACTGGTTTAGATGTATAGATGGGTGAAAAGTCATCAAGGATGAGTGTCTTTGTTGATCTTGAGGTATTATAGGAGAGCTAGGGAATGAGCTAGGATTGAATGTAGGAGATGGAGGAACATAAGGCCCCAATATAGATGGAAGGTTTGAAGACTTTAGCTTTGATGGATGAGGACCAAAGATAGACTTAGGAGATGCAAAGGGATAGTGGGAAGGGATATCAACATCTTTAGAATGAGCAACATGGTCAAAGCCATCAATAGACTCATAAGTACCTTTGATAGGAACAACATTTTTAATAGAAGCACTTGAAGCTTGAGCATAATTTTGAAGTGGATGTGGAGAAGTAGAACATGAGGGGATGCTTTGATCTTGACAAGTAGCTTTGGATAGCATATGAAGAGAACTTTTCTCATAATTTTCAGTAAGCTCAAGGGAGATAATGGAAGTGGTATCTTCATCATACTTAGGAGGTGGAAAAGATATAGGATATGGAGGGGAAAAATCTTGAAAGAGATGAAAGGGTGCTTGATCTTGATCTTTCTTGACATTTATAGCTTTTTCTTTTTGAGAGTCCTCTTGACATGAAGCCACTTCTAAGGACAAGGGAGAATGAAGAGTGAATGAAGTAGTGTTTAGATTAGGCATAGTACTGCATGAAGGCTGAGGATGTTTAGGATTAGTAGCATGGAAAAGGTTTGCAACCAAGTGAAGGTTAGCTTGAGTTTCTTTTAGAGGTAGCCCTTGAGGATACATGTAGTCTATGTGGAAAGCATTAGGTTCTTTATTTGATGGAGGCATGTTGGAAAGATTTGAAGTGCTGGGAGATGCACGAGTGTTGGAAGAAGTGGAGGTATCAAGGAAACCATCACTAGACATAGGCTCATTAATATGATCTTGCTCAAGAAAAGTATCCTCATCACATGAATCATTAGAGGTATCAATAATTCCATTATCAATAAGATCTTGGATTTTATGTTTTAGCTCAATGCAATCTGAAGTACTATGCTCATTATGTTGATGATAAGCACAATAGTTATCCAAGAATGGGTTTCCATATGAGCTAGACTTAGGTAACATGATGATCTTATTGCCAAGAAGTTTTTGCAAAGTGTCATCATAAGAATCTTCCAAGGGAGCAAAAGTTCTATTAGAAGTATGTCTAGAGTCTTTTTTTTGTTTCTCAAGTGAATGGTATGCATCCATGTCTTCATCATTAGCTTGGTCAAAGATAGGTCCATCATTAAATTTTAGCATAGGCTCAAAGGAGGTATCACTTGCTTGTTCTCTAAAGAGGTCTTTAGATCTAGAAGATGAAGACATTTGATATCTTGAAGTAGAGCATGTAGACCTAGAAGAAGAGGATGACCTCAAAGAAGGTGACTCACATGCATATAAATACCTTAAGGAAGATTCATGTAACAATGTAATCTTCTCCTCCAACCTTTTCTCAAGTTTAGACTTCATTTCCATCATGCGCTTAGAGAGATGAAGGTAAGAAATATCATTTGTCTCTTCTAGTTCTTTGTATTGCACATATAGATCTTGAAACTCTTTAGTGACATGGAGGATATCATGATTATATAGATTCGATTGAAGTTTGGTAGCACAAGGTTTAGATACCATAGTTTTAGATGCAAAGCCAAGCATAAAAGAGCCTAGAAGATAACTTGATGTTGAAACTATAGGAGGTAGAGTGTTCACTTGCCAAGATAGTAGAGAGAGATTAAAGCGACTTGTCAAACAATATGTCCAAGAAACTTATGACATGAATGACTCAAGTCAATAGCTAGGCAAGATGCCCAAATAGCCAAATAGATAGAGCAAGCAGGGTGACAAGTGAACAACTTTCCCAACCCAAGAGTGTAGTCAAGAAATCAAGGTAACCATTTTAGCAAAAGGATAACTAGCAAGCATGTATAGACCATGAAGATAGAAAGAACAAGAGCACCAAGACTAAAGAGTCACTTTAAGCATGTTCAAGCACTAGAGAAATATAAAAGAAAAGTCAAATGATGAGACTCCTCTTAGCAAGAAAAACAAGAAAATGTTTGCACTTGATGTTTTGACTTGGTTGACAAAGTTTGACAATAGTTGATAGCATAGAAAGTTTGATGTTCAAAAAAACATTCTTTCCAAGCAAGATAGTGACACATAGAGTAGTCTTCAAACAATCAACCAAGGGACAAAGCAATCTTGCATGATACAAACATATATGAGGTCTTAAAAGAAATCCCTAGAACTATCTTCATGTGTATGTTAAAAAGATTTCCACAGGTTTAGCACATTCAAGATCACATCAAGCAATATCTACCTAGAAGTCATGGTTCATTACTCAACAACTTGGCCCACACTTGATGCTCCTTCACCTCACACCAAGTGGTTTCCCACAAGAGATATTGGCTTTGTCATAGAAATGCCATAAGCATAACCAAGGGAACACATATGGTGAGTGTAAATCTTGGGGTGATCCAGGTAGTCCACTAGGATCAATCCTTGCACCAAGAAGTTGACTGGCTAAAAAAGGTAGTTACTAACTTAGGGTGTTTAGATAGGGTTTCCGTTCATATTTTTCCTCTTGCTCCCAATTACGGGACACCTCACCTTGTGATGAGTAACCGATATCGCGATCACAAGAGTACCTTAAGCATTCTTGCCTAGTGATCTTCCTATGGTCGAAATCCCATAAGCGATCACACTAGGTGAAGACAAACACTATATCTACCAAATTTTTGTGTCCTTGATAGCCTTGAGTTATAGTGGGTTTTAAGAGCCAGGTAATTTGCTTGTCCCCACTTGGGTCATTCCTCTCAGGTTGTCCGAGAGCAGGCCCTCTAAAGGAATCTAACTACCACAAAATGGATCCACTTTCAAGGGTCAAGATTTTTGATTCACCTCAAGGGTGAAGAGCATACTCTCCTACCTCGATTACTTCACCCAAAAAAACCAAGAAGATTAAATTGCCTCTTACTTTTGAAACCAAATGGTAAGTCAAGATTTCTGATTCACCACAAGGGTGAAGAGCATACTCTCCTATCACCAAAAGATCCCAATTGTAAGTTTTAATGTGCCTAAAAATGAACAACTAGTATATGCCGCACATGTAAAAGTAAAGAACAAGCAAAATTGGGTTTTTATGTGTTGGGCAACCCTGCAAACAATCGTTAGTAGCCCTTGTGCATTTGAAGCTTTGACATGCGTTCTTTTTATGCAATGTTTTAATTTTTTTTTACAAGGATGGCAACCTGCAATCACAACTTGTTAGCACCACAAGTTAGTGTGAAATAACATAAAATTCTGCAATAAAAAGTGGTTAGTTGTCTCAAATATCCAATTTATCTTCCAACCAAGTGCATGCAAAGAGAGTGCAAGTTAATCACAAATGCTTTCATTTTTACTCTTTGATTTTGACCTAGTCAACAAGATTGGACTTGTTTACTATGATTTTCTATCCAAAAATAAAAATGAAAAGAAGAGACCCCTATTAAAAATTAGAGAACTTTCCAAAAATCCAAGAAATTTAAAAAAATCTCTTCAATTGCGCTCTAGAGATCGATTTTTTCAAAATAGGCTAAATTTATCAAATTAAGTTTTTGATCCTTAATATGACCTCAAAATTCAAAACACAAAGAAAGAACCCCTATTAGAATTGAAAACCCTTTCTAAAAATGTAAGTTTTTCTGAAAATTTCATTGATTTGCGATCAGAAACAACTTTTTATGAAAAAAAAAGAAAAACTTATAACTCCCAAAAATCAGATCAAAATTCTCTAAAAATTGGACTGAAACATTTTGAGTACATAGCCAATCTGTAAAAACAATTTCAGAACCAAACTCCAAGTAGTTTAAAAGATATGATCAAATTTTTAAACCAACTAAGTTTTTGGCCTTCAAACCAATTTACTTATGGGTTGGCCTTAAAACCAAAGTGATAATTCTACAAAAGCATTTGATTAGATCCAATATGCTGCTATAAAAAACCAAAGATAAAAAATGAAAGTAAATGGAGCTAGAACTTGATTCAAGCCCCACGGTGGGCGCCAAAAATGTACACTCGAAATGTGTCACACTCTAAACCCTTCTATCCAAACGATTCCATGAGTTCGAAATGTTCAGATGCCGGCTTAGAGCTCCCTATCCACGAAGTGTAAGAGAGTATATTTCAAGAATAAGAAGGCTCTCAGATGAGCTTTAGAGATACTCTTCTTGCTAGTAAACCATGCAATGGGAGGTTCCAAAGACAAGATGCAAGAATGCAAATATCCCAAGGAGTTCCTCAAGAATGCAATGTAACTAAATATTAAGCTAGAATGAATATGAAAAGTGCAGCTATTCTAAGCATGGATGAGAGTGTTACAATCCAAATATTAAGCTATTTGAGATAGATTATTGCAAAATAGAAGCTAAACTAACATGCAACATGAATCTAAGCTAAAATGTTATGGTATGAGAGAATGTAGACAAGAAAGAGAAGTTCTCCACAAAGCTCCAAAGAAACCTGTTAGAAAACCTGCAGCATAACAATATTCAAAATGAGGATTCGATTGAGGGGGAAAGCTCTCTCCCTTTTAAAGATGTATGGATGGTAGAGATCAAGATGAAGATGGTGGATGATCAACAGTGGAATTCAAAAAGAGGAGTGATCCATGTGCACACACAAGTAAACCAATAGAATATAAGTTGACTTGTCATATAAGACAAAAGTCACAAAGCCTTTTCTTTTAATTGAAAAATAGAAAAAGGACTTTATATGTGCACTTTAAGTGGGTTAGAAGAATGGGGTCTTTTATTTAATTAAAAGGGGACATGTTCTTTTAATCAAATAATGAACTTAGGATAGCATAGTCAAAGTATAGGTTATAATCAAATAAATTGATTATTAGGAATTTGGTCTATGTAAATGATTAAATTAATTTAGCCAAAATTTTGAAAAGGGGGCTAATAGTCTAGATGACCATTTTTAGGTGATTACAGCTACTAGTTATTTGGATTTGGCTAAGGTTTCATAGGCAATTGAGTCTACTTTTGAGGTCTAGAACTTGTAGATGGTGGCATTAGTGCAAGTTGTTAGATTGGAGGTGGCAATTGTGGATTACTAGTATTTTGGTTAGGTCATTTTTGAGGTCCTCTCCATTTGTTTGTAGACTACAATTCCCTTGGGGTGGTTGATATTGGTTCTATTGATTCTACCATTGATTATTTTGCTAGTTAGACCACTAGTTGTTTTGTTGGTTTAGCTTGGAAGGTTGGGAATTTTGAGCCCATTAAGGTTGTTGTGGATTATTTTTCCAGGCATTATTCCAATAAGGTTAACTATATTGTGGAGGACCTTGGGTACTATAATTTTTCCATTGATTACCATATAGATTTGAATTTTGTAAAGGGTCTTGAGGCATACCTTGACGTGAGGCCCATGGCTAGCATTGAGCAAAAAATAATATTTTCTCATCCTCTCATTCTATCTTGATGTGCTTAGTTGGAAGATGCTAGTTCTCCATCCTAGTGACCAATTTGACTTACAATCTTTATTTTGCTTCTGATAGTGTGGACAATGCTTAGCTAATTGTGCATTAGCCTCTACATGCTTCTTCTTTGTAGTCATTATGTTGAGATGTGTAGTGACATCATTTATGATGTCCTACTTAAAATCTGAGAGTAGATTAGATATCTCAAGCTTTGAAATACCCTAACTGATTCCTTTAGTGGATGTGGACTGGTGTGCTCTACCTTTCTTCATAGTTGACCTTGAGTAGTTAAGATAGATTTTCTTGAGGTCATCCCAAGAAGATTGATATACATTACCATCAACCATTAGGTCTAGTGCTTCCAGACAATTATCATTCACCCCTCTAAAGAAGACTAGTTTCTATGAATCCTCTACTAGTACATGTTGGGGGTTCTTCTATAGTGTATACAAGAAACATAAAACATAGTCTTCCAATGTTTCATCCTCCTTTTGTGATATTCTAAAGATATCATCTCCTTTTGAATCATTTTCCTTGGAATACTCTTTGTATTTCTCCAAAAATAGAGTTGGAATTTCATCCCAAGTACCTATTGCATTGGCTCCTAAACCTATGAACCATCATAAAGCTAATTCTTTTAGTGTTTCTAGAAACAACTTGAGCTTATGGGCATTAGTGTTATAGTCAAAGATACAATAGAGTATGTCAAACTTAAACAAGAAAGTATCAAGATCTTTAGTTGCAAGGCCATAGAGCTTTGAAAGAGTAGCTACAGGTATATTTTTTAGATTAGCATTGGTTATGAGGCTTGGGAGAGGAAATGGAAAAGTAGGTTGGGCCATTACTAGAGGTATTTGATCATGGGGTTGCTTCTGAAAAGGAACATTGGGTATTGGATTGTTAACAATAGGTGGATTTGGAGTAGCACTATCAATGAAACTAGCCAAAATTTCAACAAAAGGTTGAAGACCACTGTATCGAAAGGATTTTCTCTAGAGGACAATTTTTTAGGAAAAATAGGGCTTTCATCCTTGAAAATCAACTCAACTTCTTCTTCAATTTCTTTGTTTAGATTAACATACTCCTATGGAAGAAATCTCCCATATTCATTCATTGTCTTCCTCTTTGATGCATGCAATTGAATTGGTGACTTGTTAATCAAGCCCACAACATTGTAGTTTTTAGCTAACAAACTAATATGAAAATAAAGGACTCATAAAGGTTCCTAGTTTGACACCATCCCCAAAAATAGCACCAAAAATGTAAGGGTTTCATAAGAGATGAAGATAATCACACCATTGTCTCTCTCAAGGAAACCATATTTATTTTGAAGACTACCTATTGCATAATGAAATACATTTGAATTCTCAACCCAAGGACATAGGACTTGAAATGGGTCAGCACAATATGTGCACTAAGTTCCATTAAGAGTCTTAACACCTATGCTATAGGAAAGTAAAATGCATGAATGGAATCTATACTACTGTGAAAAAATAGTAAACACACTAGGAATAACAATAGATAACTGTAGAAAACTTCAAAAAATGAATTATAACTAGTTAACAACTCAAAAATCCACCATGATCATTTTCCACAAGTGTTATAGGAACTTTCACAGTAACAATGCTACAAGACTAATACAGTAAATCTATCTTGAAAATAGGAAATTGCAAGAAATGAATCCAAATCTACCTAAGTCTATTCCACCTCCCAAGTGGGCTCCCTTTGTGGGATTCAACTAACTAAGAACACAATAGGTATCCCAAAATCACTCTCTCATTAAAATCCTTCTTTGATTACATCACTAAATAATTCATGAAGAATAGAAAAGAGTAACTTTCGAATCTTAAACTAAATTGTCTATTTTCTCTCTACTACCCATGACAATCCAAAAATCCATTATATAGAGGATTAAAGGCTTATTAAAAACATGACATAAAAATTGTGAACAAACATCACCATAAAAGAAGGTTGAGCGTCAACCATGACATAGAACATTGATTAAGTAATAGAATAACAACTCATAGGAAATATAGTAAGTTAGGTCTTCCTAGATTTTTTGGAATAGTAACTCCTTTGCATGCATGACTTATCCATAAGAACTGAACTACACTTCCTTTTCCATGATCCATCTCCATCATCTTCTTCCTTTAATGCAATAATCACCACCCTTGTGTACCACTCTCCATTTCCTAAAAGTTAGAAACATCCGAAACACATATGCAAGATAATATTCTTACTCCTATTTAGATATTAGAACATAGCTTAAAATATTTATATGAAACACTGCATTCTATGTATAATATAAAGAAAAGTATGTCATACACACTACCCATAGGTTTAATAAGCTCTATTCACCCATGGATGCCTCTCAAACTCTTTCTAAATCTAATATTAATCTTTCAATCTTCAGTGATAGTTCATTATTCCTCATTATGTATATAGGGTTAGGACCATCAAAATCATTTAGTCACATACATGTATTTTTAGACTCCCTATGAGCATCAATCTTCGAAGCTCTTACATTGCCTTGAAAGAAGTTTCATACTCCCTCTTAATGTAGAAGAATCTCATAATCTTAATAATCAAAGATGTTTACTTTAAGAGTCTCATTTTATCCATCTTGATCATCATGGTCTTTGGAGCTAAAATCATTAGGTTGAGTTTGCACAATATCTAGTAGCATGTGTAAAGTACTTTCTTTTCTTGTAAGAACATCCTCAAACATAAAGGAAAATATCAAGGAAAATAAATTTAATAGGATGTATAGAAATTTAAAAATAAGAGAGAGACTATAATGAGTAGATGAATGTAAAAATCAAAGCTAAGAAGTATTTATCTGGACATGAAGTGGGAATGGAACATTGACTATTATTCCCACCCATAATGTAAAATTTCTACTCATATTGTTTGAAATTTTTTTACATTTAGTAGAATATTGAAAACTTATTTTTATTCATTTTCTTCTAAATAACTATCAATCATTCCCATCTTTCTTGTGGCATTGCCAAAACCCCTATTGCATATGCCCAATCTAGTGCTTGTGTATCACAGTCTTCAAAATGTATATAAAGGAATATAAATCATTGATTTCATCTATTATTTTACATATCCATATACCTTCTTTTTTTATAATCTATACTTTTGTTTGCACCTCTAAGTTATAATACAATACTTTAATTACTGCTATTAACTTATCATTTGAATATCATTGATCAATTTGCTTTTAACATTGTTACTTTCCATACAAGCCCTCTTCATGGTAATGGATCATAACTATTGCAAGCATTTGGGTGATCATGCCAATGAAATACTTAACTCCATCAATCTCCAAATATCCTTTCAAGTATATATAAATTTGACTAAAAAATGGGCTATATCAGTTACCTTTTCTTGTGCATAGATGGATGTAATAGAATGATAATAATGGTGAAGATTGTATAGAGAATTTATGAATCAATTTTGCTACTTGAAAAAATCAAGTCACAATTATTTATACTTAGCGATTCAATGTTCAACCTTCCTCATAAGAATACATGACATTTCAAAATTCTTCTATAATCGAATGTGATGAATTCTCAATCGACATCCACTATATGGTGACTGTGATGAATAATGGTCACATCTCTACTAGTATTGTGCTATTTACTAAAAATATATCTAATCTAGTGCAAGTTATGGGCCACTTGAACCAATGACCATAATGAAGCCTAAAATAACTATAATTTAAGACATGATATAACCTCATTCCACACAAAGATCTATTTGGTCAATTCAATTAACTAGTAAGCCAAGACAAGAAGGAATAATCATACGATAATTTTGTAGCCAATGTATTTATAAGAACCTTCCTCATCAACTAAAATATTGATAATCTTTCTTAGGAGGTTGGAAAAATCTAAGCATGTAAGGGCTCTATCATTACTAGTACTCTCACATCCTCTTAACTATAATATTATATTATTCTAGCATTATCTCTTTTTCCAAAGTTTCCCTAAAGAAATGCTAGTCTCCCTTTGAATCTCAATCAATCTCCCTTTTCTTATCTCTCTCCTTATCTCAAGTTTGATGTGATTATCTTCCTTCTATTAAAATGACATGGATGCCCTTTTCTTATTTTCTTATTATGAAATTATAGATTAGGGTTAAGATTAAGTTGTTGAAAACAATTGTTCAATTGTATATTATTTTTGATGTTACACAAAATATCAAGTCTTTACCAATTAGTGTCTACCAAGCTCACTTGGGCAATGAAGAAATTTTTGAGTATCTACCGAGCATTCCAGAGATAATCAAGTTGAAAGACATTTTTTTCCAAGTTCACTCAGGCACCAAAGGAAGTTTTCTAGAAGAGATTATCTAAAGAGGTCACTTGGTTATCAAAGGAAATATGAAGAAAGTCTTTTTGAGTTAGTGTTGATCGAGCTAGGTTGACTAACAAAGGATTTTCTTGAAGTAACATATTTAATTTGATGAATTTATTTGTTAAATCTAGCCAAATTAAGGAATTAATATTGAATATTTATAAGTGTATTCAAGCCAACTTGACAAGGCAAAATATATAAGGTCAAGTTATGGGACTGAAGAAGAGAAATATGATTAAGAAGATAAACCAAGGAAGTGAATTGGAAGGATAGCAAAGTATCTTGAGTTGACTGAGTTGCAAAGTCTTATCTAATCAAGGAGGATCAAGTATTCAAGCTAGAATAGAAATTTGAAATCAGCGATACAATTACATCAACAATTGGGTTGTATCATTTTTACTCTCTAATAATTATAGCAGTGTATCAAATCTCTTAACAGAGTTAGCTTAAAAACTATTTTCCAAATCCTCTAACAAGGTGAAATTTTTATATTGAAGTGTCTAAAGACCTCTAACAAGGTTACTCCTAATAGGGTCACACCTAACTATGTGTTTTCTAACCTTTATCAGGGTTGGCTCCTAACATCTCTCACTTCAAAAGAGTGAAAGATAGTAACTAATTACAATTGGTAGTTTTTTCCAAATTGGGTTTCCACATTAAATCTTGGTGTCATATGTTTTCATGTTATTTTCTTTACAATTTTGCAACTAAGTTAATTAAGGTTAATCATAGTAAACATCTTAAGAAGCATTTATTTTAGTGCTAACTGAGTTACAACAATATTTTCAATTTTAATTTATTTTGTATTGATATCTAAGGGATTTGGGATTTATTTTTGTGGAAATTGATTCACCCCTCCCCTCTCAGTTACTACTCTTATATTTCTGACAATTGGTATCAGAGCTTTAGGTGCTTGCAAAGAAGGTTTCAAGGACCTAAGCTAAAGATCATGATGTCTTACAGAAGGGAGATATCTAAGCTAAACAAAGATTACTTCAAGGCATGGAAGGAATTCATGAGATTGTATTTGGAAATGATTGGAGACTTAGGCCTAAGATACCTAGACACCAAGTATGTAGCACCTATTGGAAGTATGATTGTTAAAGAAATTATAGAAAAGAAGAATCATAACATTATGATGATTGATATTGCTTCAAATCTCAACTATGCTGAATTTTGTGAAGTCAAATATTGTTGTACTACTTATGAGATGTGGATCAAACTAAAAGCTATCTATGGAGGTGATGACAATGTAAGGAGGGCTAAGGTAGAAAGTATCAAAGGTTAGTTTAATCAAATAAAGATGAGAGAAGATGAGAAAATTGCAAAATACAGTGATAGAATCAAAGCCAGCGTGTGTGTAATTAGAGCCTCAAGAGGAAAGATAGATGATGAAATAGTGGTAAGTAAGGTTCTCAGAACACTTCTTCCTATACATGCAATTAGAGTTTTAGTAATTCAAGAAATGAAATTTGATCCTAAGAATGACCTATCATTAGATGCACTAGTGGGAAGGTTGACAACATTTGAGTTATATAACTATGATAACTATGCTCCTAACTCTAGCAACCTTGAGTTTGCATTTCAAGCCAAGCTATCACTCAAGAAGAAAGTTGCAAAATCTAAAAGGCAATCTAACAGTAAGGATGAAGATGGTTTTGATGAAGATCTCAAAGTCAATGAAGCATTACTTGTAAGAAGATTTTCCAAGGGCAAAGGGAAGTACAAAGGAAAAAATCCTTTGATCTACTTTTCTTGTGAAAAAGTTGGTCACATTGTTGCAAGGTGTCCAAATAGAGAAGGAAAAGAAGAAAAGAAGAATGAAAAGTACAAGGGAAAGAATGACTTCAAAAGCTACAAGGACTACAAAGACAAAGGTAAGAAATATTTTTACATTGCTAAAGATTCTGATTGTAGTGAAGAAGAAGATGAAATGGTCTATATTGTTGTTAAGGATGAATTAGATGTTGAGAATGATAAGATGACACTTATCTCACATATTAGTCAAAATGATACATGGATTATTTATAATAGTTGTTCTCACCATATGACTAATGAAAAATATAAATTTGAGAACTTTGTACACTATGATGGTGGAAGTGTTAGATTTGGCAATGATGAACCATGTTATGTAAAAGTTAAAGGTTGTATTGCACTAACCAATGATCTTAGATGTGATAATTCTTATTGGATTTAAGGATTGAAGAATTGAAGCATAATATACTTAGTGTGTCTTAATTGAATAAAATTGGATTCAAGGTATAATTCATAAATAGAAAGGCCAATCTATTGGATGGGAAAGGAAATCTAGTTGGGACTAGCAAGAAAACAAAAGGTAGTATATTCTACCTAAATCTTAATGGAAGTTCATGTTTCATTGCTCAAGTAGAAGAAAGTTAGTTATGGCATAAGAGGTTATGTCCTGTGAATTTTTTTAATCTTTTAAACATATGAAAGAACAAAATGGTTAGAGGAATTCCAAGCATGAAGAAATCTGACATGGGCATGTGCAAGAATTGTCAAATTGGGAAGATGGGAAAGATAAGTTTTAAAAGAAAAAAACTATCATCTTGAAGAAGTATTGGAGCTAGTTCATACAAACCTTTGTGGACCTATTGGCACATAAAGCTACTAGGAGATAAGTAATTTATTTGATTTGTTGATGATTATTCTAGAATGATAATAGTTATGTATTTGAAGGATAAGTTAGAAGCTTTCAAAAGTTCAAATGGTATCTGGCTAGAGTGGAGAAAGAAATGGGAAAGAAAATGAAATGTTTGAGATTAGATAGAGGAGGAGAAATCATTTCTAATGAATTTAATGAATTCTACAATGAGAGAGGAATAAAAAGGAAAGTGTCTACACCTAGTATGCCTTAGCAGAATGACATTACTAAAAGAAGGAATAGATCAATCATGGATTGTGGAAGGATCCTGTTGATAGAGAAGAATGCTTCTATCAAATACTAGAAGGAAGTAATTAGTACTTCAATTCATATCCTTAATTGAGTTTAGTTGACAAAGGATTCAAATAAAACACCTTTTGAATTATGGTATGGCTATAAATCTAATGTGTGTTACTTCAAAGTATTTGGCAGTAAATATTATATTATGGAGTCTAGAAAAGGAAAATTTGATTTGAAAAGTGATGAATGCATGTTTTTGGGATATTCCAATAAGAGAAAAGCATATAAATGTCTAAATCTATCTACTCATAAAGTTATAGAAAGTGCACATGTAAAGATTGATGAGTTTGCAAAAAAGAGTGAAGAAAAAAGCAGTAAGGAACCTAAAGACTATAGAAACTTTGTTTACTATGAGCCTAATACTGTACCTAATATTTAGGCAAGTGGCAATCAATAACCTTCACCACCCAAGTCCCCAAAATCTTTAGTTCAATCTGAGTAGCAACAAGTGCAAACCAAGTTATCAGAAGGACCCAACTTACAGCCAGAAGTACCTGAGTTTCAACAAGAGGAAACTGAGTCACAGTCTGATGGACTTGAGTAATAGATAGTGGGACCTAAGCATGATTCACAAGATTATGGTGAACCTAGTGATTTCAAAAAGAAGGAGCCCAGACTTTCTGGATATGTTAGAAGGCATCATGCACCCAAGAAAATCATTGGAGATTAGTTGGTATAATGGCAAGGAAAAAATTAAAAGGTACATGTTTGCTTACTGAATTTGAACCTAGATCTATAAAAGATGCATTAGAGAATTAAAGTTGAACTGAAGCAATGAATAAAGAAATTGATGCAAGAGCATCTTGGGTGTAAGAGCAATCTTGCATCACCCAAAAATATTTTCATTTCAGTCTTTTCTATTTTAATAAGGACTAGTAGACAAGGTGGTTACTATTTATGGTAACTAGCTATTTTTAGTAAGTTTATCATGCAAACTTAGCATGTTCTCATTTTCTAAAGGAAGGTTCATTTTAGAGATATAAACCTACCATTAAAATCTCATTGCTCTAGTTTAAGTATCAGAGAAGTTATTGCAGATTTTTGGTGGAAAAATTTGCAGAAAAATCTTCAAGCACACCATTGGAGGCAATGCTTAGATGAGATCTACAAACTTGACGAAAGGGTGCTTGCATCATTCCAAACCTGTAGATCAAGAGCTGCCATTTCTAAAAAGTGGCTCTAATAGCCAATCGAAGCAATGGTTTGTGAGTTATGACCTTTCAAAGTTGGGCTACCCAAAATATCTAAAATAATTGTCAAAGATATATTTGGCTGACTCTATATATTGTTAGGGTCTATTGGCCCTAGATATTAAGTTTCAATGTTTAGAACCTTCTTGATCGGTAATTGCCTATTTAAGAAAGGCTCAAACATTGTCTAGGACAACTTTGGGTGATAGTTCACAGCTCATCTTGCGGATTATATTAATGAAGGTAACCCATTTGGATTAGCATATTGTACTTGTGAATTCTTTAATATCGCATTTGTGACATAAATAAGAAGTCCATATTTTTTTCTCACATTTGCTATTTTAGATTACGGTAAAAGCAAGTTTTGAAGGGACCCAAAAATCTTTTCAAAAAACTAAAGATAAACATTTAAAGCACTACCAGCTTTTACACAGACCTAAAACCTAAAGTTAAAAACATCCAAACTAGGTTTTATAGGGACTTGAAACCAAGAGTTTAAACCAGATAAAACAACCAAGTTTTACAAGGACCTAGAACCTAGAGTTTTAAACAAACAAAAAAGAAAAAGAAAAAATACTAGCAAAACCACCATGATAAAAAACTAGCATGCTCGATCCACAACCCATACCTATAGCAACTCCTTGTTTATATTCACCACCTCTTTACCTACTTATGTAGTGCTCTAGATGATATCAAAAAATGAAGGAATAGGAGCCCCAAGATCCTAGGCAACCTTTTTCCTTGTGTTCTACTTTGTTCTCTTACTAGGCCCACTAGGACTCCCCACTTTAGTATTACTAGGTGACACAATTTCTTCATTGCTTTTCTTTCCCAAACTAGCTGCAAAAACACAAAGACTAGAAGTAACCTATTCCATTTTTAGACCACTTTCCTTTATTAGTTGATGAAGCTCCTATTCATAATCATTTAGCTTATCAAGAATGTTATTGATATGCACTTCTAGCTAGGTAATCTTAGCCTGTTCGGTATCCAAATCTCTCTGCATTATCCCCATTCTCACATTTTTTGTTGTTTCTTTGTTTCTGTTATGATTTAATGGTATTAAGGGGAGCACCCTTCATCAAAAATTGATCAAATAAAAAGGAATAAGACTTAGAATCTTGTTCTTAGACCCAAGGATAAGATTGTAATTGGCACAAAATGGGTATTTAGAAATAAGTTGAATGAGAATGGAGAAGTTTCAAGAAACAAGGCAAGACTAATTTGCAAGGGTTATGCTTAAGAGGAAGGTATTGAATATGGAGAAATTTTTTCTCCTATTACTAGACTAGAAGGTGTTAGAACACTCCTTGCATATACAACACACAAAGGATTCAAAGTATATCAGATGGATGTGAAATCAACATTCCTAAATGGAATTTTAGAAGAGGAAGTCTACATTAAGCAACTAGAAGATTTTGTTGATCCTAGAAAAAGGGACATGGTTTGTAGATTACACAAATAATTTTATGGTCTCAAACAAGTCCTTGGAGCATGGTATGAAAGGTTAGACAAGTATCTCATAAAGATTGGTTTTGAAAGAACTAACAACAACAACAACCTATACATCAAAGAAGGACTAGAAAAGAAGATTGTGTTGGCAAATTTTTTTGTAGATGATACATTTTTTACTATAAATAATGATTTGTCCAAATATTTAGCTAAGGAAATGAGTAAGGAATTTGAGATTCCAATGTTTGAAGAGATCAAATTCTTTGTTAGCTTGCAAATTCAAGAGAAGAAGAATGATATCTATATTACTCAATCAAAATACATCAAGGAGATACTAAAGAAGTTTGGAATGGATTATTATAGATATGTTGGAACACCTATGTCTACTAGACATAAGCTTTCCAAATATGATGACTCAAAAGAGGTAGATCAAACTACATACAAATTAATGATTGGAAAACTTTAGTATGTGGTGCATACAAAAATTGATATAGCATTAGCAGTTACAATGGTGGTAAGATTCTCTACTAATCCAAAAGAAAATCATATGATGGAAATAAAAAGAATCATGAGGTATCTAAAGGGTACTAAAGATTATGGCTTTTGGTATAAGAAGGGAGGCAACTTTTAATTGAAAGAATTCACTGATGCTGACTGGGAAGGAAGCATTGATGATACTAAGAGCACCAGTGGTGGATCAGTCTTTCTTTGAAAGAGACTAGTATCTTGGAAAAGAAATAAGTGAAATTGTATCTCTTAGTCAACAATATAAGCATAATATGTTGTTGTAAAAACCAATTGTTCAAATATTGTTTAGTTCAAACAACTATTGATAGGTATAAAGGAAGAGATCAAGGATCTAGTTGTTATTTTTTACGATAACACCAATGAAATTAACATTTCCAAGAATCCTATGATGCATACCAAAACTAAGCACAATGCAATTAAGTCTCATTTCTTAAGAGAATTGGTGCAAGATAAGGAGGTAATATTGGAATATGTGAATACAAAAGAATAGATTGTAGACATAATCACCAAGCCATTACCTAAGGATGCCTTTTTGTATCTAAGAGGTAAGCTAGGGGTCATTTCACTATTTGAATCTCACTAATTAGATTTTAGTGATGCACCAACCAAGCATGTTGAAGATTACTAAAGTTGATGCATTATTCTAAAGGGTAGATTGCATATGAATCAATATATTAGGTACATGCAAATTCATTGAATGCTATCTTTGGAATGAGATGTCAAAGAGGAATAGTTTTTTCATACATCAAAGAAATTTTATGTATGATAGGGAGATTTTTCTATCATATATCAGAGGTATTCTTTATATATGTCAAAGAGGGAGAATGATCTTGAGGGAGAGTTTGATATTGTAGTCATTGCAATCAGAGATTGATGACAAAGGGTGTTCTCATGGACGAGAATCAAAATGAAACTAAGGATATTATCCTTACTTTTATTTTTCTCTAAAAATTTCATTGTATTATGACATGTTGTGTTTCCATTAATGCCAAAGAGGGATATTGTTGAAAACAATTGTTCAATTGTATATTATCTTTGATGTTACAGAAAATGTCAAGTCTTTATCAATCATTGTCTATGGAGCTCACTTAGGCAATGAAGATAGTTTCTAGTATCTACTAAGCATTTAAGAGATAATCAAGTTCAAAGATAGTATTTTCCAAGTTCACTGAGGCACCAAAGGAAGTTTTCTGGAAGACAATATCTATCAAGTTCACTTAGTTACCAAAGGAAGTGTAAAGAAATTCTTTCTGAGTTAGTGTTGACTGAGCTAGGTTAGCTAACTTAAGGGATGCATATTGAATATTTGTAAGTGTATTCAAGCTGACTTGACAAGGAAAAAGATATAAGTATAAGGTCAAGTTATGGGACTAAAGAAGAGAAGCATGGATTAAGAAGATAAACCAAGGAAGGAAATTGGAAGGATAGTAGAGTATCATGAGATGACCAAGCTGCAAGGTTTTATCTGATCAAGGAGGATCAAGTATTCAAGCTAGAATAGAGATCTAAAATCAGAAATATAGTTGCATCAACAATAAGGCCGTATCATTGTTACTCTCTAATAATTGTAATAGTGTATCAAATCTCTTAACAAAGTTAACAACTATTTTCAAAATCCTCTAACAAGGTGGCATTTCTAGATTGAAGTGCCTAAAGACCTCTAAAAAGGCCACTCCTAATAGGGTCACACCTAATAGTGTGTTTTGTAACCTTTAACAGGATTAGCTCCTAACATGGCTCACTTTAGAAGAGTGAAAAATAGTAACTAGTTGCAATAGGTGGTTTTTCCCAAATTGGGTTTCCACATTAAATCTTGGTGTCATACATGTTCATTTTATTTTCTTTATGATTCTTTAACTAAGTTAATTAAGGTTAATCACATTAAACATATTAAGAAGCATTTATTTCAGTGTTAATTGAGTTACAATAGTATTTTCATTTTCAACAGACTTTGGTTTTGTTTTGTATTGACATCTAAGGGATCTGGGATTTATTTTTGTGGTAACTAACTGACCCCTCCCCTCTCAGTTACTCCTCTTATATTTCCAACAAAAGAATCACCCAATAATAGATTTAACTTAAATATTTTATCTCATATAACTCTTAATTGCTTCTTAATTAACTTTTCTTTATTTATTATCTTCCCCTTGATATACTATACCCACATCAATTAACATATTTCCACCTTATGGCTATAGTTTTATTAGGGTTCCTACTATAAAGAATATCATCCTATCAATGCTTTTAATCTAGACTTATCAACACTTTTATAACATACATTCCACTATGAATGCAACACCTCTTATTTATTTTCTTATCATCATATCATCTTGTCGTTTAAGATTTAACTTCTTATTTATTTTCTTCCTTCTTATCTTTGTTTCGTAGTGGGCCCCTCAGCTCCCACGTAGTATGTAATATTTTGGTTCTCACATATCTTGACAAATGATGCCAAACATATATATTTGGGATATTTATGTGATGGCCCACAATATGTGTTCATGAACTAGGTGGAAATAACTAGTATATGCGTATTAGTTTCCAAATATCTCTAGTGTACTCATGAGGAATGAAGAGGAATGATGACAGTCTTGGGTTAAGCATTACCATTCATCTTATTTATATTGGTGGGTTTTTCACTAAATGGCATCATTATTTCCTTTGATGAGTTTGAATCCTTGGATTGGTGGAACCCTTATGACTCCATCATGTAAGATTCTAAAATACATCTTGCAACTAGTATCTTTGTTGACCTTGATTCCTGATTGGTTGAGTGTTAAGGTAATCTAAGTTGGTGATTCAAATGAACATCCTTTGATCCAATGAGTGGTAGGGATCTTTCCCCATGGTGTGGGATCCATCAGTCTTCTTATTGTATGAATTTAGGTGGTAACTTTTATAATTACATATTTCCTTCATTATCCATGTCATCTATGATGTAATCTCTCTTATATTTCTTGCACTCTATCCCATGTTATTATGCTCCCCGATCTATTGAGTCATGGCTAACAGTAGTCTATTTTTCTTTGTGTTTAATCAAATATTTTTTAATTTGGAACGATCCCCTTTGTATACATATGATTACCTTTTGTCACAAGATATGATAAATCAGTCTTCCTTTGATTTATTTCTATCTCACCTAGTCTTGATGTCTACTATTCTTCTTGTCTTTGGCCAATAGTTCAAAAATTTGATTTGGTCCTCGGTAAATTGATTTCCTCCATGTTAGTATCAACCCACACTGCCTGTTAGCAATCAGTCTTCCTTCTCTTGTGTATTAGCATGACACATTAGTAAACTATGTATTATTATCTTATAATTTACTCCCATTCCAATGTGCTCTGCGTATATGACTCTTGGACCTGACTGTATGAAATGGTACTAATAATGTTATGTGTGATTACGTACTCTATCTATTTTTTATTATCTTACATTTGCAACTTGGCTTTGATACCGTATTAAATAACATGGATAAGTTTCTACAAATGTAATTATATTTCCATTGTTATAGATATGTTCCAAATGAAGATTTGGATCTTATATAAAAATGAGAGGAGGAGATATGTCTCTTGAAGAGATATATCTCCAAGGCTTAATCATCATTTAATTAATACATATATTTCATAATAATAATTAGTATAATATAAATATTATATAATATAAGAAGTATATTATATACTATATATAATAATATATATTATTATTACTTGACCACACACACACACAAATGTATGTATATATATATATATATATATATAAGATGATAATTTACCAATAATAACAATGTATCTTAGATCAAATTTATCTGACTAAAGCTACAACTTAACACTCCCTCTTAGCTAGGTAGGATTTTTAGAACACCTTGTTCTCTCAAGTATATGAAGAGATATCAACTCTGTATGATATTCTTGGAATGAATTATATAAGGATATCAACATAAATCCATCAACACAAATATATATATTAACATATATTACATACGGAAGTTTCTTTAATTCACTATGAGTCTAAATTTCTCAACATGTCTTACTTTTCTCTATTTCCTCAATTTCTTTATTCATTGCTTCTATCCAATCTTTGTTCTCTCGATAATCTTTAATTGACTTGGGTTCAAACTCATATAATAAGCATGTAGGATTCTTTAGTCTTCTTCTTGTCATGATTCCTAAATATTTGTCTCCAATTATTTGATTTTGTGCATGATGTCTTCTCACATAATCTACCAAAATAGGTTCAAGTCTTCTTTCTCTATGTTGTGGTTTACTTGACTCAACTTGTTCTTATTCTTCAGGTATATGTGGATGTAACACAACTTTCTCTATTTGATGGTTTATAGTCTCTATTTGTAACTCGAATCCTATAGTGTAATGCTCAACAAAGCTCTTCTATAGAACTTTGGTAGTGCCTCACTGTTGATGCTTGAAAACCACCTTTTCTAGTTTAGGTAAGGTGCTAGGTTCACCTTCACAAGCATATACAAAATTCTTTTAGCCTTTAATTTATTTCTTATATTCTTCTTCATTCTTTTTTTCAAATTCATCAACTCTAACATTTTCACATTCCACAATATTGTTAGTGTTATAATTCAAACAATTATAAGATTTGTTTTTAGTGGAATATCCTAGAAATATGCCTTCAACACTTTTTGCATCATGTTTAACTTTTCTTTAATCTTTCAATGTGTAATAAATTCATCTAAAAACTTTCAAATAATTCAAATTAGCTTCATAGCCATACCAAAGTTCAAAATGTGTTTTTTTTGTACATTTCTTCACTTGAACTCAGTTTAGAGTATAGACTATAGTACTTACAGCTTCTCTCTAGTACATCTATGAAATGTTCTTCTCCATTACTAATGTCCTTAAAAAGTCCATAATTGATCTATTCCTTCTTTAAACTATGCCATTATGTGGTGGAGTCCTAGGTGTACTCTTTCATCTCTTGATTCCTTTATCATTACAAAATATGTTGAACTCATCTAATATGAATTAATCTCCTCTATCTGATCTCGAGAACTTCAAACTCTTTCTTGTTTCCTTTTCAAATCTAGCCAAATACCACTCAAATATTTGAAATACATCATATTTTTCTTTAGGACCACACTAATCAATATGAACCAAATCCAAAATATCATCAAAATAATAGTTCTTGCTCTTCAAACTAGATTGTCATTTTACCCATTTGGAATTGTTTGCTCATCACCTTATCAAGTTTCCTCAATATTTGGTAATCCTTTAACTCTTCTCATATTACTAATGTGTACCAAATTATCAAAGTTCACATGACATAACCTCTAATGCCATAACCAAACATCCTGAACTTGTACACATAAATAAGTTCAGATATGTCTAGGTAGAACAAGTTACCTCTTCTGTGATTTCCAGATCCAATTAGTTCACTAGTAGCATAATAGATCTTTTCCTTCTTGTTTTGGAATTCAACTCAGTAGCCTAAACTAATCAGATGTGCCACACTAAAAAAAATACTTTAGTCGATCAACCCAATATGCATTGTCATATATGATCTTATCATTAAGCATAATTTATCATTTACATTATGAATTGTCTTGCATTTGGCTTTGGTGTCCAACTTTGGCTCTTGTGTCTAGCTTTATGGTGGCTATGATTTAGGGTTTCCTATATCCAGCTTCTGTGTCTAACTCTAGCTCTTGCATCTGGCTCTTACGTCTAGCCTCAGCTCCCACATCTAGCTTTATGGCAGTTGTGATTTAAGGTTTCCTGTGTCTAGCTTTTGCATTTGGCTTTAGCTCTCATGTCTAGCTCCTACGTCTGGCTTTGGCATCTAGCTTCAACTCCAACACCAGCTTCAAATCTAGTGTTTGTCTTCTACTTCTAGTTTCTTTTCCTACATCAAGCTTTATGGTGGCTACTTTAGCTTCTTCTTTTTAGGTTGGGGCTTCTCTTGCTACTAGTGGGAATATTGTTGTGGGTGGTTTGGCCATTTCCTATGCTAATGTGGCTACCTATGAGGCTAGTATTAGTGGCTAGTCTATGCATCTAGGGTTTTTTGATATTGTGCATTCGAGGGCATTGATTGCGGTATGTAATCCAAAAAAAAAGATTTTAAACCTACTATTGTTGATGTGATCTCAAGCTATACAACTAATTTCTCAACCAAAGCTACTATCTTTCATTTTAAGGGTTTCTGGCCTTGTTTTTCATATCTGCATGCATGGATTACCTATGTTCGGGAGCCCATCATTTCAAAGACTACCCATTTTACCCTATGGCTATGGGTTTTTTCATTGTAAATTTTTTATCTATTCAAGATAGAAATGTCATCCTCTACCAAATTTTCTCTTGGGGAGAGAAGTTTCCCTTGATGGCTAAGCCTTGGCATAAAGATTTCAACCCATTGAAAAAATCTTTTAATAAGTTCCCTCTTTGGGTTAGGTCGTTGAATCTACCCCTTCACCTTTGGGTAGATCCTATCTTGGAGGAGGTGGGGAATGCCCTTGGAGACTTTCTCATGGTTGATAATGATTCATACAACATGTATCAAATGATGTATGCTCACATTTTGGTAGAAATTGACATTTCTAAGGGACTCCCAAAAATGATTTCTTTAGCTTCTCCTCTTGGATCTTGGAATCTTTTTCTTGAATGAGGCTATCCCCTTCCACTGTAAGAAATGCCATATGACTAGTCACTTTGCTGTAAGTTGCTTTTCTAGTAAATCTAGACAGAAAATGCCCCCTTCTTGGTGGAAAGGGGTCTCAAAAGATCACTACACAATCTACAAGGTCCCCTTTGTAGAGGATGGCCTGAAGGTCCCTTCTGTATGGAATGGTGATTCTTCATAAGATACTTTGGTGGTGTATTTTGCTACTCTATTTAATAGACCATCTTCTTGAGGCATCTTGATGAAGGATCCTCGTATGGCTCCTTCTATGATGGTAGTCGATCCATCCCTAGATTTTGATATTCTAGTTTCTAGTGTGGATTCTATTGTAGTTTCTATTTGTCCATCCCCTCCTCTAGCTCCTTTTGTGGTGGCAGCTGGTCTATCTCTAGATTTTGCTGCCCCAATTTTTGGTATGGACTCTTCTGCTATTTCTATTTATTCATCCACTCTAAGCATTTTGATTGTGGATCTATCATTGGCTCCTTCTATGGTGGTAGCTAGTCTGTCTCTGGATCTTGTTGTCCCATTTTTTGGTGTCTCCAAGGCATTTCTCCTATCATTCCTTTTTTGGGTGATGTTGTCTCATCTCAGGCTTTTTTTGTCACTTCCTCTTCTATGGAATTTTCCCTAGCTTAAGGGGTTTCAGGTACTGGCTGTGATGGTGCTTATTTTTAGTGGCAGAAGGCTACTAGTGTAGTGGAGGATGGATGGACCACAGTAAAAGGAAAAATGGTCAAGCCATCCAAACCCTCTTTTGATATGACATTACGGTCTAAAAAGAAGGATTCAAAAGGGAAAGTTTGATGTGGCTATCCTTTTTTTGGCACTCCTAGATTTTGGCCTATTGTTCTCTATAGTGTCCCCTAGCTCTTTTGTCCTATTTTTCTTTTTAGTGTGTCTCTCCATGGGGTTTTAGGAACTCAATCAAAACTTGTTTTTGTGGTAGTAATGTTCTATTTTATTATGTCTTGCCACCTTGGTCACCTTTTATTTGGTGACATTTTTCACCTTGATTTATTGTTTTGTATAGGGTTTTAGGCACCCTTCAAAACCTATTGGGGGTTTCAGGTGCCCGTTCAAAACCTTTTTGTGTGGCTGATGAGTATTGTGTTATCTGTGATGCCACCCTAGTCACTATATCTTGTTGGGTGACCTATATTACCTTTGGAATATTGTTTGGTTTGGGTGTCTTTGAAAATTTCTTGATGTGTAAAGGGTTTTAGACTCCCTTCAAAACCTATTTTTCTTATAAAAAACATGGTACATCATTTCCAAACTTAACACTACTTCCATTATAATGTTCTAACTTCTCAATCTTACTTGTATCACCAGTTATATGATGTGATAAACCACTTTCAATTATCCATCTATCATTCTTACTCACTTGTGAAATTAATAAATTTTTCTCTTCTTCATCATAATCATTTTTTATTTCAACATAAACAACTTCTTTGTCATGATCATTAGAATCACTATTAGAACCATCTTCTTCAACAATGTAGCAAGATTTCTCACCTTTATCTTTATAATCTTTCTTACCTCCATTGTATTTTTTCTCGTTCCTTCCTCTATACTTGAAATGCTTCCTTTCCGCCTTCTCATCTGTGTAGGGGCATCTTAAAACAATATGACCAACTTTGTTACATGTAAAAAAAGATTATAGGGAGTTTACCTTTGTATTTTCATTTTCCTCTTAGTAGCCTTCTAGCCAATTATACTTCAAGTTCATCAAGGTTATCATCAGATTAACTATCACTTTCCACATACTTACCCTTCTCTTTTATTCTAGATCCATGAAGGGTCAATTGAGCCTTAAAAGAAGATTCAACACTAGCAAGGGAATAATTATCAAAATTTGAGAGTTCAAATGTAGTGAGTCTACCAACTAGAATATCCAAGGTAAAGATCATTACCAGATGTACATCTCAGTTCTTGAATTACAAATACTCTAATTACATAGATGAGAAGTAAAGTCCTCAATACCTTACTTATCACAGTCTTATTAGATATAATGCCACCATCTCCTCTAATAGCATTCATCACCTCTTTGATTCAGTCACAATATTGTGCAATAGTCTTGTTGGAAATATTATGATAGGCTAAGTTACTAAGAGGGGAGGGGTGAATCATTAACTTATAAGACTTAATCCTTAATTAGAAATCAATCCTTCATGTGTATTCTAATCTAATTGCATGCACTAGAAATTGAAAACATTAAAGCATACATAACACTTTCAACACACAATTTGGTGACTTAGAAACCTTCCAAAGAGAAAGTAAAACTAGGGTGGGGATGATACCCACAAGCTTTGGTAGTGTAGTATAAAGTTGGCTTGTTAAAGATTACAATGATCGCTTTTGATGATCTACCCTATTAGGAGCAATAAGGACTGCTAGGTCCACCTTGCCAAAGGATTTACAAACATACAATGCAGTATGCACTTGGTAAAGAGATTTACACAAGAGTGTTAGGTCTACCTTCTTATAGAATTTGAATGATACACTAATTAGGATGAAATAGTAGCTGATTTGTAATTTGCAACTTGGTTTGCTGAATGAGATTCTTCTAAGTGTAGAAATAACCTTGCTGTGATAGATAAGTCTTTGCTACTCCTTATATTGATGTAGCCTTTGAAATTCACTCTTCTCTCTTATTTTATTTTTACATTACATCATACCATCATATTTGATGTGATACAATAGGTTACATATATACCAATCCAATTTACAAATTACAAAGTTGACCACAATACAACTTTACACAAAATACACAAAGTCGGCCCAAATGAAGAAACTCGAGTTTTGAAGACTAGCTTGGTGAGGTTCTAATACTTGACATCCACTTTCAATGTTTGTCATTGTCATGCACTTGATAGATGTTGAAGATCGGTCCATATTGATCACTTCCAAGTAGTCTTGAACTCGGTTTACACTGGTGACTCGGTGAATACTGTGAAACTTGGAATATAAATTGAATCACTTGATTCATACTGCATAGCTCGACCAAGCTATCACTATGAGCTCAGTATAAACTAAGTCACTTGATTAACATCGATTAGCTTAGTTAACATTAGACTCATGTCACATCAACTGCAAACTTAGTAACCACTGCACAACTTAGTTTGCACTGATAAACTCGATATATACTATCATGCTCGATTTATACTACTGAACAATCAAATTTGTAGTAACTACTTGGCACAAATTGAATACTATCCAAGGGACTCAATAGCAACCAAAATGCTTGGTTAACATTGTTAACTGTACAATATACTCGGTAGATACTTACAATCTAAATAAGTGTATGTCATTAATAACAAACATGACTAAAATGTCAACAATCTCCCCCCTTGGCATTAGTGACAAAAAAACTTATCAGTCAAAACTAAATTCAAAATGTTCAAGAACACCTTTATCCATCACCTTATGTCTCCAACTTGGTAGAGTATACTGTTTTTGAGATTTTTCAAAATTGGTTTTGTAAGAGATGTATTTCTATACATGAATAATATAGTAATGCTCCCCCATACAAAATATGCAGTATACTTTACATCTTTTCACATCTGATATATACATTTTCTCCTCTTTTCTATACACCTTTTCCTTTTTCACAATACATCTATATACATCTTCTCCTCCTTTATACAATATACATATTTTCTACAATCTTCAATCTTCTCCCCCTTTTTGACATTAATGCCAAAGATTATGCTATACATACTATATAGTAATTTCAAAATGTGACAAGAAATTTGAATGTACCTTTAATATAAGTGCCAAAGTCTAGTCCAAATTTTCTTGCAACTCATTGCATGTGTTCAATGCAATCTATATTTTTGTTGACAGTTCTATCATATGGTCTGCAATGGAGAAGTTGTTGTCATGGATGAGTGTTTTTGCATGTGCAATTTGTTTCTACAATGTATCCATGTTTGGGAGAATCATACTTTGTATATCTATTAATGTAGCTCTTATTCTGGCTTCTTCTCTCAACAATTCTACCTACATATTAGTCAGGAATCTAATCTTGGTGTAATGGGTAGAGCTGTAGCTCGGGCTAAGTTGCAATTGCTATGCACTTGCCTTCAAATCCTCATCAATCTTTAATAGTTTATCTTTTATTTCCTTAGTGAAAATTGATCTATCATAGAGTTTAATAAATAGTAAAGATACATTGTTGCAAGAGGTCTCTAGTGAGCCTAGAATAGTAGATAATTCTACTTGATGGATAGAAATTTGTTGAGCAATAAGTTCTAAAACTTTATTCTCAAATTTCTTCTTAGCTCTCTACAAAAATTTCTCTTGTCCATTCAAATAATCATTGAATTTTTGGACTACTTCTGCTAACTAATTCAAAACTAGTTGAGAAGTATCAATCTCTATGTTTAGAGCCTCAACAAGAATATTCTTTGGATCCTCAATTATCTAGAATTCCTTATTCCTTTCTTCTCTAAGCCTCTATTTCTTAGCTTTCTTCTAAATAATTTCTCCAAAAATATGCATTTGATCAAGGTTGAGATTTGAGATTTCCCAATTAGGAATAACAATATCCTCATCAAGATCTGTGTCTTCTTTCTTCTGTTTTCCTTTACCCAAAAATCTTGTGCTCAGTTGAGGCTTGGTCTCAACTGTCTTTGCACTTATTAATTGCATGCTAGGAATGAAAAAAATTATAGAAGTGGTAGGACTCGCTAAAAACATAGATATTGCACTTATTTCTTAAACACCAATAGTAGAAATACCTAGAGTTACCAAAACAAATGTAGAGGGAAGTATTGGCTTCTTGGTAGATGAAGTGCTTGTTACTTGTATCAATGTGGTGTTGAGCTAGATGGGTGCAAAAATTTATTGAGTGTTTGTGCTAACTATGTTTGTCACAATCAATCTTGCTAAAGCTTTCTTTGGGCTTGATGTTTTCAAAACTTTTCTTGGATAATGAGGAAGTGAGACTATGACTGCTGCAATAATTTTCACTGGGTTAGTCACCTTAGCATCTTGTACATCTAGTAAATCTTCCTCAGTAGCTTCCTGACCTTGTTCCTCTTCCTCATCATCTACATTGTCAAAATGTATAACTTCTTCAACATCAATTTCTTCATCCTTTTCTAGTTCATCATCATCATCATCTTTGTCACTGAAACTAACTACAAAATCATTTGGCTTGTGAAGAAGATAAACATTCTTCCATGTGTTTGTAGCATTCTTCACTACATGCTTAATGCCTTTCAATAGTACAAGACAAGTGTTGAATCTCAAACTAAGATTTTGGTCATTTTTCTTTAGAGATTCCTTTACCTCATTGTCATCCAAATTCGACATGAGTTGCCTCAAGGTCTACTCATATATATCTTTTGTAATCTTTATGGAATTCTCCCATCTTGTCTTGACCTTCTCCATTAGAACATTTAGAATCTACTGAGAAAGCTAGTTTGGGGAATACTTCCACTTACCTATTTTTGCTATTAACATATCTTCAATTTTCTTTTGTTCTTCTATAGTCCTATACTCATACTTTAGTTCCTTGAAATTTGTTATGCCAGATCCTAATTATAATTCTTTCATCCTTTCTTCAAATGTAGGTGGAGGCCTCTTGAAGATTATATCTCCTCCTTCTTTATCTGCTTTCTTCCTAGATGATCTTCTGGTAAACACAATAGTAGATGTCTTGGTAGGCTTGGTAATAATTATCTTACCTTACTTTTTTAGTGAATATTCATCCTCTAATTTCTCTTCATCTTCTACTTCTTCATATTCTCCTTTTCCTTCAATCAATAGAAGAGTGGAACTAGTTTTTAGTTTTGCAATTCTCTTCTTTGCTTTGTTGACTACCTAAGGGAGTTTGTTTTCAAGCTCAATTATAGTCTTTTCCTCATCATACATGCCAAAGTATGCAACTTTAGGGTCAACAAGCTCATTAACTAGTGCCTCAATAATGTCCTTGGTTTCATCTATGTTTACTTCATAATTAAGAGGCTTTACCCATACTATCCTTGGTCTAGCTACTTGAATGTATACTTTGTCAGTATCAACCATGAAACAAACATCATTTTTGTAGTCTTCAACTAGTTTCTTAGGAATCTTGAATATGTTATTCATCTTCTCTTTGAATGCATCAAAATAGTTTTCAATAATAGCTACATAGTTCTCTCCCATTTCAGCTATATACTCATTAATTTGATAAAGAATAGGTACATCCTTTCTCCAAACTATTGTACCTTTAGATGGCACAAACTTTTTCACATAGAAAAAGAAAAAAGGAAAAAGTGAACCAAACTTACATGGATTATTATTGGAAGTTCTTATACTCTCCATGTTCTTGTTGAACTGGTTCAGGATCAACTTGGCAGGGTCAAGTGATAGGTTATTCTTGACCACCTTATATGCCAAATCCACTACTTCACATGATACAATGTTTAATATGCTTGAATTGTATAACTTGTAGTGATGACATGTATCCCAAACTTGAGTTCCATGTTAATAATATAGCTGATATTCATTCCCCTTCCACCCCACTCGATAAGAGTTTTCTTCTCTAGTTTGACCTGACTTAAGGTTTCAATCATTTTTGCTTTTGTCAGCATGGGAAGACTAGTGATCCTATGGATCATCTTCTTAGTTATCAAAGTGGGTCGCTCCAACCATAGTTAATGATTGTACACATGACTAAGAATATATCTTATCCATTTTACTTGAAATTCCCCTGGCATATGTCGAATGTGACCTAAACCTTTTGTTTCAAGATATTGATGCTCAAGTTTCAACACACCATCAACACATAATTCCTTCAATAATTCATCCATCTCCAGTGTTCCAATGTCTTGAATAGCACATTTGAAATGCAAATGAATATCATTGATTAATAGTACCTTTGGTGGAATTTGTTACTAAGCTTCACTCAGATCTAGGGTTTCCACAATGATGGGAGTAAACTTAAAGTTTGGTGCCCTCCATTCCATGCCTTGAACTAACATGTCTGAACCTTTCTTTGATCTTTTGCTAGTGGATGCCATCTTCACTTGGTAGGGTTTGAGAGGATACAAAAATCTTCAATAACAATTTGCTCAAATTACTTGAATTCTTTGAAGATCACTCTACACAGATAGCTATCAAAAATTTGTGGTGAGAAATGACTTTGATTTCACCCTTTTTCATCAAATTTCTCCATAAATGCCTAATACAATTGTTCGCTCAAAAAATAGACTATCATCCACTTCGCTTGCATTGAATTCTCGGTAACCATACATAACTTAGTTACTCTTGACCATGCTCAATAACCACATAGAACTTAGTTACTCCTGACCTTGCTTGGTAAGATAGTAACCTGACCTCACTCAGTAATGACTGGCATATTTTACTCGGTGATCCCTTTGCATATTGAATGCTGATTTGGATCTTTCAAACTACTAACTGGAATTGATGTGAGATATTTTTTTTAGAATCCTAGTTCTAGTTCTCCTATACAAGATCAAGTAGAATGCTGATTTGGATCTTTCAAATTACTAACTGGAATTGATGTGAGATGTTTTCTTTAGAATCCTAGTTCTAGTTCTCTTATGGTGGAGTCACCCAATTCTTGAGTCACATCTTCATTAGTGCTTGGACTTGTATTTTTAGAAGATTTTGGAACTCATTGTTGTCTCATCTACTTTCTAATGTTATAATCTTTTGACTTCTTTTCATCTTCAATTCTTCTAGTATTCATACAATTCTTGGCAAGATGACCAAGTTTTGTACAAATGAAACATCTTCTCATAGTATCTCTTGTCCTCATATGATGTTTTACACAATTCATTATAATGTGTCCAAATTCTCAATAGTAATGACATCTGTACCAAGTGTTATAGTCCCAACCAACTATAGCTTTTACAATTTTCTTTGTTGGGTTCAATATCTTAGTTTTGCATTTTGATGACGCATGCCCATGCTTCTTACATTTGTGGCATTTGCCTTCAAATTTAGGTTTCTCTTTGCATTCATTTTCCCTATGTCCATGCTGATTACAATTGTAGCATTTTCCATTTAATTTTTCTTTCCCATTTCTCCAAAATTCATTTGATGTATGACCTATCTTACCACATTAACTGCAAGTAGGTCTTTGATTCTTTTGAGCTACTTGCTTCAATGATTGATCTTCTTTTGTATATCCAATTCCTAATTTTCCATTTTGTCTATAATGACTTTTCTCATTCAACTAATTCATGTCTACTTGGGATTTCATCATCCTCTCATTGGTTTTCCTTTTAGTGTTTATATCATTTTGCAATATTTTATTCTCTGATCTTAGATTCATGATTTCTTCATTTGCATTGGTGAGATGATCAATGAAGTCTGTTGGCTAAAGGGATAGGTGTTGAATTTCATTGTTCTTTCCTTCTATCTCTTCTTCTATCTTGTTTTTCTCTTCTATAACTACACACAATATTATTAACAAAATTTCTTGCTCTCTTCTTAGTTTTCTTACTTTTTCTTACAGAGTACTATTCTTTTCAAATAGTTCTTTGATTGCTTCATCAGCTTTATTTGAATTGCTTGAGTGGATGTCTTCAATTCTTTCTTCAATGTGGAGTCAGTCATTCATCTATATTGCAAAATATTTTCTTCTTTTCAAGGATTGAGATAGTTTCTCTTTTTATTTCTTGAGTTGTCCAATAGCCAATTCCAAATCTAGTTTCTCTTTATCAATAGCCTTGTCAAGTCTGAAAATTAAACTTTTCTTTGACAACCACAAAGCTCTAGTACCAATTGTTGGAAATTTTATGATAGGCTAAGTTTTTTATTAGATAAACATGTTTTATAGGGACCCTAAAACCCAAGAGTTAAAAAAATAACAAGGCTGATAATAAGCGTGAAAAGCCCATCCAAAAGAGTTCAAGTTCAAAGGCTTATAATAAGCCAGAGGCCCAGCCTAGAAACAAAGATCACAAAAAAGACTAGGAACAAAAACAACTTAGAAATGACAAAGGCAAAAGCCCTGAAAAAAAGCCAAAAAATAGTTTGAGACAAAAGAACAAGTACTGGATTAGTCCTCATTCTTTCTCTCTAGGTCTTGCATGGCCTGAAGAGCCTCATAGGCCATTTGGTTCTCCTCAGCCTCTTGCTGGTGCACCCTTTTATCCTCCTGGTCCTCACCATTGTTGATGTTGTCCTTTGTAGTGTCAACCACCAGTATAGCTTTTTCCCTATCTTTTCCTTCCTCTTCTTCCTTCATGAGCTAGTTAAAGAAATAATGTTGTTGTTAATGGAGCTTAGCAGTGAAATCATCTAGTTCGAGAGATTATGATTGTAGATTTCAAGGTTGTTAATCCTTCTCTCTGCCAAACTAAGCCTCTCACCATTTCCATCTCTATTATCAGAATATACTCCATTCCTATTATTTTCCATATGACCCACCTGCTCTTTGACCTCCTCCAGCTCATGGAAAAGCCACTTGATTGATATGAAGTTATCAATCATACTGTTGCAGGCATTGTTCAAGAGGTTCCTCCTAGATTCCCTTGCATTATCTAAAATAGCCACAATCACTAGGTCTATGAGTTCTTCAAGCTTCTCCTCTTCTTGGTTTTCCACAAGGACCTATGGGTTCATGGCCTCTCTAAAAATGCCCATTTTCAAGGTCCTAATAGTAAAGTTTTTCCAAGCTTTCCTCCTGTCTTTAACCTGCACCTCCCCACCTCAGTCTCAGAATCCATTTTTTGCTCCTTAGGTTAGGCTTGAGTATGGATAGGAGAAAGAGGCAAAAAAGACATATCTTGTTCTTTCTACAATCTCTCATCCTCCAGATCCTCCCTCTTGCATTTCTTCCCTCCCTGGTCTTCCTTATTTTTCTCCTGCATCTCCTTTTCCTCCTCTTTCATCTCCACATCCTCCTCATCATCACTATCAACCTTCACATCCTTCATAGGTTACTTTTTCCCATGAGCCCTAGGGCTTTTCGTAATTGGGATAATGGAAGAAGAAAAATTCTTGACCTGAAGGGTGACAATTTTATCAGTGGAAGAAATCTGGCCATCCTCAAAGCTAAAGCTCTGAATATAATCTAAGTCTAAAGAGAAGCTGGAGCTTCTAGAGGTCACATTCTCAGTCTAGGGGGGGCATTACTTATAGTCTGAGCCTTAAAGTGCTCATAAATGAGCAGTAAGAGCCCCTCATGCAGAGCAGGGTTATTAGTGGGTTTCTTTTTGAAGCTAACCACTGCCTTACTCATGGAAGTTAAAAAGTAAAAAGGTAAAAAAAATTACAGCTATGTCGAAAATGATTCAAAAGAAAAAAGTGGTGGGTACAAGCCTGATCAAACCTAGGGTCCAGAGTAATGTACTCGATTACAGCTCTCAGAACATACCTCCATAGTTTCTTCATGGTATCAGGAACATAGTATGTGTCAATCTTCTTCGAGGCTTTTAGTTCCTTTGTATCCTTCACAAAATCTTGCACAACATTAGCTGAGAGCTTCTTGTCCCTAAAAAACTTAAAACCCTCAATTGGGATTTTAGAAATGGTCAATATCAGCTCCTCAGTGATCATGAGAGAAACCCTGTTCACCTTAACTCTGTTGTCCTTCCATGAACCAACCATACTATTAGTCACCTCTTGATCAAAACTATGTAGTTTCATAATATATTTGGTAATCCCACCCTAATCTAGCTACTCCCAAACTTTTTCCCTACTCCTCCATTTCTTTATTTCACCAACCGGCTTCTTTTTGCACCTTTCACCTACCATATTTGTACTCTGTGCACCCTCAATTCTCATATGCAACTCACACTATAATTGATAGGAACCTCTTTGTTTGAGCAGAATATAGAAAGAAATAATGTTTCTGTTGCTCCTATTGCAAATACAAAAAATTACCCAAAAAGTGTGTCAAAAAGTCTATAATAAATTACAGCAATTACAATTTCCCATGCTACCATTTTGGGAAGTACCCTTTCCCCTTGATCCATTCATACTCATAATTGCACATTGATCTTCTCTATACTTCCTTGGATCTTGTCCAGTTCGATCATGCTTTTGACATCCACTAGCAAAATATTTTTAGGATGCCATGTCATACTTTGTTTTGCGCCAACCCCTATATTAGAAAACATGTCAGCAACCAGGTTAGCTTCCCAAAAAATGAGTGATGTGGACTCTACCAAATTTGGCAAGAGTCACACAAGTCTCATCAATAAGATTTTCAATCGACCATGATGGCTAAGAGTTGCCATTAATACATTTTATAATGTTGTTCGAATCCCCTTCAAGCCAAAGGCTAGTAACTCCAATTTCAAATGCTAGTTTGATAGCATTACACATAGCATTTGCTTCCGCAAAGTGGTTGGTTTGAAATACCAGTAGGAGGGAAAAAGCTGCAATACCATCACCATTTTCATTCCTTATTATGCCTCCACTTCCCGAGGAGCCAAGATTTCCCTTGGATGCTCCATTGAAGTTGGCTTTATGCCATCCTTCTAGGGGGAGAAGCCATTTGGCTTCCCGTCTTTTGCCTTCTCCTTTTTTCTACCGCCTAATTCTATATATCCCCCTTTCCTTACTGAATAGTTTTCCTTAATGTTTGCAAATATTTTCTTTCCTATCACTATAGCCAGCTCCTCTTTATCTCTGAAGATTCTATTATTTATCTCCTTCCAGATGCTCGAACAAAAATGAGGCAAGATCCAGGAACTTAATTCTTGCAAATCAGACCTATTGAACATGCATTTCCATTGACATAGGAAATCCAGAAGGTTAAAAGGCACACACCAGTTGAAGCCCAAGTCTTGGGTAAGGAAAACCCACACCTCCCTAGAGAAGGAGCAATGAATGAACAAATGATTGCCAGTCTCCATCTGATCTTTACATAACACACATCTGTTAGGCATAATATGACCTCTTTTAATGAGGTTATCTTGGGTGAGGATTTTTTCCTATAGAGCCAGACAATAGAACATATTAATTTTTGGAATGAGGCTAGGAAGCCAAGCCCTTGACCAAGGTGGAATCTCATTCAATATCTAAAGGGTCAAATACCTAGAGGCAACAGTATATAGCCCATTGGCATTATCTTCTGAGACCAATTCTTCCTTGTTGTTATTTTGGGCCATAGAGTTTAGCATTATCATAATAGGATTAAGATCTTTAGAGATGGTGGATAGGTGTATCCATCCCTGGTCATTCCTATAATTACTAATTTTTTTCCCAAAATGGTTGATGTAGTCATTCACATAGACCTCATAGCTGGGGTTGTTCATAAGAGGGCCCTAATTAAGCCATCTATCATACCAGAATTGGATATCCTCCCTATTTCCCAATTTCCAAGAGACTCTAGAATTTTCCAAGTCCTTGGCTTTTAAAAACCCATTCCAAATAGTAGAACCTCTTGGAATATCTTCACTAAAGAGGGTAAACTATTTAGAGGGCCTCTTTATATACTTGTTTTCCATAATGTCTCTCCATTCCCCTATGCTACTAAAGATATGCCATATTTTCTTAGCCAAAAGAGCCTTGTTGAGGTGAGTAAGCTTCCTGATCCCTAGACCTCCATATTTCTTGGGGAGGTAGAATTTTTCCCAAGCAATGAGAGGATACATTTTATTCTTTTTAGCCCTCGTCCATAAGAATTCTCTCTAAAATTTTTTCGTCCTCTCAGTAAATTTTTAGGGATCACAAAAAGGCTCAAAGCATAAACGGGCAAGTTCTGAAGGGTGGATTTAACCAGTTGTCATTTTCCAACTTTTCTAAGATAGGCCCCTTTCCACCCAACCAGCTTCTTACTAAATCTATCCATAATGCCATTCTAGAAAGAATCAGGAGGATTCGTGCCTAAAGGAAGCCCAAGATAGGTAAAGGGAAGCTTCCCCACACTACATCCTAGAATTCTGGAGATTTTCTTCTGTCTTTCCTCAGGAGTGTTGATAAAGAAAACAAAACTCTTTTCCTAGTTGATGGACTGTCCTGACCCTCTTGAGTAGATATCCAAGATGTCCTTCATTTCCTTTGCCTCCTTAACAGAAGCGTCCCCTCCCATTATAGTATCATCAAAAAATTGCTGATGTGTAAAAGGGGACTTTTAGAAGAAGGTTTAAAACCTTTGATTCTCCCTTCCTTATTATTCTTCTCTTTAAGTTTGCCTATGTATTTCACCAAGATTATGAATAGAATAGGTGAGAGAGCATCCCCCTGATGAATACCACAAGAAGGTTTGAAAAAATTAGAAGGGGATCAATTGAATAAGACATCAAGTGAGGAAGTAGTAACCAACTAAGAGATTAGCTTACAAGTTTTGTCATCAAACCCAAAAGCCTTAAGCACCATATCTAAGAAAGACTAGTCAACCTTGTCATAGGCTTTTGAGAGGTCTATTTTAAGTAACATCCCTTCCCTTTTTCTAGCTTCCATAGAGTGAATCACTTCATGCACCATCATTATGGAGTCTAAAATTTGTCTGCCCAGGACAAAACTAGTTTACTGTTGAGAAATATTCAAAGGGAGGAGTTTGAGCAACTTGGAAGTAAGAACCTTTGAAATGATCTTGTAAAAAGAATTGCAAAGACTAATTGGTCTAAAATTGTCCAAGGAATTGGCTCCAAGAACTTTAGGAATGAGAACTAAAAAAGTAGAGTTAATCTCCTTGAGAATGCTTCTAGCCCCAAAGAATTCCTGAACAACCTTCACCACATACTTCATCAAAATAGGCCAAAAAAATTGGAAAAAGAAAGAAGGGAAACCATCAGGGCCAGGAGATTTATCTGCTGACAGAGAGAAGAGGGTATCTTTAACTTCAAACTTAGAGGGAATGGCTCAAAGTAGTTTATTATGGTGACGAAGGATGATCTAAGGGATGTAGGAAACAATGTCATCCTGTTCCACTTTGGATAGCATAGGATCCCAAGACAACAGGGAGGAGAAGAAAAAAATAGCCTCAGTTGAGATTTCCTCATCCTTGGTCAATGTTCCCAGCTAAGTTACTGAGAGGGGAGGGGTGAATTAGTAAATTACAAAAATTAATCCTTAATTAGCAATTAATCCTTCATGTGTATTATGATCTAATTAAATGCATGAGAAACTAAAAACATTAAAGCATACATAACACTTTTAACACACAATTTTGTGACCTAGAAACCTTCCAAATAGAAAGTAAAACTAGAGTGGGGATGATACTCACAAGCTTTAGTACTGTAGTATAAAGTTGGCCTGTTAAGCCTTACAATGATCACTTCTAATGATCTACCTTGTTAGGAGCAATAAGGACTACTAGGTCCACCTTGAAAAAGGATTTACAAATATACAATGAACTATGCACTTGGTAAAGAGATTTACACAAGACTATTAGGTCTACCTTGTTAAAGGATTTGACTAATCCACTTGTTAGGATGAAACAATAGCTGATCTCTAATCTACAACTTGGTTTGTTGAATGAGATTCTTTTGGGTGTATAAATCACCTTGCTATGATAGATAAATCTTTATTGCTCCTTATATTGTTGTAGCCTTTGTGATTCACTCTTCTCTCTTCTCTACTTGTTACATTACATCATACCATCACATTGGATGTCATACAATACATTAAATATATACCAATCAAAGTTACAAATTATAAAGTTGGCCACAATACAAGTTTACACAAAATACACAAAGTTCTAAAGACTAGCTCGGTGAGGTTCTAATAGTTGGCATCCACTATTAATGTTTAACATCACCATGCACTTGATAGATGTAGAGGCTCAATCCATTCTGATCACTTCCAAGTAGTCTTGAACTTGGTTTGCACTTGTGACTCGGTGAATACTATGAAACTCAACATATAAACTGAATCGCTCGACTCACACTACATAGCTTGGTCAATGCTATCACTATGAGCTTGGTATAAATTGAGTCACTTGGTTAACATTGAGTAGCTTGGTTAATACTAGACTCACATCACATCGACTGTAAACTTGGTAAGCACTACACAACTTGGTTTTCATTGATAAACTCGACATACATTGTGATGCTCGATTTATACTATCGATCAATCAACTTTGTGATAATTGCTTGGCACAAAATGAATACTATCCAAGGGACTCAGTAGTAACTATAATGCTTTTTTAACACTATTAACTATACAATATGCTTGGTAGATACTTACAATATGAATAAGTGTATGTCACTAATAACAAACATGACTGAAATGTCAACAAGTCTCACCTTCTTTCATTCTTATATCATCAAACTTGCCTCTCAAGATTTCTTCCTTGGCCCTCAATACATATTTGTATCATCCATGTATTTTTGTTAGTTTATCCCATATTTTCTTTGCAATAGTGCATTCCTTTACATCATCAAATTTAGCATAACTTAGGGTGTTGACAGTTCAATCATTATTTTTTGTGCTCTTGCTTCTCTTTTATTTGTTCAATATTCATGGGCATAGGTACCTCAATTTACTCATTGTCTAGTTAGTATGATGTAGAATCTCCAATACCAACTAAGTGAAATCTCATCAAGCCCTCCATCATGGGAAGTTCTCCTTGTTTAGCTTAGGTATCTCTCTCTTGCACATCTTGATCTTTAACTTGAGTTCCTTCAAAAATTTCTTGCAAGTAGTAATACTCTAATACCAATTGAAAGAATGATTTAGAATAAATGTGTGGGGCTAAGGGGGGGGGGGGGGGGATGTGGGGTGAATAAGTTATCCTTAGGTCTAGATGTACCAAATTAACTTTAACAACTACAAACAATCTTACTAAACATGTCATCAATATAACATTCTTTAAATTTTTGTTCTACATATGTGTGATGACTTACAATGAAATAAACAACTATAAAAATAGAACGCATAAAGTAACATTCACACGAGTAAATAACACTTTGACAATAGGATTTAATGTGGAAACCCAATTTGGGAAAAACTACCAAGTAACATGCTACCATTTTTTCACTCTTCTAAAGTGAGCTTGGTTAAGAGCCAATGCTATTAAAGGTTACAAAATATATTAGTTTGATTAAGTAAAACTAGGTTTTGAAGGACCCAAAACCTTTTACAAAGTATTAGACTAAATAAACAAAGAAAGCCCACAAGAAACTGTGCATCAACACCAAAAAAAACTAAAACAAGAAACCTTAATCCAATAAAATAGAAAAGATAGCAAAAAGCCAACAAAAAGACAATACTCAGACAACTATAAAGTCTTTAGTAAATCTGCAGCCTTATCTGCAAGGATATTCATATTCATAGTAGAGGCCTTCAGCTCATCAATTTCTTTGTCTTCCATAACTTCTATTTTTTAAAAATTATCTCTAGTGTGTTTATTGGGGCCTTGATCCTCTTTCATTTATTTAAAGCCTTGGATTCTCCCCTATTCCAATTTTTCTAGTAGAGTTTTGATGTTGTCTACAATAATATTTAAGATGGAGCAGCTCTGGTCTACAATTTTTTTAATCGCATTGTTAGTTTTTTTAAATCTATTTCCCATGACATCCATCTTTTTCTATATATCTTTCATCATTTGTTCCATTGGTCTATTATTTTCTTCCAGAGGGGGACTCTCTTCACTAGAATCTTTACTTCTTCTCCATTACCAATAACTTTAGAGAGTCTATCCAAATGCTAGCCAAGAGTCCTCTGAAATCTGGTAGTACTGCTAAGTTGATCAAAATCCATCTTGATATCCTACATCTGTTCCTTCATATTGCTGATATCTCTATTCATAACACATAGATTTCCAAAAATACCCTTCATATACCCCTGTTCATCATAGTCTTTTCTCTAATCTAGGTTTTCCTCATCCATATCCATAGTCTCTCTTTCATTATCCACCTCCTTAGTGCTTTTGTCCTCAACCTTCCCTTGAGATAGTACTTTCTTATCTCTCAACACCTTCTTTGTAATCAAAGGCTCATCATTTGATGGAATGTTCATAACATTAGTTCTCTTTGCCTTAAAGCTTGTAATAATAGTAGCTTTTCCTTTGGTTTTCTTCTTTATACCTCAAGATCCTCATCAAATTTTGTTTCTAGATCATACTCCATCTCCTTACTCTTCTTTTTCTTGGTAGACAAGCACCCAAGTGAAAGGTTTTTCCTCTTCTTCTCCATCATTTCATCTTCTCCCTCCTCCATTTCCTCTTCATAAGGCTCATGTTGATCACTCCCTTCAGTATCATACTCTAGGATTTTTTTAATGATATGGGGCTTGTCCACTTTTTTTCTCTTTAAGGAGATTCATGATCAAGACCATCAAACCATCATGGTAGGCATGGTCCCCCTTAGGGTCATTAATTCTAACCCTATGCCTAAAATGATTTTCCAACATAAAGTGGTGCCCAAAAATATTTGTAAAATGACCATCAAGGGTTAAGTATTCAATCACAACAAACATCACAAATCTCAATGGTTTGGATATGGAATTAGGGATAAAATTGGAATTTCCAATTTTGACCAACTTGTTTGTCTCCTTGATTGTCTCTACAAACTCATAAACAACATGGTTAGACAACTTCCTATCCCTATAGAAATTGATTCCATCCATGTTGAGATCGATGGCTTCAGCTATAATATTCTCCATAACTTCCATTCTCTGGTTTCCTACTAGGATAGTTCCATTCTTCCAAGTCTTGATAAACTAGTAGGTAATGGTTCAATTACTACCTTTCAATTTCTCCACAAAGTCCGTAAATTAATCCTATTCTAAAATATCCCAAATTTTAGTCTTTATCTTTCGTTCCTTGCAACTTGTGGGCTTAACCCTCTTTCTCTTACCACCCATGATCCTCAAAGTTCAATTCATCATAGTCATAATCCTAGAAAGATCAAAAAAAAAAAAAGATCTCAATATTAGAAAAAAAATAAAGTTTTTCCTTGTGTAGAAATACCCAAAATCTGTGTGGTAATGAATGAGTTGTCTCTTCAAAAATAATCATAACCCACAGCTCCCCAATCTTGCACAAATCATAATTGTTCCTAAATATCATTCCCATCATTATTAAAACTCTGAATTGCATACTTTTAATCTTTCATACTCTATCAAGGATATCCCATTAGTAGGGATGTTGTCATCATAATTCTATATCATTTTTGTATGGCTTTTGCGTGCCATGCTCATAGCCCAATCGACCACTTTGTTGGTTTCTCTATAGTAATGAGTGATAACACAATCCACAAAGGAATTAATCAAATTAATATCCTTGCACATTATATCATGAATGGTCCAAGAGGGGTTATTAACCTTATTAAGGTAATTAATAATATTAAGGGAATCCCCTTCTAGCCAAATTTTCTCCAAATTCATGCTCCTTGCAAATAGAAGACCATGGAGAGCCGCACTAGCTTCTACAACATGATTGGTTTGATCTCCTATAGGAATAGCCATAACACCCATGCTATCCCTATTTTCATTTTTGATAACAACACCACACCCCACTATCCTTGGGTTTCCCTTTGAGGCCCCATCAAAATTACACCTAAACCATCCCTATGGGGGACAATCCCACCTAACAAAATTTTTAAGATTACTATCATTCTGAGTATATTTGATCCCTTCCAATTTCCAATTCTATATCACTTTGTCTTTCCATTCATCTTGAGGCTCTTGACCCTTCCTGGTGATCTTAACATTCTCAATCACCATATGCTCAATCTTATGGAAAACCTAAATTGAAGTAGACTCCTTACCCCTAAAAAATCTATCATTTCTTTCCTTCCAAATACCCCAACATAAAAATGGAAGAATGAAATACCATAAATTAATAAGAAAAGTAGTACAAGAGGGAGAATTTTAGGCTAAGAATAAATCCTGAATAGTAAGGGGAAAAACCCAATCCACATCCAGAAGTCTACATATCCTCTCCCATAACCTTATTGTGTAAGAACAATGAATGGTCAAATGATTAACCAACTCTTCCTCTTCCTTATAAAGATAACATCTGCTAACAAGACACATAGCTTTCTTCATTAAATTTTTAGTAGTAAGAATTTTATCCTACAATAAGATCCAAAAAAAAAGTTTAACTTTGGGAGTCAAGCCTTTAAACTAGGCTTTGGTCCAACAAGGTACATGATAGTCTTCAAAAGTATTACCATATAGAGATGAGACAAAGAAAGTCTGTTTGAATTAAATTTCCATGTTAAAGTATACTCCTCATGGACCAAAAAGAAAACATTCAACATTTTTTTAAGGTCATTAAGAGCATCATGAAGTCTGGTAAGGTTGACCCATTTATCTTCTTCCCAATAATCAACAACATATGTCCCAAAAATAGTCTTGCATTGGTCCATATACCCATTGCACTTTTGATCAGAACTCAAGGAATGATCTAGAATCCATATGTCATCCCAAAATTGGATAGTCCTACCATTACCAACCTTCCATCTAGCCCCTTCATTAATAATGTGCTTATTTTTTTGAGTGTGCTTCCAAATCATAGAACCTCCTTGAGTATCATGACTGCCAAGGAAAAGATTAAAGCCTTGATTCTCTCTATTATATTTATCATTCCATATGTCTTTCCATTCTCCATATTCATTATATAATCTCCAAATAAGATTAACAATTAAAAAATCATTCATGCTATTAATTTTTCTTAGACCCGACCCTCCTTTTTTGATGGGCATACAAACCTTATCCCAAGTAATCAAGGCCATTCTTTTCTTCTTTTCCATACTAGTCCATAAGATTTTTTTCTAAATTTTTTCAATGGCCAAAGCATACTTCCTAGGTATCTTAAAAACACTCAAAGCATACAGGGGCATGTTTTCTAAAGTGGATTTTAGAAAAATTATCTTTCCAGCCTGGCTAAGGAGGGATCCTTCCCAACTAGCTAATTTGAGTGGATTTTGTCAACCAGGGAACTCCAAAAGGACTCATGAGGGTCAAGACAAAGAGGTAAACTGAGATAAGACCCTGACTAGTTGCCAACCTTACATCCCATAATTCATTTTATTTTATTTTTTCTATCCACATTAACATTGATGGAATAGAGAAAGAGTTGTTTCAATAGTTCTTGCATTTTTAACTGAGGCTTCTCCCATTACAATTCAATCATTTAATCTGATGAGGGAAAGTTAAATCCTTCGAAGAAGGTCTTAAACCCACAAATTCCCCTTTTTGAATCATATTTTCCACTAATCTACCTAAACACTTAGCCATGAGGATAAATAGGATAGTAGATAATGGATCCCCTTGTCTTAAACCATGATAAGCCCTAAAGAAAGGAGTTGTAGATCCATTAACAAGAACAAAAAAGGTGGCAGATGGAACCAACATATGCATCAAATCCAAAAATATTTTACTGAAACCAGAAGCTTCTAGTCCACACTTTAAAAACTCCCAATCCACCCTATCATAGGCCTTGGATAAATACAACTTTAATAAGAACCTTTCTTTCTTGGATTTGGTGAGGAAGTGAATACTTTCATGCACTGAGATAATAGAATCCAAAATATTCCTACCTGGAACAAACCCATTTTGATGTCTTGAAATTATTTTAGATAATAAAGACAAAATCCTAAGGGTGAGAACTTTAGAGATGATCTTATAAAAAGAATTGTGGAGATTTATTGGTCTAAATTGGTCCATGCTATCAGCCCCAAATTTTTTGGTATCAAAGCCAAAAAAGTACCATTTAGCTCTTTAAGTAGTTTTCTAGAACCAAACAACTCTTTAACTCTGTTAAAAAATCATCTTGAATGATATGCCAATAAATTTGAAAAAAGAGGAAACGGAAACCATCCAAACTAGGAGCCTTATCTCCCTCGAAGAAAAAAGTTGCCTTAGTTATTTCAACATTGGAAGGTATGGTAGTGAGGTTTTTGTTTTGATTTTCAGATATGATTTTTAGAATACACTTCAAAAAATCCTTTTGTTTTTCCTTATCTAGATTGTGTTCTCTCTCCAGTAAACCACTAAAAAAATTCATGGCTTCCCTTTTGATAGCCTTGTCCTCATCAATAATAACACCATGAACATTTAACTTGGAAATTTTATTAGCCATTCTATGCTTCAAAGTGGTCATATAGAAGAATTTAGTATTCCTATCCCCTTCTATAATAAACACTTTTCTAGACCATTGCCTCCAGTACATCTCCTCCTTGGTAATAATATCATGAAACTCAATCAATTTTAGATCCTCCTCATCCCTAGAAACAATCTCATAACCCTTAGACTAAATGCTATCCTCAATATCTTTTAATTCCTCTAGAATCCTACTTTTGCTATAAAAAAATATTCCCAAAAGTTTTCATGTTACATCTTTTGATATTATCTTTAACAATTCTTAGCTTCCTAGCAACTTTAAACATCAGTATACCCTCAACTTGAATCCCCCACAAATCCTTAATAAGGTTTTCTAGCTTAGGATGTAACATCCACATTTTTCAAAGTGAAAAAGATAGTACTTTTTAATGATAATAGGGTCAGCTAGAAGAAGAATGGGATAATGATCAAAACCCGCTCTCACATGAGTTGATAAAAACACATTGTTTTGATTACATAAAAATAGGTTTTAAAGGACCTAAAACCTTTTACAAAGTAACTAACAACAAGAGCAAAGAAGCCCAAATGAACTCTGCATCAACACCAAAAAATAGAACTAACTAAGACCATAAGCCTTAATACAAACAATAGGAAAAGATAGCAAAAAGATAACACAATGATAGTTATAGGGTCTTTAGTACATCAATAGCCTATTCTATAAGGATATTCATATTAACAATAAAGGCCTTTAGATCATCCATTTCTTTGGCTTCCCTGACCTCATTCTTCTTGGAGTTAGCCCTGGTTTTTTTGTTGGAGTCGTGATTGTCTTTCAAGTCCTTTAAGCCTTGAACTCTCCCTTGTTCCAGTTTGTCCAATAGAGTGTTAATATTATCTGCCATAGTCTTCAAGATGGAGCAACTCTAGTCAGCAAGTTTCTTAACTTCCTTTTCAACATTGACCGCTTTGTTCTTCATGCCATCCATCATTTTATGCAAATCCTTTATCTTTTGTTCCATAGCCTTGTTATTGGCTTCCATGGGTGGTATTCTCTTCATAAGATTCTTAACCTCTTTTGTATTACCAATCACCTCCGAAAGTCTATCAAGATGCTAACTAAGAGTTCTCTCACCCTTGGTGGTCCTTCTTAGCTAATCAAACTCTCTCTTGATGTCCTGCATCTACTCCTTCATTCTATTGATATCCCTTTTCATTAGACCTAGATTACGAATGATACCCTTCCAATACCCTTGTTCATCAAAGTCCTTGTTATGAACCATGTAATCCTCATCCCTTTCCATATTGTCTCTTTTAGTATCCTCCTCCTTAAGACCTTTTTCATAAACCTTCCCTTGAGAAAGCACATTCTTACCTTTCCACTCCATCCTCTTTATCAGTGGTTCATCATCAGAGGGAATGTTTAAAACCCTATTAGTTTTCTTCCCCTTGTTTTTGGTAGCAATACCATAATTACTTGTTGTTTTCTTCCCTATACCCTCCTTTGGGTCCTCCGTAGACTCTATGTCAATCTTAGAGTCCACCCCCTTAGTCTTCCTTTTCTTTATAGATGAGCTCTAAGGAGCTAGCTTTTTCCTCTTCTTAACCTCCATCTCATCTTCTTTCTCCTCCATATCCTCATTGTTGCCCTCATCCTGTTCACTCCTCTTAGTATCACACTCCAAAGTTTTCTTACTAAAATGGGGTCTATCTACTTTCTTAGCTTTAAGAAGATTCATAACTAGAACCATCAAGCCCTCATGGCAAGCATGGTCACCCTCAAGATTTTTTTGTATAGCTAAAATAGTGTTACCCAACGACTGTCTGAGGTAGAAGGGGAGATTAAGTCTAACCCTATGCCTAAAATGGTTAACCAAAGTAAAATGATGCCCAAAAATCTTAGTAAAATGAACATCCAAGTTTAGGTGTTCAATCACCATGAACATGACAAACCTCTAAGGATGAGAAATGGAACCAAGGCTAAAATAGGCATTGGCAATTTTAATCAACCTATTACACTCCTTAGTCATCTCCATTAACTCTTCAACAACATGATCTAATAGCTTCCTATCCTTGTAGAAGTTGATACCCTCTGTATCAAGATCATTATCGTCTACTATAATGTCTTTCATGACATCCATTCTTTGGTTTCCCACCAAAATACTACCATCCTTCTAGGTCTTAATAAACTGGTGAGTAATGGAAGGATTTTTACCCTTTAACTTCTCCATGAAGCTCATAAATTGACACTATTCCAAAATATCCCAAATATTCATCTTCTTCTTCCATTCCTTGTAGCTTGCTAGCTTGATCTTTTTTCTCCTACCTCCCATCTTCCTCAAACTACAATAAATTCTCCTAGTTGTAATAGAACCAGACAAAATGGAAAACTCGATGTCAATATCGCAACAAAGATTTTTGTTATGCACAAAGACTCACAATCTGTGTGGCAATGAATGAATTGTCTCTTTAAAACTAATCATAGCCCACAACTCTCCATTCCTACCCAATTCATAATTATTCCTAAATATAGTGTTCATCATTATCAAAGATTTTTTGCAAACTACTAACCTTGCCATACTCTATCAAGGATAATCTGTTGGCAGGGATGTTGTCACCATGATTCCAAATCATCTTTGCATGAATTTTTCATGCCACATTCATAGCCCAGTTAACAATTTGGTTTGTTTCTCTATAGTTGTGAGTGATAACACAATCCTCAAATGAATTAATTAGATTAATAACCTTGTATATAATATTATGGATAGTCCAAGAGGGATTATTAATTTTATCAAGACAATTAATAATATTAAGGGAATTCCCCTCAAGCCAAATTTTCTATAAATTCATACTCTTGGAAAATATAAGACCATAGAGATCCACACTAGCTTTTGCAACATGGTTAGTTTGTTCTTGAATAGGAATAGCCATAACACCCAAACTACCCCCATTCATATTTTTAATAATGATACTGGTGTTGAAAATAATTGGTTAATTGTGTATTGTCTTTTATGTTACACAAAATGTCATATTATTGCCAGTTAGTGTATGCTAAGATTACTTAGGTGACGAAGAAAATCTCCTATGTCTATTGAGCATTCAAGAGTTTGACATGTTTAGAAGATAGTGTCTACTAATTTCACTTGGGTGAGAAAGAGAAGTCTATAGAAGGTTGAGTGTTAACCTAGCTCACTCAGTTAATGAAGGAACGATTGGATGGAACCATTATTAACTAAGCTCATTCGGTTACCAAAGGAACTTTGTAAAGCTATAGTGTTAAAAAATTTCACTTGGTTAACACCTAAAAATCATTTCTAAGTTAATATCTACCGATTAGGGTCAGCTAACGAAGGATTTTCTTATTTTGGCATATGGAGTTCAATGGATTTGTTTATTGGTTCTAGCCATCTGAGGAGAGGAATATTAATTATTTTTAAGTTGCATTCAAGTCAAATTGAAAATTTATATGGTATAAATATGAGGTCAAGTTAAGGATTGAATGTTTGCAAGTGAATAGAAGATTTGAAGATGCTTAGAGGAAGTGAATTAGAAGGATAAGCATAATATCCTTGAGGAGCTGCAAAGGTAGATTCGATCAAAAAGAATCAAGTAAATAAGTTAGAAGTGAGATTTTTAATTAGCAATTTAGTTACATCAAAAATTAGATCATCTCATTGTTACTCTCTAACCATTGTAGTAGTGATAATAAATCTCTTAATAGAGTTGGCTTGATAGCTATTTGTAAATCCTCTAACAAGGTGGCATTTCTAGATTGAAGTGTCTAAAGACCTCTAACAAGGCCACTCCTAGTAAGGTAATTAAATTATCTAACAAGGTCACACCTAATAGTGTGTTTTGTAACCTTTAACAAGGTTGGCTCCTAATAGGGCTCACTTTAGAAGAGTGAAAATCAGTAACTAGTTGCAATTGGTGGTTTTTCCTGAATTGGGATTTTATGTTAAATCTTAGTGTCATTTGTGTTCATGCTATTTATTTTATGTGTATGAAACTAATTTAGGTAAGGTTAATCATAGATACATTTACATGTTAAGCATTTTCTGAGTTACAGTTTCTATTTCAGTGCTTACCGAGTTACATCATTTGCTAGTGTAAACTGAGTGCCTGTGTTTTTGTCAAGCATCAATATTTGCAGTGAAGTTTGTGTTCTGTGTTGACATCTAAGGGATCTAGGATTTATTTTAGTGGTAAATAATTCACCCCTCCCCTCTTTTTTACTCCTCTTATATTTCCAACAATTGGTATTAGAGCTTCTTGGTGCTTGCAAATAAGGTTTCAAGGATCTAAGCTAAAGATCAAGTTGTCTTACAGAAGTGATATTCCCAAGCTAAAAAAATATAACTTCAAGGCATGATAGAAAATCATGAGGATACACTTGGAAAGTATTGGAGATTTAGGGCTAAATTACCTAGACACCCAATATGTGACACCTTCTAGAACCGTGACTATTGAAGAAATTACAGAAAAGAATAGTCATAACATTATGATGATTGATATTGCTTCATCTCTTAATTATGCCAAATTTGACAAATTCAAAGACTATGGAACTACTCATGAAATGTGGATCAAGCTGAAATCCATCTATGGAGGAGATGATAATATGAGAAGAGCTAAAGATGAAAGTCTTAGAGAACAATTCAATCAAATAAAGATGAGAGAAAATGAGAATATTGTATAGTGACAGAATGAAAGCTAGTGTTTGTGCAATCAAAGCTTCAAGAGGAAATATTGAAGATGAAATAGTGGTAAGTAAGTTTTTTAGAGCACTTCTTCTTATATATGCAATCAAAGTATCACAAATTCAAGAAATGAGATGCAATCCAAACATTGATATAACATTGGATGTAGTAGCTAGAAGATTGACAATATTTGAGCTAGATAATTATGATAATTATGTTCTTAGTTCTAGCAATCTTGAGTCTGCATATGAAGCCAAGTTGTCACTCAAGAAGAAAGACAAAAAGTCAAAATCCAAACAATATAAAAGTGAAGAGGAAGATAGTTCTATAAGTGATCTTGAAACTATTGAGGCATTACTTGCAAGAAGGTATCCCAAAGGCAAAGGAAAGTACAAAGGAAAGATTCCTTTAATTTGTTTCTCTTGTGAAGAAGTTGGACACATTGCTACAAGATGTCCAAAGAGAAAATACAAAGATAAAAATAAACACAACAAGCACAAAGGCAAGAAGGATTTCAAAAAATACAAATACTAAAAGGAAAAAGGTAAGAAATCTTGTTTTATGGCCAAAGATTCATATAGTAGTGAAGATGATGAAATTGTATATATTGTTGTAAAAGATGAATCTGATGATGAAGGAGATAAAATGGAACTTATCTCTCATGTTATGGATGCTTACATCATATTAGTGGTGACAAAAAAAAGTTTGAACATATGGAACATTATGATGGTGGAAGTGTGAGATTTGAAAACAATGAACCATGTTGCATAAAGATAAATTGCTATATCTCACTAACCAATGGACTTAGGTGTGATAATTCTTATTGGGTTGAAGGACTAAAGAATAATCTACTAAGTGTGGCATAGTTGAATAACATTGGATTCAAAGAAAAATTCATGAATGGGAAGGCCAAGTTGCTAGATGGAAAAGGAAATCTGGTTGGGTCGGTAATCAAACCAAAGGTAACCTATTCTACCTAGATCTTAGTGAAAGTTCATGTTTTATTGCTGAAGTAGAAGAAAGCTAGTTATGGCATAAAAGGCTATGTCATTTGAACTTTGATAATCTAATCAAGAGAAGAAAAAATAAAAGAGTGAGAGGTATTCCTAGTATGAAGAAACCTGATATAGGCCTATGCAAAAATTGTCATATTGGTAAGATGGGCAAGACAAATTTCAAAAGAAAAAAACTATCATTTTGAAGAAGTCTTGGAGCTAGTTCATACAGACTTATGTGGACCTATTAGAAATGATAGTTATAGTGGATTATTATTTTTGTCGATGATTATTCTAGAATGATGACTATAATGTATCTGAAAGATAAGTTTGAAGCATTTCAAAAGTTTAAGTGGTATGTGGCAAGAGTAGAGAAAGAAACCAAAAAGAAGTTGGAGTGTTTGAGATCAGACAGAGGTGGTGATTTTATTTCCAATAAATTTTTCATTGAAAGAGGAATTAAAAGACAAGTATCAGCCCCTAGTACACCACAAAAAAAAATGGTATGGCTGAAAGAAGGAATATATCCATCATGGATTGTGCAAGAACCTTGATGATAGAAAAGAATGTTGCAATAAAATACTGGAAGGAAGTAATTTGTATTGTGGTGCATACCTTGAACAGAGTTCAACTGAAGAAAGACTCAAATCAAATTCCTTATGAACTATGGTATGGCTATAAACCTAATTTATTGTGGTGCATACCTTGAACAGAGTTCAACTGAAGAAAGACTCAAATCAAATTCCTTATGAACTATGGTATGGCTATAAACCTAATGTAAGTTACTTGAAAGTATTTGGTAGCAATTTTATATCTTAAAGGAATCTAGGACTGGTAAATTTGATGTTAAAGGTGATGAAGACATATTTGTAGGATATTCTTGTAGAATTAAAACACATAAATGTTTGAATTTATCAACTCATAAGATCATGGAAAGTGCACATGTGAGAATTGAAGAGTTTGTAGAAAAGAGTGAAGAAGAAAGAAATAAAGAACATGAGGATTACAAAAATTTTGTCTACTACGAACTTGATACATTACCAAATTCAATTGAAAGTCAGCATACTTCACCTCTAGAGTCCCCAAAATTTCCAAAGGCTACCAAGTTGTAACCAATGAAACCCAGGTCATAGTTAGAATCTACCGAGTGTTTCTAGAGAAAACTAAGTATGATGGATCTGGGTCACAGATAGTGGGACCTGAGCTTGATATAGAAGATCATGGTGAAGCTAGTGGAACAAGTTCTAAATCCAAAGTACCCATGTTAGCAAGATATGTTAGAAGTCACCATGCACCTACTTAGATCGTTAGAGACAAGTCAGATGGAACAATGACAATAATTAAATTGAAAGGTACATGTTTTCTTACTGAATTTGAACCTAGATTAGTTAAACATGCTTTGGATAATGAAAGCTATAAATAGAACTTATAGTCTTATTCATTGGGTTAAACAGTATAGAAATTATTTGAAGCTATAAATGAAGAGATAGAATAGATAGAGAGGAATAAGACTTGGAGTCTTGTTCCTAGACCCAAGGATAAAAATGTAATTGGCACTAAGTGGGTTTTTAGAAATAAGCTGAATAAAGATGGAGAAGTCTCAACAAAAAAAGCAAGGTTAGTATGCAAAGGTTATTCTCAAGAAGAATGTATTGGTTATGGTGAAACTTTTTCTCTTATTGCAAGACTATGAGGTGTTAGAACTTTACTTACTTATGCTACACATAAAGGATTCAAAGTTTATCAAATGGATGTGAAATCTACATTCTTGAATGGAATTCTTGAAGAGGAAGTTTACATAGAACAACTAGAAGGTTTTGTAGATCCTAGTAAAAAGGATATGGTTTTTAAACTGCATAAGGCATTATATGGACTCAAGAAAGCTCCCAAATCTTGGTATGAAAGACTTCATAACTACTTGATAAAGATTGGTTTGCAAAGAACAAATGATAACAATAGCCTATACATCAAAGAAGGACCAGACAAGAGAATTGTATTAGCTGAAATCTTTGTGAATGACATGTTTTTCATAGGAAATGATGACTTATACAAAGAATTTTTAGAAGAGATGAGTAAATAATTTAAGATTTCCATATTTGGAGAGATAAAATTATTTGTTTGATTGTAGATCCAATAGAAGAAAGATGGTATCTACATTACTCAATCCAAAAATATCAAGGAGATAGTAAAGAAATTTAGAATGGAAGATTCAAGAAAAGTTGGAACACTTATGTCTATTGGACATAAGTTTTCCAAGAATGATGATTTCAAGGAGGTAGATTAGACCACATACAAATCAATGATTGGAAAACTACAATATGTAGTGCATACAAGGCTTGATATTGCATTAGTAGTTGGTATGGTGGCATGATTCTTAAAAAATCCTTAAAAAAATCACATGATGGAAATAAAGAGAATCATGAGGTATCTAAAAGGTACTGAAGACTATGAATTATGGCACAAGAAAGGGGGAAATTTGGATTTGAAAGCCTTTACAGATGCTGATTGGACAAGAAGTGTTGATGATAAGAAGAGAACTAGTGGTGGGGCATTCTTTCTTGGTAAAAGATTAGTGTCTTGGACAAGCAAGAAGTAGAATTGTATTTCTCATTCTACAATAGAGGAAAAATATGTGGCAACAATAGTTAATTTTTCCAATGTTGTTTATTTCAAGCAACTATTGGAAGGTATGGCGATATAAATAAATGATCTAGTGGTTATCTTCTGTGATAACACCAGTGCAATTAATATATCAAAGAATTCTATGATGCATACCAAAACCATGCACATTTCTATAAAATATCATTTTCTGAGAGAATTGGTGCAAGATAAAGAGGTAAGATTAGAATATGTGAATACTAAAGAATACATTGCAGACATATTCACTAAGACTTTACATAAGGATGCATTTTTGTATTTAAGAGGTAAGTTAGGGTTCATTCCCCTATCTAAAGTTCACTAAATGAAGTTTAGTGAGGCATCAAGTAGAGCATGTTGAAGACTAGTTAGTTTATGTAGTATTGAAAAGGACAGATTGCATATGAATCAGTACATGAGGTACATTGATATTCACTGAATATTGTCTTTGGAATGAGATGTAAAAGAGGGAGAGTTTTCTATCATATCACTGAAATAAATTTTCTAAAGAAGGAGAGTATAAATTTCACAAAAAAAATATAAAGAAGAGAATGAACTTGGTCTAATATCAAAGAGGTAGAGTTTTCTATCAAAAGAAGATGTTGAAGATAGATTTTTTCTGATAGAGGGAGAAACTGAAGGTAGAGGGAGTTCACACTGATAGAGGGAGTTCTCATGGATGAGAATCAAAATAAAATTGAGGATATGTTTCTTACTTTATTCTTGCTCTATAATTTCATTGTATTATGAAATATTGTATTGCCATCAATGCCAAAGAGGGAGATTGTTGAAAATAATTTGTTAATTATGTATTGTCTTTGATGTTACACAAAATGTCATATCATTGTTAGTTAGTGTATGTCAAGCTCACTTGAGTGATGAAGATAGTTTCCTATGTCTGCCAAGCATTCCATAGTTTTCTAAGTTTAGAAGACAGTGTCTATCGAGTTCACTCGGGCAACTAAGTGAAGTTTGTAGAAGATTGAGTGTTAACAGAGCTCACTTGGTTAATGAAGGAAAAGTTGGATGGAATGAGTGTTAACCAAACTCATTCGGTTACCAAAGGAACTTTGTAAAGATACAGTGTTAACTGAGTTCACTTGGTTAACATAGGAAAATCATTTTTGACTTAGTGTCTACCAAGTAGGGTTGGCTAATGAAGGATTTTCTTGTTTTTGCATATTGAGTTCAATGGATTTGTTTTTCGGTTCTAGCTGACTAAGGAGAGCAATACTAATTATTCTAAGTTGTATTCAAGTAGACCTAATAATTTTTATGATATAAATATGAGTTCAAGTTAAGGATTGAATGTGTGAAAGTGAATAGAAGATTTGAAGATGCTTAGAGAAAGAAAATTAGAAAGATAAGAAGAATATCCTTGAGGAGCTGCAAAGATACATTTGATAAAAAAGAATCAAGTATACAAGCCAAAATTGAGATCTATAATTAGAAATTCAATTCCATTAGAAATTAGGTCATCTCATTGTTACTCTCTAACCATTGTATCAATGGTCTAATTCTGTTAACAGAGTTGGCTTAACATCTACTTGTAAATCCTCTAACACGGTGGTATTTCTAGGTTGAAGTATCTAAAGACATCTAAAAAGGCCACTCCTAATAGGGTGATTAAATCATCTAATAGGTTCACACCTAATAGTATTCTTTTTAACCATTAACAGGGTTGGATCCTAATAGGGCTCACTTCAGAAGAGTAAAAATCAGTAACTAGTTGCAATTGGTAGTTTTTCCCAAATTGGGTTCCCACATTAAATTTTTGTGTCACTTGTGTTCATGCTATTTATTTTATGTGTATGCAAATAAATTAAGTAAGGTTAAGTATAGATAAATTTACATGTTAAGCATTTTCCTAGTTACAGTTTCTATTTCAATGCTTTCCAAGTTATAAATTTGCTAGTGTAAATTGAGTGCATGTATATTTGTTGAGCATCAGTATTTTTAGTGAAGTTTGTGTTTTGTGTTGACATCTAAGGGATCTAGTATTTATTTAAGTGGTAAATAATTCACTCCTCCCCTATCAGTTACTCCTCCTATATTTCAAACAACTGCAACCTGCAACCCTAGGTTGCCCTTCAAAGCCCCATCAAAATTAATCTTACACAAACCCTATGGTGGACAATCCCATCTAGCCAAATTCCTATGATTATTAGCATTATAAGAAATACTCAACCATCCTAAATTCAAATTCTAAATCTCTTTTCCTTCCTATTCATTCTAAGGTTCATGGCCTTTCCCAAAAATCATAATATTCTCAATTACCATATTCTTAATCTTATGAAGTAACTGAATAGAATTGGTCTCCTTACCTCTGAACACCCTATCATTTCTTTCCTTCCACATACTATAATAGAGAAATGGGAGGATGAACTCCCATAACTTCATAATCAAGGCATTATGATAAGGAGACTTCCATTCTAGGAATAACTCTTGAATATTGAGGGGGAAAACAAAGTCCATATCCAACATTCAACAAATCCTTTCCCATAACCTTCTTGTATAAGAACAGTGAATAGTCAGATGATTAACTAAGTCTTCCTCTTCCTTGTAAAGATAAAACCTATTGGCAAGACACATACCTTTCTTCATTAAATTGTCAGTGGTAAGGATTTTATCCTGCAAAAGAATCCAAAAAATTATGTTAACTTTGGGGGTCAAGCCTTTAAACCAGGCTTTAGCACAACAAGGTAACTAACAGTCTTCAAAAGCATTTCCATACAAAGAAGAAATAGAGAACAACCCATTAGGATTATACTTCCATATTAAAGAATCCTCCTCTTGAACTAAAAAGAAAACATTCTGAATTTTGTTAAGGTCATTAAGATTCTCATCCACTCTATTAAGGTTCACCCATTTATCATCTTCCCCCCAATAATCAACAACAAAATTACCAAAAAAGTTCTTGCATTAATCCATATACCCATTCCACCTCTGATCAGAACTTAGGGCATGATCAAGAATCCAAATGTCCTCCCAAAAATGAATAGTCCTTCCATTTCCAACCATCCATCTAACCCCTTTTTTGATAAACTACTTGTTTTTCTGAGCTTGCTTCCAAATCACAGACTCCCCTTGAGTGATCTCACTACTAAGGAAGAGGTTAAACCCTTGATTCTCCTTGTTATATATATCATTCCACATGTCTTTCCATTCTCCCTCCTCTTTATACCATCTCCATATTATCTTGGCAAGTAAAGAAACATTCATACTATTGATCTTTCTTAGTCCTAGTCCTCCTCTTTTGATTCACATGTAGACTTTATCCCAGGAAATCAAAGACATTCTTTTCTTCTTTTCCATACCCATCAATAAGAAATGTTTCTGAATTTTTTCAATGGCCAAGAATATTTCCTAGGAATCTTTAAAACACTAAAAGCATATAGAGGCATATTTTGTAAAGTGGATTTAAGAACAATGATCTTACTTTCCTAGTTAATGAGGGAACCTTTTGAACTAGATAAATTTGAGTGGATTTTGTCAATCAAAGAACTCCACAATGACTCAAGAGGGCCAAGACATAGAGGTAGACCAAGATAAGATCTTAGAAGGCTACCAACCACACACCTAATGATTATTTTGATTTTTTTTCCCTATTTTTATTAACATTAAAAGTAAATCAAGCTTTTGTTCTAGTTAATAAGCTTTCTAGTAGCCTTCCCATGATCCTCAAGAGCCTTCTTTATATTTCTCACATTTTTGACTGAGGCTTCTCCCATCACAATAGAGTCATCTACAAATTTCTAATGAGAGAAAGTTAAATTATTATAAGAAGGTCTTAGACCCACAAACTCCCCCTTAAGAACCAATTTTTCTACATATCTACCTAAACATTTAGCCATGAGAATGAATAGGATAGGAGATAGCAGGTTCCTTGTCTTAAGCCATGAGAAGATGTGACATTGTTAAAGGATTTAATCACCCTATTAGTAGTGTACTTGTTAGAGTAATTTAAATCATTCCATTAGAATGCTACCTTGATTAAAGTATTTAAAAATTGACTATTAGGTCAACCTTTATTAAAAAGAATTGATTATAACAATGCTTAGAATGTAACAACATGTTTGATTTATAAAACACAACTCCCTTTGCAAATTCAAATCTCCATTCACTTATCTACTAGTTCATTAACTAGCCTTCATTATCATTTCCATCACTCATCTTCTTGGCATCCCTTCAAGTAATCACACTTCACTAATCTCCTTACTTATCCTCTACTACTCTATTCTTCATAGGTTCTCCTTAATATCACTAATAAAAAATGAAACAAGTTTAGAAAAGGCTTTTTATGCCTCAATTAATAGGTAATTATAATAATTTAATACTTAAATATCACCACAGATCTTAGGTTTAGGCCAGATTCATCAAATCCTTCCATCATTTTATTCTCCTTCTCCTTTCTTGATACTTCTAGAAACTTCTTATCAAATCATTTCCTTTGATTACATAACAAAATCTCTTTGTGCATTAAATATGCTAGCTCATCAATTCTTATCATCCAAACATTTTGAATAATCCAAAAAAGTAATTTTTTTAGCCTCAAACTTAATTCTTTTACAAACTATAATTTTTACTATCACTTGACAATCATTAAGTTCTTTTGCTTGGTCAAAATTCTTCTATCTCTATTAGAATCTATTGGCTCACTCAACCATTACTACACTTAGTCATTGTTACAACTTTCTCATCCATAACTAGCACTCAACCAATATTGTTTGATCAACTTCTTCTTAAGTTCCTTAATCTTTTGTTCAATTTCCTTTATTGACTGACCAACACTGATAGTTAGTCAAGCTTAAAGTTTAACTCAACTCTTGTCATTTCACCTTTTACATCAATTCACTTGTCTTATCTACTTCATGTAATGATTAAACAACACATTATCTTATCAATGAAAAACTTATCAAGTAATGAATTTAACTCCATGATACTTAACCTATTTGTTCTCAACAACTTGACCAGCTCACCTTACTATCTCTTCTTTTCAAATCCTCTTCATCTATCAAAAAATATGGAACTCTACACTATTAGTAGTTATCTCTCTAGTAGGTTTGACAATGTCTCACAAGTAGGTTTGACATCAATGAAAACATAAGAATTATTCCAATTGTAGTTTCCAACTATAAGTATAAAAAGTGATTGGGATAATGGGTCTCCCTATCTAAATCATTGAGAATATTTGAACTCATTAGCAGGTGTTTTATTATTGATCACTAAAAAATACTCCAAATATAATATCCTTTATTAGATATACACCATTTCTTAGAAAAACCAAATTTCTGTAAGACTTTCAAAAGAAAAGACTGATTAAATTGATCATAAGCTTTCATCATATCTAATTTCAGTAGAAAACCTTGGAGTGCAAGGATTCATGAGCTAAAAGTGCACCTTACATAGTCTCCTTGACAAGAACAAAACTATTGTCATGCCCAAAATATCAAGGCAAAAATACACGATCAATTTTTTTCAAAGTTAAATAACACCATGTTTAACACATAAAAATTTATATATGTTACGTAAAGTTTAAATGGGATTGAATTGAGTTTGGTTGTATTTCATAATGATATATATTCAAAATCTCAACCCTACTACACCATGATGGAACCTTAGGTTTTGATGTTACAAGAACACCTAATTCGAGTTACATAATTCGGTTTGAAAAAAATCTAGTTAAAGTGTGAGATAAAATTTGAGGGGATATAAGGGTTCCAAAGTTCCTTAATGTTGATTTAATATGTTTGACTAATTACATAAGACACATTAGGTTTAATATGACTCCTTGTGTTCATTTCATTATGTCAGACAATTTCCTAAGGTGATCTAATTCTACACCTCTTAGTAAGTGATCTAGAACTTTAATACTTGATCTTGTTTAGATTTATATTTTAATTTAACTAATTAAATCACTATTATTCATTATTTAATTTCCTTTTACATCCATTTCATCTCTACAATACCTTCCTATATCACTATCGGGTCACCTACCTAAGACCTCTTCATTTTCTTTTGATTCCTATGATCTTAGCAAATTCAAGTTAAAGAAACCATAATAAACATAATAAAATAAAATACTAAAATTATTTACCTAATTAACATAATATACTTTTTGTAATAATATGACACAACTAATGTTCTAACATATGCAAATAAATCTAACGCCTAAAATAACCCTTAAAACTCTACCTTTATTAACTTTTTAAAAGAACTACGAATTTAATTTTAAACTCTATTAATTAAATCCTATACATCACATCTATTTTTGACTTTATTAAAACTAACTCATCCCTACTTAACTACTAACTAAAACTATTATACCTTTATTACTACAAAAAAAAAAATTAACATAATACAATCCTACTAACTAACTAACTAACTATCCTAAAAGTTTCATTTTAATATAATTTAATATTTAAAAGGAAAATAACCTTTTTCATTAACACCTATTTACTAACACTAATTCATTACTTCCTAATCCTAACTTAACAAACCCTTAACACTCACTTACCAATACCTAACACTAACCACTAACTAATCCTAGCACCTACTTGTCTGAACACATAACTCCAAGTTTGAATGGAATGAGGGATGTGGTTTAAAAGGTGAGTTTTTTTTAGCAAGTATATGCTTGCATCTTTATTTTGTTGACTTTCTTCTTGTTCATATGTAGATATGCATCCCATTTTAGGTAGGAAAAGGGTGAGCTGGAGGTGGGGCCCATAGGGTGTCCTGTCCTCCCCTCTCTCTTGTTTTTTTTATATGTATATTTTAAATTTGCCAAATCTCACACAAGGAAGTGGGTAAAAAGGGTAGTCTTAAAATATAGTTTTATTGGTGGGTATATATACTTTTTTATTTATTTCAAAAATAATTGTTATAAAGTCTTTATGGGGATCTCATAGAGAATATTCTCTGTTACCATTTGGGAATTAAAAGGTTTCCCATGTACTTAACAACATCCTGTACATGCTCATTTGGAATTTGTTTTTTTAAACTTAGTTTATTTTGTGAGAACTTTAAGAGGGAATCCAATGGTCTAATTGGCGATGTTATACATTTTAGTAATGCACTTAGATTAGGTTATTGGTGGTGTAGCTTAGGTCTTTTTTATTTAACTATATGTTGATAAATCCATTATATCTAGTCGACAAATTTAAATACAATTATATGAACCATATCATTTGAACATCAATTTAATTATAAAAATTTAAAAGAATCTATGAGTAATTTAATTTTTAATTTCTTCATGCATCAACATATCTATAATAAAATCAATCATCTTGCTTTCAGAGTTGTATTCTGAGGTTACCAGAAGTTGAGATGTGAACAACTAGAGTTCTATATTCAAACTATTCCAAGAAATTACAAGAGGTTTAAAATGGAATCTGTTTTTCATCTTCTCTTTTCTACTATCCAATTTATACATAAGGGTCAAAATGATTCATATTACAATAACATCTACATCATGGGATTTAAATCTGATAGGTCTAAATAGGGATACAGATTTCTTTTTTATACAAAGGTAACAAGATATACTAAAAATCATCACAAGGAGAAGTCTCCAACAAGACTGAAGGAAAACTACCAAGCTCCTATTTTTGGAAGGCTCCATCATAAGGAATTGTCTAAGAAATCTAAAAAATACCAAGAACAACCATGGATAGCTCACCTCCCATCCTAGGCCCCAAAAGGCCACCCACCGAGCTAGGAGAACCAGTAACTAATTGGGTGACATTTAGAAACCAATCAAAATGACACAACCCAACATATAATTCCCATCCAAGGTATAACATATGGGTTTTATAATGAACCTAAGACTAGGAAGAAGGTGGATTTCTCTAGGTAGGATATGCCAATCAAGAACACAAATCATATGCCTCTTCCAAGGCTACCAAATTACATAAAATTCCATTTCTTTCTCTCCTTATTTCCCTAAAGAAAAATTAGTTTTGCAATGACAAGAAAGGGCCCATAACACCTTGCTTCCTCCCCCTTCTAGTCAAGAGAAGAGACTTTGCACTGACTTAGAGTCTAACTAATCCCTTCTTCTACACATGGCCACTTCTACCCTATTTGAGGGTGAGTAATACCAACACTCCCTTCATAGTTTCCCCAACAAAACAAGGAAAAGAAACACGAAAAGAAAGAAAATAAAACCCACAATACCCATCCCTCACATGATACAAACAAAAAAATGCTACAATATGAAAGAATTTAACACATACAAGTAATGAACAAAGAACATGATGATGGCAATGGAGAACCTACCTTCACAAAGGTTATGGCAATGAATTTTGAGATGAGCTAAATCCTCTTCTTCTTTTAATTCCAACCTTGAGTTCTCTAAATGTAGAGAATGGGTGAACAACCTTCAATTCTTCCAAGGGACTCTAAATAACCTCCAAATTTATCCAACCAAAATAACAATAACTCTAATATTGACTTTAAGCCTCCTATGGTCTTCCCACTTGCCCCTATCATAAAAGCAACCTCTTAGAAGGAGTGAAAACTTGGGTAACCTCATGGAGATAATCCATTTCGCAAAAAAGGGAAATTGAGATATTTTAGGGGTCATAAATGTTGTGAGGAAGTTCTAAAAGGGTGGGAAAGGTTCCTAACCCATACACATACTACTTGGGCACTTGAATTACATGAATTTTGGCATCTAGGATCAATTTATGACCTATAAAAGTGGCTTAAAATATTTGATCTTCAAAAAACCTAAGGATGTAACCTTTCCACTAACCCTAATTAAGGGGAAGCAATTTAGGTTACTAACTAATTAGTCTTAGATTAGTGAGTTACTCTACTAACCCTAAATTGAAATGTCAGACACATATGCATATAATGAGTGTCAAGTGACACCATAAGATTTACTTTTACATAAAATTTTACATGTCACAAAATATAGAATGATATACATATATTTAGATTATGATACAAATTAAATACTAAACAATGAGGTTTGAATCACTTTATTGGATTCAATCTCAGTCTTACAATTTTCACATAGGGTCAATTATTGATTCTCTAATTAGTTCCATGGTTAATTATCCTGCACACTCAATTTGAATGTTAGTAGTTTGATAACATCACATTGATATATTTAAACCAACTTTTCATAATCACACTGATCAAAATATTAAAACTTTCATTTGAATAACCTTTCTCATTTCTACACACATATTTAATCATTACTAATATCATAATTGAATCATTGTAACATATTCATTAGTTTGAATTAAAATATTGCAATAATCATTGTAATGCATACACATACCCAAAACATCATAAACATCATCAATAAAACATACTGAACTATTTAAATGTATATATCCTAATCATCAAGGTACCATAAGATGAAACACCTCATATCATCATTAGTACAAATCAATATTTAAACAATTGAACAATGTAGTAATTCTTGAATCATAGAGTATATGAATGTGTCAACTGATCTCAATTTTTATTAGGACACCTAGACCATAAAACCTTAATTCATATCCATCATCATAATTATTATACATAAGATAGCCATAATTTATCATGATGTCCTCTACATGGTTTCTATCAAGACAACAACATTTACCCATACCATTTCTTTTTCATCCTCATATATCTATTCAAATCTCCTATAAAGGATTTAATAGAAAAATTCATATTTAAATAAGTACATACAAGGAGGGGTCTTACAACCAACTCGCTCAGGATAAATGATGTGCATAAACATAGGTTGCAACCTCAAACAAATGGATTTTTTGAATATCTCATAAGTAGTATTACAAAGATAAATGTGCATAAAATATGCAAAAGATTGAGGGTCACTAACCTTCAAAATAATAGCAACATTTGTAGAGTTAACATTTTTGAACATAACCAAATTTCTTCTAGACTCTTCCAAAGCTAATAAAAATTCCCAAAAACTAACATCCCAACATTTTTGGAAGAAGAGGGTGGTAAAGACATCTGAACTAGGGGCATTATCAAGAGGGAGAGAGAAAGAAAATCTATGGATTTCCTCCATTGAGAAATGAGCCAATAATGAGTCATTTTCCTCCTAGGTAATTAATGAAGGAATGACATAAATTAGATCTTACATCTTGTTCTCATTTTGGGAAGGGAAAGGTGGAGGAGGGTCTAAAAGGACTTGAAAATATTTTACTCCTTGTTGGATACCTACAGAATTTGAAATGACTATTCCAAGTAAAACATCTTTTATAGTGAATATAGTATTGGAAAGTCTTCATTATTTAGCTAAAGCATACAAAAATTTTGTATTTTGGTCTCTTTCTTTAAAATATAATTCATGAGACTTTTGTTTCCAATATTCCTCCTCTCTTTTGCATAGTTCAATCCATTTATCTTGCTTCTTCTTCTTCTTTGAAAAGGTGAGAGGATCTAACCCATGATTGATAATGTTCTCATTAAAACCTTCTAGCTCATTTTTAACCACCTCTTTTTGAACAAAAAAATTATTGAAAACCTTAACATTCTAGACTTCAATTTTCTTCTTTAAAAACTATTTTTTTTTTGGAATTGGAACATTTTTGTGCCTTCTTCTAGAAGATCACTTCCCACCATTACCTAAGGAGTAGCAGGAAATGTGGGTACCTATACCACACACTTTCAAACTTGAAAGAAAGTTTCCATGGCTTTAGTAGCAAGGATAATTCTTCCTTGCTTCTCTTTTATGTTTCTAATATCATTAAAATCATGCTCAGTAATGAAATTTTGATAAGCCTTTGTTGAATCATTGCCAAAATATTATCCCAAAGTTTTTTCTTCTCTAATGTGTAGGTTGGACCATATACATTAATGATAGAGAATGTAATGTCAAAACATTTAAAGTTGAAAAGTTGCCAACCCAAACCTTGATTTACCAAGCTACCTACAATCAACTTGGGGTCCCATAAAGTGGTACTACCACCTAAGGCTCTTGATCTTTGGAAGTGAGATGAGTGCAAATTAGGCCACTTTGCCACTATGTTCCTATAGGAAGCATTTGATAATTTTGTCTCCTGGAGTAGCACATTATCACCATGAGAGTTGTTAAGAAGGTTCTTGACCTCCTTATTTTGTTAGAGGCATTAATGCCTCTAAAATTACACATTATGATATTTATATTTTTCAACGAGAACACTTGGTTCTCCTTGTAACTCTTTTTATGGTGCTAATCTTCCTAGTCTAATTGCAATGTCTATTCCCTAACATTTTTGCCTTTTCCTACATAGTTATTTTTTCATTAAAAAACTTTTCTTCCAATCTATATTGAAATCATGCTAAAATTTCTTGCTTATCTTTATGCTTTTTGACTTTCTTCCCCTAGTCTTGGGTGAAGTGACTTGAGGTTCTACATAAATCAATGATTGGTGAAGAGATAAAGTTTGTGAGAAATCAAAGGTGGATATTTGATTTCCTTCTCCATCTAACAGATATTGAGCTATATTTTTTCCTCTGAGTTATCCTAAAGGAGAGAACTATTTTGAGAAAGAGGAAGGGTCAAAAAATTGTTTGAGAGCCTTAAAAAATATCATGACTACTATCACTTTGATCCTCTAGAAACCCATTTTTGTTATTAATCTTGAAATTCAGGTCTACCTCCAAGCCCCTAAGATTCAATTTTTTTGATTAAGTAAAAAGAGGTTTTGAAAGGACCCAAAACATTTTACAAAGGGCAACACAAATTATCGATAAAATTTCAAGAGAAACTATGCATTAACACCAAAAAGATAGAGACGATTGAACAAAATTCCCTAAAATAACATACAGATAATAAAGACAAAAAAACAACAACAAAAAGACATCAAAATGAAAATTATAAAGTTTTCAATAGGTTAGCAGCCTGATCAACCAAAATGTTCATATTCATAGTAGAAGCCCTAAGATTCAATTGTTGATCTGACCTTTAATTTCCCAATGTTGGATTAGTTGGTGAGGTTATGAAAGAATATTTCACAAATATTTTACTATGGGAAATTAAATCAAACTTTTTAGAAGAAATATATTGACCTACTTCATTTTCTAGACCAACTAATTCCTGTTCAGACTTTGCACCCAAAGAGATGTCATTTACAGGGTTTGTGTCCCATGTGATCAAACTATCTAATGGAGTATCTTGGAGCATAATCAGTTGAGTAATGCTTGCCCAAGGATCCTTATTTCAAAAGATTGAGTTTGTAGATGGATTAGTCTCACCATTGAAAGAATGAATTGATGAAACATCCCCCTTGAAAGGAATTATTGGTTCAATCTTAGTTATGAGAAATCAAAGGTGGATTTTTTATTTTTATCTCCATTTGAAAGATCTAAAGCTATATATTTTTCCTTTGAGTCATCCTAAAGGAGAGAACCATTTTGAGACAGAGGAAGGGTTGAAAAATTATTGAGTGTCTTAAAAATTCTCATGACTACAATCACTTTGATCCTCTAGAAACCCATTTTTCTAATTAACCTTAAAATTCAAGTCTTCCTCTGAGCCCCTAATATTCAACTATTGAGATGGCCTTTAATTTTCAAATTTTGAATTTTTTTTTTTTTTAAAGAGAGGTAAACGCTTTGACCTAGAGCTATGAACCGGTGAGGCCACAAACAGGGGACCTCATCCCCATGAGATTTGAACCTTGATGGCAAGTATAACAACACAACAACTTAACCATCACAACATGCCACTATTGGCTTCAAATGTTGAATTAGTTGGCAAGGTTATGAAAGAATATTTCCCAAATATTTTATAATGGGAATTTAGATCAAACTTTGTAGAAGAAACATATCCACCTACTTCATTTTCTAGATCAACTAATTTTTATTTAGACTTTGCAACCAAAGAGATGTCATCTAGAGGGTTTGTGTCCCATATGATCAAACTATCTAATGGAGCATCTTCGAGCATGATAAGTTGAGTGATTCTTTCCCAAGGATCCTTATTTTAGAAGTGTAATTTTGTAGAGGAATAAGTCTCATCATTGAGAGAATCACCTAAGGAAACACCCCCCTTGAAGGGAATTATTGGTTCAATCTTAGTTGTCACTCTGATCCCAAAGACTTTTTCTATATATTCCATAAGGTATGATTAATTATTGAAGCTAAAGGGTAGGATGAGTGTGATAAGATGAATTTAGTTATGACTCCATGAATTCTTGACTACAACACACTCCTTTGAAGTCATGATTTGGTCTTGGCCCTCTGTCTCTGCTACATGGGATTCATCCCATTGCATTGCACACCATCCTCTATTGGCTCAAGTGCTTTTTAAATATCTAGTTTGAAGACTTTTATTTCTTTTTGTGGAGGTATTTGAGAGGCATTTGGGTCTAGTGAAACCTTAGAGAATCCTTGCAACTAGTCATCTATTAAATTATAGATATCTCCAATTGATATCCCTAATGAATTATTGGTCTCCTCTTAAAACATAACTTTCTCAATGAATAGACTTAATACCCTACTACCCAAATGTTGACCACAAAAATCCTATGAACCATATAACTAAGTGTCTATTTGAGTTATTGATGAAGTAACTTGATCATCTTCTAGGACTAGATGTGTCTCCTTGTTTGAAACTAAATATTGAATTTCTATATCTATGCCTTGAACTTCCTTCTGGTGAGTATTTTGGTTCATTGTTTGGTGCAAACCCACCATGAGAAAATTATCTTCCCCCCTTGACACCATGTGTTCTTTTATTGCCTCCAAAGCCTCATTTTTCTATTTGAGAGAACATTTGGTAGGGTCTGTGCAATTAAACTCACATACCATCAAGGAATCTTGCCGAAGACCCCTACAATCCATGTCGTAATAATGTCCTATGTATGAAGAGTGAGAATGAAATATTTGTGCATCTTGGACATTATTTTTTTCACCCATGAGCCCTAATGAGAGTAAAATATAACATTAGATGGGAATTGTTGTAGTATCTTAAGTAGAAGACACACCTAGATTGGTAGTTGAACATTTGAAAAGAGAATGAGATCATGCTTGACAAATATTCCCATCTTATTATCCAAGATCTCAAAAATATTTGGATCTCTATATTCCAAGGGTAAACTAGACATTGCAATTCAATAGGGAATAAAATCCCAAGTGTTGGGTTCTTGTTTGAAGTTAGGGATATAAGCTAGAGTAACAATACCATACTCTAAGAAAAATTAACCTTTGAACTTATGGAACCAAGGATTGGTCAAAATGCTAAATATAAGAGTTATCTTCCTAAGAAAGGAAACATGAGGTGAGATTCAGTTTTCTATTAGAGTGACCTCCAAATACCCTTGTTGATGCATATTTGGCACCTAGTGAAGATTCATAACCTATTTTGGATGATTTTTCTTCGAAATCTTATTTGTCTTGTTTACATGTTGCTCCTTCGACATCTCGTCATTTCTAGCTTTGCTCAACTTTCTTACATGAAAATCTATTCCCTTGTTATTTGGATTTAAGGGAGGTTGAAGTAATACACCTTCTTGAAGATTTGAAGTATATGAACCCATTCTTTTGGTTGTGGCTACACAACTTTCTCCTTTCTCAAAGGTGTAATATCCTTGATGAGCCTTTCTAGTCACTTTTTATTCACCAATAGTTGCCTATAGCCTAGCTGGCTAAAATGTTGTTGTCTTGTCCATCGGATGAGATTTACAATGGTGGCTTCTTGTGCTCTTTACAATGACTCCCAATGTGGAACCTTGGGTTCAAAAAGAAAGGCTTTGTAGGCTATACCATTGATTTCTTATAGAGAATACTTGAAAAGAGGTCTAAATATTTTTTCCCAATAGTAGGAAGGATATTAGGTTTGTCGTATCTGTCATTTTTTATCTTCTCTATAAACCTACAATTTTAAAATCCCATTCCTTCCTATTTTCTCCTACTCCCACTCATTTCATCACTCCTTTAATTTTCAAAATTTAAGCTACGGATGTACTCCCTAGATGGAATGCAAACACTCGACTGCACAACCCATGGGTAAATCAAGATACAAAATCTTTTGGGCCTCTCAGTTGTTGATGTAGTAGAGAGTAAGCCCATGAGGTTTGAACCTTGGTTTTAGTCACCACAAGAAATAAGCCCCACGATTTCACCAAAGGGTCACACTCTAACATTTAAGCTAGGGATGTACTCCCTAGGTGGAATGGAAATGCCCCACTGCACATCCCATGGGTAAATCAAGATACAAGATCTTGGGGGCCTCTTAATTGTTGATCTAGTAGCGAGTAAGCTTGAGAGGTTTGAACCTTGGTTGTAAGCACTACAAGAAAGAAGCCCCACCATTTTACCAAATATATTAATAAGATATTATAATAAATAAAATTTTATTATTTTAAAAATACTCAAAATTCCAATAATAAATCATTTTTATATTGTATTTTATTAAAAAGGATATAAACTTTTAGGTTTAAATTTTGATGGTTAATTCATAACTTATTTTGAATCATATGTTAAAAATAGTAAATTTGGATTACTATTATAAAGTATACTTTGTATATTAGTAATGTAAATATGTTAATGATTAGTAGAGTTGTTTTTTGAAATTAAAAAGTGCTATTATAAAGTATACTTTGTATAATATTATTTTAAATATGTTAATGATTAGTAGAGTTGTTTTTTGAAATTAACAAGTGCTAGCTAGTGGCTAGTACTTAGAAATAATGATTTAAGACTACCCAATAGCAATTTAATGATAGTTGCTAAAAATTGAAAAATGATATAGTTTAGTGAATGCCCTTTATAAAATTATGTTATTCTATAATTTAAAAAATTAATATTTTTGTAACAAGATTTGTAAGATAGTAATAATGAATTTATTCATAATAAATCAAGAAATCATATTAATTTGTTAAATATTGAAAAACTTGTAGATGTCCTTTTTTCTAATGTTCTCTTTTGAATTTGTTAAATTGTCTTTACTTTTGATTATGCTTTGCAAATTAGTCATGTTATTTAGTGGAACTATAATGACATTTGTTAAATATGAGTAGAGATTTTGATTAATAAGGTGATAGTTGTATTGTGACAACATTTTAAAAAGTGAAAGAAAAAAAAGTATTTTATGGCTCATGAAGGAGCATCCAGTGGTGTAAGGGCAATCTTGTATCACCCAAAATTATGCTTAGTAATAGTTTATATTTAATTTGTTTTCATTTATGTATACCCATTTGGGTGAAATATAGATTCTAGCTCTTATAGTCCCAATATTGGTTTTCTAGGTTAGTGTTTTTTAGCAGCTTGAGATATGTGCTAGTGTAGAAAATAGGTTATTTTGTAATTTAGCCATTATTATGACAAGTTAGAGGTGTAAGTTGGAGGGAAAATTTTACTTGTAATTTAAAGCATTCCATAAAAAGAATCAATTCAAAAGGTTTTACGGTTTGAAAGTTATTGTAATTTTAAGCTGCTTGGAGATTCCTTAAGAACACTTCAAAATCAGATTTGAGGCACTAAACAGCCATGTATGAGCCCAAAAAATTTGGTTTGAGAAAATTTTGTTCATAGGGATATAGCACACTTGGAGATCTTTTTGAAAATGTAAACAGTTCATCAATCGGAGTCCTGGATCAAAAGTTATGACTCCTAGAAGTTGGACTACCATTTCTAGATTCTTCTAATTTTGCACCAACTTTTGATGTGTCTTCTATAACCTTCTACTTTGGTAGTGGATGAATAATGACATATTCTAAAAAAAATTCTAACCATAAACCTAATTTGAGTTACTTAAGGTCATTTCTTGCATTGTAAAGACAATTTTTGTGGAGTTTGGGAGAAGGTACTATGAGAAGGGCTTTTCTCAAGAATCTGATAACATTGTAAGTGCATAGGGCATATAGTTGAGTCTATTTTCATTGTACTAAATGTAATAGAATATAATTTCTAATAATAATATTCTCCTTTATATAACTAAAGGATAATAAAATCATAACATCTTAAAATATCAATGAGAGTTTCATCATGAAAAACTAATATTTGATCAAATTTTCACAATATTGAATGATGCAATTTGTATTTTTATGATATAATTCTTCTAAATTTTTTTTGGATAAGCAAGAGGTCAAAGAAATATATTAATAATAGAATGTATACATACCAACTCATGGGGCACTTAAAGGATGGAGTTGGGAAATCTTCCTTTAGTGCTTCCTTTAATAATCCATTTTTTTTGAAATCCTCATACAAAGATTTGAAGATCTTCCTTCCTCCTTGGGGGCTCCTTATAAACTAAATTGTCCCAAAACAAAACCAAGGAAAACCAAAGAAAACAAAAAACACTAACATATAATTTATAGATGTTAGGAACAAATTCAAGAGAAGATACTAGAATAAAAACCATAAATCTAAGGATGCCTTCATGTAGAGATTAATAAACCAAAATTAAAAAAAGCTTTAGTAATGACATGATACCATAAAATCTTTAAAAATATCCTTAATCATGGCTTCATTTAATATCTCTATAAATATTACAAAAATTCCTCTGTGTATCTCCTTCAAAAACTTCACAAACCAATTAGAGTCCTCTAGTTGTTTTACATGAAAAAAAGCCAGCAGAAGGTTTAGACTTCAAATCCTCATTTCAATCTTTTCCCTAAAGGATTCCTAGTCATCAATTGATAGAATTGAGAATTTAGGAACTATTTTCAAATTAGCCTTCACCTTGTCATAGTTTCTTGCCCTTGGAGCTATCAAATTAGTCTCAATGTTCCACAAGACCACCTCCATGTTCACAAATTTTTTTTGTGGAAACCATTGCTGCAAAGGTCCTTTGCCACTTCTAGGTCTCTTTCAAAAAACATACTCAAGGATAGGAAAATGGACATAATGTTAGAATTTTCCTACATCATATTAGTATTTTCTAGGTATTCTTCACCAAACATCCTTAGTGACAAAGTCATTTACCTTTTTCTATTGCTTCTTTCCCCTCATACGTAGAATGGTGTCTATAGCTCCTTTTGTAAATTGCTAGCAATTTCACTTTCTTTTGTAATTTTTGAATCTCCAAATGAGATCAAAGTCATATAAAAAAGACCAAGCCTAAAGCTTTAAAATTTCTAACATTTCCTTGTTATGATGGTAACGTACCACTCCCACTCACCAAATGACAAGTTTTTTTTAAAGAGTAATTAAAGCCTCCTTTTCCATCTCAAATTTCTAATTACTCAAAGATTTATGATGTACACTAGCTATCATGAGTATAAAGGGTTTCTCATCACATTATTTCATAATTTTAATGAACATAATGTTAAAATACTTCCTTCTTACATACCTAACATTAAAAAAGGTAGAACTTAAGGTAATAATTATCTATTAGTTAATAGGAAGGAGTTAATCCCTAAATTGGGTAACTCATCCACATTTTTTTTACCTTCTCTATATATGTGGTTAAAATTGGCACTCTTGAAATATTTGCTAATTTCTAAGGCTAATGATACTTTTACATCTATTCTCTAGCTTGGGAGGATTTCCTCATGCCATTAATAATAATGGTTGAGTCTCCTTCAATTTCCAAATTTCTAATCTTTAAAGATTTACACAATCAAAGGCCTTCCACTAGGGTTGAGATTTGTGCCCAATTATTCATAGCTTTAGCTATATACTTGGATAATTTTGTGACTTCTCTCCCCTAATCATTGTGGATGCTATAAGCTATCCCTATAGGGCTCAGATTTTTTCTAGAAGGTCCATCAAAATTGAGCTTTAACCATCCATCCTTTGGGCCTGTCACACACATTCTAATCTTCTTAGTTTACTTTGATTATCCCCTACTCCCACAAAGGGAGGGATTTTCATACCAATCAATTTTCCTCTCATCCTTTCATCCCAGTTAGACATTTTTGAATTTTTGATATATTAGTAAAGAAATCTAGTATTAATCAATTATATTATAACTTCTTCTATCTTCTTTTTAAGTTGCTTTATTATCATAAATTTATCCTGGAAAAATCTTCTATTTCTCTCCTTCCATAGTTCCCATAGAACTATGGAAGGAGAAGAGATCCAAAGACAATGAAAGGTATTATCTAATCTTAGTATATTCCAAGAGGTTAATATTTCCTTAATATATTTATGAAAAGCCAACTAAATACCCAATTATGAACATAACCATTGCTAGCAAGAGGAAAAGTAAGGGAAGTGAAGGAAGATGTGATCTATACATTCTTCTTCTTATTCACATAGAGGCCATTTTATAGGACCTTGAATACCAAACCTCCTTTAAAATTTCTATAGTTAGAGCCCTTTGATGAAGGATAATTCAAGAAAAAAGCCTACTTTTGAAAGGCAGAATTTATCCCAACATAAATGAAGAGGAAAAGTGGATTTAGTAAAACCATGCAGGGATTGAAGGTATTGATACCCCTTCTTTGAGGTATACTCCCCATCCTTGCTCTCATCCCAAATAAGAAAATATTTTCCTCCTTTGAAAGAGATATATGTTGAACTAAGGATATCTTGAAGAGTAGATCTTTTTTCCACTGAGACATCTTCTACCCCCATGTCCCTATTTTGCCATCTTGACCCATCATTTTAAAAAATGACATAGCCTTTGACCCTAGTATCCCACTTATACTCCAAGAAGGATGTAATTTTCCAAAGAGAGGGATTACAACGTATAGGACTATTTCCCCTCCCCAACAATCACTCTAGAATGGAGCTATCCCTCCATCCCCTAGATCCCAGGATAGCTTGTTCTGAATAATACCCCTATATTTTAGGAGGAAGTTATAGAATCTTGATCCTTTAGGAAGGTTGGGCTCCCTAAAGAGATTGAAAATATTGGGAGAAGATAGATACTTATGAGAAAGGATTCTAACTCACTTAAGATTAGGAAATAAAACCATTCTCCATAATAACATATCCCCCAAAGCCAATTCTTGGTGCTTGATGTTCTTAATGCCAACACCACCCATACCCTTTGATCTACATACTTGATCCCATGCAATGAGTGAAAAAAAATTTATTTCTAAATTCCCTTTCCAAAAGAAGATTCTAATGTGATCATAAATCTCAATTAGTTTACTATTTGGGAGATCCATGAAAGAGAGCTGGTAAATGTGAAGGGCAACCAAAATTGTAGAAACCATGGTTTTCCTACCTGCTAAAGAAAGTTATTTTCCCTTCCATCTAGACATTCTCTTTTTAAGTTTCTCTATTTTGCATGATGCTTAATGACATAGATCCTTTAAAATCTCTCTCTTAAAAAGATGATCAATGACCAACTCCAGGGTTCTAGATAGCTATTTTTCAACTTGTTGAGTTACTCAATTGAAGATAAAAATGTATGTTTACAAGGAGGCCTTTTCTAGTACCTACCAATGTGTACAACTATGTTGAAATGTAACCACACACGAAGACATATTTTTCATATTTTATGTTTTATGATGAATGCAATTTATCAATGTAACTATATGAATTCCTATTTTAACCAAGTTTTTGTAAAGAAAATAACAAAAATAGAGTAATAAGAGGTTTGAGAAAATTATTGAAAGGGAAATTCCTAACAAAGATAAGCCAAAGTAATAACATGTCTGCGAATTAAATTTTCAAAAGGATCTGGTAAGAAACCAATGAAATTAGGAGGAACACTTCCTCAACTCGGCTAATGCAATTATCGATGGAAAATTAAATAATAACTAAAAGATGTTTCATGTTTCATCCAATCACAAGGCCACAAAAAGTGCACTCACACAAGATAAAATGTTATGCAAGAACAATAGTAATCCTTTCTCCAATTTGTCACAACAGTGGAATTTGTTAGCACAACTCAAACACCAAAACTAAAAGATCACACAATCATAAAAATACAATAAAACCATTAGCTAAATTATTATTCATGAACATGCATTCACAAAAATAACACACTTTGACAAGATTTACTACACTCTGAATAAGAGCACGAATAACATATATTATTGCATCAAAATAAAAATCTTGAGTACATAGCATCCATGTATTTAAAAGAAATTCTCTCCTCTTTTTTTGTTAAGAGTGAGAGCTATTCTAATGCAAATTCATGCTAAAAACTAATAAAATAAAGCTATTTACATACAAATTGACTCTCTAAATGGTGCTAAGTAGGTCTCCACCCTTATTTATATCAATTAATGGGTGCATGAGCCTTTACATGACTTAAAACAATAAAATAAGAAGGAAATAACAAGATAGAAGCCAATAGATGATTTGGGAGTCAATTAGAGCTCTTAAAATGGAAGATCAACCTTCTCTAGGTGTATGTGGGAGTTGAACTACCATCAAAATGTATTTCCAATGGATGGAATCTTATAAAATAGCAACTCGCTATTAACTATTGGTGCACTAATTCTTATTGAAAATTGCCAGCCCACCTCTGAGAAAAGAACACCTTCAAAAAATTAACCTTCAAAAAGTGCACATTGAAAAAGTACACCTTCAAAAAGTGCACCTTGGTGACAGGATCCAAAAATCCAAAAAAAAATCTATTAAGTGTCAAAACTTGATTTCCAACATCTGGGTTTTCTTCCCCTTTGTACCAAAATGATGTTTGGATGTTTTCTTTTGAATTTATCTATTATCTCCACCACTTCATTAGCCTCCAATAAATCTAATGAAACATATTTATTTCTAACTACTCGCTGATAGTTTCTCACTTCTATTCTTGTATCTACAAAATCCTCAAGTTTAGAATCTAGTTCTAACAATGCTTCTTCAGTTTTGAATGCTTGTCTTATATCATCTTCTAACGAAGCATTTTCAAATGTATCCTTGATTTTCTAAAATATTATTTTTGCTAAGAAAATCTTGGTCTTTGAATCATCTTGAAAAATCTCAAGGCTAGTGGTGTTGTAATATTTATCTACTTCCAAAAATTGCTCTTCAGTTTTATTCTTTATTTGTTGAATATCTTCATGTATCCCTTCCATGAATTTATTCCTAGAAGATATCTTCTCTATCTAGTCATCTAATTTATCCAATTCTTTTGCTGAGTATATTTCCCTAAGCATTCGATACTTTTTCCTTTTAATAGATTTGAGTGCTTGCAAATCATTGGCCTAAGTACATACGTCATCCATCAACCAAAAATATTTATTTATTATGGAAACCAATTTATTGATGTTAGTCTGGATATTGTGCAACATGTTCAAATTTCCATGTATTATTTTCATTCCCCTTTCCTCAAAACCCATTTCTAAATTGCATTTAAAAATGAATCCATTTGTGGTCCTGTGTGCCTCTTTTCCAATGCAACTCTAAGAGCGATCTTAGGTTTAGCCAAGTCTATCATCTCTACTACCTCATTCAAATATCCTCTTAACAAATCATTCTATTTCCTCAAAATAAAAATCTCTAGTTCATTCTTGTCCAAATGTGTGAACACTTGTTTGAGACTTGAAGTGATCAGAAGCTTCATTGTGTCCATCATGGATTTTCCTAATACAACCTCCTTTTATTTGGTAGTCCTTAGGAGTCAATTCCTCTATATTTGTGTGGAGAGATAGAATGGTGATGTGTGCTAGAAGGTCCTAATATTGATTCCTCATTATGAAGGAAAGTGTTCTAGCATCACCCTTAGGTGGGTCAGGCTTCTTAATCATTTTTATTAATTCTATCGTTCCCTTCTCTTCCGTTGAATCCATTTTCCTCTTTTGTTTGAACATAACCTCCTTCTTCAACCATGATGGTGTTGTTCCCATTGGTGACATGTATTGTGCTAAGAAGTTAGTTCTACTAAAAGCTCTTTTCCCTTATCACTCCTCTCTAGAGTCTTCTTGTGTTGAGGAAGATCTTTAGAAAGAGCATCTATGTCATGTTGGGCTAAGGAACTAGCCTTTGCATCCATAGGAACTTTTTGTTTTTATTCTTATATCTATCCTTCTTTGAATACTTCATTGGCATGCAACTGTACATATTCACCTTCCTCTATATTTTGACTCTTTGGTTCTACTTCAATTGTCAGAGGAGGTGGAGCCACTAATCCTTTATGTACTACCTCTATCATGTCCTATGCTAGTGGAGGAGGAATATCAGAAGGTCCTTAAGGTAGAGAAGATAATTGATTCCAATCCTCTCCTAATGGCTTGTTCTTGGGAGTGTCCCTTATTTTATCTCCCACCATCTCAATGCCTCCAGGCATAAAATCAAAATTTGAGAGGTCAAAAATGTCTACTCCCTCACCTTCCATTTCCACTATCCTTTTCTATTGCTCATCTTCAGAGGTCTCAACCTTGATGGGCTCTCTAGGGAGAGAAGGTGGTTTCTAGGTTGAGCTTCTTCTTCTTTCTTCTTCGATCATAGTAGTCGATTAAGTTCTTTTATTTAAAGGGATAAAATAAATTTGTTCCCCTTCCTCCTCATCTTCCACCTCTATGATAGTTTATGGAACTTGTGGAGAGGGAGTAGTCTTCCTCTTTAATATCCTCCTCTTCACACCTACCATCATCATCTCTATTTGAGATCTTTTGGGTATTGATGGGGAGGCTTCTTCTTCTTAGCCTCAAGGTGGTGGAACTCATTCCTATTCTAGTTGCACTTGTTGTTGCTCTTGTTGAGCTTATTCTAACTCTTTTTGGGCTTCTTTTTGAGCAACTAGTTCTTCTCAATTCTTTTCCACTTTCTCTCTTTCCCTAGGGGATCCTTTTCTCTTCTTTCCCTTTCCTTTCCCTATGTCAAAATACTCAACCTCCCACTCATGCTAGTGTATCCTTTTTGGCCTCACTGCTGATTTGATAGGGTAGGTTAGTATTGTGACCTTTGTTCCTTTTACTCTCTTTGGTCAGGTTGTATCCTAAAAAGGTATGGCTTGAGGAATTGGATCCATTTGAAAAGGCTTCTTGATCTATTTGTTAGTTATCTTGGCTACATGTTGGCCCCAGTGGTTGATATGATCATTTTCCTCACACCCAAATTTTGCATTCATAATGGGTCTATCATAGATTTTGTACCTATTGTATAAGGGATCCATTATCTTGGGAACATCTTTATCCCAGACCTTGAGGGGTATATCCATGTTCAACACATTTTCTACTAGTTATAGACTCAATATAGAATAGTCCCTAATATATACATCATAGTCATCTACTGCACTCATCCAATGGTCTTTAAGGGCTTCTTTAGGTATAAATTTCTTCCCCACTAGGTGCTAGACCATCTTGATGTTGTCAAAATATGGGCAGAGTACTTGATAATCCTCAAGATGATATTGGTCCTATTCTGAGTCAATTGTGGTGATGTCTTTCTTTTGTTTCACCTAAAAGGCTCTAATGGTGATTAGCCATACCTAGGTCTTCTTATGTTATTTCCTCACTTTATCATATGCAGAGACAATTTTTTGGGATATCTCTAGTAAGATCAGCCCATTTGATGGGTATTTGGGAGCTTTTTATGACACACGAGAGTACTAACTACCATGAGACAATAGAAGGTCTTAAACTAGAGGTAATAAGAATCGACCTCTATTATCCATGATGTAGCCTCTACTGACATCCTTTTTGCATAACCCCCTCGATGAACTTGATGATGACAAGTATGAAACCATCATTAACCGTGCAATATTCTACACTTTATATTGGGAGCTTCTTCTTTACTAGTTGAGGATATACTACATAGGGCCAAACATTTTCCTCCTACATGCTTCCCTTTCTATACAATCCCAAATAATCTATAGTGCTTGCTGCCAAAAAATGGGGGTCATTCTTCACCAAGATCAATCACTCATCTAGATTATCAATAAGGATTGTGGCTCAATCAATAGGAATCTTTCCCTTCTTGATGTTTTCTATAAATTGTACCATCCATGTTTCCAAATGACTCACTACATGAAGGCCCATGACTCTACTTAAGAGAACTATCAAGTAGCCAATATCGTCAATCATGTATCCACATGTCATATCAACTTTCCCCACACTTTGGCCCAAGGGTATCTTATCAATTAGGTATTTTTCTTGTACCAAATCCTTGGCCTCTACTTCATTTTCTCTATACAACCTTTCTTCATTGTTGGTTTTAGAAAATTACCAGGCAATAAAATACATGATACTAGGGTTTAGAAGATAAGAATAGTCTAAGGGTTAGCTACTACCTATTTTAAACTAAAATCTCTTCAAATTTGGACCAACATTAACAAAATTAGATGGATTCTCTACACTTCAAGATATGCAGGGCCTAGGTGGGTGCACCTTAGGGATGGAATAAATTGGACACTTGATATTTCCTACACAATTCACTCACTAATACTCTTTTCTTCAAAACCATCCCTTATAGCAGAAATGGTCACAATTCTTTTTAATTTTTGCAAATAATTCTTGATTATAGCAGCTAACTATGACATGCAGAGAATTATTGCAAATAAGTACTGACCGTCAATTGTTTCTTCATACATTAAAGTAAAAGTTGATTTGATTTATATTTGTACTTAGTGAAACCACATAATTTATTTAGTATGCATTTGAATCATTGATCAGTGCCTTATCCATTGTTGTATAGCCTACCCAACAAATCTTTGACATAATTAATTGCCTTACAATTGATATTATTAGCAATGACCTTTGAATTTCATTATTATGAATATCCCTCCCAAATATCTTGGAACCCTATCAATTCAATGAAAGAAATTACTTAATTCCTTGAATTAAAAGCAATCAATGAAAATATATACAACCTATCCAAGTTGCATTTAAATGAAAGAATCTTGTTCATTCAATCTCAAAATTATAGACACATGAAATGGTGACAAAATTTAAAAAAATAGATATAACATAATATTTCTTTTGTATTAATCCTCCTTGAAAATCATAACTGTTGGTGTAATACTCAAACATAACTCAAGATATGACAAATTTCTATTCTATGTTCAATTGTATTCTTAGATTTTGCAAAATGAATACATCACACACCAATTACACAAAAACTAACTGGACCAAATGTAAAAAAATATAACACTAAAAATTACATAGATTTCAGACCTCAACTCCACATCTTGTAAATCCTTTTGTAGGAAGGATTGCAACAATCTTCAGATGGGAGGACAAATGTCAAAATTCTAATGGAAAGAAAATACAAAGATATTTCATATTCAATTACACTCAAACATTCTTTGTATTTGGATCAAAACTTTGGATGTAGTTGTAGAACTAGCATGTGAAACTTTTAGTAGGTGTCTTTTAGAAAATTCTATTAGTCTTCATGCTCTTGTCACTTTCCTTGTCCTTTTCTTCTTTCCTTGGCCTCTAACTATATCCCTAAATTGCCTAGTCACTATCAACAATTGGTAAAACCTTTATACCAACAATGACTTCCTAAATGGAAATGTCAGTATTGATGCAAGAACATCCTGGGTTGCCTTGTTATCCTGCTCATTTTTGTTCATTCTGCAAGTTGATGCCAAGTTACTATAGCAATTTGTTCATGTGTTGAGTTACTGTGGCAATCCCTTCATGTGCTAAGTTTTCTTACTTATGCCGAGTGTCAACATTTGGACATGATTTCTGCGAGCTGACTTGCAGGATTTATTTTGATCATGACATTTATGTTAAGATCTTTTCTTGTAATGTGTCCAAACCATTGTGGGTAAGCCTTCCTCTTATGTAATGTTCTAGAATGATCTATAGGTCATTTTGGCAAGTATACATAGAGTGTTTAGACTTAGAGTGAAGCAAGTTTTGGAAGAGGATTTGCAGAGGAAAACTAGAAAGTGCAAATTTGTTGTCAGATCTTTGAACGTGAATGTATTTGTATGTGGCCATAACCTAGAAGGCCTTACAGTTGGGCATGTATGAAGATATTTCGATGAATCAATAAAATTCTTCACTCTTCTTCCTCCTTTGGTTGTTGTTCTTTGTGTTTTCTTTCATTGTGTTAACTCTTGTAGGGTGGTTTGGATAGCTTGGTGAGCCTTTGGCCCTAGTTATTTCTTTCCTTACTTGCGTCAGGTGGTATCAGAGCTTGAGGATCATCCTTGTGGAGATTGGATCATGTAGAACCTTGACTTGTATTTGGTTTTAGGGTGAGAGATCTGGGGATTTCAACTATAACTTGTAGAGGGTTACAATCTTGCAGGAACCTAATTTGTAAAGATGGTTCATGGTAGAGGAAATGCTGAGAATGCCATATTGGATTTTTGAGACAAATTGTAGCTAGATTAGATGCTATGGAGACAACCTAGAGGAAAGAAGCACATCTTGATGATGTAAGTGATGATGAAGTAGCAACACCAAACCATAATCTAGAACTTGAAGAAGATTAAGATGAGGAAAGATTGTTGTGGTTTTGTCTAGGGAAAATTCAAAGCCTACTATAGAAGTTGTTCCCTATGATGGAAAATTTGATACGAATTCTATGTTGGATTTGATCTCTAATATGGAGAAGTTCTTTGAGTATGAAAACACTCCTAATAATAGAAAGGTGAAGATTGCAATCACTAGGTTGAACGTTCATACATCACTATGGTGGGAGCACTTGCAAACTGATAAACAAAGGAGAGGAAAGGAGAAGATCAAAACTTGGCCAAAGATGGTGAACAAGGTAAAGAATAAATTCTTTCTTGTTGATTACCAAGTTAGCTTGTTGAGAAAGATGCAAAATTTGAAACAAAAGGACATGAATGTGAAAGAGTATACTAAGGAATTCTATATATTGGACATCAAATCTAGACATGTGGATGATGATGTTGAGAAAATTGCAAGGTACATAAATGGATTGAGATCTGGAATTCAAGATGAAATAAGTTTTGTAAAATTGGAAAGTGTAGAAGAAGCATATCGATATGTCTTGAGAGCTAAGGAGATCTTAGAAAAGAAGCATGAACAAAGACAAAGAGGTAGAGGTGGTAGATTCTAGAGATGCAGAGGTAGATCTTATGGTGAAGGTGGTAGATCTAAAGTTTTTGTGCAAGATAAAGGAAAATCTGAATGGAAGAATGATGATAAAGGCAAGGCTTAATGGAAAAGTGGTAATTCTTACTGAGAAAGAGGTAATTCTTATTTTAGATGTGGATTTCATGGTAATTGTTTCAGATGTGTAAAGAGGGACATAGATCTTTTGAATGTAGATCCTCTAAAAGTGGGCAAGGTAACATAAACATTGTGATTCAAAGAGATGATGAGGGTTCACCAAGTGGACTTGAGGCTAGAGAAAATATGATGGTGAGAATAACCTTATTGAATAAGGGAAGTGGTGAGGAACCTATTTTAAGGAGAAGTCTTTTCAAGACAAGATGTAAGATAGCTAGAAAATGCCGCAAAGTGATCATTGATAGTGGAAGTTCTACAAATTTGGCATTAGAAGAGCTCATTACAAAGTCATAATTGCAAAGGCTAAAGCATCCTAAACCCTATCATGTTTCATGGATTAAAGATGAGCATAAGATATTGGTAAGTGAACAATGCCTTGTGAAATTCAAAATTGGACATTACTTTGATGAAGTTTTGTGTGATATCATTCCCATGGATTATTATCATATTTTGTTGGGTAGACCTTGGCAATATGATAGATATGTTGTACATGAAAGAAGATTGAATCAATATACTCTTTGGGTAAATGGGAAGCAACAAATATTGTTTCCTTTGATTGAAAGTTTGGATGAGGTGAGTTGTACTACAATAAAAGTTTGCATGGTTAATGGGAAATAATTTGAAAAGGAAGTGAAGAAGAATCAATTCTATTTTGCCATAGTTCCTAGAGGACTGAGTGTTGGTAGTAATGACTAAGCAGCAGAAGATGGTAATGATCAAGTGATAATAGATAGTGATAATCAAGTACAAGTAGAAATTATAGAATTGTTGAATGAGTATAAGGATATTTTTGTTGAGGATATTCCTAATGGTTTACCACCAATGAGAAGTATAAGTCATTTTATGGGTTTGATTCCTAGAGCTAGTTTTCCAAACAAAGCACCATATGAATTGACACCTTTAGAGAATGAAGAACTTAATAGACAAGTGCATGAGTTGTTGCAGAAAGGTTTGATCAGGGAAAGCTTAAGTCCATGTGTTGTACCTACCATATTAGCACCTAAAAAGAATGGAAAGTAGAGAATGTGTACTAATTCCAGAGCTATTAACAAGATAATAATGAAGTATAGGTTTCCTATGCCGAGGATGGATGACATAGTGGATTGTTTGAGTGGAGCAAAGTATTTTACCAAGATTTATTTAAAGAGTAGCAATGATCAGATCAAAATTAGAGAAGGTGATGAATGGAAGACTACTTTCAAGAAAAAAGATGGTTTGCATGAATGGTTGGTTATGCCTTTTGGTTTGACTAATGCACTTAATACTTTCATGAGGTTGATGAATGAAGTTTGAAAAAGATTTTTGAGTAAGTTTGTGATTATTTATTTGGATGATATTCTAATATTCAAAAGACTAAGGAAGAACATCTTGAGCACATTAGACAAGTATTGCAGAGGTTGAAAGAGGAAAAGTTGTTGATTAATATGGAAAAATGTTCTTTTATGCAAGAGGAGATTGTGTATTTGGGATTTGTGATTTCAACTGATGGATTGAAGATGGATCTTGAGAAGGTTAAAGCAATTTTGGAATGGCCTACACCTGAGAATATGGGTGAAGTAAGATCATTTTGTGGTTTGGCTAGTTTTTATAGAAAGTTTATAAAGAATTTTAGTTCTATTTGTAATGCTATGACTGAGACAATGAGGGGAGATAAAAAGGAATTCAAGTAGACACATGGAGCTGATAAGAGTTTTGAGATTTTGAAACAAAAGGTTGCTAAATTACCTATATTAGCTTTGCTTGATTTCAAAAAAGTATTTCAAGTTGATTGTGATACAAATGGTAATGCAATAGGAGCTGTATTAAGTCAAGAAGGTAAACCTATTGCTTTCTTTAGTGAAAAGTTGAATGATGCTAAAAGGAAGCATTTTGTGTATGACCAAGAGTTTTATGCTATTGTTCAAGCCTTGAAAAAGGGAGACATTTCTTTAATTCCTAAGGAGTTTATGTTGTATACTAATCATAAAGCTTTACAATACTTGGGAAGTCAACACAAATAAAATCAAAGACATATGAAGTGGGTTGAGTACTTGTAGAGTTTCACATTTGTTATTAGGCATAAGAGTGGAGTTACCAACAAATTTGTTGATACATTGAGTAGAAGACATTCTTTGTTGACTGAAATGAAGATTGAATTTCTTAGTTTTGATGAAAAGAAAGAGTTGTATGATGTTGATCCTAATTTTTTTGAGGCATGGAGAGAGTACGGAGCACCAAATTTGACAGATCACATAAGTAAGTATGACGAGCATTTCATTCAAGAAGGTATGTTGTTCAAAGGCATTTAGTTGTGTATTCTTAGAAATTCTATGAGGTTGAATCAAATTAAAGAAAAGCATAGTGGTGGATTGGCTGGACATTTTGGAATTGATAAGATGTTGAGTTTTCTGAAAGAGAAATATTATTGGCAACAAATGTATAAGGATGTTCATAAATTTGTAAAGAGTTGTGGAGTTTGTCAAATTGTAAAAGGAGTAAGTCAAAATATTGATTTGTATATGCCTATTACTGTTCATGAGAAACCTTGAAGTGACATCAGTATGGATTTTGTTCTTGGATTATCTAAGACAATGAAGGGATATGATTCTATATTTGTTGTAGTGGATAGATTTTTTAAGATTTCTCTTTTCATACCATGTAAGAAGACATCAGATGCTAAGCATGTTGCTGAACTTTTCTTTAAAGAGATTTTGAGATTGCATGGATTACCAAGAAGCATTATTTCTGACTGAGAGAATAAGTTTGTTGGTTATTTTTGGAAGAATTTGTGGAAGAAGATGGGTATTGAATTGAAGTTTAGTTCTACATTCCATCCACAAATAGATGGATAAATAGAGGTTGTGGATAGAAGCTTGGGTAATTTGCTAAGATGTTTAGTTGGGAATAAGCCAAGTAATTGGGAGATTGTATTGACACAAGTTGAATTTGCATATAATAATTCTATGAATAGGAGTATAGGGAAGACACCTTCTGAGATTATTACTGGAATGAAGCCTAGAGGAGTATCAAATTTGAGGGATTTTGTTGGTGAAGAAAAGATAAACATTGTAGGAGAAGAATTTTTTGATTTTATGGAGTCTTTACATAAGGAAGTGAAGTTGAGGTTGGAACAAAGTAATCAGAAGTATAAGGAGAATGATGATAAGTCTACAAGACATCATGATTTTGAAGTTGGTGATGAGGTGATGGTTCATTTAAAGAAAGGAAGATTTCCTATTGGAACATACAATAAGTTGAAGATGAATAAATTTGGACCTTGTAAGATCTTGAAGAAGTTTGATAGTGGTAATACTTATGAAGTTGAGTTACCTGCTGACATGGATATATCTCCTATATTCAATTTGAGATGCTTTATGGATTTATCAATTTGAGTTGGATTTAGCTCAAGTTGTGACATCTCAATGACTTAGGAGAATCATTTCTTTCAACAGCGGTTGTTTGATGCAGAAGCATCCTAGGTTGCCTTGTTATCCTGCTCATTTTTGTTCATTCTACAAGTTGGTGCTGAGTTACTGTAGCAATTCCTTCATCTGCCAAGTTACTGTAGCAATTCCTTCATGTGTTGAGTTACTATAGCAATTCCTTCATGTGTCAAGTTACTATAACAATTCCTTCATGTGTTGAGTTACTGTAGCAATTCCTTCATGTGCTGAGTTATTGTAGCAATTCCTTCATGTGCTGAGTTACTGTAGCAATTCCTTCATGTACCAAGTTACTGTAGAAATTCCTTCATGTGCTAAGTTACTGTAGCAATTCTTTCATGTGATGAGTTTTTCTATTTATGTTGAGTGTCAGCGTTTGGACATGATTTCTATGAGCTGACTTGCAGGATTTGTTTTGATCATGACATGTATGTTAAGATCTTTTCTTGGGATGTGTCTAGACTATTGTGGGCCAGCTTTCCTCTTATGTAATATTCTAGAATGATCTGCAAGCCATTTTGGCAAGTATATATAGAGTGTTTAGACTTAGAGTGAAGCAATTTTTGGAAGAGGATTTGCAGAGAAAAACTAAAAATTGCAAATTTTCTGTTGGATCTTTGAATGTGAATTATTTTTATGTGGCCATAACCTAGAAGGCCTTAGAACTGGGCATGTATGAAGATATTTTGATGAATTAATAAAATTCCTCACTCTTCTTCCTCCTTTGGTTGATGTTCTTTGTGTTTTCATTCATTGTGTTAACTCTTGTAGGGTGGTTTGGATAGCTAGGTGAGCCTTTGGCCCTAGTTATTTCATCCCTTAGCTGCATTAAGTATCCACATCTAGCCATGTGACATCTTGGATGATATCTAATTCACTAATATTTTTGTTCCACTTAGTTTTAGTTATAGCCTTTAACTCTCTTGTGACCTTATTCATATTTGATTATATTCTGAATAGAAAGTAATTTATATCATAGACAATTGTTGCATTTGTCTCATTATTGCAAAAATACATAAACCATGGATGCCTCAAAATAGAAGGATCACTCTTTCCATTCTTTGATTAATCCATCTACATCTAGGATGGAAGGAATAAAATTTGGAATCCCAACAGCAATTGTTTTCATCTTACTTTGTATTACTTGCATTTTTCCTGAGAAAAACCCATGCAAGTCCTTCACTTTTTTGATCATCTTTCTAGCATTAATAATTACTATCTTGGGTAACTCCTTCTTCTGGGGTTACATGGGAACTAAGTTATCAAAGAATTATGTATACAGTCCCCAAGTTGTAAATAGAAGAGATAACAAAGCTAATACTTTTGAATATTGGAAATCAGCTCCTTGTAGTGAGATGTAACTTCTATGCACATTTTGTGACACAATTTGTAAAGCACCTATCTTTTGCATCATCAAGCTCTGAATTGTCTTTATTTCCACCTCTTTTACACCATCCCATTCATTAATGTTCATAAATTGGCCTTCTCCCATATTTGTTGCATCAACTTCTATTTGGGTCTCTTGGTCTTTTACCTCTGTGATGGGCCTTGACACATCCTCGAGGCTTCTTGTTTCTTATTCTAGGGCAACCACCCACTATTATAGGACATAAGTCCTTTTCAACTCTTCTTCATACTTTTTCCTAGCATCAATGTATATGTTGTATGTTTGGAACAATCATTCTTCCAACATGTCCATTTTTCTCTTCCCCATTAAAGATGTATTTTGAAAATTATGAATTTGATCATTGGATATAGTAGTAACATTCTAGAATATCACATTACCTTGGGGGGATTCCTTTATCTCCATTAGGGTTGGCTTATTTCCCTCAGAAGCCATGTTCCATATAGCCATTGTTTTGCTCTCAATATTAAAACCAACACCTTGTAGCTCCCCAACAATATTGGTCTCTTCAAAAGAGACTAACTTGTCCTGCTTCCTAATTTGATCTAACATAAAGGAGGATTTGAGCTTCGATCCAAGAAAAAGAAGCATCCCACTTATAGCCACAAGTTCTCTAGCTTCTTCTCTTATGAGGCTCTCAGTACTAGGATCACATTCTTACAACCTCTGCACCAAATCTATAATTTTCTTAGGGGAATCACCTTGTTGCAATTGTAAGGTAAGCTCATTCTACTTAACTTTATACAAAAATGACTTGAATTCATTTGATTTGATGAATTCATCATCATTAATGAATTCTTGAGCTTGAATGATCTGCTCATCTAACATTTGAATTTGTAATTTAGTCTTATTTGGGATCTTTTCATTCTTTCCAGCTTGTTTTAACAAGAAACTGTCTTATTGTATCAAATAATTTTGACCCTTTTGGCAAAATCTGCAATGCTTCTCCTTTGACCTCGTCAGGGATTTCAATCATCTTCTACTTCTTTCTCCCTTTTTCCCAGGAGAAAATCTCTGGTTGGTCATCATCAACCTCAATGGTTATGACATCTTTCCATTGAGGGACTAGAGGCTCTTCCCTATTTATGATTTCATCAGGTACTTGTTCCATTATCTGATCAAAATTGTCTAGGCACCTATTATATTTTTCTAAGTAGGCGACCTCATGGTAGAAACGCTAGACTAATGGATGAAATGCCTTCATAGATTCTTCAATCTTCATTAACCTACTCCATCTTTGGGTTTTATCTCTACACACCTCTATCTCTAGATAATTCATTATGTAGTCTTCTTCCCAATTTTGTTTACTTCTAGGGAGTGTATATTTTCTCATTTGTTTTAGAGCATGCCTCACCAAATCATTTAGATCATAGGTCCTAGAAGGAGCTGAGGAAAGTTTGAACTCTCCCATATACTATTCAATCTCATCTATAACCTCTTTTCCTATTAAAAAGTCCCTTATCTTTGTATTCCTTGATACAAAGGAGCCTCTCTTAATAGTAGGGCCAAGATATTCTTTATTTAACATAAGCATTTTCCAAAAGAATTCTAGTTGGCCTAACCTTTTAGGAATATACTTTGGCAATACATGAGGGGGCTATGGACACCCCAAAGCCCTTATAATTGAAAATTTCTCAAATAGAAACAAACTAGCCCAATCATGACTAAGTACCTTATCCCCATTTGGGAAAATAGATGGCCTTATCAACATTATTACCCCTCTAGGTACTCTTTCAATTATATCAACTAACATTTTTGTAATAGGGAAAACAAAGTCATAGTAAAAAGCAATAGAACTAGCATAAGGATAAAAACTTTGCCAAAAGTGGGTCCACATCCGCATGGGCAAGTTCTCTTCATTATCTTCAGTGGTTTCAATGAATTCTAGATTGATATGCCCTATGTTTCTATGTAGAATGATATGATTTAGCAATGAGTAGTGGAAGAATCTAAAATTCCCAAATTCTTCATTTTGAGCTGCCACAATTTCATCATTTATCCTATTGATGATATATTCTACAAAATCATACTCAACATTATGATTTGGATCTTGAATATCCAAAGAAATGATATATATGTAACTTGGGGCATAATTTGTACCATCAATTCCCATCACCTTATTTATCTCAAAGATTGTGTACCTAAAATACTTGCAAAAGAATTCAAGTGGCACCAGGTCCCCTACCTTCTTTGGCATTTCACCCTTCTTTAGCTTTGATTTGGGATGTGCCTCTTTATGATCTTTCCAATAAAGAAAGTCTTGGAATTTTTGAAAGTTTCATTCATCTTCTCTATTTCAATTACTTTGTCCTAGGTACATAGGATACTTATATCCTTTCTATGGAAAGCTTTAGTTGTTAGATTGTCAGATTTTATCAATGCCTTTATTAGATCAACATCCACTATTATTTTTGGCATTATAAACTTTGTCATATTCCTAACCCATGGGTTGAAAATTGGTGATTTTGAAAACCTATTATGATGGAAATACCATAAAAGCTTATTTGCATTTTTTTGAGGTACAATGACATCTTTACAAAAGGAATATGCATCTTTGAAAACATGTGCATTCAAGGTCTGAACATGAGAAGACCCTTAAAGAAGATATAACCACTCCTCTGCATATATTGTTGCCAACTTTGGTTTTCTTGTTTGGAATATTGCAAAGATTCTTCAACATCAATTTGAGCTATCATCTTACTTTCTTCCTATGCTATGATTTCTATAATCAAATCCCTACACAAAAATCTATCAATTTCAACTTCTAAAAGCTCTGAAAATATTTGTAAGCTCTGGAAATCTCTTAGCATTCAAATTTTATAGCTAGATTATGCAAAAGACTGTAGCTCAGAATGTCATTATATCAACTTATTAATAGAGAATAGTCAATAGAGAAGAATCACTATCTATTTATGTCAATGTGCATGAAAAATATCAATTTCTATAAAAGTGCCAAAATCTTCTTGTATGCCATCTTTTCTTAACATTTTATGCACTTTTGAGAGGACATCACTTTTAGATCATGATGAGGCTCTTTAATAGTCATTTCTACATTAAAACTTACTCGTGTGACCTAGCGACTCTATTTAGTCACCATTTTATAGTTATCTTTTGCCTTAGCACTTAAACACAAGGGACCAGACAATCATAGCTTTACACCCTTTTTGTTGCTTCACAGTATAATCACTACTTTTAGTCACTAACCATGAAGCTAAGTGCCTTAAACATTTGGCATTTCTTTATCTTTAATTGCATGGTCACTCCATTTCACTAATAGTTATACTTACTACTTGCCACCATGCAAATTCTCCTAGAAATATCTAAGTTATGACTTTGCATACCTTTCAAGCTTTTAGGTTTTCACTCCTACAACCATGCAATCAAAAAACTATATGCAGGTTGACCCTAAGACTTTGCTAGGTCACAACTTGGTTTATTTGACAACAATGTTTCTTCATGATCATGTGAGCAAAGAATATTTATGCTCTTTTTATCCAGTCTCCACTTTGTGGTCTATCCTTACTGACACTTCTTTAACATCGTGAGGGTGATCTACCATATTCTACTTTGATCTTGAATTGTTCACCTAGTCATGATTTAAATATTTTTTTGATCCTTAACTATGTGACCCCATGAATAAGAATTTTAACCTATTTCTCCACTTTGTAGCTTGTCTCAAGAATTTTCTTCTTATAGTCATGAAGGTACAATCACATATATCTTTCTTGTAAGCTGAACATGTGATTGAATTGTTGACTTAATTATTCTTATCTTCTTTGACAATGTGACTAAGTGATCAACATTTCATGCACTTTGTAGTAGTGATTTCTAGGTCACAAATTATCCTTTGACTTCTTAGTTAACATCATGACTGCACGATTTAACACTTTCTTAACTTTTTTTTTTGGTCATGGTTTGAGAGCCGAATATGTATCTCAACCACTTGACTCAATGAACAAACATTTTTTTAGCTTCATAGATGCCTTTCACCCAGTCACAATTATCCTTCAATATTTACCTTCAAAGGACCTAACAGTACAAAATTGAGCATTTGTCTAGTCACTGCGATAATTCATTACATATTTCTTATTTAGGGAACTACACGACTAATGTTTTATTGATTGTTTCGCTCAATCATATTGTAAAAGGAAACTAGGTGCTTAATTGTTCCGATTGGGGAATGAAAGGAAACTTCACTCCTCTAGGTCACACCTTAAAAGGCCACTATCTTTATGAGTTCTCAGTAAAATGTCCAACTGTTAAGACAAAATACAACCATTTGAAACACTTGAAAAATTTAATATCTCAAAAAGGGCACGAACTTAAAACAAGGGTTTTTCGCTAGGAAAAATAAATTTATGAAACTTCAAGGAAACCCTAAGTGCTAGGGATAGGTATTTTTATTACATTTTAGGGTTTTAACTAGAGGATTGAACATGCTTCAACAAAACCCTAACTACACATTACAATTAAAAACATTTTCACATTGAAATTTTAGAATTTAGGCAAAGTGAAAGTGATGGTCAACATGTACCATCATAAGAGATCTGAAGATATTGATCTACCTAGGGAAGGTGGACAACCTTTTCAATATTTTGTGGCCTAAGATCTAGGACTATCTCCCCTGTTACACTCTTAACCACCTTTCCCTTAGGTACATATTTTGGGCCAATGTCATGATCAACTTAGATGATTGAACTGATGTTGGGAGAGAGGTAGAATTTACAAACCCACTTCAAATTAGATCTGACACCATAGTTGATCTCTCTTTAAGTTTGTTGCTGAGGGTGAGGAAGATGTTCTAGTCAATGTGCCCTAGTTTGATGTCTTGGATCTTAGTGTGTTTATCCTATAATCGAGATTTATTTGGTTCTCCTTTGTATTTGAAAGCCACCAAATTTGGTGCCATCTTTGGTGTCATGGAGGATGAGGATGATGCCATTATATCTGCACAAAAGGAAGAAAATTTAGTATCTTGATTTTAGAAAACCAGAATGACACTTAGATGGGACCCCAACTATTGAGAAACTATAAAAAAAAGACTAAAATTGACAAAAACCATTCTAAGTTCTTGGAATGCACACTTGTACACCCTACACACTTGTGCAAGTATGCAAGTACATAAGTACACTTGTGCTTTTACACTTAGGAAATAATGTGTGCATTTCTACATCTTGTGCACATGCACATGTACACAAGGTGCCCATGTGTGCAATTGCACACAAGTGGATATATTTTAAGTATATTAATTGGGCCTTGATTGGGTTTTAGGTGTGCATATGCACACCTTTTGAAGGTGCACAAATTGCACATGTGTGCACCTCCAAAAGGTGATGTTTACCTTAGCAAAGGTAGAAGGTTTTGGAGGTGCAAAGCAATAAACATGAAGAGGAGGATAGGTAGTTGAGGTATGAAGGTGTGGTAGTGATATCTTGAAGAGATTAAGTGAGAAAGAAGAGGGGAGGGGTGGGGCTTATATATAGGCTCTGGGTTAGCCTTAGTGCACAACTCTGGAGGTGCACACCTCTAAGGGAGTGCACATGCACAAATGCACACTTTATGCACTAAGAAGCCTAAAATTAGATTTTTTCCCCTCTTAAGTATTCAACACTACCCAATTAGGGACCAAGGTTTAATGTAGACCTAGAGGAGAGTCCTAGATGATCAAGGTAGCTAACTGAGTTTCTTGTAGAGGATTCATAAACTAAGGGGTCCCCATTTTGTAACTCAAAATGGGGCATGCATTGCGAAACCACAACAATATCTACAAAGTAGATTACATTTGATCAAATATAAAATGGAGCAAATTTGGAATTCCAAACTAGGTGAAGTGTTAAAGAAGAAGATATCCAAATTTTCAGTATTTATCTCTTGACCCGATGCTTTGGAGTATTTGGTCAGAAAAGAATTTCAAAGTTGCAGCTTCTCTCTCTCTGAACTTTCCCCAAATAATATTATGTTATCTAAAAGTGTTGATATGTAGATTGATCCCCATTACTAGTTATCCCTATCTCTTGTAATTGATTTACTAAACACATCTGCCATAAAAATAAAGAGAAAGGGGTGAATTAGATCCCCTTGCCTCATACCACAAGAAATGGAAAAAAACCTATTGGGGCACTATTTATTAAGACACATATTTAGGGTAGAGATACACTCAAAAATAAGGTTAATCCATTGCTTAGAGAAACCATAAGCTTCCAAACATTTGCATAAAAAACAACAATCTACCTTGTCATATACTTTCTTAATATCTAACTTGATGAGCATACTAGGAGACTTGTTATTCTAAACTAAATGTATAGCTTCTTTGGCTATTATAAAGCCATCATAAATTGATCTACCCAGGAAAAACCCCATTTCTTCCTCATTAATGAGATCAAGCAAGATCCCTTGGAGTCTGCAAGCTAGAGTATTTGTGAATAAATTGTAGAGAGTATTACATAGTGCTATAGGTATAAAGTCACTAAAATAATTTGCATTGTCCTTTTTTGGAATTAGAGCTATAAATGTGTTGTTGACTTCTCTCACTAGTTTATCTGAGTTTATGACTCTCTCCAAGACATTCGTTATGTCTTATCCAATAAAATCCCAATAATTCTAGAAGAAAAATTTAGGGAAACCATTATGTCTAGGTGATTTTTGGGTTCATTAGTTTGAGATCTTCTTCTACCTCTTATTTAGTGATCTTCTATAATAGGATCTTATTATGTTCTCTTGATACCATTCTAGGTATGTTAGAAATAATATTGTGGTGACCTATCATATTAGAACAAAGTCCATTATTATAGATTTATTTGAAATAAGAAAGGTCTTCTTGGTTAATTTCCTCTAGAGAATTTTTAGGATTCCCATCCATACCTCTTATAGAGGTAATTTGGTCAATGGGTCTTCTTTGTTTAGAAAAGCCGTGAGAAAATTTAGTGTTATTATCCCCTATTTCTAACCATTCCCTCCTCAATTTTTGTGTCAAAAATAGCCCTTCTTTTGCCAAAATATCTTCAAATTGTTACATTAGTCTCTTTTCTTCAATATATTGAGACTCTCCCATTCCATTCTCCATAAATTCCTTATTTAAAGAAGCTAGATTATCTTCCAATGTTAGTCTGTTAAAAAAAAAACCAAAATATTATGAATTCCATTCTTTAACTTTCACTTGATTACTTTAATTTGCTAACTGCCCGATACATCTTAGAACCTAAAAATTTAGTTTGCATCCATCATTACCTAATAAGATTAATGCAATTTTCATTTTTGAACCACATTTGTTCAAATTTTAAAGGGAAGTTACTAGGTCATTTATCATCCAAAATGCTCAACTCAAAAGAGTAATGATCTGACCCTAATATTGGTTTGACTTTTGTTTGGAAAGATATTGATACTGTTAATAGATCTCTATAAAAAGGAAACCTATCTAATCTCTTAGAAATATTGCTAAACCCCTTCCTCCTATTGTTCCAAGTGAAGGTATTGTCTGAACTAGCTAATTCTAGTAGACCTAGCCTATTAACACAATCAATGAACTCTTTAGATGTTGATGAGAGAGTGTTGCTACAACCTCCCTTGTCCAAAGATTAAAGAATAAAATTAAAATCTCCCCTTATATTGTATAGAAAATCCCTTTCAAATATTATCTTATCTTCTAGTTCCTTCTATAGCCTAGATTAATCATCATTGTGAATTGGGCCATAAACATTAAAAAGCATGTAGTGAAAATCATATCTGATACCTTTCACCATTCCACTCGTCCAATTTCTCTAAAATTCAAAGGATGATATTGATACATTCCTTGGGTCCTAAATTATAGCTAATCCCCTAGATGCCCCATCCACTAGGGAGTCTTTAATCTCCCTCCATCTTAGAGATCTTATAAACATACCCATTTCCTAACTACTTAGTTTCATTTCTTGTAGAAGTATAATGTCTACTTTAGTATTCAAAATGTGGTGCTTTATAAGATACTACTATTTAGGGGCATTCAAGCCCCTAACATTCCAAGTTAAAAAAATTTTGATGTCGAGGGAAGGACCTTTTCCTTTCCAAAATTAAGAATATTAGTAAGTTTAACTTGGCCTTTCATGATCCCATCCTTTCAGCACAACTCTTGAAGAGATTTCTAACCTCGCTTTTTCAACACTTTTTCACAATCAAGGCCTTCCTTACAAGGATGGGTGACTCCTAAGCCCAAGGATCCTTCTAAATCATTTTTTGACTCTACTAACTTCTGTTGATCAGTTATGCCATTGCTCAAATATACCTCCCTTTTTATGTTTTTTGCTTTCCTAATTCTAGAAATCAAAATAGATTTTTGCAATTTGAGCTCATCCTTGTCACAAATCTCATCTACAAGTTCATTCATAAGACCATCAACCACTATATTATTAAAGGATTCTAGTAAGGTGTTTATTTTTTATTCCTTGTAAAACCCCCTCCCTCCTCATATAAGGTAATATGAATATTTTCTAAGATCTCCTATTTACCTTCTATATGAACTTTAGTCATATTTTGATCTTGATTAAATATTAAGAGGCCCTTTGTGAGGGTAGGTTTAATCAAGAAGGTTTTACCCATTGACATTAAGTCAAGTTTGTTATTAGTGACAACATTTATTCAAATTCTATATGGCTACCAAGCTTATTGAACCATCTACAATGTTTTCCATGTAATTTAGTAGCCACCGAGCTTTACAGTTCCTACCGAGCATTCTAGTGGTTACCAAGTGAAATTAGGTAGTGTAAAGTCTAGTAGTTCAACCCAAGCAATTCAGTGGTTACCAAGTTTTAGAGTTTTAGAGTTTCTACCAAGCTAGCAGTTCATGTGAAGCAAAGTTAGTGTTTACCTAGTGCAGTCATGGTAAATGAGTGATTCAATTTCTACCAAGTTGCACAATATCTATTCAGTCACTAGTGCAGACCAAGTTTGAGACTACTCTGAGATGATTAGTATGGACTAAGCTTCTACTTCTATCAAATGCATGATGATGCCAAGTAGTGATATTGGATGTCGTGTATCAGGGCTTCACCAAGTCAATCTTCAGAACTCGAGTGTCTTCATTTGGGTCAACTTTGTAATATTGGTGTTAACTTGTATATTGGCCAGCTTTGTAATTTTGTAAATTGGATTGATATATATGTAATGTATTGTATCATATCCAAGTGTGTGGAAGAAAACAAAAAAGAAAGCATAAAATGATGAAAGAGTAAGAAGGATGAATATATGCAAATGTGAATCAGCAACAAAGTGTATTATAAGGCCATATCAACAAAGGAGCAGCAGAGTCATATCTATCACATAAAGGTGATTAGTACTTCAAAGAATCTCTATTAGAAAATTAGTTGTAAGTCAAAGATCTACTATTTCATCCTAATAGGTGAACCAGTCCAAACCCTTTAACAAGGTAGACTTAACAGTCTTTTGTCAAATCTCTTTACCGAGTGCATACTTCATTGTATGTTTGTAAAACCTCTAACAAGGTGGACCTAGCAGTTCTAATTGCTCCTAATAGGGAAGATCATCAAAAGTGATCATTGTAAGCCTTAACAGGCCAATGTTATGTTGTAGTATTGAAGTTTTTTGGGTATCATCCCCACCCCATTTTTACTTTTTATTTGGAAGGTTTCTGGGTCACAAAATTATTATGTTGAAGTGTTATGGATGTTTATGTTTTTAGTTTCTCATGCATGCAGTTAGATCTGATTTCATGAATTAAATGGTAATTGGATTATTGCAATTAAGATCTGAATCTGGTAAAGTTTTTGAGGTTAGTGATTCACCCCTCCCCTCTTAGTAACCTAGTATAGTCTTGAATATTTCCAAAAATTGGTATCAGAGTTTTTATGGTTCTCAGGATAAAGCTTAACAACTTGAGCAAAGATCAAGGAAAATGGAGATATTTAGACTTGATAAGGCAATTGACAATGAAAATCTAGATCTAGAAATGACCATTGCACAACTCAAGAAAGCTATGGAGCAACTTTCTCAATCCTTAAAAAGAAGGAAGGAACTTGCAAATCAAATGAATGATCATTAGTACATTAAAGAAAAGATTGAAGACCTTTTTCCTTCAAGCAGTTTAGATGAAGCAAATGATGCAATCAAAGAACTCTTAGAGAAGAATGGTTTCCTACAAGAAGAAATAAGAAAGCTCAAAAGAGAACAAGAAATTTAGTCAGTAAGACTATGTGAAATCTTGGAACAAAGGAACAAGATAAAAGAAGAAATGGATGGAAGAAACAATGAGATTCAGAACCAATCCCTTCAGCATGCAAATCTTATGGATCAAATCTCCAATGAAAATGAGGAAATCATGAGCCAAAGACAAATCAATGAAAGAATAAGAAGTGAGCTGAGATTTGAAAAAAAAATCAGTGAAAGATTGAAAAAATGACCTAAACACTGAAAAGAAAATCAGTGAGAGAATGATGAAATCCTAAGCATACATGAATCAATTGGATCAAATGAATGAGTAGAATCTCTATAGATAAAAAGGTAAAGCAAGAATTGGATATAAAGAAGAAGGTGAATCCTATAAACAAAGTGCTCAAAGGAATCAAAGACCTACTTACAATCACTATGGTAAGATAGGTCATACATCAAACAAATGTTGGAGTAATGGTAAAAAAAAATTCAATGGTAAATGTTACAATTGCAATCAACATGGTCACAAGGCTAATGAATGTAAAGAGAAACCAAAATTTGAAGGCAAGTGTCACAAATGCAAGAAACAAGATCACAAGTCATCAGACTACAAAACCAAGTCATTCAATCTAGCAAAGCAAATTGTGAAAGCAATATTTGGTTGGGAATATAAAACCTAGTGTAGATGTCATTACTATGGAGAGTATGGACACATTGGCATGAACTATATTAAACATCACACAAGGAGGAAAGATACCACCATAAGATGTTTCACTTGTACATAACTTGGTCATCTAGCCAAGAATTGCATGAGTACAAGTAGAATTGAAGATGAAAAGAAAGGAAAAGTAGATAACATCAAAAAGTAAATGAGGTAGCAATGGATTCCTAAATCCATTAAGGAAGCTAGTCCAAGAAATGATGGTCATGTCACTCAAGAAGTGGGTGACTCCACCATTTCCAACTAAGTTCTTAAGGAAGAACTAGAACTGCATTATCATGATCACATCCAAATAGTTCCAAAATTAAAAGGAAGAAAGATCCAAATCAGTATTCAAGACACAAAAGGATCACTAAAGATCAATTTCAGTTATCACCAAGTTACCTTCTCTACCAAGTAAGGTTGGGTCATAGAATTCACTGAGCAAGGTCGGGAGTAACTAGTCACACATGTTTGGTTATCAAGTTATGAAGCATTCACTAAGTGATCTGAATAGATAGTGGATGATAGCCTATCATGCATAATGATGTCATCATAGCTACCTTCATATTGATAATTAATGGTGAAGTTTTATCAAAAGGAAAGAAATCAAATTTAGTTTTCATTGAGAATTCTAAGTGTTATTGCGATCAAGCTCATTGTAGAGCGATCAAGCACCTTTGAGCAAAATTTGCAGTAAGGTTTTTTTTCAAAAGTTTTCCATAACCTACCAAGTAGCCATAGAAACATCAAGTAGAATTAGTAAGGCAAGGAAATGGTTAGAAATGTTGGTCTAAGGAGTCAAATGGAAACCACCAGATTTCAAACTTGTGCCAGTAATTGCTGAAACCCTCAATCCAAATGAAGCACAATCACAGATCCCTCCTAAGGTAGTACTAATTAATGATATCCAAACTCATTTTAAGTGTGAAATTCAAGAAATTGGAACCCTAGAGATGGATGATGTCCTAGGTGAATTGTGTGTGAATGGTGTTCTTAAACCTGAACATAAGCACTTGGAAGATAAGGGTTTAATCCACATTCCCCACCTGCCTTGAAGTTTCCAAATCAAATAGATTAGATACATCCTAAGCTGAGTTCACAATGGTTAGTTATGGCTTGAGCAACTAGTTTTGATCACTAAGAAGATGATTCATCGCATCAAGTCCAAGTTTGGAGATGACTGAGACTATTATTAACTTAAGAATACTACATTGGTAGCATAATTTGTAAATTGTATGCATCTCAAGCTAGGGAAGCCTTTTGGAGTATTTTTTAAAATTTTGCTCTCCAAAGCCAAAACCACTAAAACCCTAGGTTGGGTGGAGTTAGAGAAGAAAACCCTGGCTTAGTAGTGTAACTGATGCAGAACTAAAATTTAGCATACATGTGATAGCTCACAAGATCTATAGTTCTAGTCATCTAAACAGTGTGTCATGTGAAGTAGTAGACTTGGCATTCAAGGTCGTGAAGAACAATCTATCACATGATCTTGCAGATTTGTTATTGAATTAGTTTAACAAAAACATGAAAATTATAAGGACATCCAAGAACAATACTTGTAAATTTAGTTCTTTGTTGACATGTTTGTTTTTATATATTCAAAAGTTTTTCCCTTCAAAAGGCATGATAGTATGGAGAAAGGATGTGCCAGTTTTGTATCAGATTAATGAGTATATTGCAGAAATGGGTGAGAATTTTGTTAGCATAATGGGTAACTACTTTGATGTCTTCAAGGAGAAAATGAATAATAGATTCAAGATTCCCAAGAAATTGGTTGAAGATTACAAAGATGATGTTTGCTTCATGGTAGATAGTGACAAAGTCTACATTCAGGTAGTGAAACCCAGAGTTATATGGGTAAAACCTCTTCCCTATGAGGTGAAAATTGATGAAGAAAAGGACATAATTGAAGCCTTGATAAATGAACCTATTGATTCAAAGGCACCACACTTTGGAACATATGATGAGGCCAAGGCAAGAATAGAGCTTGAAATCAAGCTTCCATAGGCAGTTAACAAAGGCAAGAGGAGAATAGCAAAACTCAAAACCAACACACCTCTTATGTTGACTGAGCATAAGGGAGAAGATGATGATGAAGCATAGGATGAAGAGGAGTCAGAAAAGGAAGAAGACCTAGTGAAGAAGAAAGGCAAGGTGATCATCACCCAACCACCCAAGCCATCCACTATAGTGTTCACCAGGAGATCCAGGAAGAAAGGTAGTGAAGTTGTGTTTAGCAAGCCTCCTCCCACCTTCCAGGAAAAACTAAAACAATTGGAATAAGGTGTAGTCATAACCAACTTCAAATCATTGAAGTATGTGACCAGGACAAAGGCTAAGAAGAAATAGGTTGAAGAATTGGTGCTAACCAAGATGAGCAAATGGAAGTATTCCCCTGATCAGATAGCCTCCCAAATCTCTAATGAATTATTAGAGAAATTAAAGCCAAGATGGGACTCAGCTATGCAAATAACTAAAGATATCTATGAAAAAACCATGAGGTAGTTGCTACTGAGCATCACAGATGCTGAGGTAAAAGAGTTTATGAAGAAAAATGAAGACAAGATGACTTAGATTTAATACTTGTTTAATTTTGCTAAAAGATATAGAGCATGTAGTCAAGAATGCCACAAGTATGTGGAAGAATGTTTATCACTTTCATAAATAAAGTGACTTGCTAGTAGAAGTCAAGGATGATGACAATGATGATGAGGAAGAAGAAACATACTCTGAGCCAACAAATTTTGACAATTAAGAAGTTGAAGAAAATAAAGAGGAAGAAGCTAGCAAGGAAGACAAAGAAGATGATGAGGAGACTAATCCTATGAAGATAGCAGCCATAGTCATTGCCTCACTTCCTCACTCTCTAAGAAAATTAGTAGCTACATCAAGTTAAGAGACAATTTTAGCAAGTTTAATTGTGACCACAACAGATACATCAAATGTCCAATCACTCTTTGCTCCCTCACAACTTAGCACATCACTAATAGAAGTGTCTACCACTTCATCTACTAAGCTATACCTCCCACTTCTTCAACATTAAGTACTTCAATTTTGAGTTCTACAATTTTGGATTCTATAGTTTTGTCTTCTAAAACTTTGGATACTTCTATAAGTACTTCAATTTTGGATTCAGTAAGCATACCAGTTATTATTCTGTCTATTGGCACTATATCAATTTTCATAGCTACTCCTACTATCTCTACTATTGTTTCCATTCCAAATTTAAAGGCATTAAGTACAAAGGTAGTTGAACCTAAGGCTCAACTAAGTACAAGATTTTTGAGTAGAGGAAAGGAGATAGAGGAGGATATAAACCTAGATGAGGAGATTGAGATTCCAAAATGGGATTTTGATAATGCCACTGTAAATCAAATGCAAATAGATGGTCAACTCCTCTAAAAGAAGGAAAAATAGAAGAAATTGAGAGAGAAAAGAGATAGAGAATATAAAATCATAGAAGATGCCAAGAATATTTTGACTGAGGTGATAGGTGTTGAAGTTGATACTTCTCAACACATTCTATTTCAATTGGAAGAGGGAGTCCAAAAGTTTAATGAGGACTCTAGTGGTTAAGACAAATTGATTGAGAAAGTAAAGAGGAAATTTGATAATAAAGTGCTTGAGAAAATTGCTCAACAAATTGCCATCAATGAGTGGAGCTTTCCTCAATTTTGACCAATCTTGAAAACTCTTGCACAAATGTAACATCACTTTTTGGAAAATTATGTAATGTTACCAATTTCACAAAGTAAATAAAGAGAAAATTGACAAATATTGATGAAGATTTGAAGGCTACTGCACAATAGTTGCAACTTGACCCTAGTCCAAGCTCTACACATCACATGAAAATTAGATTCTTGTCAGATATGCAAGTAGAGTTGTTGAGAGAAGAAGCAAGGAGTTGGTCTTCACTAATAGATATGAAGAATATGATCCTTCCCATCATGGATACAATGCAGAAGCATATTTCTTATTCCAAAACATTGATCCATGGCAACAACTTCTCCATAGTAGATCACATGATATAATTCTTTGCAGAAGTCCAAATTGCTCTACATATGTGCAAAATTTTGCAAGAAAATTGGGATAAGACTTTAGAACTCATACTTAAGGTACATTCTGATTTTCTTTCTTATATTGGTGTCTCTATGTAAATAAGTTTTGAATAAATCTTTGGCATTATTTTCAAAAAGGGGGAGAGACAGTATGTATATATGGGGAGAGACACTTAGTATGCTATATATGGGGTGAGACAATAAAAGGAAGATTACCATATATAATGAGAGATACTTGTTATACTATGTATATTGTATGGGGGAGAATCATGCAAAGGAAAGGAAAGTATAGAATTTGTAGATATAGTATATTGTATATACTTACAAAATTTTTTTTTGAAAAATCTCAAAAATAATATACCTTACTGAGTCAGTATCACACTATGATGTATATAAGTTTTGGTTGATAAGTGTTTTTGTCACTTGGGGGAGATTTTTGACATTAAGTCAAGTTTGTTATTAATAACAACACTTATTCAAATTATATATGGCTACTAAGCTCATTGAAAAATTTATAGTGTTTGCCATGTAATTCAGTAGCTGCCAAGCTTTACGGTTCCTACAGAGAATTCTAGTGGTTACTAAGTGAAATCAGGCAGTGTAAAGTCTAGCAGTTCAACCCGAGCAGTTTAGTGGTTACCAAGCTTTGTAGTTTCTACCAAGCTAGCAGTTCATGTGAAGCAAAGTTAGTGTTTACCAAGTGTAGACATGGTAAATGAGTAATTCAATTTCTACCAAGTTATACAGTATCTACCAAGTCACCAGTGTAGATCGAGTTTGAGACTACTCTAAGATGATTAGTATGGACTGAGCTTCTACTTCTATTGAATGCATGACAATACCAAGTAGTGATAGTGGACACCATGTATAAAAACTTCACCAAGTTAGTCTTTAGAACATGAGTGTCTTCATTTGGGCTAACTTTGTAATATTGGTGTTAACTTGTATATTGGCCAACTTTGTAATTTTGTAAATTGGATTGATATATGTAATGTATTTTATCATATCCAAGTGTGTGGAAGAAAAAAAAAAAGCAAGCATAAAATGATGAAAGAGTAAGAAGGATGAATGTATGCAAATGTGAATCAACAACAAAGTGTATTGTAAGGCCATATCAACAAAGGAGCAACAGAGTCATATCTATCACATAAAAGTGATTATTACTTCAAAGATTCTCTATCAGAAAATTAGTTGTAAGTCAAAGATCTACTATTTCATCCTAACAAGTGAACAAGTCCAAATCCTTTAACAAGGTAGACTTAATAGTCTTTTGTCAAATCTCTTTACCGAGTGCATACTTCATTGTATGTTTGTAAAACCTCTAACAAGGTGGACCTAGTAGTCCTAATTGCTCCTAATAGGGTAGATCATCAGAAGTGATCATTGTAAGCCTTAACAAGCCAAATTTATACTACGGTATTAAATTTTTGTGTCTATCATCCCCATCCTAGCTTTACTTCCTATTTGGAAGGTTTTTGGGTCACCAAATTATTATGTTCAAGTGTTATAGATGTTTATGTTTTCAATTTCTCATGCATGCCATTAGATCTGATTTAATGAATTAAATGGTAATTGGATTATTGTAATTAAGATCTGAATCTAGTAAAGATTTTAAGGTTACTGATTCACCCCTCCCCTCTCAGTAACCTAGCATAGTCTTAAATATTTCCAACATTACCATCTACTTTTTAATCTAGGGGGTTGAATTCTAACACATTAACATCCACTTTTACTATGATAATTAGGCTTGAGATTACCAAATCTAAATCTATAACTCCTATGAATGCACCTAGTCAAGATCCTATGTTAAGCGTGTCTAAAACAAAGAATTTGATAGGAATTTTAGGAAACAAATTTCTTTCTCTATGTCAAATTTTGTAGAAATTTTAGGATCAAGAAAGGACACCCAATCAATAAATTTAATAGAGTAACCATTATACATTAAAGATTTTCTATACGAAAGTTCATCTTGCAAATCTACACTATCACATGCTAGATAATGGAATTCATTTTTCATTACCATAGTATTCACATGCTTACCTAGTAGAACTTTTAGCTAGTCTACCAGATGATTCAATTCCTCCCCAGGGCCTGTCCATTGAGAAAAAAGACCACATTCCTAGCATCTTCTCTAGGCATATCCCTTGACTTGAGAGATTGATTTCTATGTGATCTAGTTTGATATCTTCCTTTCCTTATTGATTAGCTACCAATGGTCTTTGAGCTAGGGAATCCATCCTCTTTGTTAATTTCTAGAATAATTTGGGGCCAAAAATTCCATTCTCTTTACCCTGAAGAGGGCCAAAGGGATTCATTGATCACATCCTATTCTGGGGAGTCTTCATCTTTGGTTGGAGAAATTGTCTTTGCCCTTCAATTGATCTACCCTTTTTTCCTTCTGGATTTGTGGCTTATAACTTGGATCTAGCCCTCTTCTAGTCCTTCATCTCCATGTAGTTGAAGCAATAAAGAATAAAAAGAAATAACATACTTAGTCCTCAAGAAATGAACATATTGTCTAAAATAATATTAATCATTTTAGTGAGAAATGCTCTAGTTCATAGAGGCAATAGCAGAGCCCATAATATTAGTGTCCAATTTGTTCTAATTTATATTCTTAAATATCAATTTGGATATGATTTAGCCAAATCCTTCTGGGATATATTTTCTTGCATAGAATCCACTCCCAACCCTTTTTCTAAGTTATGTATCACTTTTGTGGGATTCAACCATGAAATCAAATGACCTAGCGGATGATTTCTATTGAAATCTTAATGCTTGCTACCACAATGCATTTCAAGTTTGATGTTGAATATTTGAATCTGATTGAGAACTCTTACTTTCTATGTAAGGACTACAAATGGATTGATGTTGGATGGGGATTCAAAATGTGCCCTTTAAATCAAAGGCTCCATTGACTTGGATTGAATGGTGCCAAAACTATATCATAGATTAGATTGCATGGTTTGTCAATGTGTGAGAATAAGCTCCTATTACTAATGTAGGATTGGTGGTGTGGATGTTCAATGTTCAAACTTTCTCCCAATCTAATGTCACTTTACAATATATATTCATTCTACTTCATTTTCCTTTTTTATCTCTACTTCATGTTTACATACAAAAATAATTTATCTTTTTAATCTATTTTTCACTATCAAATATTTAGTTTTAATTCATCAATTATTTTTTGAATTGATTAAACCAATAATCACTTCAAAAAATTAGGTGTTTGTAGAAAAAATATACCATCAGGTTCGATGACTTCTCAAGTGAAATTGCTAGTGAGATGAAGAAACAAACTTTGTTCTTAGTTATATCTTGGCTAATTAAATTTTCATTTTTATATCAATGTTGGTCTTCCTTTCATATGATATTATACTTCACAATTTATTGATGCAGTTTACAATCTTCAGAATACTTCACAATTTGTTTAATTTGTTGTAATATTTCACTACCTACCTTCTTCTAGTTGTGGATATCTAATTTTTTTCTTCCAATTATTTTTTAATTTGATAGAATTTTTATTAATCATTCTTTTTCAACCTTACAAACTATTTTTTTGTTTAGTATACTTAAAAGGACAAATTATAATGCACTTTATAAAATATCAACCCAAAATTTAATTTTGATAGATTACTAAATATAATAAAGATCTAAAATCTAAAAATATATCATTGTCTTTGCCATTGAAAATGGCAAGAGAGTGATAAGCAGACAACAAAAAGAGTAAATATCAAATTAACTAGGAAGATTTATCATTTGAGGACTCTAAAGTACAAAATCCCTTTGAATCTCTCCCTTATCATCCTTAGTGGGTTTTTCTTGGAGGATAATGGCATGATATAGGTGTTAAATCTATTTTTTGGGGGAATTTTCTCCTTGAGATGCTAGATCTAATCTACAACCTCAATGTGTATTCAACAATGGTTACTGGCAGGAACTTACATGCTAGTATAGATATGAAAGGCTAGTTTCTACCACAATGATTGAGGATGGAAGTGGAACTAAAAAACTAGTACTTTAAAAGCCTAGAAGATCTTTTAGTCTTGTTGTGGTTCCACAATGCACACCAAAGTTTTAATTTTGCAAATGGGGAGCACCCGCCCCACCCCCTTTTTTTCCTTGCATCTTTTGCCTCCTTAAGCTATCAAATTACAGTCACTTTTGAGAGCCCTTGATGGTCAAGAAGATCTAGTATGTTAGGTAGATTTTTGGGCCATTGTTGTTGATTTCATTTTGTGTTAATTTTTCAAATATTGTCTAAGTATTTTTTGCACTTGTGGAGTTGAACACTTGTACACTTTTTTAGGTGTGCATTCCTCCTTATTTTATTTATCATTTGGTCATAGTCCCTATATGCACCTTGCATAGGTCTGTGTTGGTAAAAATATTTGTCTTTTAATAAAACTAATAATCAAAAACCTCTATGCTCAAAATCATAAGAATCTTCCAATAGTTGAGGAATCTTAGCTTCTTTAATTCCTCTCTAAATTTTGGTAAGGTTCACCTCCCTTATCAGATTTTCAATGAAAACACTTTCTTAAATAATAAATAATTTTAACCAGAAAGTAATAAGGCTCCCCATCTATTCTTGGATAGAGGGATAATCAAATAAACAACATATAAATAAAGTAATGCCTGAGAATATCCATCGAAACCCAATTCTCAAATAGTTTAAAAGCAGTTAAAATAACCATGTTTTCAATAGGTATGTAGACCCCAGAAGTAACTAATTTAAAAATTAAACTTGAAAAGAACGTAAAGAAAAGATTCCCTAAAGAGAATCATCATTGTGCTTCTTCAACAACTCTTCTTCTTCGTCATCGTCGTCTTGGGAAGAAGGTCCTTGCACAAGTTTCTAGACTCTATATGCACCTATGAATTTTGACATGGCATTCTTGTTAGGGCACTTTATATTCTATAGGTAGTTTTTTCATGTGTCCCTATCCTATTTCATTTTGGTGACACCATCTAGATATTTTGGAAGTTGTTGGCTGCACATGTTGATCATAGAAAATTTCTACTTTAGCAAGTCTAGTAAGATCTTCCATGGACAAGTGAGCTCCATTTTTTATTGCATTTAGAGGTTCTTCATATTTCTTAACCAACACTTCTACATCTAAACCTCCTTCTTTGAAAGGTACCAAAAGAGTCAAATTCATAGTCTACAAATCTTTATTCATGCTGTCCTAAATTGTCTTGAACTCCTTCTCAAAAGACTATATGTGATAGATGACTAAACCATAGTTAGAAACCCACCAAGCTATATTCTTTCATAATATATGGATCAGGCCTACATCAAATAGTTGCAATGGATTCTCCTCTAGGAATTTATCTGGACCATACTCCTGTACATCTGCTAGTTGAGTGACCATAGTTGATAATCTTTTAGACTTTATTTTCCATACTGTCACTTGTATATGAGCCTCACTTATCACAACTTCAGCAAGATTAAATACCTTGTGTAGGTCCTATATGACCTAAGTAAGAAGATTTATCACACAACTTATCGAATTATGGATGATAGAGACTATGGTCTTCCACTTTCTTAAATCACCCATCAACTATTGATTCTCTAGTGCACTAGGATCAAATATGGGTTGAGATGAACTATCAGTTGCCAAACTTTTACCTTTTAATGATCTTATGTATTTTGTCATTGTATGGATTTCTACCTTCAATCTCTTCTTTTCAACACCATCCTTTTGTGATTGCAGAATAATTTGTTTCATGGATGACTCCACCTACTATTCTTTTGTCTCTTGGTTGATCACTCTCAAATTGTTGTGAGTAATCTCAAAATTACTTAAAGCCAATGCACCTATATCATATTTGTGATTATAAGTGGCCACTTCAACAATGTTGTTGTTTGTTTCCTAGTTGAACACTATTCTAGTTGAATTCTTAGTTCTCTTGGATTTTGAGGCTTTGGTAGTGGACATACTCATAATGTCATAAAAAGGAAAGAAAACAAGGACTAGGCTCCTCTTTTTGTTGACTGAAGTCACCAAGCAATTTGGTGTGGAATCAGGAACCTTTTGAGATTCATTGCCTTTAATTAGGGTACTCAAATTCTCTATCCTCTAAGGAGAGGCTCCAACAATCATGTGAACTCATTGAAGGTTATCAATGAATACACTACCCATATCCCTATCAAGTTCACTATAAACCTGAATAGCTTCACTAAGCCCAATAGGCATTGTCACCTTGTTTTTTCCTCTTAGAACAAGCTTTTTTCACTAGAGGAGGGTTATTGCTTGTGCCCTATTAATCCTTATGGATCTCTTGTTACCTGCAGATTTGAAATGAACATTAGAATAAGAATCAATTGGTTTTTTAGCACATTGGGTATTTTGCATCAGTAACCAAGAATTTGTTCTCTCAAGCACTATCTTTGTTCTTTCAGTAATATTGTCTTCTTCTTTAGAATTCTAGATTATAATGGCTTTGCTAGAAATCAAAGACCCAATTATTTGGGTGCCTACTAAATCTGCTTTATCTACTTTAATATTTGAGACATCTATACCCAAATCTAAAAGGAAGAGCCTAATTTAGGAAATGGTGAACCTACTATACTCTCTCCCCAAAACTTCCATTTCATCTGCCCAATCTTCCTAGAAGACTTCAATATTAGGAACATGCAAAAACTTCACATAGGATTCAAACAAGCTATGAGCAATCCCTTTGCTATAAAAGTTTTGTCTAGCATGATAGGATCTAGGGTGGAATTTCATTAAATATGAACTCATACATGTAGCATCCTCTATAATCCTATAGGTTAGTTTACCTAGCTTGAGTGGAAAAATGACATTAGAATCTTCATTAGTGGAAAACTTATTTATGATTGATACCAGTTGCCAAGACACCTATGCCAAGATGAAACAATCAAGGGAAATTCTAGGGAGTTTTAAAGGTTCCTCGTCAAAACCACCTATCCTCACATAAGTGAACTTGGGGTATTGGATGTAAATGCTACCAAAAGTTTTAACAAACTTCCAAGATTTAGAAGAGAATCTATGGTGAGGAGGGCCTTTTATTTTGAAACACAATTTCCTTAAGAAAATGTCATGAACCTTCCTAAAGTTTTCCAAAACCTTGTCTCTATGTAACACAGGGTAGTAGTTCTATATAGTGATATTTTTTGCCTAGAGTTCATGAGGTAGATACTACAAATCTTGGGTATTGGCCAACATATATGTTAAATATGAAGACATATAGAAATTCTTCTCCACGTGCAAAGTTCCTCAAAGCTAGTTTCTTAGAGAACTAGCAATCAATTCAGCCAAATCTAAGAATTGGGATCCTTTCAAAACAATTTGAATGTAGAAATACATCCATTCTTCAAAACAAGACACATCTAGAGAACCACAAATTCAGTGCAACAAGACCATCACATCATGAACTTGTGACATAGTTTGACCTTTTTGGAGGACTTTACGTCACCTAGAGCCACCTTTTTAAGGAGTTTTAGTCCAAATATTTTGAATGATATTTTTATAAACATTGGAATTTTCTAAAAACTTGGCTAGTGATAAGGCAGGAGTCAAATATGCAAACTCTTGTTCTTTGAGATGAAACAACTTGGACACGGTCTCCCTAGTATAGTATTTAGCAATATACTTTTATCCTTCCTCAAAATATTTCCACTAGGGATGTCATGCATCTTAATACATTTGTGAATGAATTTGGGACACATATATGCTAAGGGGAAGGTGGAGGCCATAAGGAAGTTAGTATCCAAGACTTTGGTAGAAAAGGGCTCTGCAAGTTTCTCATAGAACCTTTTTTTAATATGTCCTAGGTCAATTCCTAAAGGGTCTATGTCTAATACAATGGGTGAATTACTAGACAGACTACAGGTATTCACAAAATGTGCAAAGTGGACCTCATGATCTAGAATTCCCTCTCATTTCTTGAAATTTAAAGAAGCAAGCACAATCTTTCCTACTAATAGATGAAAGAAAAAAGAGTAAACGAACACAAGAGTTTCCTAAAGACCATAAGCCATGACAACTATGAAAGATGTTTCTCTTTCTTCAAACTCCTGCTACTGACACTTAACCAACTAAAGAAACTTGTACCTTCAAAAAAAGGGAAATTTTACTCATATACACTTCATAGCAAAAATAGGGCATTAATCATGGGAAGGACATAATGAGTAATACATGCCATAAGAAAAGTAGCATGCAATAGGATGGTGTCTATCATTAAATATAAAGTGAAAAACTTAAATGATATATTGCCTCTACATGTGCCAAAATTTCCTTTCATCTCTTAAAAATAATATTGACATGATATTTGATGATTAACTTATTTCAATTTATTACCCTTCCATAACTGATGAAGTCACACACAGGTGTGTCAGACCCAACAAGGCATCCAACTATAGCACATCTTCTAAGAATTGAATTTAGTGGCATGCAAGGTTGGGAACCACCAATAATATTACATGAAGACCACAAATGAGTTAAAGTGATGAACCTTTTGAAATTAGCTCAAATGGTACAAAGCGTACAAGAGGTTCAAATTTTATTAAAGAAAATTAAATCTCTACACACGACCTCAATCAATATCTTTACAAAGGAAATTTGGGGATCATACTTGGTCAACAATAAGCTTGAAGGTAGTAGGGACTAAAAGGATGGAGTTCATGAATGAATAATTGAAAAGGGGTTATCGGACCTCAAATTGCATCTGACACTTGGCAGAACCAATGAATCAAAATAAAAATTTGAAAGAAAAAGTGAATAAAAAATAAACAATAAAAATGACGACTCTAAAAAATCTTGAACTAATAGTCTAAAAAGCCTATCATGTGCACCAGGGAGTTAGCGAAGGTAGTGAGCTAGTTTCTTGTATAGTTGTGCATTTTGTACACTTGTGCAAGTGGACAGGTGCAATGGATGTGAAACTCCTTGCATTCTATTTCTTTGCTAAGTCCAACATTATCTCACATTTGCATACCTACATAGCCTCACTAGTCCATGAGGTCTACAAGTCTGACATCATTAGTATTTCAAGATCCTAAGTATTTTGCTAAGTTTACACCTTTGTAGTTAGTGTACATACACAATTGTGCAGGTATGACATTTTGTGTTTTGTAGTGTATTTTTGCATACAAGCATAGTTGTGCAACTGTGCAATGTGTACAACTCCAGAATTTCCCTTTTCCATAGGTTTTTAGTCAGTGTTATAAGTCATGTCTTAGTATTTTGGGGCATTTGTTACAACTTTTTTTAGTTTCTTAGTTTACTTTCTAAGTTGTAATAATTTGCATTTTTAGATGTCTTTGAGGCATTTTGGAGTGAATCTTGGTTTGAAAGGATATTTTTTTACCCTTTCAATTTTATCCTTCAAATTTGGGATATCTTTCCAATGAGGTAAATGGTTTTTAATTCCAAGTTGGGGGCAAGAAGTTACAATTTCTCAAAGTAAACCTAAAATTTTATATAGGTTTTGATAGTTTTCATATTTTTTCTAGCTTATTTGGCATTAAGTTTTTGGGACTCAAAATTTCAAGTAGGATTCTAAGTACCTATTTAAAAACTTTGCTAAAGTGAACCCTATAAATGCTTTTTGTACCTATGTGTCGGGTTGCTATTTTGAGTCATAGGATATGTTTCAAGTTATTATTGCCTTTCATTTAACATGATTATATGCCTCAAGTTATTTTTTATAAGTTTTGAGTCATTTGGTGAGGTATCATTTTAATCACTTATCAAAATTTGCATTTTTGCCAAAGTGTCAAACAATGTTCGACTTTACAATTGAATATCTTGCACCTAGAAAAGTTTCATGACTTGCCCATTTGGGAGTGTTTAGTATGCATATTAGAGAACCTACGTCTCATATTTCAAGTCATTTCAATAAGTTTTGATAAGGTCTTGAGTTTCTCAAAGTTAGGTGTTCATCTCTGTCATGATTTTGTAGTTTTCACATTAATCTGGGAAGCCTTGTTTAACGGTGAATATTTTATGACCTAATAAGTATTTTGAAGAAATGGCCATACCAATGCATTTTAGAAATAAATTAAATCTTATATTTTCAATTTAAAGTCCCAGTGAATCTATTTTATAAGTTTTCTAAGCTGATTCCATTTGCAAAAACTTAAAATTGCCTAGTTGTCTTATGCCAGTTAATCAATAGCCCATTTTGAGCTATCATAACTTTGACTCAGTTGACCCTATTGAATAAATTAATTTTGAGTTGGATTCCTAAGGTCAAAGAAACATTATGTTCCATATTTGAGCTTGTGACAAATCCATTTGACTAGTTTTCAAATGTGATTCCAAGTGCAACTTCTAAGGTTTTACCGACATTCAAATTTGTAGATTAATTAGGAGGCTTGTTCAAGATGTTATAACTTTGAAATCATGATAGATGAAGCCAAAATGATTTCACCACTATGTTATACACTAAAAATAATTTGATTATTCCAATTTTCAAGTTTTCATGAATCCATTTGCACACTTCTTAAAGCCATTCTATTTGCAAAAATCATTGTTTTATCAGTATGCCCAATTCTGCATTCCCTAGTAGCCAACTTTGTTTGCCTACCAAATGTGCCCAAAATTTTTCAAAAATCCAAAATTTCATATTTATATTCTTCATATGAAAATATATCTATGTCTAAAGTTTCATCTTCCCAAGTGATTGTTTGACTTATTTTTTGTTAAGTCAAATCCATGTGATTTCTTGTTTCTCACAAGTTGGTTGCAAAATTTAATTGAGAGAGGAACTTCAGAGGCTAATATATTTTGATCCAGATGTCTTTATGAGATAAATTATGATAGGGTGAGAGTATTTGCAACTCAAAACTAGTGTGTCAAGTGTCAAGGCCAGATCACGTGTTTTAGTCAATTTTTAAGGACGATTCTAGGGCATATTAGAACAAAATGATATGTTATCAGAAAAGATAAAAAATGAACTTCCAATTATTTGACAATGATCAAATTTGATTCAAATCAATCTGAGTCAAATGTATCATTTTTAAAGGGTCATTTGTTTAAATTCAAAAATGTTTTAGTTGGGCCCACTTTGGGACTCGACTAATTTTACTAGACTAATATCACATTGTGGCATGTAACAATGTCTAAGATAAGTTAAAATATTTTTGATTATTAAATATATATGGGAATACATTATTAGTTGGGATCAATGGTTTGTGGAACACATAGTGAATGATAAAGGAGGGAATTATAACACATCAAAGAGGCTCCAAAGTTTACACTTGCTGTGATCCACTTAGTAGTGGTCTTCCTATGATTTTATCTATAAAAAAATCATGAGGAAATGTTTTGATGATGAGAGCTATTTATGACCCATTTTATACCATATTTTAATTTATTTCATGTACTTTCATACTTACTTCCCTATTCCATTTCCATTATGTTTCGTCCCATATTACTATTTTATGTTGCATATGGTTTACTATATATAAGTAGTATTTACTATTGTTTTGCAATTAAAATATGTAAAATTCATTATTGATTGCTTTTTACTAATATTTATAATAAAAACATGTTGATTTGAGGAACATATCTTCCTATCGCCTACTTTTTGAGAACTTCATGTTGCATTTGGGTACAAACTATTATACATGATTGGTTAATAATTTCTTTCATTTCTACATCAAAAAATATTACAAGCATTGCATGCCATCTCTATGCCAACAAGGAATCTCAAATGCACATCAAATAGTATTGGTGAATTAAATATGAGACATTTATTATGAAAATTGTAACTTGTTATGTATGCTACATTTGTAATAGATATATATTTACTATATGGCTGATGGAAGGAAAAGGGGCTTGAACCAATATCAACCATTACAACTGCTATGAGTGATATATATGATCCGTGTAAAAGACTTTTCTTCTTTGATAACAATAATATATATCATAGTTCTATATGTGCCATTTTTGTAGCAAGATTTACATTAATATACCTAGGTTTGGATGCTAGGAAACTCATGGTGCTATAATCCTTATGCATTCTTTTATAATAGAATTATTTTAATCAAGGAAGGTGATATGTGTGTGTGTGTGTGTGTGTGTGTGTGTGTGTGTGTGTGTGTGTGTGTGTGTGTGTATGTATATATGTATATATGTATGTATGTATATATGTATATATATATATATATATATATATATGCACACACACACACACACACACACACATATGTATATGTATGTATGTATCTATGTATATATATGTATATTATTGTTTCTCTAGTTTATTAGCCGCATGTCAAAAAAAAACCATTCTATTTTATATCACGTTAGATAGAGGCGGTTATCATCTTGACGCTATATATATAATCTCGAGTAGAGAATTTGTATGAAAAAAACTTTGATCAAAAATATAAAACTTTACATGATTGAGACAGTTTAAGAAAGTAACATTTAGATTTCATCACTCAGTAAATTGAGGAGGAAGGACCCACTACTCATAATGTTGGTGATTTTTGTAATTTGATTCTAGTGTGCATTTTTTGTAATTCATTATTTTAGTATGGTGTATTTTTAAGTTTTCATTTCAAAACAATTGTTAGTTTGTATGAGTACTTCTGCAATTTGATTAATGTTATAATTGAGCAAGACAGTGAAACAATTTACCAAGTTTTTATTCATTCTACTAAACTAATTCATATTGTGAATTTTTAAAACTTGAATACACATACAAAATTGTCATTCATATTATTTAGATTACTAAAAGATTCGTATTTTCATCAAGAAGCAAAACATTAAAGCTACATCAGATTTGCATTAGTAAATTACTGTATTAGATTAGTTATATGCATGGTATTCTATTTTTTCTTCTAGATTAATTTTCATTGGATTTGTGAATTGACATTTGTTATTATTTTATTCTCAAGAAGACTTTTTTTTATGATTTCTTTCTGATAGGAAGTGATAGTTCCTATCACCAGAACCACTTTAATATATTGTATGCTTATTTTTGGGTGTTTTAGCTACATCCATAATCGGTCAGCTTTAACTTGCATCCCTTGATGGTATATTTCCTAGAAACCTTTAGCAAGATTATGCCCCCAAATTGACATGAATAGACCAAGCTGAAATTCATTTAAAGTATTAAATATCTCATATTTATTTGCCCTAGTATTAACCTATGATGTGTTATAAGCTCTATATCAATGTAATGAACCCAAAAACAAAATGAATTTGTAGTAGCCTCTATTATTAAATTATCTTTTTAAATTTCTCACAAATACACAAGGAAACAAAATAAGATCCCAAGCTAGAGCTTAAGGCTGCAAAGTTTGTCAAAGATATAGTGCCTTGATTGGTTTTCCTGGCTTTTCTATTTTCTTTTGGTTTTTTGTTTGCTAGGCTTGCCTGCACCTTTAGAGACTATGTTTTATTTTGTGAAGTTCTAGTGGCCTTCTATGGATTGATGTTTCTTATTGAATTACTTCATGCTTAAGACATAATGTCAGTTTATTATGCTTATTGTTAGGTTTTAGGCACCTGTTAAAACCTGTTTTACTTAATAAAAAACAAAAGAAGATCCCAATCCACTTTGTGATGTATGATGAATGCTTGCATAGGAAATTATGTTAGAGAGATGCCAATCAAGTTTAAATTTAATGAAGTCTAGTACTAATTCAAAATAGCCTCCCTCAAGGTGCATGCCTATGCAAGGAAGACACCATTGTAGGAATGAGTACAAGCCATTGTAGGACTAACAATAAAGATGCATGATGGTTTAATTATAAATGGTCTCCACTATTTTGGGATAATGATTATGGATAGTTTCAAAGAAGAGTTTTCATTTTCCACTTTGAGAGAAGCATTGTTATATGTGTTTCCCTCCCAGCCTACTCACGATAAAATAAATGGATCATAGGGGCCAATGCCTTCACATGAATCAAGGAAGAATGTTATATTGTTTTCTTATATTGGATGTGTGAACTGTACATAGTTTTTCAAGGTAAAATAGTGGCTTGATTTGTCTGAAGGAAAGCATAGGCTATGTTCAATACACCGACACCATCTGTGTGTGAATTTGTACTAAAATATGCAAGAAATTTTCTTGTGATTAGTGGATTATGAGGAGGCATTTAGTAGACTTTAGTGTTTGATATGGAAAATGCGCAAGTCAAAGGAAGTTTGAATGATTCTTCACCCCCATATGTACATGTGTAAGAGGAGTCCCACCAAATGTGAGGAGAAGAATGATCCACTAAAATTGCAAAAAGAGATGGAGGCATGACAAGGTGGTGTACAATCATCCCTATTTGTAACCACACACCAATGATTAAGAACCTCCATTACTAAATTCTATTTCCTATTTGCACACCCAAACCACAAAACACATCGCCACCATAAATGATTGCATGATGAAGAGAAGAATATAAAGAGGATTCAATTTATTGTAGATAATTTATGAATTAGAGGCCATAAGGATATGAAGACAAAATCCATTGATTTTGAGCTGGTAGAGCACACGATTTTGGGCAGTGGCATTTGAGTTTATAGATGGGTGTAAAAACATATGCACCTACAATGGAGATAAAATAAGAAGGAATGCATTTTAGTATAGATTTAGGCCATCAAATCATGTAAGTTTAATCTGAAAAGGATTTCCAAACATACACTTTGTTTAAGTAGAGGCTTGCATGTTGAGAGTGTGTAAAATGATTTGGGATATATCCCACATTGTCTATGCACTAGAATTCTTATCTATTTTTAGATGTGCATACATGTAATAAATGTTAGGGCAATAATATATTGTCTTATTAATTAAATTATTTTAATTTAATTATTAAGTCTCTTATTATCTCTAGTTCACATAAACTAAACTTTGAGCATATAATAGTTAATTATTTTATTAATTATTATCATGTGACCTAGGTTTTACCTGTTAGGGTTTTGATTTCCTTTTATAAGGATTGATCTGTTTGTAATTTATTCATACACTTTTGATAATAACAATCTCTCTTTTTGTTCATCAAGAATGTCTCATCTGTGGATTTGAGAATCTTCTTTCTTTCTGTCACAAGTGTTTGCATGTAGGTGATTCTTAGGAGTTGTGACGTTGATCTTTCATCAACTTCAACATGGTATCAGAGGTTCAGATCTTCATGCCCCTTTTCTATTTGTGAGAGATTTGACATTGGTTTTTAGATCTATATTTTTTCTTTTAGAGGATTTCAATTTTTAGAATTTTTTTTCTTTGTATTGGATCTAGTGGGGGGGGGGGGGGGGGTCATCATTTTTTGGTGCACTTTGAGCCCAAATGGACCTCACCGTTGAGCTGAGAGCACCCCAAAACCCCTATTTTCATATAAAATTTATCTAATTTGGAAACAAGCAAAATTTGAGGTAAAAAATATTACTCCCACATTGGGCACATTTCTTGAGGCAATGTTTTTGTAATTTTTGATTTTTTAAGCTAAAAAATCAAGGTTTTTTGGCACGAAAATTTAGATTTTTGGGCATAAAGATCAATATTTTTTGGTGCAAAAATCAAGATTTTTTGGTACATAAACCATTGCAATTTGATGTGAATCTCAGGGTAGTTTTTGGTACTGTTGGGTGCATTTCACAATGCATTTTGGCATTGATCTCGAGGCAGTATTTTTTTTTTTTTTTGTATGAGCTCTTTTTTGACCTACTTGTGGTTTTCTAACCATACATTGCTCATCTAGATTCCATTTTTTGCAAATGAGATATTGTCAAAAAAGTCATTTTGAGCCTGTTTTAGTGGTGTAGGTTATTTTTTATTTTGGTACTTTTTTATGACTGTTTTTCTATCAAAGTTAAGAGTTCTATTTTGCACTCTCGGAGACATATCATGAGCATAATATCTCTAATTTATGAATTCTTTGTATCATTAAAAATTTCTTTGAGAGCTCTTTCAAATGATACTGGTTGTTTTTCTAGATTCTACTCCAAACACATTCTATTCAGTCTTTTGTATTTTTTGCATTCTGGTGGATATCTTGGTTGTTTCAAGTCTAGGGATCAATTTTTTTGCTTTAGATAATTCATCATGGGTTGTGCTATATGTTGTCTCAGTCTTATGTCTCTTTTGATCTTTGTTGACATCTTGTTGTAGTTTTTTTGCAAATGCATTGAGATAAAGTGCCACTCTATTGCATTTCGTGGTCTTGCACATCTTTGTGTTTTGTTGTACCCACACTACATTACAAAGCACTTTGGGGGGTTTCATGTTGACCATATTATCCATCTTTCTTTGTCAAGTGAGTGTTCCTTCCATGACATTAGCCTGATGATGTGTCGATGACACGTTCCATTATAGGTGTTTGTACTTCTTTTGCAGTCTCAATGTTCCTTGTTCTTCTATAGGTGATATTGCATTTAGTTTCAATGTTCATGTCTTACCTCTCAGCATTATAGGGGGTTATTTTGGTTTTATTGTTTTCTTGATTTGATGTAATGAGCTATGATTCACTATTTCATCCTATGTACTAAGCAATTGTAGTTGTTAGATACCTATGCATTTTAGTGAGATGGATTATTTACCATATGGACATTCTTTCATTCCTATTTTTGGAGGCCATGAATATACCTTCCATATTTGATTGATCATCTCTTCAAGCTTAGTCTTCTATACTTGGTCATGTTCTATACAACTACGGTTCTTTAAATCAATAGTTTGACAATGTTTGCAACTTCATGCTTCAATGGCGTTCTTCATGATCATCTTTTGTTCCTATCTTCTGGGACATTCCCTAGTTTAGAGGCTTCTTCAGTCCTTCACTAGTTCTTTTTAGCATTATTTCCATCTCTTTTTGGAGTAGGGTATTTCCCATGGGGTTTCTCTATTTCTCATCTTTTCAGAGATTTGGTTGTGCTTGGGTACCTCATCAGGCCTTGTTGTTGAGACCCAAATTTACTTTCAATAGTATTTTCTAGATTTTTAGAGACTCCCTAAGTTTATCTTAATGGGGGGTGTAAGAGTAATAAGATATTGCCTTATTAATTAAATCATTCCAAATTAATTATTAAGTCACTTATTATCTCTAGTTTACTTAAGCTAAACTTTCAGCATATAATAATTATTATTTTTATTAATTATTATCATGCAACCTAGGTTTTACCAGTTAGGGTTTTGATCTCCTTTTATAAGAATTGATCTCCTTGTAATTTATTCATTCACTTTTGATGATAGCAATCTCTCTTTTTTCTCATCAAGAATGTGTCTTTTGTGGATCTAGGAATTCTAGCCTCAATAGCTTTTGGTTCTCCCTTTCTATGAAAGATGTTTTTATGTAGGTGATTCTTGGGAGCTATGGGGTTGATCTTTCATCAACTTCAACATTGAACTTCTCTAAAAAGAACACCTCATTTAAGATACAAGTCTTCCACTTGGTAGAATCCATTTGGCTATTGATTGGAAAATAATTAATGTAAATTTTGAATAGATATGTGCATAATAGGACCTGCCATGGACTTGCCATGTGGGACATAAGGTGAGATAGTGTAGCTTCATAGGGAAGTTTGATGGTTAGAGAAATATGGATGCAAAGTAACAACAAGGAGTTCTCATGGGACATTGCAAGTGAAATCATGTAGTTAGAGAAATTACTTGTAAGGGACCTCATACAATTAGAGCACAACATTGCGATGGATATGAGAGACCTCATATAATTAGAGTATGCCATCACAATGGATATGGATGGTTAGTATTTAGTGGTTGTGAACTGTGATCTCTCATGATTAATAGAGGTTTAGGGTCAAGAGTTGTGAAGCTATGAAATAGTGACAAGTGGAAGTGGTCAGATGTTGAGGTGGTACATTCTAACCAATCTAGTGATACCACATGTTGCCCACATGGAGTTGACCAAGTTTGACCCTTGTGTAGTTTGGAGGGAGTTCATAGGTAATTATATGAGGGACCTCATACAATTAGAGAGCAACATCACGATGGATATGGGTGGTTAATGTGTGGCGGTTGTGAACCATAACCTCTCCATAATTAATATAGATTAAGGGTCAAGAGTTGTGAAGCTATGAAATGGAAACAAGTGGTAGTGGTTACATGTTGAGGTGGTAGATTATGACCAATCCAGTGATACCACATAGCACCCACATGGAGTTGCCCAAGTTTGACCCATGTGCAATTTGGAGGGAGTTCATAAGAATAAAAAAAATTAAAATTTCTTTTCTTTCAAGGTGTAGGAGGAGAAGTTTTACATAAAAATTTATTATAAAGTTGAAACTTTATAGTAAAAAAGAAATATTCTGAAATGTCTCAAGTCATATTCATCTTGAAAGCTTGAAACTCCAAATGCATGCTAAGGGAACCATTTTTGTCCAAATATATAAGTGTCATATACCATTAGAAAGATCTTAGAATGAACTTTCCATATTTGTAGTCCAAACTTGTGCATCTCCAACCATGTGAATGTTTTTCACAAATTGTAAGATAGGGGCACTCTCAAATAAAGTTTCTTGTTTTTACCATAGAACTTCATTTTTAGTTTCTAGGCAAACTATGAAGTGGGTTGTCTCCAGATTTGGTAGGGATATGCCTAGCAGTAGTATTTTTCCTTGGAAACTATTTAGTGGGGATTTTGGCAAGAGTTTTAGTAGAAATTTTTTTTTTCAGGCAGTTTGTTTCCTTCATCATTATGTAGTTTTAAGTTTATTTTTCAATAAATAATGATGGGGATTTTATTTTCACTTGAAGGAATAGAGATGAGAGAAGCTTTACAATAGCACTAGATGGATTTTGAAGTGAACATTTGGCACTTTTAAATCAGATCTAACCCTCTTTCTTTCTCCTATATCTTCTCATTCTTCATCATTGTATAGGGTTGGTTCTAGCCTATTGAGCAAGTCTCAAGCTATGATTCCACCTATACTTTGACACTTCTCTCTATATCAACATCAAATATTATAGTCATAGTCAAAGTTCTAGTCTATTTTGTGTTTTTCTTGAGTTATTACATGCATCTTGATATATTTTGTTTCAAAAAAATTAACACAAAATAATATTGAAAGCATTTTCATTATGAATCTTGTCTCTTGTCTCTAGGTTTCGTAATTTTTTGTGTTATGTGGACAAAGAACACATATAGCAGTTGCAACTTGTTTAGGGTTGTATGCCTTAGTATGTTATTTTGTTAACTCAAAGAGTTAAGTAAATGCTTTATATATTTTGACAAAATTGTAGGTCTCATAGAAGGATTCTAATGAGTAGAAGATTCTTATTGAATGTTAATGTCTTGTTTACAAAGTAAATAGATAGATCATAAGGATCTTGATGTATGTTATAGTTTCTATAATGCCCAATGGATAGGAAACTGATCACAATTGTATGATCTTAATTTTATTTGTTTTTTGGTTCATGGGTTATGCTGAAATCTTTCAAATATCAAATATCCATTTCCTTTTATGTTGTAGAGTTGAAAGGAAGTCCCCCATTTAGCTTTTGAATCTTTATGGTATGTAATTATCTACCACATACCTATTGCGTTGCATAAGTGTAGAAAATTAAGGGTATCATTTGCTTTGTTAAGATTCAGATTTATATTTTTACACTGATGACATAAATGAATTTAAGGTCCACTTGTAGGACTAGAAAATAAGTTAGAACCTAACATACTATGAACAAACACAAAAAATCAATCAAAATACACCAAACCCTTCTAATCTACCATGAAAACCAATTAAAATAAAGGAAGAAAACAAAAGAAAAACCCCCTCTTCAATTGTAGTTCCCATGTTCTTCTTTCATCTCCATTTGACGTAGCTCCAATTGCCTATAGTGCACACAATTGAAAGAAAAATACTATGATGGGATGATGTTATTGAGAGTACTACAAGTGTGGTTCAAGCCTAATGGGTTCTAAGAGATCTAAGGATATGACTCTTAATGATAAAAAATGAGAGAAAGATGGCTCAATTCATAGCCAAAGTGCAAGAGATGAGACATGAATGAGAGGATGGACACTTGTCAACTCAAATGTGAAACTTGGAATGATATTCTTTAGAATATATATGAAAAATATGATACATATGTTAAATCTAGGATTCTATGATGCATCAAAGTCAACATGGCTAAAATTGGAGGAGAATCTATGACGTGCATATGACACCCCAAAGTCACTTGTAGAAAAGAATCTATGACAAAGGTGGCTTATCATAGTAGTGCATAAGGAATAATATATGTCATATATGACACATATTAGCCAAGTGTAGGGAGAGAAACTATGACATATGATGTCCATGTGTCAAGAATAGGTGGAATATTTGAATTGAAAATTCATATATCCACACAAATAGAAAATAGTAAAATAGAAATTAGAAGTGGAAAATAGGACTTAGAAAATTTAGAATTCCCATAGTTTGTGAAGGATGAATCAATTAATTAATTAATATTAATTCATTGAGAATTTTGGTTAGTAAGAATGATTAGCAAGGTGAAATGAAAAATGATTGAAATGACATAGGAATAGATTATGGGTTATCTAATCCTATATGAAAAATTAGTAAATGATTGGCCAATTTAATGAAATAAATGTGAGATTATCCTTTGATGAAATAAGACAATTATGCAAATCGACTAAGACGATGGTGGGTAAATCAAAGCCATGATCAAATTGATTGACTAATTAGGATTGATAGCATGCCAAGGACACATGACATGGATTGAGGACATGTGACATTAATAGACATTATAAATGCCACATGATCAAAGTTGATCGATAAGGTTGCTCATAATAACATTGACATACCTTATCAATATTATTAAATTGGTTGGATAAAGCTGCAATCTAACACTAAGGGACATGAAAATGTCAATGATTGACCTGTGAAAATGATAGATTTGACAGAGCACTAAGGGACATGATAGTGCTAAAGTTGGATTTGATTGGTTTGTTAAAATTTGATAGGTTTCCAAGGTACTAAGGGACATGACAATGCCTAGGGTTTGACATATGATGATTGATTTGAGATATTTGACACATTTTGAGTTGATTAGGGCTAATTTAGGATGATTTTGGGTTGATCAAAAAAGATTTTGATGATGTTGAAATGATTTAAGGTTGATCAGATGAAATTTTGATAATGTTAGAATGATTTGGCATCGATTCTATAAAGTTTAGAAAAATGGGAATTGATTGCAAAATGATTTGTAGTTGATTTGAAAGGTGATACAAATATTGAAGCATATTGTTGAAATATGCTCGATTGATAATCAGGTTGGCCAAAAGATTAGAATTAGTGAAATGAGAAAATGGGATGGGTTAGTAAAAAAGTGATTAAACAATAGACATGAACCATTTTTGAGCATCTACATTTTGCCCCTCTTTGATATAATGTGATTTAGAGTATTGTGTTAAACCTTATTAATGAAAAATCCATAAAAGCATATCCTAGTAGGGATGGTATGTATGGGTTCCCCCTCAAGAAATTGAATGAAAAAATGATATGATAGGTCAATTTGTTGACAACAAGAAGACAAAACCATAGCAACTGACGGATCACAAATCAGAGCTCAAATGCAAAATTTATGGGGTCTAGAGTGCAAAAAGCATCACGAACAACATAGAAAATGCCTCTTGTGCATCCATATAGGAACAAAAAGGAAAATAAAAGGGCTTAGAGAGGGGTTTGGAGGTTATTTTCACCCTCTCATTTGGAAGAAAAGAGCTCTAGAGAAAGGAAGATGGACAGGCTACCTAGGGAGAAACATCATAGAGAAAAAGTGTGTACCTATCAATGATGGGAAAATGTAAGACTATTGGTGAGTACATCAAGGCCCCTCTATGTCTTTTATGTGTTTCATGCATTTTAAGGTTAGTTAGAGGTCAAACGAGGCCCAATCGAGGTTCCAAGGGTAGTTTAGGGCATCTAGGTGCCTTGAGTGCACTCAAAATGCACCCAAGTGTGCATTAAGTGCACTTCAAATGAAAAAGTGTGCATTGAGCAAACTTGGCAAGCCCAAGTGTACACTAAGTAGAATTGGGGGCCCCAACTACACTTTAGGATGCTCTGAGGCCCGAAAATAGTGATAATAAGCCCATAATGGCCCAAAAATTTGCACACATTCCCAAAACCCTGGGATAAGGTTAGAAATAAATTCAAACCAATGAGAACATGTAAAATATGGTAAAATTGGTCAAACTTAGGTCAGATTTAGATCAAACTTGTTAGAAAGCATCCATGGAGTAATGCAAAGGGTCAGAAAGAATGCAAATAGACTCAGAATGACCCAAAATTTAGTATACATGTTCAAAAACCTAGAAAGAGTTGAAAAAATAGGTCAAACTAGTCAAACATGGTTAGAAATAGTCAAAATTTGTCAAACCTAAGTTAGATTTGGGAGAAAGTTGACAAATAGGTAGGTAGAGAGTCAAAAACAATGCAAATGAACTCAAAATGACTCAAAATTTGGTGTACATATTCAAAACCCTAGAAAGAGTTGAAAACATAGGTCAACCTAGTAAAAAATGTTCTAAAATAGTATAACTTAGTCAAACTAAGGTCAAACTAGGTCACACTTGGGTCAAACTTAGGTTAGAATTGGTAGAGAGCCACAAAAGGTTGATAGACATCGTGTGATTATGTTGGAGGACTTTTGCCTATTGTAGATGAGGAGAGACAAAACTCATAGCTTGGTTCTACATCACTAGATGACCAATGGTAAGTGGGAAATCTTGGCACGGTATGGATTTTATCACATTGCATTCATGTCCAAGGTGAGAGGTAATAGAGGGTTACTGATTGTGCTAACTGAGAGATGACATTTAGAGACCACTTCTTTTCATCTACCCACGAGAGGCCATTTTAACCTTAGAGGATGTATGGAACATCATCTAAATTTTGATCTATGGGGAGTTAGAAGCATATGACCCTATGATAGGGTAGGCCACACTTCATCAGATGTTTGGTTGAAAAGATGCAGAGCTAGGGACTAGGGATTATGAGATAAGATGGGAGATACTAGTGGCATGACATTAGTATCTGATTACTATGATATGTTAGGTTGTGGGTAAGTTACTTATACCAGATAGGAGATGGCATGGATTCCCTATTGGATAGGGTAGAGTTTTGGAGAGGATGGTTATGGATGAAAATATGTTTGCATGGGGGCCTTGCATGCTTGGGATGTTGTACTATTATCTGCAGTAGGTTGCATATAGAGGTGGATTGAATTTTAGTAATGGAGGCACATTTCTATAGATTTTGGATTATGAGAATATTTTCATATTTAGGCTACTTATGGAGAGGGATTTGATTGAGGACATACCCTATGAATACAACTATAGGGGGATACTGGCACAAGGACCACTAGGATACACCTAATTCTTCAGGCATCAATTGGACACTATGAAATAGTTTATCTAGAGACCATACAAAGATTGCCTAAGGCAGGATGATGATGAGATCCACCTTTTATATTGTAGGTAGGAGTTCTATCTGATTGGTCATATAGTTATTGGACTCCTAGTGATAGAGATGTACTTTCCAGAGTGAGTACGTTGGCAATTTAGCAAGAGGTAGGATGTGCCTACATGTCTTACTTTATTTACTCGGTCTAGAGAAAATATCAGAGAGTAGTGAGCATCGATCAAGATATAGGTGGCTTATGCACAATTAGAGGATCTACAACCTAGGTTGTGGGGGAGTAGCAATAGATGTGATAGATGTAAGCATTACAATAGGATATGAAAGATATTTTTCTTAGCATCGATTGAGGTCATTAATAGATCCAATAGTTCTAGTACTATGGGTGAGACCATAGGAAGAGTAGGGTGGAGAGGATAATGAGGAGGGTGATGGTGAAAGAGGTAGATGATGAGGTAGGGGATGAAGAGGATGGGGAGGATGATGAAGAGGATGGGGTGGATGATGAGGAGAGAGGAGGGTATGAGGGGAGGGGAGGTGATAAGGAAAGGGGGGATGATGAGGAGGAGGAGGAGGAGGAGGAGGAGGAGGAGGAGGAGGGAGATGATGATGAGGGATGAGGATGATGGATACTTCCCTCCATCATCATCCCTCTCCCTCATCCCTCATCCCTCATCCATGATGAAGAGGGGGATAGAGGGGAGTCAGATGGAGAGGAGGACAAAGGTGTGGATGCAAAAATGATGGATATAGAGGGAATGCTAGTACTAGTAAACACAAGTCCTAGCCAGTTAGAGTTAGAGATGATGGGGTGATCAAAGGGCTTTAGAGTTAGTTAGAGGAGCACCATGTAGTGATTGACCACATTATGAGAGAGAGGGATGTGGTGGTAGCTGCATGAGACTAGGTTATGACAAAGAGTGATGCAATAGTATGGAGGGGAGTAGGTTCTGATAGAGAGTGATGCAATAGTATGGAGGGGAGAGAGAGAAATCTAGAAGTATCAAGACTTCATTAGTAGCATCAGGGATGCATTCTTTTGAGAGTTGGTTGGGATGATGGTTGCAATGTTTGCAGAGACACAATATTGGAGGAATCATTATGAGATAGTGTAATCACCTAAAAATGGTCATCTAGACTATTAGCCCCCTTTTCAACATTTTGGCTAAATTAATTTAATCATTTACCTAGACCAAATTGCTAATTATCAATTTATTTGATTATAACCTATAGTTTGACTATGCTATCCTAAGTTCATTATTTGATTAAAAGAACATGTCCCCTTTTAATTAAATAAAAGATTCCATTCTTCTAACCCACTTAAAGTGCACACATAAAGTCCTTTTTCTATTTTGCAATTAAAAGAAAAGGCTTTGTGACTTTTGTCTTATATGACAAGTCAACTTATATTCTATTGGTTGACTTCTGTGTGCACATGGATCACTCCTCTTTTTGAATTCCACTGTTGATCATCCACCATCTTCATCTTAATCTCTACCATCCATACATCTTTAAAAGGGAGAGAGATTTCCCCCTCAATCGATCCTCATTTGAATATTGTTATGTTGCAGATTTTCTAATAGATTTCTTTGGAGCTTTGTGGAGAACTTCTATTTCTTGTCTACATTCTCTCATCCATGGAATCATGGCATTCTAGCTTAGCTTAGCTTTCATTTTTACATGTAGCTTAATCTTACATAGCTTAATAATGGTATTGTAACACTCTCATACATGTTTTAGCATAGCTCCACTTTGCATCTCATTCTAGCTTAATTTTCATTTGCATTGCATTCTTGAGGAACTCCTTGGGACATTTACATTCTTGCATCTTGTCTTTGGAACCTCCCATTGCATGGTTTACTAGCAAGAAGCATATCTCTAAGGCTCGGCTGAGAGCCTTCAAACTTGAAACATACCTTCTTGCACTCCATAGATAGGGAGCTCTAAGTTGGCATTCAAACATTCCAAACTCATGGAATTGTTTGAATAGAAGGGTTTAGAGTGGGACACTTTCGAGTGTACATTTTTGGTGCCTACCATGGGTGAAGAACTTGCAGAGCCTATCAACATCCTACACTTGAAGAAGTTCTATACTTAGAGGCTTTTTGCTCAGCTATCTTGTATATATCTATGATCCTCAAAAAATTAGAAAATGTCCTAAAAAAAAAAAAAAAAAAGAAAAAAAAAAGGTCTTGAAAAAATCTGTCAAGTGGTGAAAACTTGGAAACAGGCGCTACTTGAAACCCTTGCACCTATGTCTATCAAACTCAATCATCCACTTTGCTACACATTTCCTAGCTTGGAATTGTTTCTTGTCCTCATCTTGGGGGCATAGCTACTTTTCCTATTGAGGTATTCTTTTGCATTAGGGTTTCTTTGACAACTCACAAAATAGTGTTTCTCAACACTACCCCTACCCACTTTGACATCAAGTGTTTTTCAACACTTTACAGATAGTTTACCTACAGTCTTCAATGTCGCGATATTTCTCACTATCAGGATCAAGTCTTGAAGAAATGGCCAACTGACTTGCACACACACACACACTTTAACACTTAAACAACTGAGCTATGCTGATCTTTATCTACTTTGTGTACTGTCTATGATGATTTCTTTGCCAGGTGTTCCCTCCCTAATAGTCTTTCAAGGATGTCATTGACTAGAAGACTGGGGGCATGGGACATATTTTCTTGATTTTTGCTTGTGGGTATACTTTTGTTTTTCTATAGTGTTGTAAGCATTTATGCTGGTCCTATTCAACATGTTGACTTACAAATGTATCATCCTTGACTATTTTGCAAGACCGCACTCAGGGTTTATCTTGGTGCTTATGCCTTGATACAGGTGTAATCTTGCTAAATTAAACTTAGGGAATCTAATCGTGTAGTTATCTTGACTTACATGTCTCTGATGCTTAGATTGGATTCTCACATACCTATCTAATATCGATCATATTCATATCCTCATAGTTATACTAGTGATGGTTGTATGATCTTATGATGTCCCTAATAAATGCTCAATGATGAAATTAAGAGTCTACATGTTATGCACTTCTTGCTAGTAAACCACTTTTCATATTAGCTTGCATTTTAGGTTCATTTTCTAGCTTCATCCTATATTCTTGCATATGGAGAGAGCTCTCTCTTCATCTTTTTGTGGACATATCAGCTAACTCCTTTCATATATTTCTTTACTTTCTTCTTGTTCATGTTTTCACCTTCTTAATCTTTCACTTCATCTCTTTTCTATCTTATCATCACATTATATAAAGTGTTGACCTCTTAAATAATTTCAACGTCCTAGATTCATTTTCGGGATCGAAATTCAAATTCGAGTTCATCTTGATGGTCAAAATTGTCTTTTAAAATTCTACTTTCTTTTGAGCAGTTAGCTAACCTTTTGAGGTCTAATCTCTGAATCATCACTAGAGCATCTTCATTTCTTCATGTCTTCATCATTTCCATACTTCATATCTACTTCAATTCACTGTTTCATGTCTAAAATCAAATTTCTACTCGTTTTGACCTAATTTTTATGCTATATCCTTCAAGGTCAACTCTAGTCAAACTAGGGCATTTTATCAATTTTTTTTATAGTCATTCTTGAACTCTAATCATCTATCTATCATTTTGGATATTGCTATATTCTCAATTTTCTCATATCTAGCTTGTTTTTATGTCCCCTTACCTCATTTTGATTTCAATCCTGAGGGGGCAAAAATACTCTATTGCTGATTGTTACAGCTATCTATTTCTTAGGAGCATTTGTTTGACCTTATCACTTGCTCTTGATCTATTCACTTTGCTAGGTGTTAGAATTCTTTTCGGATCCTAACATCATCTTCCTAGTGTTTAGTACTACCGCTATCAGGCTGTGCATTCAAGACTTGCTATCTATTTCTGCATTTCACTCTTTGGAATTAGATATCTATATCTACCACTGCCTACTTGGCTTCGATTTTCTTTGACATAATGTGTTCTCAGATTGATCGCGCATTAGTCAAAGAGGGGCAAATGTAATCACCTAAAAATGGTCATCTACACTATTAGCCCCCTTTTCAACATTTTGGCTAAATTAATTTAATCATTTACCTAGACCAAATTGCTAATAATCAATTTATTTGATTATAACCTATAGTTTGACTATGCTATCCTAAGTTCATTATTTGAGTAAAAGAACATGTCCCCTTTTAATTAAATAAAAGACCTCATTCTTCTAACTCACTTAAATTGCACACATAAAGTCCTTTTTCTATTTTACAATTAAAAGAAAAGGCTTGTGACACTTTTGTCTTATGTGACAAGTCAACTTATATTCTATTGGTTGACTTGTGTGTGCACATGGATCATTCCTTATTTTGAATTCCACCATTGATCATCCACCATCTTCATCTTCATCTCTACCGTTCATACAACTTTAAAAGGGAGAGAGCTTTCCCCCTCAAAGGATCCATCCATCATTTGAATATTGTTATGCTGTAGGTTTTCTAACAGGTTTCTTTGGAGCTTTGTGGAGAACTTCTCTTTCTTGTCTACATTCTCTCATCCATGGCATTCTAGCTTAGCTTAGCTTTCATTTTTACATGTAGATTAAATCATATAATCTAATAGTTGGATTTTAACACTCTCATCCATGCTTAGGATAGCTAAACTTTTCATATTCATTCTAGTTTAATCTTTAGTTGCATTGCATTCTTGAGGAACTCCTTAGGACATTTGCATTCTTGCATCTTGTCTTTGGAACCTCCCATTGCATGGTTTACTAGCAAGAAGAGTATCTCTAAGCCTCATCTAAGAGTTTTTTATTTTTGAAATATACTCTCTTGCACTCCATGGATAGGGAGCTCTAAGCCGGCATCTAAGCATTCCAACTCATGGAATCATTTGGATAGAAGGGTTTAGAGTGGGACACTTTCGAGTGTACATTTTTGGCGCCCACCATGGGGCTTGAATCAAGTTTCTAGCTCCATTTTATTTTATTTTTGATCTCTAATTTTTTACAGCATCATATTGGATCTAATCAAGTGCTTTTGTAGAATTATCACTTGAGTTTTAAGGCCAACCCATAAGTAGATTGGTTTGAAGGCCAAAAATCTAGTTGGTTTAAAGATTTGATCATATCTTGTAAACTGCTTGGAGTTTGGTTCTAAATTGTTTTTTACAAGTTGGGTATGTGTTCAAAATATCTTAATCTGATTTTCAGAGAATTTTGACATAATTTTCGAGAGTTATAATTTTTTCTTTTTTTTTCATAAAAAGTCATTTTGATCGCAAATCAGTACATTTCTAAAAAAAAATTATATTTTTAGAAAGAATTTTGAATTCTAAGAGGGGTATTCTCTTTGTGTTTTGTCTTTTGAGGTCGTATTAGGGATCAAAAACTCAATTTGATAAATCTGTCCTATTTTGACAAAATTGATCTCTAGGGAGCAAATGAAGAGATTTTTTTGAATTTCTTGCATTTTTGGAAAGCTCTTTGATTTTTAGCAGGGGTCTATTCTTTTCATTTCTATTTTTGGGTCCAAAATAATAGCAAAAAAGTTTAATCATGTTGACTAGATCAAAAGCAAAGAGTAAAAATGAGAGCATTTGTGATTAGTTTGCCCTTTCTTTGCATACACTTGATTGGAAGATAACTTGGATATTTGAGGCAACTAACCACTTTTTATTGCATTATTTTATGTTATTTCACACTAGCTTGTGGTGCTAACAATTTGTGATTGTAGGTTGCCATCCTTGTGAAAAAAAATTGAAACATTGCATAAAAAGAACACATGTCAAAGCTTCAAATGCACAAGGGCTACTAATGATTGTTTGTAGGGCTGCCCAATGCATAAAAACTCAATTTTTCTTGTTCTTTACTTTTACATGTGCAGCACATACTAGTTTTTTATTTTTAGGCACATTAAAACTTACAATTGGGATCTTTTGGTGATAGGAGAGTATGCTCTTCACCCTTGTGGTGAATCAGAAATCTTGACTTACCATTTGGTTTCAAGAGTAAGAGGCAACTAAATCTTCTTGGCATATTTTGGAGAAAATAATTGGAATAGGAGAGTATGCTCTTCACCCTTGTGGTGAATCAAAAATCTTGACTTTCAAAATTTGATCCACTCTTTGTGTAGTTTAGAATCCTTTAGAGGGCCTGCTCTTGGACAATCTGAGAGAAACGACCCAAGTGGAGACAAGAAAATTACCTGGCTCTTCCAACTCACTATAAACTCAAGGCTATCAAGGACACAAAACCTTGGTATATGTAGTGTTTATCTTTGCCTAGTGTGATCACTTATGGGATTTTGACCATAGGGAGATCACTAGGCAAGAATGCTTAAGGTACTCTTGTGATCGCGAGATTGGTTACTCATCACAAGGTGAGGTGTCCCATAATTGGGAGCAAGAGGAACACTATGAATAGAAGCCCTATCTAAACACCTAAGTTAGTAACTACCTTTTTTAGCCGCTCAACTTCTTCGTGCAAGGATCGATCCTAGTGGACTACCCGGATCACCCCAAGATTTTACACTCACCATATGTGTTCCCTTGGTTATGCTTATGGAAATTTCATGACAAAGCCAATATCTCTTGTGGGCAACCACTTGGTGTGAGGTGAAGGAGCATCAAGTGTGGGCCAAGTTGTTGAGTAATGAACCATGTCTTTTAGGTAGATATTTCTTGATGTGTTCTCGAATGTGCTAGACCTGTGGAAATCTTTGGAACATACACATGATGATAGTTATACGGCTTTCTTTTAATACCTCACATATGCTTATATCATGCAAGGTTGCTTTGTCCCTTGCTTGATTGTTTGAAGAATACTCCATGTGTCACTATCTTGCTTGGAAAGAAATTGTTTTTGAACATCAAACATGCTATGCTATCAACTATTGTTAAACTTTATGAACCAAGTCAAAACATCAAATGCAAACATTTTCTTGTGTTTCTTGCTAAGGGTAGTCTCATCATTTGATTTTTATTTTTTATGTCTCTTGTTCTTGAACATGCTTAAAGTAACTCTTTGGTCTTGGTACTCTTGGTCTTTCTATCTTCATGGTCTATGTCCACTTGCTAGTTATCCTTTTGCTGAAATGGTTGCCTTGATTTCTTGACTAGACCCTTGGGTTGGGAAAGTTGTTCACTTGTCACCCTGCTTGCTCTATCTATTTGGCTATTTGGGCATCTTGCCTAGCTATTGACTTGAGTCATTCATGTCGTAAGTTTCTTAAACATATTGTTTGACAAGTCACTTTCATCTCTATCTCTACTATCTTGGCAAGTGAACACTCTACCTCCTATATTTTCAACATCAAGTTATCTTCTAGGCTCTTTTATGCTTGGCTTTGCATCTAAAACTATGGGATCTAAACCTTGTGCTACCAAACTTCAACTGAATCTAGATGATCATGATATCCTCCATGTCACTAAAGAGTTTCAAGATCTATATGTGCAATACAAAGAACTAGAAGAGACAAATGATCTTTCTTACCTTCATCTCTCTAAGCGCATGACAAAAATGAAGTCTAAACTGGAGGAAAGGTTAGAGGAGAAGATTGCATCATTACATCAATCTTCCTTAAGCTCTTTACATGCATGTGAGTCACCTTATTTAAGGTCATCCTTTTCTTCTAGGTTTACATGCTCTACTTCAAGACATCAATTGTCTTCACCTACTAGATCTAAAGACCTCTTTAGAGAACAAGCAAGTGATACCTCCTTTGAGCCTATGCCAAAATTTCATGATGGACCTATCTTTGACCAAGATAATGATGAAGACATGAATGCATTCTATTCACTTGAGAAACAAGAAGAAGATCTTAGACATACTTCTAATAGAACTTTTGCTCCCTTGGAAGATTCTTATGATGACACTTTGCGAAAACTTCTTAGCAATAAGATCATCATACCTAAGTCTAGCTCCTATGTAAATCCTTTCTTGGATGCTTATTGTGCTTATCATAAATCTAATGACCATGCTACTTTTGATTGTATAGAGCTGAAACATAAAATCCAAGATCTCATTGATGATAAGATTGTTGATCTGGGAACCTCTAGTGAATCATGTGGTGAAGATACTTCTCTTGAGCAAGATTACATTAATGAACCTATGTCTAGTAGCGGCTCTATTACATCTTCCACTTCTTCCAACACTCGTGCATCTCCCAACACTTCAAAGCTTTCCAACATGCCTCCATCAAATAAAGAATCTAATGCTTTCCAGATTGACTATGTGTATCCTCAAGGGCTATCTCTAAAAGAAACTCAAGCTAACCTTCACTTGGCTGTAAACCTTTTCCATGCTACTAATCCTAAACATCCTCAACCTTCATGCACTACTATGGCTAATCCAAGCACTACTCCATTCACTTTTCATTCTCCCTTGTCCTTGGAAGTGGCTCTATGTCAAGAGGACTCTCAAAAAGAAAAAGCTATAAATGTCAAGAAAGATCAAGATCGAGCACTCTTTCATCTCTTTCAAGATTTTTCCCCTCCATATCCTATATCTTGTCCACCTCCTAAGTATGATGAAGATAACACTTCCATTATCTCCCTTGAGCTTACTGAAAATTATGAGAAAAGTTCTCTTCATATGCTATCCAAAGCTACCTGTCAAGATCAAAATGTCCCCTCATGTTCTACTTCTCCATATCCACTTCAAAATTGTGCTCAAGCTTCAAGTGCTCCTATTAAAAATGTTGTTCCTATCAAAGCTTCTCATGAGTCTATTGATGGTTTTTACTATGTTGCTCAATCTAAAGATGTTGATATCCCTTCCCACTATCCCTTTGCATCTTCTAAATCTATCCTTGGTCCTTATCCATCTAAGCTACAACATTCAAACCTTCCATCCATTTTGTGGCCTTATGTTCCTCCATCTCCTGCATTCACTCCTAGCTCTCCCATCATACCTCAAGATCAACAAAGACACTCATCCTTGATGACTTTTCACCCATCTATACATCTAAACCAGTCATATCATCCTTATTCATCCACAAATCCCAAGTCCTTTGGAAGTGAGAATAAACATAAGAATCCATTGAAAAATGAAGATCACTATGTCCCATCTAATCGACATGTGAATGCTAAGAAGGAGAATGCACAAAAGAGACTGCAAAGGTCCAGTATTAAAAAAGCTAAATCAAAGAAAATATGGGTTCCTAAACCCATTATTGAAGAAATGTGTTTTGAAGTATCCAAAGGAAAATCTAAAGCTATATGGATTCCCAAGTATCTTTTAGAAGACTTGAATATTGAAAATACTTCAAAGTTGACATTCAAGCTTCCAAAGGCTTCTATTCCATCTTCTTCCAAAAATCTTCCTAAAAATATTACAAAGCCTTCCACTTCACTTTTTTCCAAATCTCTTCTACCACCTCATACATCTAAACCTCAAGCTACTTCATCCATGATTCCTCCATCATTCCAATACCCTTCAAGGTGTGTGTCAATGTTGATCTTGTCCAATATTTTAGCTACCCTGAGAAATCCTCCAAAGCTTACACTTACTTTCTATACATGAACTATTATCCTCAATATATTCTTCCTACTACCATTTCTCTTTCATCACCCTATCAACATCTTTGAGCATACCTTTCTATGGTCTTGTCTTATCATGACTTATATTTCCTATAGGAGAACTATCTACATTCAAAAAGGTTGAGCTCTTTCTAAAAATTCAAAAAAAGAAAAAGAAAAAATAGAAAAAATGAAAAAAAATGAAAATGTGCCTTGGTGAAAACCACTTCTTATGGCACCTTGGTAGCAAAAGTAAAGAGAAATAAATGCATCCTATGGTGAAAACTACATCTTGTGGTACCTTGGATAAGTACCATGATGAAAACCTTGCAAACAAGCATCATGTGTAATTCTTCCACCATCCATCTATCCCCTCTTCTCTCTTTGATCTTCCCAATGTTAAGCTATTTTTGCATATTGGCTATCTTATCCATGAGATTCTCTATTTGCGCTTTCTCTTTCCCTCATAGCTGCCATCTTGAGCTTTATTCTTATTTCTCTATCCCATTAGTATCCTATCTAGTTGACCCTTGAGTCTTGATCAAAATAAATCAAACATGGTTCTCATACGCCTCTTGACATGTCTACTCTCTTGGATTGCACGCTTTTATGCTATCTTCCTCATTGGCTTCCACTGCTTATCCTACATGCTATCTTTCTGATTACTTCCATTGCTTATCCAAAATATGCTTCATATGACTATTTCACCTCTTTCCCTAGCTTGGGTACTCTTGAGGAGTCAGTCCTTGAGGATCACTTTCACTTTCTTCATACTCTTTTTTCATCCATCTTTGCTTATCCACTAGCTTGTTGCTCCATCATATCCTATACCTTGCTAGACATTGGGAGAAAATGATGTGATCTTGCTTGAGAACTAGTGATATCTAAAACCTTCTAAAAAATTCCAAAAAAAATCATATATGATGCTGAAAAATCCTAAAAATAAAAAAATGTCCTGAAAAAAGATCATCTTAGTGAAAACTTAGCAATAGGCGCTTTGATGTATCACCAAAAAAATTTGAAAAATTGAAAAATACAAAAAAATTGAAAAAAGCCCTGAAAAAAATAAATAAATCTGTCAAGTGGCGAACACCTGGAAACAGGCACTACTTGAAACCCTTACACCTATGTCTGTCAGTCTCAATCAGCTACTTTGCTACACATTTCCTAGCTTGGAATTGTTTCTTATCCTCATCTCGGGGGCATAACTACTTAGCCTTTTTGAGGTATTCTTGTGCATTTGAGTTTCTTTGAAAACTCACAAAATAGTGTTTCTCAACACTTCCCCCACCTTGACATCAAGTGTTTTTCAACACTTTTCAGATAGTTTACCTACAATCTCTGATGTCGCAATATTTCTCACTATCAGAATCAAGTCTTGAAGAAATGACCAAGTAACTTACACACATGCACTTTAACACTTAAACAACTAAGCTATGCTGATCTTTATCTACTTTGTGTGCTATCTATGATGATTTATTTACTATATGTTCCATCCCTAATAGTCTTTCAAGGATTTCATTGACTAGAAGACTGGGGGCATGGGGCATGTTTTCTTGATTTTTGCTTGTGGGTATAATTTGTTTGTCTATAGTGTTGTAAGCATTCGTGCTTGTCCTATTCAACACTTTGACTTATAAATGTATCATCCTTGACTATTTTGCAAGACCGCACTCAGGGTTTATCTTGGCGCTTATGCCTTGATACAGGTGTAATCTTGCTAAATTAAACTTAGGGAATCTAATCGTGTAGTTATCTTGACTTACATGTCTCTGATGCTTAGATTGGATTTCCACATACTTATCTAATATCGATCATATTCATATCCTCATAGTTATACTAGTGATGGTTGTATGATCTCATGATGTCCCTAATAAATGCTCAATGATGAAATTAAGAGTCTAAATGTTATGCACTTCTTGCTAGTAAACCACTTTGCATATTAGCTTGCATTTTAGGTTCATTTTCTAGATTACTCTCGCATTTTTGCATATGGGGAGAGCTCTCTCTTCATCTTTTTATCGACTTTTCAGCTAACTCCTTTCATATATTTCTTTACTTTCTTCTTGTTCATGTCTTTCCACCTTCTTAATCTTTCACTTCATCTCTTTTCTATCTTATCATCACATTATATAAAGTTTTGACCTCTTAAATAAATTCAACATACTAGATTCATTTTTAGGATCGAAATCCAAATTCGAGTTCATCTTGATGGTCAAAATTGTCTTTTAAAATTCTACTTTCTTTTAAGCAGTTAGCTACCCTTTTGAGGTCTAATCTCCAAATCATCACTAGGGAATCTTCATTTCTTCATGTCTTCATCATTTCCATACTTCATATCTACTTCAATTCACTATTTCATGTCTAAATCATCTTTCTACTAGATTTGACCTGATTTTTATGCTATATCCTTCAAGGTCAACTCTAGTCAAACTGGGGCATTTTATCAGTTTCTTATAGTCATTCTTGGGTTCTAATCATTTATCTGTCATATTAGACATTGCTATATCTCAATTTTCTCATGTCTAGCTAGTTTTTGCTTCCTCTTACCTCATTTCGATTTTGATCCTAAGGGGGCAGAAATACTCTATTGCTGATTGTTATAGTTATCTATTTCTTAGGAGCATTTGTTTGACCTTATCACTTGTTCTAAACCTATCTACTTTGCTAAGTGTTAGCATTCTTCTTGAATTCTGACATCATCTTTTCCTAGTATTCAGTACTACCACTATCAGGCTATGCATTCAGGACTTGCTATCTATTTTTGCATTTCATTCTTTGAAATTAGATATCTATATCTATCACTGCCTACTTGGCTTTCTATTTTCTTTAACATAATGTGTTCCTAGATCAATCACGCATTAGTCAAAGAGGGGCAAATGTAATCACCTAAAAATGGTCATCTAGACTATTAGCCCCCTTTTCAACATTTTGGCTAAATTAATTTAATCATTTACCTAGACCAAATTGCTAATTATCAATTTATTTGATTATAACCTATAGTTTGACTATGCTATCCTAAGTTCATTATTTGATTAAAAGAACATGTCCCCTTTTAATTAAATAAAAGATCCCATTCTTCTAACCCACTTAAAGTGCACACATAAAGTCCTTTTTCTATTTTGTAATTAAAAGAAAAGGCTTTGTGACTTTTGTCTTATATGAAAAGTCAACTTATATTATATTGATTGACTTGTGTGTGCACATGGATCACTCCTCTTTTTGAATTCCACTGTTGATCATCTACCATCTTCATCTTGATCTCTACTGTTTGTACGACTTTAAAAGGGAGAGAGCTTTCCCCCTCAAAGGATCCATCCATCATTTGAATATTGTTATGTTGCAGGTTTTCTAACAGGTTTCTTTGGAGCTTTGTGGAGAACTTCTATTTCTTGTCTACATTCTCTCATCCATGGCATCATGGCATTCTCGCTTAGCTTAGCTTTCATTTTTACATGTAGCTTAATCTCACATAGCTTAATAATGGTATTGTAACACTCTCATACATGTTTTAGCATAGCTCCACTTTGCATCTCATTCTAGCTTAATTTTCATTTACATTGCATTCTTGAGGAACTCTTTGGGACATTTGCATTCTTGCATCTTGTCTTTGGAACCTCCCATTGCATGGTTTACTAGCAAGAAGCATATCTCTAAGGCTCGGCTGAGAGCCTTCAAACTTGAAACATACCTTCTTGCATTTCATGGATAGGGAGCTCTAGGTCGGCATTCGAACATTCCAAACTCATGGAATCGTTTGAATAGAAGGGTTTAGAGTGGGACACTTTCGAGTGTACAGATAGTAGTACCAACAAAGAAGAGGGTAGAGAGCTACTAGGCATCAAGATCACATTCTTAGCAGATACAAAGGACACAAAATAGTGGAGGTGTGACGGGACTGATTAGGCCATCACAAATAGGTGAGGGTTCATCATTGAGGTTGGACAAGGGTCATGAGGCCATGGAAAGTACTAGTTGACTTAAACATACTCATGTGAAGAGGGGTTTCCTTTGGTTTTGTTATGCTCTTTCATGGTTCACGCCTACAAGAAATTCGTAATGCCCCACTTAGAGATCCTTTAAACAAGGATTCAATACAAGCCAAGATTAAAAAAAAAATATTAAAAGTATGAATGCACATGTCAACATCATATAGGGATCACAAGGATCACAATGGAAGACTTAACCACAATCTCGACAACCAACAAATCTCCAAATGTCACTACTGAACTAACACAACCAAACAGAAGAATGAAAACCAAATATGACATCAAAACTCAAAATCTCCAATCTATTGAAACATGGAACCAAAAGCAATCCTAAAGGGTACTCAAAAGTCCAAGTTGCATTCTCTGAATAATAGTAGAGAGCCCCACTATTTTTCACTTGAGAGAATAACAACTAACAGTCTCACACAAGGAAGAACCTCTTCACACAAGAAAGTACATTGAGCCAAACAAGGAAACACCTTCTCGTGCGAGGACATGCTTGGCCCAATAGCCAAAATACTCAAATTGGTGTGGGGTATTGCATGAGGATTCACCAAGATACATGAGGAAACCCAGCACACCACACAAAAATTTGCATTCTCATGCAAGAAAGTACAATTTTGCATGAGGATACAAATCAGCAAGATAGAAAACATAAAGGTTAAAAGATAGGAAATAAATTCCCTCTACATTAGGGAGTACCAGATCCACGTAAATTGAGGAACAAGCACTTGAGTGCATAAACAACAAGATGCCATGAAACAAGAAAGAGGAACAACTATCCATCTAAACCATAGTAGTAAAATATCATATAGAAAGAAACATTATAGTGTAGAAATAACATCACAATAACTAAACAACCAAACTAAGTATGCAATTCCTCCCAACTATCAGTAGCATCATAAGACCATCATAGGTCCTAGCAATCCCCCACACATAACATCACAAACTATGACCAGATCATCGGTGCTATCTTATGAGGATGTCACTAATAAAATGTGCTACAACATAAGAATAAGGAAATCTAACGTGCTAGAAGTAAAGCATAAGATAATCCAATAAACCAACCACATCATCTATCATATGCTAAACATCATATGAATACGAGATCTAACATGCTAAACCAATAAGAAATAGATACACCAATGAAAAAATTCACATCATCTAATCATATGCTAAACATCATAATATAAAAATGTATCAAATAAACTAGCATCATCTAAACATGATATCCAAGTATTCCAATGAAAGCATGCTTTGGAACCCTAAGTATCAACTAAAAACATCCAGTAATGGTTGCACTAGGACAAAATATTATCCCTATACACTAGTTCCTAGTAGTGGTATAGGTAGCTATGTCTCCCAACCACATGAAACCTATAGGTCCACACCCACTGTGCTGATGGAGATAATGATCCAACCAAAAACACACAAAAAGAACAACATATATGGCTAACACACATGCCAGATAGTATGATGACTAAAATGAAGAACATAAATAATGCATAAACTATAGGTCCTGGTCAAAAACTCAATGGGCTACTAAGTAGGGGTTGACATCATGGAGAGTTGCTTGGCATCAACAAGGCCAAGCCAGTTTGGCAGCTACTCTCCCCAATAGAAGGTGCACAATCCAGTTTTAATTATATCTTAAATTTTATTACCACTCACACATTTTTATTTAGTTATCATTTATATAAACTTCCTTTGCCAATCAGGAAACAAACACTAGGCTATGAGTTAGAAGCCCCTCCATATGCTACCCTACCCAACCCTTGCTCATCCAATGATGAGTACCTATAGGCATGCAAATTTCGAACCCAACCCTAATGATCATAGCTTTCAAAAATACTACAGACAGTTAGGATTCACAAGTCACTTGAAAAATGTATGTGCACATACTCATTTGTGGCACACCACCATCATGAAGGTCATTACAAAAGGACTGGATGAGAACACAAACAAAATATCACTCAATCAAAAATAAGTCGGGAGGATAGATTCTACATGAATCCCAAGAAATAATAACCATACACCATAAAATCACTCAACCAACCTCAATCTAGGAGGATGGATTCTAGACAAATCCTAATGATGCAACAAGACCAAACATAATGAACTCACTCAACCGGCCTTAATCTAGGAGTATGGATTCTATATGAATCCTAGTGTCCACGAAACAATAACAAGGGTCCAAAAGAAACCATAACACTAGGTAAAAATTACTCAACCAAACACGAAGTTAGGAGTATGGATGTGAAATACATCATAAAGAAACATAAAAAGTGCAACAATGGTCTGACTAACATCCAAATGGATGATCCAGGTCCATGACCAAACTCATACCAAGAAAACCCAAGAAAACTTAGCAGCAGGTAAAATGAGGTAAAAACTCCAAAAAATAGAAAACTTCAAAATTAAAACCCATTTGGTCTTTGGGCACAAAAACCATGAAAATCCAATAAAATTTGGGTTCAGACACTATATGAAAAAAGTGGCCAAAATAATGGCACAAAACCCCAAACCCTCATCCCAAAAATAGGAAAAATGTTCATACTCCACCAATCGGGTAGACCAGTAAACAAAAATAGAGAGGAACACTTGTTCTCAACCTCCTAACAAATGGATACCAAAAATAGAAGTTGAAATGGAGAAAAAATAATAAAATGGGAGAGCACTACCTCACAGCCAAAAGGAGAAAAACAACAATCTGAACCATAAAATAGAAACCCTGTAGAAGTAGCTAGAAATTATGGCAATCCAAGGTCTCCCCAAGTTGGATCCAACAAGACCAACCTCATGATGATCCCATGCCTATAGCTCCCACAATGAACAAAATAGTAAATCCTTATGAAGAGGATTTTGGGTTTTACTCAAACTTTCTAATTCAAAAGTGAGAAGTGAGGTATTAAATTCCTTTTTGGATACTTATTCACTTTTTGAGTGAATAATTGATTAGGAAAAATAACTAGCCAACCTAGTTAAACCCCAAATCAACCCAAATGAAAATATGCTATTCCTAGTAATAGGAATTCATCTATGGAAAAGCTACTAGAAATTTTAAAAAATCAATTAAAAACTTGAAAATCCAAAAACACAAAAATTTCCTTAACAACTTTCACGACAATGTGAACCTCTAAATGCACAGACACACTTACTAGGCTAATCACATAATGAAAATGAGTTCAAATTTTATAATCACTAGAAGGATTAATTAAATAATTAAAATAAGGATGCACCAACTATTGTGTATGACATTGGTAAAATATGAATGGTTAAATCACTAACTCCATGTGCCACTGCCAGGTATATAAATCCTGCACACTAAACAACATGATCAGGTGCAATTGAATATTACAACATAGCTGAAGCAATAAATGTGTTAAATCAACTAATTTAACCATGTATTTAATTATACTAAAATAATATATTTACATCACTCACATTTTTATAAAGCATAACAACGCAAGAATGAAGCAAATACCCATAACATTAAATCCACCACATAACATAATCAGGGATATGTCCAAATACCAGATAACTAGATATCATCATAAAACATATTGTCATCTCAAAATGACATCATCATGCAATATGATCAACTGAACAACATAGTAGTCTAACATCTATGATACTAAAATCAAAGTATAACATCTAACCCTCAAGTCATCTAAAATGTAAAACATAATAGGAGTAACAAACATCTCTTGAACCAAAATATAACAAGGTAAAGATTTGCAACACATAACCAATGAATCCAATATGGACAATCCATTTCTAATTATTTAAGTATTTAATAATAGTTTTTCAAACAACATGGAAATATACTCACAACACATAAGAGAACACATTCATAAACATGACTAACCACTGCTATAGGAACCTAGTCCAGTCTAGCATGGTAATACTACACAGTGCAATCTCTACATGCATCTCATGGTAATCATGAAACAACCTCATTATACCACATCGATCCTAGTAACCATTGGCATGGACCTCATTGAACCATAAATCACATCATAATCTCATAAATCAGCCATAAGCATTATTATCAAAGCAACTAATACAGGAACATAAATACAATCACCTCAATAGTGTTGACCACTCATGGTCGCAATCATGATCCCTTCTCAAGGAGAGATCAACAAGGTTGCATCCATCAGAATGACTTACAAAATTCAAATGGTAGAGGCACTACACAATTAGTAGTGATGTAAACCATGATCATGTACTCTAATACTTTTTGAGATATTTGTGAGATATACCTATGCTATGATGATTATATGAGATGGATCATGCACATGTTTTATACACTTTATATGAATATTTGCATTTATGCTTTTCTATGTGGACCTTATATGATGACATCATGCATTGGTTTTATCACATGTTATGCTTAGGAAATGACATCTTAATTTTTGTCACATGTTTTTCTAATGAAATGAATGCAAATGAAATACAAAATGATATGGAATGAATACAAATGAAATGCAAAATGATGTGTATACCATGTTTGTATATGTATTTCTTTGCATTTTTTAGGCTTTTGACATATACAGGAATGAAAGATGATAATGCTTTAGGTGTATCAGAGTACATGACTATGGTGGTGGTGGATGAGATGGACATTAGAAAACAAAGGAGATGAGATGAGGACCAGTTAGTATGATGTGAGGACTTTTTCTTTCATAAAGTGCACTATATGTTAGAGGAGCTTTATTTTGATATGGGAAATGGGATGCAACACATCATGGCATAATGGGCCAGCACATTGATGTAAGCCTTTTACATAAACAAGCATGATGCAGATAGAAAATGACCTTGTCCTTCCTAGGGAATATATACATGCCCTATTCTCTCAAAGGTACATTTAATAGATAGAAAACAAAAGATGACCATGAACCATCTCGACCATTCTCATTGATTAGTTTATATCATCAAGTGGCATAAGAACATGATGGAAGAAAAATAAAGAAAAAATAAATCACTCACTAAAAAACATGAGCCAATAGCTATTCTCATCAATTATTACTTGCTTTGTTAGTGTCTTTATTTTTTAGAGAGTGTTTGAAAGATTGATTATGTAATTGGTTTGTGTGTTGGTTTACTTGGTAGGATCATGATGACAAGCTAGATTGATTGTTGGTTCATGTTGCATAGATAGTAGGTTAAGGTGTGATTTTCATTGAAGTGCAATGGTTTGAGATTTTGTCTACAAAAGTGCAAGTGTTTAAGTGAAAGGGGTGATTATCCATAGTGACTATGTACAAGGTTTATTGCAAATTTTTGGTGAGTTTTGTGATTTTTAGGGTTATTAAGAATATTTTTTATTTTTGTGGTGCTCATTTCATTAGGACTTTTTACAATTTTTAGGGATTTTTTCAGGAAGTTGTGTGATTTTTAGCAATTTGTTAAGGACATTTTATAATTTTTAGGGATTTTTTCAAGACATTATGTGATTTTTATGGATTTTTTCAGGAAATTATGTGATTTTTTTTGGATTTGTTTAGGACATTTTATGATTTTTATGGATTTGTTCAAGATCATATTTTAATTTTTAGGGTTTTTTCAAGAATCATATCTAATTTTTTAGGATTTTTTTAGGATCATAAAGGATTTGCAAGTGTTAGCTTCAATCTAATATGTGATAAGTCCAATGGATAATGTGTTCTTAGGTACATGCTCTCGATTCAATTTGAAACTTGTGCACTATGTAGGTAATATGTCCTCAGATAAGACACAAACTATGTACAAAGGCCAAAGAGTATTTATAGACTGGTGATGCTTGGATAAGACAACAATGGATATTAACTAGTTTGTGGGCCATTATCAAGGACTATGGATGTCGTACAATATGAAGGATGTGACTAGGGAATGACAAGGGGAGAAAAGACTAGATGGAATCCCAATAGATGGAGGAACAACAATTGATTACACATGGCCCCTATTTGCCAAGTTTTCACCATGGTACTTGCCCAAAGCACCTGTTTTCTAGGTTTTCACTCTTGGACGAAATTTTTCTCTTGACTCAAATTTTTGTGCCAAGATGCATGTTTTCCAATTTTTCATCAAGGCATCCATTTTTTCATGACTTTTTTTTCTATTTTTTTGTTTCTTTCTTTTAGGATGTTTTGCCATTTTTTGAAATTTTTTTGGACTTTTAGACAGAATCAAGTATAGTACTTGTGGAGTTGCATGTTGCTAATGGACATGATTAGTGGTTCACCCTCTGGAGTCACAAGTTGATATACTCCAGACCCAAATGTTGTAGTAACTACATAGGGTCCTTCCCAATTTGGTTCAAATTTGCATGGTTTCTCTCTATGGTGTTGAGTCTTATAGTTCATTTTTAGGACCAGATCACTGACCTCAAAATGACAACCTCATACTTTCTTGTTATAACTCATTTTGAGTTAGTTTTGATAAGCTTTTAGATATATCAAGGTGGCTCACCTCTGCTAATCTAGTGTTTCAAGTTCATGTAGTCTAGATACTCTACAATTTTCATCATTAATAATGTCCTGTAGGGATACTCTCAATGATGGAATTTTGACCTTAATAGGAAGTATGACCTCAACACCATAGAATAGAGAGTATGGTGTGGCTCCAGTGGAAGCACACATACTTGTTTTGTAGGCCCAAAGAGTTGGATTTAGTTGTAAGTGCCAATCTCAACCAGAATCATTGACAGTCTTTTGGAGAATCTTGACAATGGTCTTATTAGATGTTTATACTTGGTCATTTCCCTATGGATGGTAAATACTATAATATCCATGGTAGATGTTGTACTTCTCATAGATCTTATCAACATCTTTGTTTTGAAATGAACTACCATGATCAAGAATAATAGCTGAGGGGACTCCATAACGACATATGATATAGTTCAAGATGAACCTTAAAATCTATTTTTTAGTGGTGAAAGTTAGAGGTATGGATTCAAACCACTTGGTAAAGTATTAAGTTTTTGAGATGATAAACTTATGGTCATCGAAGGAAGGAGGAGAAATAGCTCCAACAAGATCAAATACCCATTATGAAAAGGGCCATGGAGAGATAACTTGCTAAAGTTCTTGCGCTAGTGCATGGATTAGATTACTATGTATCTAGCACTTATGACATGTCTTGACAAAATTATAAGCATCTTGTTCCATGGTGGGCCAATAATATCCAGCTCTTACTAGTTTCTTTGCTAGAATCAAACCATTGAAATGGACTCCACATATACCTCTATGTACCTCATATAAGATAGTTTTAGCTTCTTGCAAGTCAAGGCATTTGAGAAGGGTTTGGTCGAAGGATCTCTTGTAAAGGGTGTCACCAATAATGACATATCTACTAGGTTGACATATAAAGGCTTGATGTTCTTTCTTGGATAAGTCATAGGGTAGGATTTGGGCATGTAGATAGTCATAGATTTCTTGATACCTGGGGGAATTGGCACCAACAAGTTCACACATGAACTCAAATTAAGAGAGTTCAAATGTTGGAATAAATAGTTGCTCAACAAGGAATTCACGATGTTCCACATTTTGAGGCATATCAATCATAGAAGTGATAGTTGCCATAGCAATAGCCTACATGTTGTGTATTCTTGGAAGTTGATGAAAACATATAGTAAAAAATTTAGATTTGAGAAAATATACCATTTGTTTATAGGGCATTAACTTTTCATCTTTGGTTTCATAGTCATCATTGACTTGTTAGATGACTAACTAGGAATCACCATATACTTGAAAATGTTGTATGTTCCATTAGATCTTGGACATGCGTCATAGTTTGTATTGAGACACATATTTTCTATCCACATCTTCTCTTCCTCATTAAAGTTACTTGGGTTTTGCTTCTTCAAGAGTTTGTCACTTTGAAACTTAGGAATTTACATGGATCCTACATGATACTAGATTGATAAGAAGAAGAAGAGATAACCTTTTGACCATAATAACGACAAGTTTCTCTTTGTCAACCTTAGACAAGGATCAAAAAAATTGTTCCAAGTAGAATTCTTATTAATTTAGACATTGACAATATAATTACTTTAGAAAATCTCACTTATTTTCCACTACAAAATAATAAATGATACCACTATCCTACATTTATCATTCTCTCTAGCATTTTTATCATTCCTTTTTTTTTTTATCTACTTAAAATTTTAAAGCTACCACAACCCATATTATTTTCTACTTTCTCCTAGAAATATAAATGAATTTTCAAATTGGATACTACCAAACTTCTCATATATTTGATGATACACCGGTTATCACACCATTTGTTAACATGACAATGATAGACATGGTAGTCAGCAAAAGCATTCTTGACACTGCCACAATCTATGAAAGAAATAACAAAGAAGCCTCACAAAAATTAGTTATCTTCCTATTCATATGGTCAATATAGATTCTATAAAGAATCTAATCTAGAATGATGATACTAGTGCAATCCTGATTTATTTTTAAAGTATTTTACAAGTTTGAAAGCCAATATAAGTGATAGTTTATTGATTGAAACTATTTTCAGATTTCATTCATGCATTTTTGTTAATTTTTCATAATGCATCACATATAGATTTCTAAGGAAAAAATATCCAAATTCCACTAGACCTAAAAAATAGTGCTTAAACATCTCTCATAAATAACATGTTACAATATCTCTCTTTATTTCTCTCTAGGTAGCAAGTTTGGAACATTTTTTTTTTTAAAGTATTATCAACAAAACTGCACATACCATACTCTCTATAAGATTTGAAGTTATATCCTTGATTTTAATTGAATTACTTATCAAATTTTGAAAACTGTAAGAAATTAAATTACTTATCAAATTTTGAAAACTGTAATATTCCTTACAAGTACAATTGCTACCAAACATCTTAGCTCTTGGTTATCTCATCTCCAATTTTTTTCCAATGCTCCCCTCCCATTGTTACCTTATCCTCATTCTAAAATATGTTACACATTTTCCTACTATATTTTTTGAGATAATAGGTAGGTAGTTTGATAATATTGGAATCCAATGGTTGATGTTTCTTATTGGCTAGACTAAAAATTGATTTTCATTGTAGAAACATGTTACATCTCAACTCAAAGACCCATAATTCTATTGGTGTTCGAGAACTTACATATTTTCCACAACCTATCAAGGTCTTTAAATTTCTTTTAGAATCTCTTGAATAATTGAGGGATGGATAACCTTTTTGGTTAAATCTCCTTTTTGGTGTGTACTATTTACCATTGAACAACATTAAAATTCCATTCAATTACTTAAAAAGATAAACTTGGGAACAATGTTTTTCATGAAAGCATGAAATAAGAGCACCATTGAATACATGGGAGGTCTAATGTGTTCATGTTAGCTTTTATCATTTTGAATGTAGAGAGACATGCACATCTTAAATGGGCTACATGGATGCAATCAAATTAAATAACATATTCACATGTTATGGAGATGGGAAACATATAATTTATATGATTGCAATTTGTATATCGAGGACCCAACACATTTGGCATCCTCAAGAAGTGATAGAACTTTGTGTCCTATCTAATTGATTTTTCTTTCTTCCTAGCTTCTTCCATGGTTACTTTCATTCCTCCCACATCCATCCTCTTAGTGATGACCTTATAGAAGATATATTTCTTTTTGAGCCCCAAATATACTAAGAATATTATGCAAAAATTGGGCACACATGGGTGCAATCCAAAGTTTTGTTGGAAACTTACAACTGGAACAATTGTTTTTTTGTCATTTATGTCAAATTTATTGATAAGACATATTGATACCTAATCTAAACATCATATCTATTTGATTGATGAAGAGGATTTAATAAATTTCTCATAACTTTAATAAATAAAAGTGATTTTTTATGTCAACAAAGTTAAGCCAATCCGAGCAATAGAGTAAAAGGTTAAGGAATGTTGAGTGATGCTAGTGTCAATCGAGCCATAGTTAGTGCTAAGAAAATCTAGTGTTTACTGAGTGTTAGTATCAACCAAGCAAGATTGTTGATGTTGAGCCAGAAGTTTTACAACGACCAAGTGTTAAGTGATGATTGAATGTCAAAACTTAGTAATTGTTGAGTAACACTATTGAAGATGAATTTGAGGAAATCATGATTCCTAGCTGACTCAATTGATTTCTTAGGAGATGTAAACCGTGTTGAAGATAAGATTGATGTGTTGGATCATTTAATTTAAGGAAAGGATTAGGTAAAGACCTAATAGATGGATTCTAGAGAAGTTCCTAGAGGAAGATCAAGAATATGGACAGATACAATGAATCATGTTGAACCTGATCATGAACCCTAAGATCTATGGTGATTGTGGAAAATGGTAAAGAAAGAATTTCCTATTTAAAGAGGTATAAAGTTGAATAAATGGTAGAGTGCAAGTGTAAGTCTATGTAAGAGATGCATATATAAGAAGGTTGATCAAAGAAACAAAAGTGTGAGAGTCAACATGAAGCTAAAGGAGATTGCTTACCTAGATGTTAATGTTGATAAGTCAATCTAAGGAGAAGGCATAAGTGTTTATGAGAAAAGAAGATTGATTGCTTGAAGGGGTTTTGAGAAAATTAGGAATAGAGATGATAGTGGTGAGCTTATCCATGAATCAACACATGAACCAAATAGAGATTTGAACTTGCAAAGTGAGTTGTAATCATATAAATCAAAACCCTACTATTTTCTTTCTAATCATTATAGACAGTTTGTATTGAAATCCTTTTAACAAAGGTTGACCTAAAAACCATTTAAAGGACTTAACAGTCCGTGTAAATCATTTCAAAAGGTGACATTCTAAATGGAATTATCAAAGTCCTCTAACAAGGCCACTCCTAATAGGGTGATTAAATCCTCTAGCTAGGTCACATTTAACAGTGTCTTTTGTAAACCTTTTACAAGGTTGGCTCCTAATAGAGCTCACTTTGAAAGAGTGAAAAAGTGGTGATATGTTGTTGGTGGTTTTTTCCAAATTGGGTTTCCATGTAAAATCCTAGTGTCTTATCTAAGTTGAATGCTTTATATATTTTACATTTGTTAATATTTTGTATACAAGAAAACCTAACCTATTGGGAGCACACGTAAACAAGAAAATTTTAGTTGCACATGTATATCAAAGACTCAAATAAGATTGGCATACAACTAATCCTACTTGAGTTTTAAAACTTAGTGAAATTTTTTTTAAAAAATTCCTCATACAACCTCAAAGTAGCTCAACAAGGGCACCCATGAGAGACCTTGTTGGTGTGCTCAAGATAAGGGATGTAGATGTGCTCTCCTCAAACACAACTATGGATGAATCCCTTTAAACTATTCAAATGAATGAAATAATACATGTATGAAAAAGATGTTAAGAGGTATGTGAAAAACCTTCAAGAAATAGCTATGAGTAAGCTAACCTCAAAGGATTCCATGGATGTAAATAGAGATGAGATGCAATGAAGAAAGAAACCCAATAATTTTATGCTACCATGAAACTATGTAAAATCTAGAAATTGAAAAAATACAATCAATTACCAAGGATTAGCTCTAAGAATGAAAATCTCTAAAAACTCTAACAATATACTAGCATTATAACAATGCAAATGGAGGAGATGGATAAATGCTTGAGACAAGGGCTCTATTTATAAGCTTGAGAGAGGCCTTGGGGAGGTGGCATCTATGTGACATCCACATAGGTGCCACAAGGGAGACACATGGGCTAAGGAGACAAGCCATGCAAAGGTCAACATAATCCTTTTTGGTGATAGAGATGGCTCAAGGTTTTCTCACACATGTGTGAACAACCTTGGAGAAAGGAAAGGGGGACAAGTATGTAAGAGTGTACGAGGATTTTTGGATAAAATATCAAAAATAAAATATCAAAATGGAGGCTTTCTTGGATTTTTATTTGCTCACACATGTGTGTGAAAATATTTAGGGGCTACAAGGTATTTAGGGAGGTTTTTAGTATAATAAAGTGTGATTAACTAGTAGGTAGGCTTACAAGGATGAGAGTGATGGGTGGTAGACTAGGTTTTAGGTGGGATTAGAATTAAAGTAAATAGGATTTAACTTAATCACATGATTATAAAATTTAATAAAGTGGAGGGAATTAAATAAATTGGAATTTATTTTTAAAAGGGATTTATGGAGCACTATGCATTAAATATATGTAACACATTAGGGGGAAGTATTCAAATTAAATTTAAATAAATTAGGCAGATGAACCTATTTAATGAAATTTATTTAATTAAATATGTAGAAGTATATGACAAATATAATTAATTAATAATTTATTAATTATAATGTCAAGAGAAATATTAAATCAATTAATATAGTATTTAGGACAATTTTAAGTGTCTACATATTTTCATTAAGAAAAGTATGATATATTTGAGATAGTAATTTTATCATTATAGTAGAGATCGAGCAACAACAAGATAAGCAATTCATCAGATCCTAGAAGAATGGGAGCATTCTTGTGGGGAACCAACACATGGAGGTCACTGAGGAGGTAATTCTTGAAGCTACAAGCTTGGATATGGAGGTGATTAACTTCTTTAGGGATAGAAAAGTCTTAGACAGAAAAAAGGTTGGTTAAAATCAGTAAGTCTTACTTTAGCCCTAAAAGCATGACTAGACCCTAGACATTTGTTTTATTTGTTTTAATTGAGTACATTGCCCTGGATGGGTGCTATTCCAAAATTTATGATCATCATTTCATGCTAGTGAACCATTTTAGGCATGGGGTTAATTAATTTCCCTTTTTACCTCATGCAATCTCTAGATAGCTCTATTCTAAGTTTAAAAAATAACCCAAATGGGGACCATTCTTTCATGAAGGGCTTATGGTTTGAATCACAAATACCCTAAAAATGAAGAAAGTGGAAAAGTCTCATACTAGTAGAAAGACCTTGGAGGATTATGATATAGAAGGAAATGAATCTAAAGATGGTTATTAGGATGAGATGGATGATGAGTATCAACTGATGAAGAATGAGAGGAATATTTTTGGCCACTGAGGTTCATCTTCTAAGAGAAGGAAAAGGAACAATGAGGAGGTGGATTATGATACTGATTTGGGTATCGATGAGGATATTGTGGAGAAAAAATGTAAGAAAGGTAGGGGGGGGGAATATTGAAACTAGTGACAAAAGAGGTAATACTAGAAATAAAAAGAAGAATGTTGGTAGTGGTAAGGATATTTCATTGGATGAGGAACCTCTTTCCTATAAGCAAGAAATGGACATTGAGGGAAATAATAAGATGCCCTAAGAAGATGCCAACCTGAACTTGGAAGATAACACTAAGAATATCAATTTGAACCTAGGGGAGGACAATTTGAGATAGAGACCTAATTAAATGTTCATGGGAATGTGACTAGTATGTTTGTCAGCTCAGGACTGATGATGAAGGATATTGATTAGATTAAGGGTCAAATGTAGGATATCTGGAAGGAGTTTGAGCATGTTAGTAAAATCAATAGGGGAGAGAGAACTTTGGGCCAACATCTAGATATACTTACTGATCTTATTAGTAATATAGAAAATGTTACTAATATGATGAAAAGAGTGCCACCCCTAGAGGAAACTATCAGAAATATCGACAATGTGATGAGAGATGTGCAGAAAAGGATGGATAAGTTGGATAGAAGGGTCATAGGAATGGAGAACACTTTGAAAAAGATTGTTGAACAAAGTTGCTCAATCCTTAAGGTCACTGTTGAAAATCTTAAGATACTTTTGGAGAAGTTGGAATAGGGGAGAAAGGACCATGGCAGTAAGGAGCTATAGGATGATCAAGGACCTAGTAAATGGACTAGGGAAAGTGCAAAGAAGCCTAAGGCTATGGATGATAAAGAGCTTGATAAGCTAAGGGCTTCTATAGTTAAAATGAACATTATAGTTGATTAGGCAATGGACCTATTGAACACCTTCTAGTTGTTCTTCTATTGTCTTTTTTTGGTTTTTTTGTGGTCTCTAGCGTATGAACCATTGTTGGGGGTTCTTTATTTATAGTTGCTTTTATTTCTATTTTTTTCTTAATCAAAATAGAAGGACAAGTATAATACTAAGATTTTTTATGTTTAATTATTCAAATGGTACTTAAGGATCTTGAGTAATTGATTCATCCCCCCACTCCCCCTCTCAGTTATTCTAGACATTTCTAACAATTGGTATCTAAGCTTAGTGCTTATAGTGAAAATTTTGAACATACTTAAAGTCACAAGAGATATGTACCTACGTTGAACAAGGTTAAGTTCCCTACATGGAAAACCTTGATGAGGTTGCATATATCCAATATCAATGATGTCGCTCTCAACTTTTTGGATAGTGAATATGTGAAGGTAACAACTACTCCTTTGGTAGTTTAACAATTAAAGTAGAAGCAAGAACACAATCATGAAATGTTGGAGATTGTCTTTGCCCTAAGTTATGTCAAGTTTGATGACTTGAAAGATTGTGATAGTGCAAAGAAAATGTGGGACAAATTGAAGACCATATATGGACGTGATCACAATGTCTTAAGAGACAAATTAGAGAGCCTAAGAAGAATATTTGATGACATGAGAATGATGGAAGTTGGGAACATAGTGCAATACCGCACAAGAGTCAAAGAGGTTGTTAGTGCTATTTGTGGTGCAAATGGAGAAATCAAAGATGAAATTGTGATAAGAAAGGTATTGAGGATTCTACTCCATATTTATGCTATTAGAGTATCTATAATTCAAGAATTGAGATGCACATTAGGTAACACTTTGACCTTGGAAGATGTAGTTTGTAGACTTACTACATTTGAAATGTCTAACTTTGATAACTACACACTTGCTATTATTGAATTTTCCTTTTAAGTCATAACTAGTTCTTAGTAAAAGAAAATGAAAACATGTGAAGAGTGATAGTGACAGTTCTAATGATGAGATTGATGAACTTGAAGGAAGAGGAAAAGGTAAATACAAAGATAAGTTACCTATTATCTTGTTTTCTAGCAACAAAGTAGGTCATATTATTGCCAGCTATCCTAAAAGAGAGGAAATGATGAAAGGATGGAAAGAAAGTATAAAGGAAGAAGAGTTGACAAAGACTACAAGAGAAACAAGGATGACAAAGGTAAGAAATCCTATTATATTGATATAGGAGAATCTTGGGTTGCCTTGTAATATTGATCTTCTATTCATTCTGGTAGATAAACCAAGTTCCAATAGTGTTGACCAAGGTGTCTAGTGTTAATCAAGTTCTAGCAATGTTGGTCAAGTTGTCCAATGTCAACTGAGGTCCAACAATGTTGAAATAGTTCTTGTAGTATTAACTAAGTTTTTCAGTGTTGATTGAGTGTTATTTCATGTGCCAAGTGAACTAGTAATTTGCTGATGCTCAGGTCCTTCATTGACCGAGTTGTTTTTGTTTTTAGTTCTTAGTTGGACCTAAATCTTGTATTTAATTTGGATCATGAATTTAATGATAGGATTTTGTTTAGGGATAAGTATTGACCATTTTGAGGTCAGCCTTTCTTTGATGTAATGTTCTATAAACTTGTGTAAGTTGTTTTGTCAAGTATAAGTAGAGGTATTTGGTTTAGTTTAGAGATAGAACTTAGAAGATGGGAAAGTCAGAGAAGATCTTACAATTTTGAAGCTAAATATAGAACTTAGAGGACTTGGAGTTTTGGAGCATATGTGTCTGGAATTGCAAATTTGAGGTGGATCATAGATCTTGAAGTTAAATTTTATATTTGGTCATAACCCAGAAGGGCTTATAACTAGGCATGTATGCTGATAATTTGATGAATCAATGAAGTGTTTTTCTCTCTCTCTCTCTCTCCTTGGTGTTTTTCTATGTTTTTTTCTTCCATTGTGTTAACTCAATGAGGTGGTTAGATAGTTGAGTGTGCCTTTGTCCCTAGCTATTCATATCCCTCCTTGTACCAAGTGATATGCCAATACTAGGGAAAATAATTAAGAAATAATTAACAATTTATGATGAAGTTTAGCTGGTCTACACATGTCAATCTAAGAGCATAAGCTTGTGAAAGGTGTTCAAGTAGTATGTCATCAAGGGGTGTTAGTTATAAGATGAGTGATTATGACTGCAACTATGAAACACAAAATAAAATCAATGAAAAGCCAAGTAAATCCCAGTGATAGGAATTGTCACTTCTTGATAATAGGAAATCTTCTTGAAACAAAAATAATAATAACAACTGTGACAATTCACAAATTCAATAAAAACTAATATAGAAGAAATAACAAATACTATGCATATAACTAATTCAATATAGTAATTTACTAATGTGAATTTGATATACCTATAATGTTTTGTCTCTTGACGAAAATATGATAGAAAATTCAAAATATGACTATAGTTACTAATAATCTATATAATAATGATAACATGATAAACTATTTTATCTAGTTATGATATTACTTTGACTGTAGAACTATTTATACTGACTAACTATTGAATTGGAGAGAAACCTTATTCTATTAACAATCAAATAAACTAGATTTAAGCTACAACAATCATCAACACACAATCTACAGTAATTCACAATACTAATAACCTCACCAAACATTCCAAGATCAGGCCCTTTCTCTAGTCTGCAAAGTGAGTGAAGAAACTATAGTGTTCTACATTGGGCTAATCAATAGAATTATTATTTTATTCCTTAGATTTTACAAAGGGATAACAATACATTTTAATCTTCATTGGGTTGCTTATATATATGTACGTAGTTGTAACTATTTTGATGATATGGACCATATAAATAATAGCTGGTATAAGAATACACTAGAAATTGAATGACATCTTTTAGTTTTGTACCAAGAATAGCCAACATTGTTACCACTCCAAAAAACTATATTGTCTTGATCCACTATTTTGAGCCATGGTTTTTAAAATGGTTTGGAAGAATCTAATTAAAATGGCTTTACCTTTGTGATGGCTTTCCATTGTTAACATGGTTGTGACTTTGGAGAGAATGTTTCTCATTATTATTCCATAGAGATGCAACAAGTATTGTAGTTAATATGTTCATAAAAACCTATGCAGCTAGAAAATGCATCCTCCACCAGTCTTCAATGTTTTCTCTACATATTCATGTAGGGTGGATGATATGTGGAGAAAATGTATCTAGTTCAACATTGATGGAGTTTTATATTAGTAAAAGAGTTATAGAAAGATCTATAACTTATAATCAACATGCTAGATAAAGACAAGTACATCTATGTATTGACATACTTTATCTAATAACTAAATTTAATATTACTTACATATATTAGATCATATGCAACATAGAAGGAGAAAATGGAATATTAAAATGGGTATTGAAATGAACATGAAGGCTAAAATATGGCATAATCTGGGACATAAATTGTTCTCATCACTAGGTGGTATTAGAGCTTGAGGTTCATTATTATGGAGATTGGATCATGTAGAACCCTGATTTGAATTTGGTTGTAGGGTGGTAGATCTGAGGGTTTTACCTATAACTTGCAAAGGGTTACGATCTTGCAGGTACCTAATTGTAAAGATGGTTCAAGGTAGAGGAAATGTTGATAATGCCATATTGGATACATTGAGACAAATTTTAGCCAAATTAGATGCTATGGAGATAGCCTAGAGGAGAGGAGCACATCTTGATGATGTGAGTGATGATGAATCAATAGCACCAAACCCTAATCTAGAACCTAAAGAAGATCAAGATGAGGAAATATTATTGAGAGTATTATCTAGGGCACATTCAAAGCCCATTGTAGAATTTGTTCCTTATAATGGAAAATTTGACACTAATGTTGTGTTGGATTGGATCTCTAATATGGAGAAGTTATTTGACTTTGAAAACACTCTTGATAATAGGAAGGTGAAAATTATAGTCACTAGATTGAAAGGTCATGCCTCACTATGGTGGAAATAATTTCAAACTGGTAGACAAAGGAGAGGAGAGGAGAAAATTAAGACTTGGCTAAAAATGGTGAAAAAGGTGAAGAAGGATTTCGTTCATGCTAATTACCAAGTTACCTTGTTGAGAAAGATGAAAAATTTGAGACAAAGGAACATGACTGTGATGGAATTTACTGAGGAATCCTATAGATTGGACATGTGAATGATGATGTTGAGACAATTGCAAGGTATCTAAATGGACTGAGATCTAGAATCCAAGATGAAATAAGCTTTGTGAAATTGGAAAGTGTGGAAGAAACATATCAATATGCCTTGAAAGTTGAGGAGATCTTTAAAAAGAAGCACAAACAAAGACAAAGTGGTAGAGATGATAGATTCTAGAGAGGCAAAGGTAGATCTTATGGAGAAGGTGCCAAGTCTAACAATTCTATGCAAGATAAGGGAAAATATGAACGGAAAAATGATGACAAAGTCAAGACTGAATGGAAAGGTGCTAATTCTTATTGAGGAGGTACTAATTTTTATCAAGGAACAGGTAATTCTTATTCTAGAGGTGACTCTCATGGTAATTTTTTTAGGTGTGGAGAAGAAAGGCATAAATCCTTTTAGTGTAGATCCTCTAAGAATGAACAAGGTAACATGAATGTTGTGATTCAAGGAGACATTGATTTTTCATCGAGTGGACCTGAGGCTAGAGAAAATCTAATGGTGAGAAAAATTTTTTGTAATAAGAGAGATGATGAATAACCTATTCTAAGGAGAAGTCTTTTCAAGACTAGATGTAAGATGACTAGAAAATGTTGCAAGGTGATAATTGACAATGGAAGTTCTACAAATTTGGCATTAGAAGAGTTGGTTACCAAGTTGTAGTTATAGAGGTTGAAGCATTCTAAGCCCTATCATGTTTCATGCATTAAAGATGAGCATAAGGTATTGGTAAGTAAACAATGTATTGTGAAATTCATGATTAGATAATATTTTGATGAAGTTATGTGTGATATTATGCCTATGGACTGTTGTCATATTCTGTTGGCTAGACCTTGGAAATATGATAGATATGTTATGCATAATGGAAGATTAAATCAATATAGTCTTTGGGTGAATGGAAGAAAGAAAGTATTATTTCCTTTGATTGAGTCTTGTGATGAGATAAATTGTACAAATGTGAGAATTTACATGGTTAATAGAAAGCTATTTGAAAAAGAAATGAAAATAAACCAAGTTTTTTTTGCCATAATTTCTAGAGGATTGATTTTTGGTAGTAATGATGAAGAAATAGAATCTATTAATGACTAAGTGACAATAGAAGTTGGTAGAGATCGAGTGACACTAGGAATTGGTAGGGGCTGAGTACCACCAAAAATTGAAGACTTGTTGAATGAGTACTAGGAGATTGTTGTTGAGGATATACCTAATGGTTTACCACTAGTAAGAAGTATAAATTGTATGGATCTAATTCTTGGAGCTATTTTTCCAAATAAAGTGCCATATAGATTAAAACCTATAGAGAATGAAGAATTTAATAGACAAGTGCATGAGTTGTTAGAGAAGGGTTTGATTAGAGAAATTTTGAGTCCATGTGTGTACCTTCTGTATTAGCACCTAATAAGAATGAAGAATGGAGGATGTGTATTGATTCCAAAGCTATTAACAAGATCATAGTGAAATATAGGTTTCCTATGCTAAGGATGGATGACATAATGGATTGTTTGAGTGGAGCAATGTATTTTACCAAGATTGATTTGAGGAGTGGTTATCATTAGATCAAAATCAAAGAAGGTGATGAATGGAAGACTACTTTCAAGATAAATGATGGTTTGTATGATTGGTTAGTAATGCCTTTTGGTTTGTAGTACTTTTCTCAAGAGATTCTTGGGTAAGATTTTTATTGTTTTTTTGGATGATATTTTGATATTCAATAAGACTAAGGAAGAACATCTTGAGCATGTCAGACAAGTATTGCAAAGATTGAAAGAGGAGAAGTTGATGATTAACTTTAAAAAATGTTCTTTTATGCAAGAGGATATTGTGTATTTAGGATTTCAGCTGATGGTTTGAGAATGGATCTTGAGAAGATTAAAGAAATTTTGGAATGGCCTACACGTGAGAATGTGGGGGAGGTAATATCATTTCATGGTTTGGCTAGTTTCTACAAGAAGTTTATAAATAATTTAAGTTCTATTTGTAATGCTATGACTAAGACAATCAGAGGAGATAAAAAGGAAATCAAGTGGACACATGGAGTTGATAAGAGTTTTGAGACTTTGAAGCAAAATATTGTTGAGTTACTTGTATTAGTTTTGCCTAATTGAACAAGGTATTTCAAGTTAAATCTGATGCAAGTGGTAGTCCAACAGGAGTTGTGTTGAGTCAAGAAGGTAAACCTATTGCTTTATTTAGTAAAAAGTTGAATGATACTAAATTGAAGTATTTTGTTTGTGATCAATATTTTTATGCTATTGTTTAAGCCTTGAAGAAGTGGAGACATTATTTGATTCCTAATGAATTTGCATTGTATACTGATCATAAAGCTTTACAGTACTTGAGAAGTCAACATAAATTGAATCAAAGAAATATGAAGTGGGTTGAGTACTTTTAGAGTTTCATATTTGTGATCAAGCATAAGAGTGGAGTTACTAACTAAGTCACTGATGTATTGAGCAAAAGACATTCTTTGTTGACTGAGATGAAGGTCAAAATTCTTGGTTTTGATGAAATGAAAGAGTTGTATGATACCAACCCTAATTTTTTTGAGACATGGAGAGACTAAAAAACACCAAACCTATTAGATTACATGAGTAAGTATGATGATTATTTCATTCAAGAGGGTATGTTGTTTAAATGAATTCAATTGTGTATACCAAGAAGTTCTATGAGAGTTAATTTGATTAAGAAAAGGTATATTGGTGGATTGGCTAAACATTTTGTAATTGATAAGACATTGAGTTTATTGAAGGACAAGAAATATTGGCCATAGATGTATAAGGATGTTCAAAAGTTTGTAAGGAGTTGTAGTATTCGTCAAGTTAAAAAAGGAGTAAGTCGAGATACTAGTTTGTATACACATACTTCTATTCCTAAGAAACCTTGGAGTGACATTAGTATGTATTTTGTTCTTGGAATACCTAAGAAAAAAATAGGGTATGATTCCATATTTTTTGTTGTAGATAGATTTGCTACGATGACACATTTCATACTATGTAAGAAGACATAAGATACTATGCATGTTACTGATATTTTCTTCAAAGAGATTGTTAGATTGCATGGATTACCAAAAAGTATTATTTATGATAGAGTTAGTAAGTTTGTTGGTTATTTTTGGAGGAATTCATGGAAGAAGATGTGTACTAAGTTGAAGTTTAGTTCTACATTCCATCCATAGATAAATGGATAAACAGAGGTTGTAAATAAAAGCTTGAATAATTTATTGAGATGCTTAGTGGGAGATAAGCTAAGTAATTGGGAGCTAGTATTGGCACAAGCTGAGTTTACATATAATAATTTTGTGAATAGGAGTACATGGAAAAAACCCTTTTAGATTGTTACTAGAATGCATCCTAAAGGAATATTAGATTTGAGGGATGTTTCTGGTGAAGAGAAGAGAAGTGTTGAAAGGGAGGAGTTTGCTAGTTTTATGAAGTCTTTTCATGATGAAGTGAAGTTGAAGTTGGAAAAAAGTAATCAAAAGTAGAAGGAGAATGTTGATAAGTCTAGAAGAAATCATGTTTTTGAAGTTGGTGATGAGGTGATGGTTCATTTGAAGAAAGGTATATTTCCTATTGGAATATACAATAAGCTGAAGATGAAGAAGTTTGGACCTTGTAAGATCTTGGGGAAGTTTGATAGTGGTAATGCTTATAAAGTTGAGTTACCTAATGACATGGATATATATCATTTAAGTTACATGTTGTTGAGTGAATTGTTCTACTAGAGTAGATTTCATTTCCCTATTTTTTCTTTAAAAGTTAGAATCATGTTGCTCCTACAGCCATTGATAATAAAATCACTGAATTATTCCTGCAAGATAGGTGAATAGATAGTTTTATTGTCACAACATTACTTTCAAGCTTTAAGTTGAGTTATTGTTTCAATTGCTAGTATAGTATTCCTTCGACATTTCCTTTGTGTTAGTTGTAATAACTTAAAGGAGAATTAGAGCATAGACTTCGCAGTCATCCTCTCAAGTTTATGCTCCTAGGTTGAAAAATTAAATAAAATTAGTGTACTATTTTAAGTAAACACATGATGTTTTTTAACCATGAAATCACTATGAAAGGATGTCCAATCCTTTTTTATTAAAGTAATAAGCTAACTAGACAATTTTGGCACCATTGTCGGGAGGTGTCAATCTAGTTCAACCCTGAAGTCATTATGTTAGTTTAAATTCTACATTATTTTGCATGCATAGAAGAAGAGACCTCCTTGGGAGATTTCTTCCTTGTAATACTCAAGAAGACATTTTTAATCCTAAGCCTAAAGAACCTCATAGTGAGAAGGAACAAGAAGAACCTTTTGAAAATCCATTCGTTGTTACTCAAGAATCAATACACTCATCCTTCGACAAATCCTTGCATTTGAATGGTCTCTTTGCTAAACTTGAATACCAAGATAATCCACTTGCCCTTGTTATCTATCAAAAACCACTGCTAGGTCCTCCTCCTAGAATGGATCAGCCTCAACCTACATTTCTATTTCATATCCATCATTAGCAAGGTAATCAAAACTTGAGGACCATACCTTCTACTATACTTCCAAAGTTCTATGGCCGAATTACTAAAGAACCTGAAACCTTCCTCTTTGAGTTTGATATCCTTTGTAGAAGTTATGACTATACAAGTGATTTCCACAAGCTAAAGTTGTTTCCATCCACCTTAAAAGAAGCTGATTTAAGATGGTTCATGGGGTTGGCTATTAATGTTGTAGCAGATTGGTCTATAATGAGAAATTTTTTTCTAACAAAGTACAAAGAATATTGTACAGGTTGAGATTTGAAATGGGATGACATTTTCAAACTATCCCAAAAGGATGATGAAATTTTGGAAGACTATGTTTCATGATTCATGTTTAACTTGTAGCATAATACACAACAAACTAAATGAAGAATAAAAGAAACACCTTTTCCTGAGAGGTGTAAATGATGGGAGTATTAAAGCTCTATATTTAATGGTGGGAGTAGATATTACTCAAAAAAATTGGACTAATGTATAGAGTATATGTCTAAATTATTCCAAAGCAACTATGAAGAAAGGTAGGGGACTTAGAGATCTACCACATAAGTTTAATGGCAGTTCAAGACTATCAAAGATGGAACTATCTAATTTACTGTTAGATTTCAAACAAAAAAGCATTAATGATGTAGCTAATCAATTGGATACCATGGAGGCTAGAAGGAAAAGGATGAAGCTTATGCTATGTTAGCTGAATTTTGTCCACATTGTATGGAAAAGAAAAGACATTGTAGATGTAAGTCCATTGCTAGCTTGGAGACACAACCAATTCCTAGTAAGTTTAAAGCCATCAATGAAAAAGGAGAAGTGCTCTATGTTTCTCAATGAAGACCATGGGCTCAAACACAAGGTATTCTTCAAATTTATAATAGTAAGAATCTGTTGGCTCCCGATTTAATGGTGTTTTAATAACCAAGTATACAGGGTAAGATTGCATCTATGGGAAACTATCTCCAATAATGGACACAATTCACCAAGAACCCAGGCCAACTATAAGGCTACACTCGTTCTTCACCTCAGGCTCTGCAAAACCTAGGTGGGTGAACCTCTTAAGATCTGACTATGTCACCAGTGCAATAAGCATAATCAAGATCTAGAATAGCAAATGAAAACCCTAAATCTTCTATACTTAACTGAGAAATCATAAACATGAAATAGCTAAGAACATGACTCATCAAAATGGCAAGCTAAGTGTAGGTTAAACTTTAAATAAATTTCAACATGAAACAACAAACATTTGATTAATGATGTTGATTCAACACAACCTCAAATATGTAGTAGTATAGCAAGTAATCCTATAATTGATCAATGCCTAATCCATTGGGCAATTCCATGAATTCAAAACATACATCTATGACATTAGGACATATTTTGTATACCCAGACATCAGATCTATCTAATCACCTTGTGATTCAAATATTAGTGTTCATTTAGATCTCATTCTAAAAAGATATCCTTCTTAAGTAACTAGTAACCTTGTTAAACATATCAAGCATTTATTTGGCCCTTTGATCCAATAGCAAAATACATCAAACATACAACCTGAAGGGGGTGCAAATTGATCTCAAATCTTTGTTCCAAGACCACATAAGACTTACAGATTGCTGAGATAGGAGACAAGAACCAAAATGAAACTAGTGAAATTATTGCTCATATGTATTCACTTCCTTGAAACAATACAATCAAAGGCATGAAATTAAAACATGAAACAACCTAACAGATTTGAACTATCTATATTATCTCTACAACTGGTGTTCACATGAGAGAATTATGCTGAAGAATGGTGTCACAGTATTAGAAATACATCAAGACTAGAACCAAAAATTGGCATCACAGTAATGTGCAAATTTTTCCCAAAGAACTAGAACCAATGGTCTCACAGTGAAAAATTGGAACCTCTACAATGAGAAACAATGAGAATGATATAGAGGAAGGGATTCCTAGATGTGCTCTACATATGGCATGTGTCTACTTAAAATTCCCTCTCTTTTCCATGAAAAGACTCTCTCTTCAACTAGTGAATAAAATCCTTAACCAATTTGGTTGTCAAAAGCATAAAGTATCTCAGAAACTTGATAGAATAATAACTGCTTGTGATGCCAAATCTCAAAACAAGGCAAAGCCAAAAATTAGTTAAAAGGCCTCCAAAATGTAATACAATCTTCTCAAAGTTGGTTTTTCCACATTCTGGCTCCAACTAGTTTTCATAACTGCCCTCTAACCAATTCTAATGATCAGTGATGAAATTTGGTCATTCTACTAAGAATGCCCCAGGAATCACAAATTGGCTTACAGACTTAACCGGTGAGCACCTATGCACAAACTAACCTCAAAAATAGAAAATTCAACTCGTTCTAATTTTGGAGGTATATTGGAGTGCCCATTTTGGTTAAAATTTTCTCTAGTTATGGCCATTTGAAGATTAGGCCTCTATTCCATGACCAAACTCAATAAAAGAATAAAATTGAAAATTGAAAATATTCTATAATTAAACTATAGAAATTTATAATTTGAAGTCAAATTTCAAATTGCAGTTTGAACATGCAACCCAAATTTTTTTTTCAATTTTAAACTCCTTTACCCCTCAACCAATCAGACAGTGCCAATTGTCAAACCTGCACTGGCTTTCTTAGCAAGTGCCAGGTATCACTCTTCTATAGGCTAATGAGCTCAAGCAGGACTCACATCTCATCCTAACTCTCCTTCCACATTAGTGCCACATCTTTGCCACCTAATCACATTCACTATGTCACTATACTTAATTGGTGAGCACCTTTGGTTGGCGACATAGCAAATGCCACATGATCAGCCACGTGGCACGATCTAGTGCATCCTTGACTATGTATCATCATTGACACATCTTGTTGGCTGCCACTTGGAATTACCTGATTTGTCGTCAGATATATAGGCAGGACCCATGTTGCATTTTACCTTGGATTTTACCTTGGTTAGATTTTCATGGTTTTTCGATAATTCACTATGTTGCATGCCAAAAATCCTTATTTTTTGGTGAGCGAAGTAGCAACTTGCCAAATTTTTCAACTTTGTTATGAGTTGCTGATGTCATCATTTCTTCATGTACATTTGTTCAAAATTATGCTTTGTTCTAGGTGACTAGGACCCACAGAACCCCCCATACATCACATGGCTTCCAAAAGCCTTTGTGTTGTTGACACTGGTTGATTGAGTGCAAGAGCATTTAAAAATTAAAAAAATTAAGCCATGCACAATGTGGGATAATAGTTTCAAACTGTGCTCCTCACTGTCACTTTCTCCTTGCGTGTGACTTCTTCCTCAACACTGGTCTATGAATTTACACTCTTTGTCACTGTCTGGGATGCTTCCTAATACTGCCGAATGTTTTTAATTGGCTTCCTACTCATTGGTGCAGACTTCCTCTATTTTTTGATGCGTAATCTTTTTATTTTCACTGACTCGCTTGGGGTGTTACATGCTTACTTGCCTTTACAATGTGTGTGGAGCTGTTTGTTTGCCAACTTACTCTTAATGAAAAGGACAATATGTAGCTACTTGACAGGTTACTCTCCTTTAACATTGTGTGGAGTATCCCTTTTAAAACTTTGGTGTCTGCCTATTACCATGTGTGGGCTTTCATACTTTCCACGGGCTTTGACTACGAATTTTTCCAACACTATAGTCTCTCCTTGCTTACTTTGTCGAGGCTTCAACTACTTTCTGACTATTAAAGCATGCTTTTAATATGCAAATATGGAAAACTCCTAACATGAATACGTAGGAAGAGAACTCATGAGGAATTGTTTTTCGTTGGCATGATGGCATTTTAAAGTTCCCCTGTAGCTTCAGCTCTTCACGTGGGTGACTTCAGCATGGGGTTCTTTTGTTTTAGTTGGAATTTTTTCTATCATTGGCAACTTCTTCTTGTTGCGTGGAGTGCCCCTTTTCTTATGCCATGGCTCCACTTTGACTGTGTGTATGCTTCCAGTTTCAAACTTTCTTTACTATTCATTCCACCATGTTTCGATATGTGCTTTGATTTTCATGTAGAGAAAGGACTTCTTTAATTTGCATGCTTTCTCCTTCTTGGAAGCTCCTATTGATAGGTTATGTATGCCTCCCAAATGATCCTCTTGGCATGTAATCTATCATAGCTAACTTTTTGTTAGATTGAAGAGGAAGGCCCACCAAGAGTGAATCTAAAACTGCATTGGCCTTCAATCATCGTATGTGTCTACTCTCTGCACTTCTTGATGCCCGACACTTCCACCTCTTCAAATAAGCTTTAACTTTGCAACATTAACCTCAGCCTTCAATATGGCCAATGTTTCCTTCTCATCTTGATCATTTGGTTCAACTGCAATCCAATCCTTTACTATCTCAATCTTATGCATTTCAATAATATCATGAGCTATTGGTCCTATTGCCTCCTCCCTTTCAAGAACATTCCCAAATTGTTCCTCCAATGGAAAGAAACTCTTTTTAATTTCAACATCTAGTTCCATTTCTACATAATTTCTTTACTTTCTTCTCTTTTGGGGTTGCTTGTTCACTCTTACATGGCACATGTTACTTTTATGTTCACTTTTAAATGAGTTTTTTTCATTTCATCTTTGAATGTCTCTAAAAGTCTCTCATCATAAGCATCAATCTTATCAAGGTCCTCCATGGCACCATTACCAATTGCTGCTCTTAGTTCCTTTGTTATCTCCTACACTAAATGTGATGCCTCATTTTCATCCATACATCTTGGCACTATTTTCTTCATGCTCGCACCACCTCAATTATTTTCATTCCCAATCTTTATTGGAGAACAATGCTCTTGTGTCTTTGCAGAAGCATTGAACTCTTCCCCCTTTACAATGTCTAGATCAATTGGTAATCTCCCTCTAGATGGATCTTTTGAGCCCCTACTTTGTGTTCTTCCCCTTTTTAAAAATTTTAAAAATCCCAATGCCTTATTAATTTAATAGAATTAGGCAGGCCCCAAAGTGGGTCCAACAAAAAAAAAATTGATTTCAGACAACTAAACCCTCAAACTAGCCTATTGATTATATCCCACTGATTTGAATCAAATTCCATCACTGAAACATCATTAAAACTCATTTTATCACTTGATTTGCAAATGATGACTTTTTGTTAATAGGGCTTGTCAACTGGCTTTAAAAATTGATCCAAATGTCTGACCGAGCTATGAAATCAGACACATTGATTCTTTGTTCTACATACTTTTACCCTATCGAATCTCATCTCATGAAAAAATTGAGGTCAAAAGATATTCATTGTCAAAGTTGACCTCTCAGAACTGCCTAAAAGAAAACATGTTAGAAAACAATAAATTGGGTTCAGATTTGGCTTTGAAAATTGGACAAATGAGCACATGGGGAAACGAAAGCTAGAGCATTGATTTACTGTCATGAGAACATTATGGATCTATGATTTGGGCTCATGGTGAATAACTGGGCACATTTGGAAAGCGGTCAAGGTAGGCTACTCAGATTTTGCAGCTAGAAACAATGTTAGAAAAATATTTTTTGGAAATGGAATTGACCTAGAAAAGTGTACAAATGGATTTGTCATGACTTGCAAACTGACACACTTAAAGTATTTTTGGAGAACAATAAAGTGGTACAATCCATTTGACTTCACCTATCATGGATTTTGAGATATAACATCTCGAATAGGGGTACCAAACAATCTACAAATGCCTACACTAGTAAAGCTTTAGAAATTGCATTTGGAATCGTGTTTGAAAATTGATCAGACAGATTCGTCACAAGCTCAAATGTGAAACATAAAATGTCTCTAACCTCTAAAATGCAACACAAAATGAATTTCAACATTTAAGTCAACTAGGCCAAAATTATAACTCATCAAACAGGGCTTTCCAGAATTCAAAATTAATTGCAAAAGCATGAAAACAGTAACTGACCAACTTTGAGGGACTCAAAACCTAGTCAAACAGACTCAAAATGACTCAAAATTTGAAACATAGGCTCTTAGGTATGGACACTAGATACTCCTAAAGCATAAAATCATGAAACATTTTTGGGTACGAGATATTCACTTGCAAACATGGCCTCCTGTTGATGTTTGACACTAAGGTGAAAAATGCAGAATTGACAAATGCTCGAAATGGGACTTCATGAACTTGCTTAGAATGGAAATTTAACATCATGGAACATGTAGACATGCTGAATGGAAGGTGTTAGAAATATTAAACACTTTACAGGGCTCAAAGGTACAATCGAGTACATAGGCATCAAAAAATGTTTGTAGGGCTCAATTTCTCAATGGTACTCCAAATCGAGAAGGCAGGTGTTGAGTCCCAAAAATGGCTCTGTTTGGGGATGCATGTCTCTTGTGGGCATGGCAAGGATTTAGATCTCTGGTAGAAGCAAACCACTCCCAAAACAACAAAAATTTCCTCTCAAATATCTTTATTAAAAGAAAACAACAACTACCTCTACTACGTACACATGATGACCTCGAGCCATCAAACTTCAGCAAAAATGTTTACGTCTATCATAAACCTGATTCTCATCTGAACATGCATGAGGTAAACTAAAAATACTTCTCCTATCAGTTTCACCAATTAGATCAGCATCCTGAAACTCAACACTTAGTAAAACTAAATCTTCATTCTTACTTCCATAATGCATATAAAAACTTTCTTCATTCTGAAGTATTTGCTCCTTATGAAAATACTGATCAGCATGCTCAAATATATCAGACTAAAACTAAAACTCTTCTTTATTAGACAAATCATACATGCTATCATTCTCGAATATGAAGGCTTCACATTCAACATAGGAAAAAGGATCACACACACCTTGAAATTGTGTTCCCTTATGCATATTCGGATGGTACTCTGAAGAACAATCTGACTGGTATTCACACATATCATCACTATCATAATCTGAAACTAATCCATAATCTTCAAATGGTTCTTCACAATCAGGAAGCAGATTAGTCTTCACATCAGAAAGTTCATCATAAAAAACATTACAAGGTGCACACAAATTTTCAAAAACACATTCATCGAACACCTTGTTCTCAATCTCATGAGATGCAATCTCATCAATGCTTTCACCATCATACTCGAGAGAAGAACAATCTAATTTCTCACAGCAGTAAGATAAAGTATCAGTATTAAGCTCATTTTCAATCAAATCTGAAAGTTCCATGTCTTCTTTGAACAAGGGGTTAATAACTCCATGTAATGATCCTTGTTGAACATCTTGAAAAAAAATGGGCTGATTGTCATCACAATCTTCATCATATAAAGCATCATACACTTTAAAACCATTACCCAATGTATTGTCACAAACACTTGTAGCATACGAAGAAAAATCAGAACCACGTGAAGACTCATTTTCTTCTCCATCAATAGAGAATATAGTATCAATTTGATCAACCATTTCTTTATCTCTAAGTTTTGGAGACAAATCGCTCTCAAGCTCTTCATAGCCAAGCTGATTTGTATAACATAAAAACTGAGATACATTATCATTTTCAAACTTAGAACAAGAAATCATATTGTTGCTTGTATGAGAACAATCACTTTCATCATTTCTCTCTTCTTCCCAACTTGCATCTGATTCACATGAAGATGAACATGTAATAGCACTTTCTTCTTCTTGACTCAAGTAAAAACTCTCATCATCAGCTTCATATGATGCTTCTTCACAATATGCAAAATTAGAAACTTCGCCATTGTCACTTGACACATAAATTCTAGCCTCTTCATCCTAATATTGAAATAAATTCTTTTCAACTTCATGATTGGTTATGTTTTCAACACAATACTGATCATCAGTAGAAGAATGAATAACTGAATTTATACCTTGTATATGTAACTGATCAAGTGAAGTGATCTTATCATCTTCTGTTGTAACATCACAAACACATGTACTATTTTCAACAAGGAAAGAATCTTCAACTACACATGTTTTTAAATCTAAACTTTTAGCCAAATCTTTTACAACAGTAGGGGTACACCTTCTTATAACTCCATATTTTAAATTGCATTCAATATCCATTGCAATTCCACAGGCTTGATATAGACTTTGTGGTTATTTATCCCTCACTAAGAAACCCATCTTTTGGCCCAATGCACCCAAATAAATAACTAAACAAATTTGATCATGGGGCCTATAATTTTTAGGGATATCCATTAATGTTTTAGAAAATCTTCTATTAAATCTTGAGATCCACTCATCTTGTTCAATCTAAATTTCCATTGGTCTATCCAACATTAATTTTATATCTACCCACCCATCAAATTGTTCAATGAAAGATGAACTTAACTCATCCCATGAAGAAATTGAAGCTGTAGGCAATCATGAGAACTAATCTCTTTCATCTCCTTTTAGAATCTACACAAACAACTGCATCCATAGATCTTCATGACACACATCAAAGTCATATATCAAGTCTGAAAAAACTTGGACATGCTTCTTTGCTGATTGGGATTGGTTTCTATCAAACTTTGGCATGTACCTTCTGATTTTATCAGGGATTTTATTAGGGAAACCAAGTATGCCATCATAAAAAAATGGCACATATCCTTTGATATTCACAGATCTATAGCTCTTACTAACTGGTTGCATACTTGATGAAGGGAGATTTAACATTCTTCAAACTTAAAATTCATTCACCATTAAACACTTTTGGAATTCATTACTGCAGCAGATCTAGAAATATCTTCTACCAACTCCAAACTTCAAACATACTTCAAAATATAAAACACTTTATGGATCTACCTCTCACAAAATATGCTGAGATGTGTTAGACCATTCTCCTATTTAGTGCTAAAAAATACACTTGATGGAGAAACATTGTAAATCTTACTTTCATGTAAATGAAAACACATGAAAGTGGAGAATACCTTTTGATATAGATGCCTGCAACTACTTCAATGCTACAAATAACAATAGATTTAGATCTCATACAAATTTAGTAACACTTGCACTGCATCTCATCTAATTCTTTCACCCACTGTCAAGAACTTGAAATGAATTCTTCAAATCTACTTTCCCACTATTGTTTCCTTTAAACTGCCTTCACATTCATGAAGCACTGGTGTAGAGATATGACTTTGAGTCACCACTCAATGAAAAATATTTACCAACTTTGCAAAACAAAACAAGCTAATCCAAAAATTACAATAGGTATTTGAAAACTTTATTCAACAACACTTTAGGAATTTCATACTCTTGACAACATGAAAGAACCTTGACAACAACTCTGAATTCTGACAGCAACATATAAAGATGCCAAATGACTTTGATCTTATAATTTCATTCAATTCAATCAAACTTCTACTGTCAATGGATAAGGAAACTGGGAAACATGAAACTTCAACAGAGAAATGGAAAACATCTCATAATCCTACTGTTGTAGCAAAAGATTCTTGTTCTTATCTTATGTCCCCAACAAAGTCACCATTTTGTTGGCTCCTAATTTAGCAATGTTTTAATAACCAAGTATATAGGGTAAGATTGCATCTATGGGCAGCAATCTCCAATAATGGATAGAATTCACCAAGAACCCAGGCCAACTATAAGGCTACACTCCTTCACTTCAGGCTCTACAAAACCTAGGCGGGTGAACCTCTTAAGATCAAACTATGTCACCAGTGCAATAAGCATAATCTGGATCTAGAATAGTAGATGAAAACCCTAAATCTTCTATACTTAACCAAAAAATCATAAGCATGGAATAGCTAAGAACATGACTCATGAAACTGGAAAGCTAAGTGTGGGTTAAATTTTGAATAAATTTCAACATGAAAGGGAAAACATTTGATTAATGATGTTGATTCAAAACAACCTCAAATATGCAGCAGTATAACCAGTGATCCTATAATTGATCAGTGCCTAATCCATTGGGCAATTCCATGAATTCAAAACATACATCTATGACATTAAGAAATATTTCATATAACTAGACATTAGATCTATCTAATCACCTTGTGATTCAGACATCAGTGTTCATTCAGATCTCATTGTCACAAAATATCCTTCTCAAGTAACTAGTAACCTTGTTAAACATATCAAGCATTTATTTGGCCCTTTGATCCAATAGCAAAATACATCAAACATACAACCTGAAGGGGATGCAAATGGATCTTAGATCTTTGTTCCAAGACCACATAAGACTTACAAATTGTTGAGACAGGAGACAAGAACTAGAATGAAACTAGTGAAATTATTGCTCATATATATTCACTTCCTTGAAACAATACAATCAAAGGCATAAAATTAAAACATGAAACAACCTAAAAGATTTGAACTATCTGTATTATTTTTACAACTGTTGTTCACATGAGAGAATTATGCTAAAGAATGGTGTCACGGTATTGGAAATCCATCAAGACTAGAACCAATACTTGGCATCATAGTAACATGCAATTTTTTTCCAAAGAACAAGAACCAATGGTCTCATAGTGAAAAATTGGAACCAATGGTCTCACAATGAAAAATTGCAACCTCTATAATGATAAAGAATGAGAATGATATAGAGGAAGGGATTCCCATATCTGCTTTGCATCTGACATGTGTCTAGTTGAAATTCCCTCTCTTTGCCATGAAAAGACTCTCTCTAATCTCTCTCTTCAATTGGTGAATCAAATCCTTAACCAATTTGGCTATTAAAAGCATAAAGTATCTCAAAAAATTGATAGAATAATAACCGCTTTTGATGCCAAATCTCAAAACAAGGCAAAGCCAAAAATCAGTTAAAAGGACTCCAAAATGCAATACAATCTTCTCAAAGTTGTTTTTTCCACATTCTGGCTTCAACTAGTCTTCATAAATTCCCTCTAACCAATTTTGATGATCAGTGATGAAATTTGGTCATTCTGCTAAGAATGCCCCAGGAATCACAAATTGGCTTACAGACTAAACTGATGAGCACATGTGCACAAACCAACCTCAAAATGGAAATTCAGCTCATTCTAATTTTGGTGGTATATTGGAGCGCCCATTTCCATTAAAATTTTCTCTAGTTATGGCCATTTGAAGATTAGGCCTTTATTCCATGACCAAACTCAATAAAAGAATAAAATTGAAAATTGAAAATATTCTATCATTAAACTATAGAAATTTATAATTTGAAGTCAAATTTCAAATTGCAGTTTGAACGTGCAACCTAGGAATATTTTTCAATTTTAAACTCCTTTACACCTCAACTAATCAGACAACACCACTTGTCAAACCTGCACTGGTTTTCTAGGCAAGTGCCATGTGTCACTCTTCTATAGGATGACGAGCTCAAGTGGGACCCACATCTCATCCTGACTCTCCTTCCATGTCAGCACCATGTCTTTGCCACCTCATCACATTCACTATGTTGCTATACTTAATCGGTGAGCACCTTTGGTTGGTGACATAGCGAATGCCACATGATCGGCCACGTGGCATGATCTGGTGCATCCTTGACTATGCATCACCATTAACTCATCCTGCTGGCTACCACTTCGCATTACTTAATTCCTCGTCAAATCTATAGGCAGGGCCCACATTATATTTTACCTTGGCTGAATTTTCATGGTTTTTCGGCAATTTTCTATGTTGCATGCCGAAAATCCTTAGATTTTTCAGCTAGTGAAGTAGTGACTTGCTAGATTTTTCAACTTCCCAATGAGTTGTTGATGTCATCATTTCTTCATGCATGTTTGTTCAAAATTATGATTTGTTCTAGGTAACTAGGACCCACGGAACCCCCCATACATCACACAACTTCCAAAAGCCTTTGTATTGTTGACACTAGTTGATTGAGTGCAAGAGCATTTAAAAATTAAAAACATTAAGCCACAGACAATGTGGGATAATAGTTTCAAACTATGCTCCTCACTCTCACTTTCTCCTTGCGTGTGACTTCTTCCTCAGTGTTGATCTATGGCTTTACACTCTTTGTCACTACGTGGGATGCTTCCTAAGACTGCTAGATGTTTTTAATTGACTTCCTACTCATTGGTACAGACTTCCTTTGTGTTTTCATGTGTAATCTTTTTATTTTCGTTGACCTGCTTGGGGTGTTACATGCTTGCCTGCCTTTGCACTATGTGTAGAACTATTTGTTTGCCAGCTTAGTCTTAATCAAAATGACAATACGTAGCTACTTGGTAGGTTGCTCTCCTTTAACATTGGATTGAGTACCCCTTTTTAAACTTTGGCATCTGCCTATTATCATGCGTGGGCTTTCATACTCTCCACGTGCTTTGACTATGGCTTTTTCCAATGCTATAGTCTCTCCTTGCTTACTACTCCTAGGCTCCAACTACTTTTTGACTATTAAAGCATGATTTTAATATGCAAATATGGAAAAATCCTGACATGAATATGCAGGAAGAGAAGTCGTGAGGAATTGTTTTTCTTTGGTGTGATTGCATTCTAAAGTTCCCCTGCGGCTTCAGCTCTTCAGGTGGGTGACTTCAGCATGGGGTTCTTTTGTTTTAGCTGAAATTTTTTCTATCATTGATGGCTTCTTGTTGTTGCATGGAGTGCTCCTTTTCTTATTCCATGGCTCCACTTTAATTGTGTGTATGCTTTCAGTTTCAAACTTTCTTTACTATTCATTCCACCATGTTTCGCTATGTGCTTTGATTTTCATGTAGAGAAAGGGCTTCTTTAATTTGCATGCTTTATCCTTCTTGGTGGCTCCTATTGATAGGTCCTGTATGCCTCCCAAATGATCCTCTTGGCATGTAATCTATCATAGCCAACTTTTTGTTAGATTGAATAGGAAGGCCCACCAAGAGTGAATCTAAAACTGCATTGGGCTTCAATCATCATATGTGTCTACTCTCTGCACTTTTTGATGCTCAGCACTTCCACCTCTTCAAATAAGCTTCAAATTTGCAACATCAACCTCAGCCTTCAATATGATCAATTTTTCCTTCTCATCTTGATCATTTGGTTCAATTGTAGTCCAATCCTTTACTGTCTCAATCTTATGCATTTCATTAATATGACAAGCTATTGGTCTTGTTGCCTCCTCCCTTTCAATGAAATTCCCAAATTGTTCCTCCAATGGAAAGAAACTCTTTTTAATTTCAACATCTAGTTCTATTTCTACATAATTTCTTTACTTTCTTCTCTTTTGGGGTTGCTTGTTCACTCTTACATGGCACATGTTACTTTTATGTTCACTTTTAAATGAGTTTTTTCATTTCAGCTTTGAATGCCTCTAAAAGTCTCTCATCATAAGCATCAATCTTACTGAGGTCCTCCATGGCACCATTACCAACTGCTACTCTTAGTTCCTTTGTCATCTCCTACACTAAATGTGATGCCTCATTTTCATCCATACGTCTTGGCACTATTTTCTTCATGCTCACACCACCTCGATTATTTTCATTCCCAATCTTTATTGGAGAACAATGCTCATGTGTCTTTGTAGAAACATTGAATTCTTTACAATGTCTAGATCAATTGGGAATCTCCCTCCAAATGGATCTTTTTGAGCCCCTAGTTTCCATTCTTCCCCTTTTTAAAATTTTAGAAATCATAATGCCTTATTAATCTAATAGAATTAGTCGGGCCCCAAAGTGGGTTCTGCTAATTTTTTTTTTAATTTTAGAAAACTAAACCCTCAAACTAGCCTATTGATTATCTGACACTGCTTCGAATCAAATTCCATCACTGAAACATCATTAAAACTCATTTTACCACTTTATCTGCAAACAACGATTTTTTGCTAACAGTGCCTGTCGGTTGGCTTTAAAAATTGATCTGAACTTCTCACCGAGCTATGAAATCAGACACGTTGAATCTTTGTTCTACATACTTTTACCCCATCAAATCTTGTCTCATGAAAAATTTGAGGTCAAAAGATATTCGCTATCAAAGTCGACCTCTTAGAACTACCTGCAAGAAAACATGTCAGAAAACAATAAATTGGGTTCAGATTTGGCTTTGAAAACTAGGCAAATGAGCACATGGGGAAATGAAAACTAGAGCATTGATTTACTATCATGAGAACATTGTGGATCTATGATTTGGGCTCATGAAAAATAACTTGGTGCATTTGGAAAGTAGTCGAAGTAGGCTACTCAGATTTTGCAGCTAGAAACAATGTCAAAAATGTGTTTTTTGGAAATGGAATTGACCTGGGAAAGTATGCAGATGGATTCTTCATGACTTACAAACTGATACACTTAAAGTATTTTTGGAGGAAAATACAATGGTACAATCCATTTGACCTCACTTATCATGTATTTTTAGATATAACGTCTCGAATAGGGGTACCAAACAATCTGCAAATGCCTACACCAATAAAGCTTTAGAAATTGCATTTGAAATCATGTTTGAAAATTGATCAGACGAATTTTTCACAAGCTCAAATTTGAATCATAAAATGTATCTAACCTCTAAAATTCAATGCAAAAGGAATTTCAACATTTGGGTCAACTAGGCCAAAATTATAACTCGTCAAACAAGGCTTCCCAAAATTCAGAATTAATTGCAAAAGCATGAAAATAGTACCTGAACAACTTTGAGGGACTCAAAACCTATTCAAATTAATTTGAAATGACTCAAAATTTGAAACATAGGCTCTTTGGTATGGACACTAGATACTCTCAAAGCGGCAAATCACAAAACATTTCTGGGTGTGAGATATTCACTTGTGAACATGGCCTCCTATTTTTGTTTAACACTTGCTCGAAATGGGACTTCATGAACTCTCTCAGAATGGAAATTTAACATCATGGAACATGTAGACATGCTGAATGTAAGGTGTTCAAAATATTAAACACCTTATAGGGCTGAAAGGTACAGCTAGGTACATAGGCATCAAAAAACATTTATAGGGCTCAATTTGTCAATGGTACTCAAAATCGGGAAGGTATGTTTTTTGTCCCAACAAAATCAATGGAAAAGTACTATTTTTAGTGGAAATAATAATTGGAAACAACCTCAGAAAGGTTGGAAAGAACCTTAGAAAGGTTGGCAACAACCTTAGCAGGGTTGGCAGCAACGTCAACAAGGTTGGTAGCAACCTCAAAATTGGAATACCCAACCTAGTCAACAAGCTTTAATATCACCACCTTAGTAATAGGCTCTATTGCCTCCTCCTATAGTCACTAATGCTCCTCCCAAGAAGACTTAACTACTAGTTTAGCCTAATCCTAATTGCAACAATACCAAACAACAAAGCTATGTTATTTCCTTAAACAATATCCACTTAAGGTCAAACACTACCCTTCCTTCACCCCAAAATCCTATAATAATTGAAGTTGAGGATTCCTCGACTAAATAGAAAGATGTGTCAAATCCACATACCTCTCATGTAGCCAAAGAACCCCCATTTCCTCATAGGTTTTTGGAACAAGTTTGGTCTGCAAAAAACCATGCAATAATTGATTTGCTCACTCAGTTCAAGCAAATGATAGTGCAAATATCATTACTTGATGCTATCAAGAAGGTCCTTGCCTATACTAAAGCTATCAAGGAAGCATGTATCAAACAACTAGGAAGAAAGAAGAAAGATCTAAAAACTATTCATGTCTTAGAACAATTATCTGATTTGATGTTGGAAAAATTAATTGTACCTAAATATTCTAACTATGGGAGTCTTGTGGTACTATCACCATTCATGTGATGCAAGTCCAAAATGCTTTAGTTGACTTATGAACATCTATAAATGTCATGAAAAAGGAGCTATTGTCTCAATTGTGTATCATTGGTCTAAGAGAAACACCAACCATACTTTAGCTTGCTAATAGTTCTACTATCAAACTAGATAGGATGATAGAAGATGTCATAGTCACCTTGAATTCCTAGAAGTGCCCTATAGACTATGTTGTCCTTTCCCTAAAGGATAACATGGGAGGGTATCCTTTAATTTTAGGGTGACCATGGTTGGCCACTAAAAATGCTTATATAGCTTGCCACTCTAGTAAAATAACAATATTCAATGGTATCCATACTAAGAGCCTAGCCCTATACTCACTTGCTTAGCCACTACTGTTAGATGACCAAATAATCTGGCTAGACTTGGGTGATGAATATCTAGAGGTAAATTCCATCCATTAGTGAATGATGATAGATTGAGAGTCATTTTTAGCCTCTTGAGAAGAAGATGAGATCATTTCATCCATTATCATGAATGAATATGGAGTAGAACCTCAAATGTGTCCTCAAGTTGAATGTATCCTAGAAAAAATATTACCACCCTTGAACACACCTCAACATTTAGAATCATCCTAATACCTTCACTCCTTATCAGCTCATGAGATGGATTCTTCTCCTATTTCATAGTTATTTATGATAGATAAGGTTATTAAGATGAAAGTTGGTCCAAAAAAGGAGTTGAATGTAAATAATACCTTATCACCTTCCCATTAGAAAATTATGTTGCAATTTCTATGAGAAAATTAAAAAGCATTTTCTTGGGACTACATTAACATGAAAGGAATAGACCCTATGCTTTGTACTTACATGATTTACATCAGTCCCAATTTTAAACATGTTTGACATCCTCATAGGAGAGTTAACCCTATTTTAAAGGATATAGTTAAAAATGAATTGCATAAATTATTGAGTGCAAATTTTATCTACTCCATCTCTGATAGCCAATGGGTTTCACCCCTAGTTATTGTACCAAAGAAGGAAGGAAAATGGAGAATTTTTGTAGATTATATAGGGAGCTCAATTTAGCCACTAAGAAAGACCACTTTCCCTTACCATTTATAGACGAAGTTCTTGACAACCTAGCTGGCAAGAAATATTTCTCTTTTCTAGATGGTTTTAGTGGTTATAATTAGATACAAATAGCTCCAAAGGATCAATAAAAGACAACTTTCACATGCCCATGGGGTACCTTTTCCTACTCATTTGGCCTGTGCAACGCCCCAACCACATTCCAATGAGCTATCATAAGTATCTTTTGAGATATATCTACTAATTGTATGGAGATCTACATGGATGATTTTACTATTTATGAGACTAATTTTGAAGAAGAAAAAGCCAAATTAAAGACAATGCTTAAGAGATGCCAAGACTATAACCTTTCCCTAAATAGTGAAAAATGTTTTGTGATGATGGAAGGAGTAGTGCTAGGTCATTTCATTTCATCCAAAGGCATCCAAGTAGATCTTGCCAAGATTGAAGTCATTAGTACCTTGCATACACTAGAGAAGTAGAAGGATGTCCAAAGTTTCCTAGGACATGCTAGATATTATAGATGATTCAACAATAATTTTAGTCAACTTGCAACACCTATTTATAACCTATTAAAAAGGGACTCTAAATTTTTCTAGGTTTCTACATGTGTTACATCTTTCCTGTAGCTTAAAGAAGTCCTCACCACAACACCAGTTTTAAGAGGATCTGATTGGGGGCTACCTTTCCACATCCATATAGATACCTCAGACTATTCTATATGTGCAGTTTTAGGCCAAAAGGTAGACTCAATTGAACATGCCATTTATTTCATTAGTAAAAATTTACAAGGTGCAAAATTTAACTTCATAGTTACTGAAAAAGAGTTACTTGCAATTATTTATGCATTGAATAAATTCAGGCACTACATTATTGGATATGAAATATTTTTTCATACTGATCATTCTACTATAAAGTATCTAATGAATAAGTCTACAATATCAGGAAGATTAGTTCGCTAGTTGTTACTTATGCAGGAATTTGATATCACCTTAATAGATAAACTCGACAAGTCCAATGTGGTAGTTGGTTTTCTCTCTTAGTTGCATGTTCCTAATGATCCTGCAACCATTAAAGATAGTTTTCCAGATGAAAATATTTTTTTGTTATCAACACAGAATCCATGGTATGCATATATTGAAAATTACCTCACCATAAGAAAGATGTCAGCTTTCACTTCACTACCAAAGAAAGGAAGTTACTCTTTGAAAAAAAAAATTTAATTATTCTTGGATTACTAGATTTATGTTTTATACTGGCCCTGATCAAGTAATGTGTCGGTGCAAGAGAAGATGAAACATATTATATCTTAATAGCATGACATGATAAACCCTATGGAGGTCATTTTTCAACCAAAAGGACAACCTTTAAAATATTGACAACTGGGTACTATTGGCTGACTTTACACAAGGATACAACCAGATACACAAAGAAATGTGATATCAACTAATTGGAAGACCCACTAAATTTGATGAAATGCCCCTACAACCTCAAGTAACTATTGCACCCTTTGATAAGTGGGGGATTGACTTTGTAGGCCCTATTGAACCCTCTTCACAAGGTAAATCCTATATCTTAGTTTGCACTAATTATGTAACTAAATGGCTAGAGGCCAAACCCATGAAACACGCAATGGATAACAATGTTGCAAAGTTCTTGTATGAATACATCTTTACACAGTTTAGAGTTCCTAGGGGGTTGACATCTAACCAAGGAGATCAATTTACATCTAATCTAATAGTTGCTCTCATGGAAGAATACACTATTCGACATGGTAAATCATCACCTTAACATGCACATTCTAATGGCCAAGTAGAAGTTACCAATAGAGAACTAGAAGCTATTCTTACCAAAATAGTAACACTTCATAGGAAGGATTGGGCCACATGCCTTCCTTAAGCTCTTTGGGCTTATAGAACCACTTGGAAATCTAAAATAGATTTTACTCATTTTGAGCTCCTTTATAAGAGGTCAGTTGTCATGCCTATAGAGTTTGAATATAAAACATTGAGGACCACTTTGGAGCTCAGTATGGAACTCACTATTGCACAACAAGACCGAATCCTAAGTTGAAATGGTCTTGATGAATGGCACAAATCTACATTAAACAACACCAAACTCATCCAAAATCAATATAAATTATGGCATGATAAGTTTATCAAAGATAAAATGTTTTCTATAGGGGATTGGTACTTCTTTATGATTCCAAATGTTAGCACAATCCATGAAATTTTTAGACTCGCTAGTTAGGACCATATGAAATTGTTATTATATTTCCAAATAGAGTGGTCCAGTTGTCCACTATTGATCCTATTTAGTTCAAGTTACTTGTCAATGGGTGTCACCTCAAGCTCTACAAAAAACTAGTAAGTTGTGAGGAGTTTAAGTAGTAGTTTTAGTATACCAAAGATATCCTCATTCCTGTAGCCAAACAATTTGGGTCTTCTACCTTAACTGCTGCCAAATCTTGAATTCTTTGAAGCTTTTAATAATAAAAACTTTCTTCTTGAAAGTACTTTCTCCATCTTGCATTTCATCTCACCTTCTCCCTTTTCCGCCCTTCCTCCCCATTCCATCACTCCGTCATTTCTGATGATCTTTTTCAGAACTCTTTCCTACAGTGCCTACTAGGTACATGCCACATACTTTTGCATATATCTTATTTTAATCACTCTCTATTTAGAAATTTTTGTTGTTTAAATTTATTCTTCTTGCATTTCCTATCCTAGTGGGATCCATGCCTAAACTTAGTTGGGGGGAATATTCTTTTTATTAAAAAAAAATTCAAATTGCATATTGTCACAATTGATGACCTGTCCTTTTGTGATTGCATCATTAAGGGAGTTAAGGATATTAAAATTGAGCTTAACCTTTAATGATAATTGACAATGTTTTTGAGGTGACAAACCTGTACACAAGTGAAAATTATGAGACTAGATGTAAGGAAGGATATCATGAGATTGCGTGCATTAAAAACCTTTATGAAGCACAAAGTGAAAGTACATCAATTTCTCTATCTGATTCCATAATATTGCAAATTTTGTTAACTCACCATTGTTGAATTAAAAAAAATGCCCCAATCTTGTCAAAATTTTGTTGTTAGTAGAAATGGGTGGAGGTCTCTAGAGTAATGAACCAATTGATCATAGATTTTTGTTGGGTGACATGGCTAGTTGCAAAATTTTCTAGAGAAGGGGATGGTAAGATTACTACCTCAGTCTTAAGGGATTTGATGAGGAGGTTGCCCTTCCCTGTAGGATAGTTTTGCAATGGTTAAGGGCCTCAGAATTGAATTTATAGAAGAACTGGTAGTCAAAGCCACTAGATTACCTCAGGAAGGAGAAAATTGGGCAAAATATTTTGACCTACAAACAATTAGGGCACAGTTCACTGTCCATTCTGGCCCTCTATTAGATATTGACAAGAAGTATGGTACCTCTAGACTATCATTGCCATTGGAGTTTATCCAGCCAACAATATTCATCATTGAACACTTCACTTGTGAAGTTCATTACAAATACCTACATGCCCTACATTTCAAGATTCTAGCTCATCTGCCACATGATTATCAATAGGTAAATCTTTCCAATTTCCTATTTAACATTTTAAAGAAGCAAGATTCTTTAGTACAATCAAGAAAGGATCAATTTTTTCCCTATCATTGCTTGATAAAATTAGTTGTGGAAAGAGAATTAAACAAATAATCATTTAGGACATGGGGAGATTTCTTGTAGTTAAAAGAGGTGGAGCCTAGGTAAGTCAGACCTAGAGGCCAAGGGGTTGGATGAAGGGAAAATACATCTACTAGTTTTTGTAAGGTCATTTCCAAGACTAAAAATGTTCTTGAAGCCTCCCCCTCTAGTTCTAGACCAACTAAGAAGAGAACCTATAAAGTTGACACCTCTATCTCCAATAAAAAGAAAAGCAAACATAGGGAAGCTTCTAGTGCCCCAAGATCCCATCATTTGTTAAGACTAGGCCTATTGTTAAGGAAGGAAAAGGTAAACCCGTGGAACTTGAGGAAGAAATTTTTTTTTTAAAGCTTGATGATAAAAGTAATGATAATGAAAACCTTCACTTACAAGAAAAGGAAGTTTCAAAAAACACTTCTGAAGCACCTATTGTCGAAATTTTTGCAGGCAAGAGGAAAGAAAAGAATCCTTTGCGCCTGTCTACACCTCCGACAAGGAAAAGTGAGAGGCTTTTTGAGGGAAGTAAGGTTACTAAAGCCTCTATTCCAATGGTTAACTTAGAATCTTATGAGGTTGAGAAGGAGTCCTCTTCAGAGGAAAAATTGGAACAGAATATAGCTACTAATAATGAGTGTAATAACCAAAGTCCACAACTTGAAGTTGACCTTAGTGTTGTCTATGTGATTGTTGATAGTGATAAGGAGTTTGATGAGCCTAAAGAATTTGAGGAATTTGAAGAAAGCCCTATTATGCAGGATATTAGTGAGGATAGGGAAGGCCTTCTTTTTGAAGACTATCTAGAATTTACGTAAGAAATTGTGAAGTAATAGAAAAGCTCAATCAAGATGGGCTAGATACACTAGCCATAGGTGTAGTTGAATCTAGTAAGGAAGAGAATGTGGTGATGTAACAATTGTCATAAGAGAAGGAGAATGCTCCACACCACAAAGTGTCAAAAAAATTTCTCATATGAAATCTGAATGGATGGACATTTTTAACAAAAACCATTGCCACCACTCAATTTTTCTACACCTTTATCCACAAGAATCAATTTTCTTTCAATATTTGTTATGGGAAAGAGCTTAATAGAAGCTGGAAAAAGAAAAATTGAAACATGTTATTAATTAATAGAGTTATTAGTTGAACCAAAGCTCAGACTAGAATGAAGTTTTAAAAAGGAGGATTGAACAAGTTATAGGATTGATTCCTGAACTAATGGAATGCAGATCACCATCACCAGTGTATGCATTGTTTCTAAAAGAGAATCTTGTAAATTTTAAGTTGACTAGAGTTGTGGAAGGGCTTAGTCCCTCTATTGTAACTTTGTATGAGTTTTATGATGCATTTCAATCTATTCCAATGCCTTTAAAGAATATATTATGTGAATTGTATCTCCATAATTTAATAGTGCCTAATGACATAGACTGGAACTCACTCTTGTATATAGTGGATGTGTAGTTTAGAGTAGTGATGTCTTGGATGTAGAATGAGATGAGTACGGAACATCAAGATGTGCCTTACAGGAATAGTGAAATGACAGTACCTCTTCTCATGAGACCATAAGTTCAACACTCTAGATGGACATTTCTAGATTGGATTTCTATTCTAGGAAACCCTATTGGAGTTGGTAAAGTATTCTCATTTGGAGAACACGCCTTTGTAAATTGGGAACAACACTCCTCTCAAGTTGTTGAGACATATATTGTTGCTTCAAGAGAAAGCTAGACATAGATGCCACATGACCTGAGGATAAGAGAACCCCACTATCCTCAAAATTTAACTCTTGCTACTATTAGGATTCCATGGTATATTTATTTGGGAAGGAATCGGTGCAAATGTTGGCTTTCATTAAAGTATGAACCCCCTATTCTCCTGCAACGACTACTAGTAATGAACAACAATGTGGAGGATCATGATATGATAGAAAAAATTTAGTGATGGAAAAGGTTCAGGGAAAATTATTGGTACTTTGACTATGTTAAGGATGAGCTAGGGGAGAGGACAACCAGTGATTGGAGAGTTTGGGCTAGAATCCTAAACTTCATGGTTTCTAGGGAACACCAATAGCTCAGTTGGGGGGGAATGATAGGCCTCTAAAAGGCCATTGTTTTAATATCTTTTTATCTTATTTTTAAGTAGTTATCTTACAAACAAAAATAATGGCTTTATAGTTTTAAGCAAATGAACTTATCTTTTCATGTATATGCTTTATATATGATGAGACATTAAGTAGAAGTATGAATAGTTTAGATATGCTATAATTGCTTGAATCTATGGACAAAATGGTATAATGAAGTGATGTTGCATGTTGATAAATGTTTCCTCATTTATGTTATGGGTAGTTTTCCTCCTGTAGCCATAGGATTTACAAGAGTGGTAAGTTGAACTTACACCTTTTTCTAATATTGATAATAAAATAAATATATGCATGTGGAAGTGGTGTGCACACTGAATGCTTTTTAGGTACTTGTCATAGATATTCAAGAGTCAACACCTCAGTGTCAAAGTCAAAGCCAACTAGATTGTTGAATCATCACGAGTGGAGCAAGTCATTATATGCTTTCTGTTGGAGCAGCGCACGAATGTAGCTTCCAAAATCTTCTATATTCTTGGAGGATTTATTTTTGGTTAATGGTAATTATGTTTTAAACTTTATGAGTCTGTAAATGATCCTCATTAATGGACTGATCATAGAGTTAGGAAGTAGTTGTAGTTTCCTTTTCAATAACGCCTGCTATAGCTTCAAGAGAATTTTTTTTTTAAAAAAAGATAGGTTGATTTTCATAATGGTTGAGTGTGATTTATTTTTAAGTCAAGTGTAATGTTTTCACCATGAATGAATAGAATGAATAGTTCAAGTCTATTCCTCTTATCTTGATTTTTTTTTTTCTTCACTCGTCCAAGGGGGCCCACTTGAGAAGTGAACTATTATGTTAGAGTAGATTTCATTTCCTTGTTTGTTTCCTTACAATTTAGAATCATGTTTCTCCTACAACCATTAATAATAGAATCAATGAATTGTTACTACAACATAGGTGAATAGATAGGTTTATTGTTGCAACATTACTTTCAAGCTTTAAGTTGAATTATTGTTTCAGTTGTTATCGCAAAATTCCTTTAGCATTTCCTTTGTATTAGTTGTAATGACTTGAAGGAGAATTAGAGAATAGACTTTCTAGTCATCCTATCAAGTTCACGCTTCTAGGTTGACAAATTAAATGAAGTTAGTGTACTATTTCAAGTAAACACATAATGTTTTCTGACCATGAAATCACTATGAAAGGATGTCCAATCCTTTGTTATTAAAGTAATAATCTAACTAGATAAGTATCATGAGTTAGATGATGAAGTTGTTGTATTAGATGATATCCTAAGAAGCAGATTAAAGAGTTTGAATAGGTATTAGAGTAGAGAGTTGGTAAGAGCACAAGAGGAAAAGATTACTATGAGTATTTGGTGAAGTGAAAGAATAGATCAGTTGAAGATGCAACATTGATTTCTCAATCTGAGTTGGATTCAGTACAGGTTGTGACACTTGCATGATTCAAGAGAATCATTTCTTTCAACCCTAGTTGTCTAATATAGGAGCATCCTATGTTGCCTTGAAATTTTGCTCTTTTGGTCATTCTGGTAGTTTTAACCAAGTTCTAGTAGTGTTGACCAAGTTGTCCAATGTCAACCAAGTTCCAATAGTGTTGATCAAGTTGTCCAATGCCAACTGAGTTCTAGCAATGTTGATCTAGTTCCTACATTGTTAATTGAGCTATTCAGTGTTGATCGAATGTTCTTTCATGTGCTGAGTGAACCAGTTATTTGTTGATGCTTGGGTCCTTCATTGATTGAGTTGTCTATGTTTTTGGTTATTAGTTGGAGCCAACTCTTGTATTTAATTTGGATCATGAGTTTAATGATAGGATCTTGTCTATGGATGAGTGTTGACCATTTTGAGGTCGACCTTTCTTTGATGTAAGGTTCTAGAATCTTCTATAAGCTATTTTGGAAAATATAAGTAGAGGTATTTGGTTTATTTTAGAGATAGAACTTAGAGGACGAGAAAGTCAGAGCAGATGTTGCAAGATTGAAGTTGAATATAGAACTTAGAGGAATTGGAGAGTCAGAACATATGTGTCTAGAGTTGCAAATTTGGAGCTGGATCATAGATCTTGAAGTTATATTTTGTATCTAGCCATAACCTAGAAGCCTTACAAATGGGCATGTATGTTGATAATTTGATGAATCAATAAAGTGGTTTTTTCTCTCTCCTTGGTGTTGTTCTTTGTGTTTTTTTCTTCTGTTGTATTAACTCAACAAGGTGGTTGGATTGTTGGGTGTGCCTTTGGCCCTAGCTATTCATATCCCTCCTTGAACCATATATTCCTGAAGAAGAAACTAACAATGAATCTAAGAGTAATGATGATGAAGTTGTCTATATTGCTATGAAAGAAGATTTTGATGAAGATGAGAAAATTGTATTGATTTCATATGTAAACAAAAGTGACAAATTAATAATTGATAGTGGATATTATAATCATATGACTGGTGATAAAGAAAATTTTGAGGATATTGGTCCATACAAAGGTGGATGTGTTAATTTGGTAATGATATCCCACATGTTGTAAAACATAAAGGTGTTATTCAATTGACTAATAAGATAAAATGTGACAATGTTTACTAGGTTGAAGGACTTAAATATAATATGTTGATGTTTCAGAGCTGAAAAAATTAGGTTATAGAGTTGAATTTTATAATAGGAAGGCCAAGATACATGATGTTGATGGTAAACTAGTTGGAAGTGAGACAAGAGGTAACTTATTCTATATAGATTTATCTATTGAGACATGTTTATTTGCACAACAAGAAGATGTTTGGTTATGACACAAGAGGTTATGTGATGTAAACTTTGACAATTTAGTAGATATCAGTAAAGTGAAGAAAGTAAGAGGATTTCCTAAACTAAAGAAGCCTAACAATGTCATATGTAAACAATGTCAATTGGGAAAAATGACAAAGTCCAGTTTTGAGAGAAAAACATACACTTTTAATGATATTTTGAAACTTGTTCATACTGACCTATGTGGACCCATTGATGTTCAAATCTACTATTTAGATAAGTATTTCATTCTATTTGTTGATGATTACTCTAGTATGATGATTTTGATGTTTCTTAAAGCTAAATTTGATGCTTTTTAGTTATTTAAGTGGTATTTAGCAAGAGTTGAAAAATAAACATGGCAGAGTTTGAAGTGCTTGAGATATAAAAAAAGGTGGTGAATTTATTTCAAATGAGTTCAATACATTCTGCAATGATAGAGGAATTAAAAGATAGATGTCAGCACCAAGGACCTCTCCTTAGAATGGGATAGTCAAAAGAAGAAATAGATCAATAATGGACTATACAAGATCATTAATGATGGAGAAGAGTGTATCAAAGAAATATTGGAGAGAATTTTTTAGTATTTTTGTCTATACCCTGAGTATAGTACAAGTAAAGAAAGGTACGAATGCTACACCTTTTGAACTATAGTACAAATATGCTCCTACTATGAAATATTTCAAAATCTTTTGAAGTAGATGCTATATACTCAAAGATAATAGCAATGGAAAACTTGATACAAAGAGTGAAAAAGGTATATTTCTAGGATATTCCACTAAGAGTAAAGCTTACAAGTGTTTGAACTCTAACACTATTAAAGTTGTGGAAAGTGCAAATGTAAAAATTGATGAATTTGTAGAAACAAGTGACACTACATGTAAAGAAGAACTTGAAGACTATAATACATTCATCTATGTGGATGATGATGCTCTAATAACTCCTAATAAAAAAGAAAATAAAATTGTAGTCTCTCAACATACAAGAAATGATGAAGTCCAAATACAAATTTCCAAGCAATAAAGAATGAGTGGCAAGCAATAGACTAAAGATGTCAAGTCACATGTAGGAAATTCCAACCATCAAATAGAAAATGTCAAGCATGCAAAAGCTAGACCAGATGATGAACAAGGAAGAGCAAATGATCCTAAGAGTATTTTCCAAGACAAACCTATAGAAGAACAAAGAAGGAAACTACTTGTGCTAGCAAAATATGTGAGAAGACATCACAAATCTAAGCAAATCATTGGTGATGTTGAATCAAGTGTTATGACAAAAAAAGACTCATCTATGTACATGATTACTTTATGATTTGATCACAAAATAGTAAAAAATGCTTTAGACAAAGAAGATTGGATTCAAGCAATGAACAAGGAAACTGACCAGATTGAAAAGAATAATACTTGGACTTTAGTGCCAAGACCTAAAGACACAAATTTCATTGGGAAAAAGGGGGTTTTTAGGAATAAACTCAATGAAAATGGAGTGGTAACGAGAAACAAGGCAAGACTGGTATGCAAAGGTTATGCTCAAGAAGTAGGAGTTGATTATGGAGAAAATTTTGCTCCTGTGGCAAGACTTGAAGGAGTTAGAACTCTACTTGCATATTCAACCTACAAGAATTTCAATGTATGTCAAATCTACATTTTTAAATGGTATACTAAAGGAAGAATTATACATTGAACAACCTAAAGGATTTTCAGATCCAGACAAGAATAACACGGTATATAAGCTGAATAAATCTCTATATGGATTGAAACAATCCTCGAGAGCATGGTATGAAATATTATATAACTATTTGGTAAAGATTGGTTTTCAAAGGACAAATGATAATAATAATCTATATTTGAAGAATGGTAAGAATGATGAAGTACTAGTTTTTGAAAAATTTGTTGATAATATTATATTTGGAGGAAGAGAGGCATTATGAAAATCATTTACTAGTGGAATGAAGAAGGAATTTGAAATGTCTATGTTTGGTGAAATCAAATTCTTTATTGGATTACAAGTATAAAAAATGAAGTTTAGTATTTTTATTACTCAATATAAATACATCAAGGAGATGCTAAAGCCTTTTGGTATGGAAGATTCAAGGCCAATGAGTACACCTATGTCTACATGACATAAGCTATCTAAGAATGATGAATCTTATGATGTGAACCAGACCTTATATAGATCCATGATTGGAAAATTATAGTATATTGTTCACAATAGACCAGATATTGCTTTATTAGTTGGGATAGTTGCTAGATTATCAACAAATCCTAAATAAAATTACATGATGGATGTGAAAAGGATAATGAGATATCTGAAAGGTACAAAAGACTATGAATTGTATTACAAGAGAAATGATAAATTTGAACTGAAGGTGTTCACTGACTCCAAGAAATATTGATGACAAAAAAAGTACGAATAGAGGTGCATTCTTTCTAGGAAAGAGATTAGTGTCATGGACAAGAAAGAATTAGAATTGTATTTCTCAATCAATAGTTGAAGTCGAGTATGTTACAGCTGTAGTGAACTATTCAAACATTATGTAGATCAAGCAATTACTAAAAGGTATGAAATAATAAATTACAAATCGAGTGGTTATCTATTGTGATAAAACAAGTGCTATTAAAATTTCAAAGAATCTAGTGATGCATACTACGACAAAGCACAATTCTAGTAATTATCACTACTTGAGGGAAGTAGTTTAAGATAAGGAAGTGAAGCTAGAAAATGTGAACATCAAGGAACAAATTGCTGACATATTCACAATAGCATTACCTAAAGATGCTCATGAATATCTTAGAGGTAAATTAGGGGTGATTTCCCTAAGCAAAGATACTTAAGGACACAAGGTGTATTGCATCACATGTGCTAATCAAAAAATCTTACACAGTGATGCAATACATCTCTACTTTGGGAAATGCCTAAAGTAGCTAGTTTAGTACCGCATAATAGACCAGTCATAGATAGATGGCATAAATCAGCTAGACATGTAAAATCTACATAACATAGACGTGTGAAGAGATTAAAGCTATGAAAGCTAAGCATCTTTGGCATTGTTGTCAAATAGGGAGATACACCAAAGCGGGAGACATAACAAAAAGAGGGATACTATACAAATAAATAGATAAAGAAGGAGAAACATACTCAATGAGGGAGATATATAAAAAAATTAGAGAAGGAGATCTTTTGTTTCAAAGGGAGAAAATTAGCAACAAGAATAAGAATTAAACTAAGGATATTGATCACTCATGTGAGTGAAATCTTTTGGATTGTATGGTAACCAAGTGAGATAAATTTGATGCATTGCGATATTTCTAATATTGAGATCTAGAGATTTTGCCATCAATGCCAACTTCCAACTTTGATTAAACCTAAAAAATAGCACTTAAAAATATGTAATAAATAACATGTTACAATATCTCTCTGTATTTCTCTTTAGGTAGCAAGTTTGGAACACATCGTTTAAAACAAAGTATTTTAAACAAAATTGCACATACCATACTCTCTATAAGATTTGAAGTTTTTTAGATAAATTACTTATTAGATTTTGAAAAATGTAATATTCCTTACAAGTATAATTGCTACCAAACATCTTAGCTCTTGGTAATCTCATCTCCAATTTTCTGCCAATGCCTCCCTCTCATTGTTACCTTATCCTCATTCTAAAATATCCTACATCTTTTCCTACTATAATTTTAGAGATAATAGGTAGGTATCTTTATAAGGATGGAATCCAATGGCTGATATTACTTGTTGGCTAGACTGGCAATTTCTTTTCATTGTACAAATATGTTACATCTCAACTCAAAGATCAACAATTCTATGGGTGTTAGAGAACTTACATGTTTCCCAAAACCTAGCAAAGGTATTTAAATTTCTTTTAGAATCTCCTAAATAACTAAGGGATGGCTAACCTTTTTGGTTAAATCTCCTTTCTGGTGTGTACTATTCACCATTGGACAACATTAAAATGGCATTCAATTACTTAAAAAGAGAAACTTGGGAACAAAACATGAAACACGAGCACTATTGAATACATGGGAGTTGTAATATGTTCTTGTTAGCTTTTATCATTTTGAATACAAAGAGGCATGTACATTTTAAACAGGCAGCACATAGGCAATCAAATTGAATAAAATATTCATATGTTGTGGAGATAGGAAACATATGATTTATATATATGATTGCAATTTGTATATAGATGACCTAGCCCATTTGGTACCTCAAGAAGTGATAGAACTTTGTCAAATCTATTGATAAGACATAGTGATACCTAATCTAAATGTCATATCTATTTGATTGATGAAGAGGATTTGAGAAATTTCTCATAGCAATAGCACCTAGAGGATTGAGTTATGAAAAGGAAGCTATAGTGGACATTTTATTAGATAGGCTTTGATAAACAAAATTGATTGTTTATGTTAAGAAAGTTAAGCCAAGCTGAGAAATAGACTAAAAGGTTAAGGAATGCCAAGTGATCCTAGTGTCAACTAAGCCACAATTAGTGTAGGGAAAATCTAGTGTTGACTAAGCATTAGTATCAATTAAGAAAGATTGTTGATGTCATGATAGAGGTTTTATAGTGACTAAGTGTTACATGATGAATGAGTACCAGAATGTAGTAATTTTTGAGTAACACTTTTGAAGATGAATTTGAGGAAATCATGATTCCCATCAACTCAGTTGATTTCTTGGGTGATGTAAACCATGTTGAAGATAAGATTGATGATTTGGATCATTAAATTCAAGGTGAGGATTAGGTAAAGACCTAATAGAAAGATTCCAGAGAAGTTTCCAGGGGAAGATCAAGAAGATGACTAGCTACAATGAATCATGTTAAACCTAATCATGAACCCTAAAATCTGTGGTGATTGAGGAAAATAGTAAAGCAAGAATTTCCTATTTAAAGAGGTACAGAGCCAAACAAAGTGTAGAGTGTGGGTGCAATCATATGTAAGAGATGCATACAAAAGGAGGTTGATCAGAGATGCACAAGTGTGAGAGTGAATGCGAAGCTAAAGGATATTTCTTATGTAGATGCTAATGTTGATAAGTGAATCTAAGCATAAGGATTAAGTGTTGATGAGAAGCGAATACTAATTACTTGAAGGGTTTCCGAGCATATCAAGAACAAAGATGACAATGGAGAGATTTTAAGTGAATCAACACATGAACCGAATAGAGATCTGAACTTGCAAAGTGAGTTGTAATCATACATATTGAAACCCTACTATTTTCTTTCTAATCATTGTAAACAATTTGTATTGAAATTATTTTAATATAGATTGACCTAATAATCATTTAAAGGACTTAATAGTCTCTATGTAAATCATTTAACAAGGTGACATTCTAAATGGAATGATCAAAGTCCTCTAATAAGGCCACTCCTAACAAGGTGATTAGATCCTCTAACTAGGTCACATTTAATAGTGTGTTTTGTAAACCTTTAACAGGATTGGCTCCTAATAGAGCTCACTTAGAAAGAGTGAAAAAGTGGTGACATGTTGCTAGTGGTTTTTCACAAACTGGGTTTCCACGTAAAATCCTAGTGTCAAATCTGTGTTGAATTCTTTATATGTTTTATATTTGATAATCTTTTCATTAGGAAAAGTATGATATGTTTGAGACATTAATTTCATAATTATTGTAGATATCGAGCAACAACAAGATAAGAAACTTAGTAAGAGTTTAATTTTTAATTGTTCAAATGGTACTTAAGGACCTTGAGTAACTAATTCAGCACCCCCCTCCCCACCCCCCCTCTCAGTTATTCTAAACAAAATTTCTAACAAATTTCTATTGGGGAATTTTCTTGAAGTGAAGAAAATAATTGCAAATGCATCCAATAAGCATTCCCCTATTACCCCTCACAACTTGGAACACTATTTCTTTCTATCTTTTGTGCAGTGGATGAGCTCGCATATGGTTTGTCTCAATTTTTTTTTGGGTGTATGATTATGTATTGGAGGTTTCTTTATTAACTAATTGTTAATTTTCCTAAGACTTTGGGTGGTCAGTCCATTTCTTGGAAAGTGTAGAAAATCCTAGGTAAGATGGGGCCAATACTGAATTCCTTTGAAGATTTGGCAATTTAAATTGGCTTTCTTGTGGTCTTTTTTTGTCTTAATTCACTTTATCTTCCTATAAAAAACAATAAAATAGATTGAACATACTAATATTTGAAAATTGGAGTAAGTGTTGAATTTAGAATGCCCTACATTATGGAAGCCAAAAAGTCTAACTCTGGTACTAATAGATGAAGTGATTATTCATTATTTTCAGTGTATGAACTTAATATTCAACACCCACTTAAGAATCAAATGTAGTTTGATTATGATATTTTGAACTATTATTGTTACAAAGATCTTAGTATTGTAATAAAAATAAAAAATAAACTCAATTTTTTTGCACAATGTTTAATTTCTATGGTTGTAAAGTTATTACCACTCAACCTTGAAAGGTTGATATCAAATGCTTCAATAACCAATCAAAATATTCTTATACCCCATGATCTTACTAGTTCCAAATGACAATAAAAAATCACTAACCATCATCCAATCTATCTATTGCTCAGATCATTTTCTTAGTGTCTGCCATATAAGGTTTACATATAACCATCAAACACAATGTCCTTACACATACAAGATGATACATAAAACCATTAGTTATCAACAAATGAACTCTTTGTTAATGATAATTATCAACCCTATCTATTCTACATAGCAAGGAGACTTTTATTTGCAGAATCATCTTCATAGTTTATCATTCCATAAAGTATTAACATGAAAGAGTTACCAAAACCCTTACTATAAGCCTATCTATGTTTCCCTTTCATTAGATTGCACAAATAAATAATAAATTCATGTATTAGATTGATTGTATTCCTTTTATTTAGTTTATCACAATAGAAGGTTTCTTACTTTGTCATGGTCCTAAATAAACATTCCTTTTTTATTCCAAGCCATCAAAAAAAAGCATTTAGTATGGTAAGCCATTTACTATCAAAACAAAAGAATATCTTCCAATCTTCTAGCTAAGGCATCAAATAACTTTTACATGCAATATCAAGTTAACATGAAACCATTTATGAAATTAGAAGAGCAACGAGTCCACTATCAAATGTCAGATTTGTAGGATTTTTTTTAAATGGTCCTTTTGAGCTTCAAAAAAAAAAAAAAAAATACAACGAGTAGGCATGCTTCTATTCACAAATATTTGGTGCCAATTGTCAAGGTGGAAACTAAATCTCTAGAAATATAAAGCTCACATCCAATTAATGTTACTTAGCTTGTGGAACTAAAAAGCTAAAGGTTGAATTCTCACAAATAAGTGGAGGTAGTTCAATGTCCGACGAATCCATTTGATTCAAAGACTTTGATATATCATCCGCTAAGAAAGGTATTTTGTACCAAAACAAACAAAACTTCAGTTGCTTAGGAAAATATAAAATTTGAAGTTAATAAGTCATGTTCTCTTTTCTATCCTATGCTCATCTTGATTGTTACATATTACAAGGGATTAAGAAAATAATTAAATAAAATGCCAATTTCTTAAATTAATGAAAACTTAAGCAATATATAAATAATGACGGATTGACCTTTATCTTGAGTCATCATCCAACAAGAAATAATTACTCCTAGCATTGTTGGAATCTTCTACCATCAATATTCTTATGCTGGAAATAACCTACAAAAAATAACATTTTAGAATCATATTAAAATCTATAATTCTACCTCGAAGAACCCAAAAGTCCATAGTATTTCAAAAAATGATATTTAAAAGTAGTTTTTTAAACAACAGAACTCACATCAGTAGACACGCTATGTGTTCCATATTTATCATCCCAATACTTGGTGTGGATTCTATAGAGTTGTTGAAAGCTCAAAACTTGTAAAATAATCAGAATGAAAATAACAATTAAAATCTAGTAACCAGTCAATACGTTAACAACCCTCTTGAAAAAAGGAAATATGTCTTGTTGGGCATAGATCATAAACTTAGTTTCATCCAATGATTTCTTTTTCTTTTGATGAATGACCAGTATACATTTCATTAAAATATTTTAATATACAAGAGTTATAAAAAGGATTATAACCTCATATTAAAATAACAACTAGCTTTGGACTTGGAACATTTTAAAAATACAATGAGGAGTTGGATGGTGAAATTGGAGGAATAAATAAGAAATAAAACTCTATTATTTACAAAACATTGCTTTTCTAAGATTTTTACTATAATAGTCACTTTCCACACTTGGCATGGTCTTGTACAGTCACACAGACATCTAAGATCATACTCAAAAGAAAGAGCACTGAGTCTAGTTTATTCTGAAACAAGTTTGAAGAAATTTCATGGAAGAAATATGTGTTTTTGTGCAAGCCACTTGGAATCCCTCATTTCAAGGGTTTTAAGCTGAAAAATATGAATATCTACGATTCTAAATGTCCAAATTATACAAAATGCTTAGTAAAGTTTATTTTTGGGTTGTAAATCATGTCAAATAAGGTTTTATAGAAGAGGAGGGGTTTTGGGTAGCTTTTGAGCAAGCCCTCGGTTGATAGGCCTAAAAGGCTATTGTATCTTGAAACAATGAATTGATGGAGGAGAGGCTTTAACTATGATTTCAGTGAATTGAATGGTGGATGTGAGTTAGATTAGGTGTCTTGAAGCCCTACAAATAAGTGTAGCTAGGTAGCAACTCAAATTGGAGGCCTAATCAAACCTTTTTAGTAGAGACGACTCCTTATTTTGGGTAACAAGTTATAAAACAACAAATCATTAGAGCCCTAAAAAGGCTATGAGAGTGTTACTAATTTTGGAAGGAGATCCATTGAGACTAGGAATAAATTCACCAATCTTGATAGGAAGAAGTACTCGGTTCCTAGGAGACATAAAGGGGGAACTAGATAGGACATGCATTGAATGGATGGTGAAAACCCCCTAAAGGTCAATTGAATTCAGAAACAAGTTTTTGTAAGGCTCCCTTCATACTAGTAGTTTGGTTCACCATTGGATTGGTTTGAAAAGAATCCGATACCTCCTCCTTTGCTGCATCACATGCTTCATGTTTAAAAATGGTGTCCAATAATGTTGGGAACTTGGATGAAAGTGGATTGTTGCAAATGTTTGAAGCTTTGGATATACCTCACTAGAGATCCTTTGTCTTGCTTTTGTCACTCAATATGGACTATATACATAAAATACTTTCCACCGATTCATACTCACTCAAAAGAAAATGTTTTCCATATAATTATCTAAAGTTATACACAATTTTAATTAGATATTTATAAATTGTTAAAAAGCTATTTCTTCTATTAAGAAAATTTTCTTAATGATTATTTTATAATTTGCATATAGAATGTGTAATTTGTGAATCATTTAGTTATTTGTCTCATCTGAGTGTCAAAAAATCAACTATCAAAAATTTTCCATCACAAAGTGGATATATATTGTTAGTGTCTAGGTCCTAATATCAATCACACCAAGATAAATCAACTATCACATACTTTTCCATCAGAGTGGATATGTAAATTTCTCAATCACACCAAGATAAATCAACTATCACATACTTTTCCATCAGAGTGGATATGTAAATTTCTCGTGGGTATAGGTGCTAATATCTTTGCTTAAATTTTTGAAAACACCAAGATTTCTTACTGTAGCTTCGGGAGATTTTGTCTCTATCGGGTTATATGTCAGTGCAATAGAGATCTTTAACTAAGAAACTGTTTTTCCACTTTTAAGTGCCACATCATTGGATTTAGTTCCCGGTTGTGTTATAATCTTCTCAGCTTCTACATATTCATTCCAAACACATGGCATCAAATTAAACAAAAATGATTAAGGACTCAATAAATCAAAAGTAAAGTAGAATACTTAATCAGATTTGAACTTTATGATGACTTTTTAAAAATCTAGTTTGTCTCTGATCGACCTTGGTTCAAATATGAAAATGAGATAAGCCAACCACCCGAGCTGCTCCATCAGGCTGAGTACCTCTGACACCAGCAAAGGATGCTTCGCCTATTTGGTAAGGAGTTCTCGCAACACTACCATATGCATCTTGGTAGCATGTTCTTTGACACGCTTTCCCCTATTCTCACTGCATTTTGCACAATCACCATTAAAATACAGTTGGAGAAAACTTGAAAAACTGTTCACAAAGTTTATTTTCTGACGAATGAAGACTCATGCACCAGAATGGTTGTTATAAATAATATTATATTATACAAGTTTTCATATGATGTTTATACTTCATATTAAAGCAGTCAAACTTAAGGATTGTTCCTTAATTATAAAAAAGGAAGAGTAATCAATTGATAAGTAGGAGATAATTTCCACAGCAAGTCAAATTGTGATAGTGCTATTAGGATTTAACTGTGTGATTTTGCGTCAATAAGTTTGACTCAAAATCATACAGTTAAATTCTGATAGCACTCAAGAATAATCAAGTCACAGATTAAAAATTACAGCACACTAATAGTAAGAAACATAAACAGGGTCAGCATATATCAAAAGAACCCATCCAAAAATAAAATTAACATAATTTCATCTGTCCCCTATCAACCACATTCATTTGGTAAAACAATATTTCTCTATGTCTGGGATTTAGATGCTAGGTTTATGCTTATTAATATTATTTCTAACTTTTCTCTGTCAACCACAACCATACAATAAAACATGATTTCTTTATGACTGGCCTTCAGATGCTAGGTTTATGCTTATGCAACTCTAGCCTGACCTCCTTGATGAAAACATGGCACTTGATGCACCAGTACATGCCTGGCCACCAGAATTACATGCACCCGTATAGGTTTGCAGAGTAGCATTAGAAAGATCATTTTTTGACTGGCCAGAAGAAACACTAGCATAGTCTTGTGTGTTTCTTGAGGTCCCTCTAATCCACCTGTTGTTTGACCATCAAACGATCTCTCACTACTATTAATAAGAACTGACAATTTCTCAGCAAACTATATCACCAAAGCTTATAATCTGGTAGCCTCCACATTATAAGTAATAGTATATAACAAGTCTGGCGACCCTACACTATGATGGCTTTCATTGAACTCTTGGCTTCTCCTCACAATCAAAAGCACAATTTTGAATGTTGTAGAATAAATTGTTGAATATATGTAAACATTGTCTGCATTAATCTTCATTTTAGGAAAAGAACTTGTGTTTATTCGAGTTGACTTATTTATAAATAGAATCAGACTCAGTAATGGTGAAGATTTAGACTGACTAGCAGCATACTGAAATGTTGAAAAAGATGTTAGAATATTTTCTTGTTGTAAAACATCTACACTAGAAGTTCTTACCACAACCATTTCTTATCCAAGTAGTTCTTGACTGACAATTTCAAATAGCTCCCTCTCATTTTTTAATTCAACTCAATAAATTTTAGAGTTCAAGGTAGACATTTCATGCAGAGATTCTAGCATGTTTTTATTAGACTACTATTGTACTGCAATAGAAGTGCTAGACATCCGCAATGTTCCTCCATGACACCAAGATTCTTGTTTCTTATGCCCAAACTAACTGTCAACTAAGAACTTTATTCCCAAAATTTCTTGAAAAGCTTTTTCTATTGATAAAATCCATGTTTCTTCAATTTTAGTTCCTAGCCTAATGGTAGCAGCACAGCTAGAGTTGTCCGTATTCTCATCCTCTTGCTACAATTTAGAGTACTGATTTTATATTTTTATAGAAGGTCTCGATATGTTTTTAGAAGACACTAGACAAGGTTTAGCCTAAACCTTCTTGCCATTTCACTTCTACTACAACGATGACCAAATCCATCTAGAACTTGAATTTTCAAATTAGATGTATTAAAGTGATCTTGAAAATGATTTGTGGTACTTCTCTACATCTGGTATGGATTACCAACTATTGTTGATATTGTTGATTTTGTTGAAAAAGATGAAAAATGAGAATCTTGAATCTTCCTTTTTAAAGGTTATTGTAAATAGTCAAGCATAAATTTTCCTAGAATATTTTGAATTGTACCAAAGACATTTCGTATGTGGCTTATGAATTTTACATCATCCATAATCTGCACACCATCAACATCTACCATTTTAGTTTAAGAGAGAAAAGTTCTCCTTACACAACCAACATATACTCAATAGGGCTTGGAATTATTGAAAATGTTCAAAAGGAAAGATACTTTAAAAAAAAATTTAAAAACTTTTTAAAATGTGAAATTCCAATTTTTTGTTGTGAATTATTTTATCATAGTTGGGCTGTCATAATATTTTTTCCCTATAGTAGTACTTTGTTCTTTATAACTTTCACTCTAGGATTAATTTGGCCAATCGCTTTGGTGAGAATATCCAAAACTTGAATTAATAAAACATATCCAATTTTTATAGAGATCCAACGGTTCAATTACACATTATGCCCATCACACTGAGACTACTTTTTACTATCTTGAAAAAATTAGATAATTAAAATAGAGATCATATATTAGTCTAATCTCCAAGCAAAGATGAACCGTTGGTATCAGTCGCTTAGTACCTATGAGATATAGAAAAAATGTGGTATCATATTTAGTGGTTTTCAAAAGAGTGGATTGAATTTTCTTGGTCGTTGTTATTCAAATTGTGTAGGGACCCAAAGGAATGCAAATTAACATTCAATTATTGGTATATTTGGGTTAGGGACTCATCTCATTAGCTAGTGAAGGAACATTAAATTTTTTTATGTAGTTATTATGAAGATGATTGTGTATAATAGTATGTTTTCCTCCAACAAGATGGTTTGATAGACAATATTAAGTTAAGGTATGTATATCTCAAAAACTAGATGTTGTTTTAAGGTGTTGTGGTCAGAAATTAGAACCATATGGAAATAGTGGAGAGAAATAGAACTAAAGAGTAATATCGTGAATGAAGATTTTTTATATTAAAGTTTTAAACAAGTGGTTGAAAATGCATTGACTGAATACTTTCAAAGGGATAAGCTCAAAGTTTAATAGAATTCCTTAAAAATCAACATGTTGAATCAAATCCTTGAAATATTTAACTAAAATCAATTGCTTAAATACTGCAATCAAAACATTTACACATGGCTCTTTTTTATATACAATAATGGTGTCTTATTGATGAATGGAATTGACAAAATTTATTAGTATCCATAAATAGAAAATAATAGATCAATTATCATTTCTTACTGGGAGAGGAGTAAGATAGAGGACCCCTAGCCAAAAAATTTCCCATATATGTACTCAAATGTTGAGACTCATCAACTTGTTCAATATTACTATTACCAAAAATATTTTAACAAAGGTTTCTCAAGTTTCTTCATATACCCCTCATTGCCGCCGAATATAACAATCATTGACCCATTAGGAAGTTGTTATGGTTGTTCCCAAAACAACTTATATCATTCCATTATTTTTTATAGAGCCCAAAATAAGTGATAGGTGAAGACATAAGTAAGAAGCTAGTATAGATAAAATAAGGCTCAACCAAACTACTTTTAGAGATGTTATTGGCAGTAGCACCTTCGAAATTAATTTACAAACTAGGTACTTGAAATCCTCCCAAATTAATAGTTGGGAGAGGCATCTACGAAAATCCTTGGAGTGGTAAAAATGACAAATTTTGATCATTTCCACATTGGATAAGGAATTGAGGTAGTTTTCATAATAAATCATGGCTTTCTCATTGGGAATTGCCCTAAACATGTGAGGAGTATCACACTTAGAACATTTAGGTTTTTCATCATTTGTTGAAGTTATGATACATGAGGATTCTAAGCTTGATTTTTTTTGCATTTGAGAGTGACAACAATGATTAAACGTCTAGTTGGCTAAGACCTACAAAATTTATTTTCCTATACTAGCTTAGGACTTGATTAGGCCTTTATTCCTCTCAATAAATTTGCACAAAACCCATTACTCCTTGTCTTGATGATGGATATTGTCTGATATTTATAGCCTCCTAAATTATACTTATCCATGATCCAGTTGGTTTTTTCTAAATGTAGATGTTTTCAATATATATACATATATACATATACATACATACATACATATATATATATATATATATATATACATACATACATACATATGTATACATACATACATACATACATATACATAGATGTGTATACATATATATATATATACATACATACATACATACATACATACATACATACATACATATACATACATACATACATACATACATACATATATATATGTATGTATGTATGTATGTATATTTATATATATATATACATATACATACATATATAGATACATATAGATATATATACATATATATATATATATAATTATAATATTTTAAAAAATTAAAAATAAAATAAAATAAAATCAACTTTTTCTTTCTCAAAGGAACTTTTTTCTATGAATCATAAATCTCTTGATCATATCTTTATTATTTCCAAAATCTACCATTTTCCTTCTTTTTTATTGTTGGACCTTTTGCATACTTTTGCCCCGTGCTCTGTGAAAGAAGTACCATTCATTTTGTCTTGTCTTATCTTTTCCAGGAAGATGCCTAGGCTCCAACTGAGTTAAATCTGTATCAATGATGAAATGTGTGTCAATGACCCTAACTCAAAAAAATACATAGTTCAATCCTTGCAAAAAAAATTTAAAAAATTTAGAGCATCTAAATGAGATTTAGATTCTTCTAAGGCTACTACTTGCACACAATTTGTATCCAATTTGAAGATTATTTTATGTTATGCTTGGGGTTCTATAAGTGAATGTATAGTTGATTTGAAGTTATCAATTATCTATCAAGAGCTTTTTTACACAAAAAAATATAATTTTAATGTTATATAATCACACAAATAATATAATTTTATTAAAATCTAGAAATTTACATCATGTACTATAAAATTTTTTTTTGTACTATTCGAGATAACCATTGCACACCAAGGCGAAATTACTAGTATGATACCATATGTAAATAAGGAATAAAATTAACATATGGAAATGAGGGCTGAAATTCCTCCCATAAGATGAGGCAGGAATAAAAAGAATGAGGGCAACTAGATCAATGGTGGGACTGCAAAGCAAATGTCTACCTATGTAATGTAATGACAAGGGTGAGATGTAAATCTCCCTTCAACTGTATGCAATAGAAGAGGATAATGGCCTCTCAACAATCTCCTTTCCAATTCCAACCCTAAACCCAAACTCAAGTGAGGTAGAGGGAGAGAGATTGAAAAACACCCATCACCTCTACCCCTCTGGAAGTGTAGTCTCTCTCCCACTTTAAGAACTGGAACCCCAAGAGAACAAGATGTACATGGATCTTTAAATTTGACAAGTCATAGGAGGTATAGTGATTTGGAGGCTCAGTACAATTGGAGGTGAAGAACAAGGTTCTTTTTTCAACATTTTTTTAGTTTGAGCTTCAGTTTGAGATTTTCCCTATTTCAATTTAGGTTTCAATTACATATTTTGGCTTTTTTTTTTTGGGAATTTTCATTGAGATTCCAAGTCCTTCAAACCTAGTTAATCAAGAATTCCACAACTCTAATATTTTTTAAGAGATTTATTAATGGATTCAAAGATGAACATATCAAGGATTCTAGAGAATTATTTCTTGTTCATTACCCCACAAAATCCATCTATCTTTGATGTCGATTTCTTCCTAAGACTGCATTCATACTATATTAAATTTCTCATCTAGCACTTCCTTACATTGCAACACATTCCCCTCCTTTGAAGATTCTCAAGCATTAGAATCTTATAGCAATAGATATAATATGGTTTGTAATTATCATGTTCCTTTAGTATATGCACAATTAGTTCATGGAGTACAATATTATATTATATTACTATAGCAACACTCCAGAAAATGAAGTTGATCAGTGGGATTTATCACCATATAAAAGTAGTAAGAATGCATTATCTGGAAACATAGAACTGCATGGGCTAGTTAAGGAACACACTAAAAAAATTGAGTGGTTATTTAGGAACCTACCTTTAGTTGTGTTAATGATTTGATTTAGACTAATACCACCAAATTTTAGAATATAAAATATATATGTAAACCTTTTTAGTTGAGCATACGATAATGTGTTATTTGATTTGCATAAATTGTAGGGTTGGAAAAGGATGAAAAGAAGTACTGATATTACAAAAAGGATTTCTCAAAAGGATTAGAAAACCACTTTTGAAAAAGATGTGAGTTTTTTTTTTTGGAAAAGGTGGACGAAGCCAATAAATAATAAAATTTAATAATAATATGCTAGTTCGAGGACTCCATAGGGAAAGAACTAGCAAGAAAACTCTATTTCGTCATTCAAATACAATATAGTAAATGATCACTAGGATCAAATATCAAGTAACAAATTAGACCTTGTCAAGCTATGAACATTACTCCAAGACTCATAATTACAGTGGGATTATAATAAATATTATCAACAAAGTCACATCCATGCCCAACGAGAATTTCTCAAGGCTGCCATGAGATCCCAGTTGGGAAAACAACCAACAAACTTCCTACTACAAACATATAGCTAGACAGCTGAAGCCATGTGACAAGAGCATCAATAATAACATAAGAAATAATTCTAACAAGGCCCCAAAATCAACATCACCATATCAGCAATTTACCAACACAACCAAAAAGGTAGAAAAATGTATGCAAGATCAAATATGTTTTTCCAAATTTGCCAAATCACTAATGGTAGGGTACTAGATGTGAGTTTATTAGAAAGCTTAATGGAATTTAGTTGAAGAAAATCTTATCTAGACTAGTGATACAAGCAATTTATAAATATTCCTTACGTATTTGGCACAATTGGTGTCTTCCAAGATTATTTATGTGAGGCATCATGACAAGGATCCCAAGTCAATAATGTTTTTGATATTTCCAAAGTACAATTTGAGTCATAATTTGTTTAATAGACACTCTTATGAGTTTAAATTCAATCATTTTCCATTCATATAGGCACTTATAATAAGTGATGACATTTAGGTACTTGAGTGACAAGAGGGCCTGATCACTGGGAAATCTCTTAGATTTTGGGTCCATGATCTTGAGGCACTTGACAAATATGTAAGATGTCATTTTTTATATCAAATTTAACTTAAATGCAACTATATTTATCAATACAATTGAAAGTTTGAGGGCCTATATTTATACCTTTGATTGATGAGAGGGTGGGCTTCAAGAATCCTTTCCTAAAGGTGTGTGTTTATGCCCTTAACTACCCTTAGGATTAGTTTGAGGCTGATCACTAATATTTTAGGTAAGGGAATTTATATCCTAAAAGAGGGGGAGGACAATGAGGTGTGTGTTGAATAAAATTATTTAATTGTATGTTGTGTTTGATGTTACACAAATTTCAAGCCTTTTACCAAGCAATCAGTGTCAGTTGAGCTCACTCGAGCATTGAAGAAATTTTTTTGTGTATGGCAAGTGTTCCAAGAAATTTTGCAGGTAAACAATGTTAACCGTGTTCACTCAATTACCAAAGTAACTTTGGCATGGAACTAGTGTTAACCAAGCTCACTTGGTAACCAAAGGAAGTCTTAAGGAAAATATTTTTTGAGTTAGTGTCGATCGAGTTGGGTTGACTAACGAAAGATTTTCCTGTATCAGCATATTGGATTTGATAGTTTTGTTGGTTGGTTCTATCTGACTCATGGGATGAATGTTATTTGTTTGAAAGTGTATTCAAGCTGACATGACAAGGTAAATCATATTAATATAAGGTCAATTTGAGGATTGAATTGAGAAGCATGAGATTGAAGAAGATAAATTAAGGAAGCGAATTGGAAGGATATTAGAGTATCTAAGTTGACCAAGCTACAAAAAACATTTTGATCAAGGAGGATCAAGTATTCAATCTAGAATAGAGATCTAAAATCAACAAAGATAGTTGCATCAGCAATCAGTTCAAGTCATTGTTACTCTTTAATAATTGTAGCAATGAATCAAATCTCCTTACAAAGTTAGCCTAACAACTATTGCCAAATCCTCTAAGAAGGTGGCATTTCTAGATTGAAGTATCTGAAGACCTCTAACAAGGCCACTCTTAATAGGATGAATTAAATCCTTTAATAGGGTCACACCTAATAGTTTTTTTTGTAACCTTTAACAAGGTTGGCTCCTAATAGGGCTCACTTTAGAAGAGTGAAAAACAATAACTAGTTGCAATTGGTGGTTTTCCCAAATTGGGTTTCCATGTTAAATCTTGGTATCTCTTATGTTCATGTTATTTGATTTATGAAACTAAGTTAATTAAGGTTAACCACACTAAACATATTAAGAATTGATTATTTCAGTGTTTACTGAGTGACAATAATTCTTATGTAAACTGAATGTTGCTATTTTAACCAAGTTACAACAGTATTTCAGTTTTAGTAGAGTTTTTCTTTTGTATCATATTGACATCTTAAGGGATCTTGGGTTTGTTTTTGTGGTAAATGATTCACCCCTCCCCTCTCAATTACTCCTCTTATATTTCCAATAATTGGTATCTGATCTTTTGGTGCTTACAGAGAAGGTTTCGAGGACCTAAGCTAAAGATCAAGATGTCTTACAAAAGGGAGATTCATAAGTTGAACAGATATAACTTCCAAGCATGGCAGGAACTCATGAAGCTCCATTTGGAAACCATTGGAGACATAGGCCTAAAATATTTGGAGAACAAATATGTGGAACCTACAGGAACGTTGACTACAGATCATATTGTGGAAAAGAAGAATCATAACATAATTATAATTGACATTGCTTCCACTCTCAATTATGTTGAATTTGATGAAGTCAAAGATTGTGCTACTGCTCATGAAATGTGGAACAAGCTGAAAGATATCTATGGAGATGATGAAAATGTAAGGAGAACTAAGGAATAAAGTCTCAAAGGCCATTTTGATCAAATGAAGATGAAAGGATATGACAATATTGTGTAGTACAGTGAAAGAATCAAAGCTAGTGTGAGTGCAATCAGAGCCTCATGCGGGAAAATTGATGATGTAACAATGGTCAACAAGGTACTTAGAACTCTTCTTCCTATTTATATTATTAGAGTTTTAGCTATTTAAGAAATGAGATGTGATCCTAAGAATGATATAACTTTGGATGCACTAGTGGGAAGGTTGATAGCCTTTGAGTTAGATAACTTTGATAACTATGTTCCTACTAGTAACATTGAGTCTGTATTTGAAGCTAAACTATCACTCTAAAAGAAAGCTACAAAATCTAAAAGCAAAAAGTCTAATAATGAAGATGAAGATGGTTCTAATGATGATCTTGAAGTTATTGAAGCATTGCTTGCAAGAAGATTTCCCAAAGACAAAGGAAAGTACAAAGGCAAAATACCTTTGATTTGCTTTTCTTGTGAAGAAGTTGATCACATTGCTACAAGGTGTCCAAATAAAGAAGGCACAGAAGAAAATAAGAATGAAAAGTACAAAGGAAATAAATATTTCAAAAGCTACAAAGACCACAAAGATAAAGGTAATAAATCTTGTTACATGGCTAAAGATTCTGACAATAGTAATGAAGATGAAATAGTTTACATTATTGTTAAGGATGAATCAGATGAGGAAAATGATAAGATGGCCCTCATTGCTCATGTTAGCAAGAATGACACATGGATCAGAGATAGTGGTTGTTCTCACCACATGACTGGTGATAAATCTAAATTTGAGCACTTAGAACACTATGATGGTCAGAGTGTCAGATTTGGAAAAACCTTATTATGTGAAAGGAATAGGTTGCATTGCACTAACCAATGAACTTAGATGTCATAATATTGGGTTGAAGGACTAAAAAATTATCTACTTAGTGTGGCATAGTTGAATAACATTGGATTTAATGTATAATTCATGAATAGGAAATCTAAGCTACTAGATGGAAAAGGAAATCTAGTTGGACTAGAAATCAAACAAGAGGTAATCTATTTTACCTAGATATAACTGCAAATTCATCTTTCATAGCTCAAGTAGAAGAAAGTTGGTTATGGCATATGAATAGGAAGAAAATAAGGTTTCCTCTCTTAATCCTAATTTTCAATGTGATGATCCAAATTGATTAAGCACAAGAAAGTGATCAATACAGAAATAGATCAAGTGATGGAAAATGGGGAGAAAGGAGGTTATATAATATTTCTATTATGAGGTAGTATGTGCTTAAATCCTAAAATAGATGAAAGACAAATACTAACCTTGAATCTAGAAAGTATTGTTTTCTGATGTTTGTATGCAGTTTTTGGAAAACTTGCAACACATTCCAAACTAGAAATGTCGAGATGGAGAAAACCCATAAATATTTTGTCCTTTTGAATGGAGGTTGACCTTGACCCTAATAGCAGGGCACAATCTTATCCTGGGGGACAACTGTACCCTAAAAAATTGACCTTGACCTGCACTACTTTGATGAAACTTAAGTTCATGGATCTTACAAGTTTGACAAAAAGGGTATCCAAATCTTCTCTTTAATTCATTGTTCCACACAGTTCATGGATCTCACAAGTTTGACAAAAAGGGTATCCAAATATTCTCTTCAATTCATTGTTCCACACCAATATCTACAAGAAAAATGGTTTTTTTGTTTATATGAGGGGTTTGCCTTGGTCAAACCTCGGTTTGGAATCAACCTTAATAATAGAATTGAAATAAGGAATGCTAACAAGTAGTAGAAGTAAATCTAACAATGAAGCTATGATATTCAATAGATATGCAATTTGTATTTGAAATGTAAACAAGTATATTGATATGAAAGCTTGAACATGAGATTTAACAAATGTAAATCAAAACATCCATGATTGTATGCATATAATCCACCTTGAAAGAAGTATGAATAAATCTTGAAGATGAACAACATATCTTGAAAGAAGATCACACCACCATGATGGCTAGATCTAGGGTTTTGAATGTTAAATCTTGAATGCTTGAACCAAATCCCTTCAAAGGCTTGAATGCTTCAATCCTTGATCTTCAATGGAGAACTTGAATGTTTTCTCACTTGAAAAGTAGGTAGTTTCTCATAGATTATGGATGCACTTATGAAGTATGGATAGATTATAGACAGTGGTTCATAGAAAGTGGATGTCAAAATGAGGGAAGAAGGCTTCCTTATGCGGAGATCTAGGGCACAAACTCCTAGAGAAGATTGGTATGGGAGCATTAAATCCATTTTAACCTTAACCCCTAGGAATGGACCTAGATTAAATGTAATTTAAGAGTCTACCATTCTCAAACCTGAAATAGCTGACCTGAAAGTGGGAAAAGAAACTTTCCAAAGCCCAAGATCCCAAAACTTTTGGAAATTAAAAATGGGATATGGGGTCTGGGATGAGGTTGACCCTACCCTAGGTCAAGGTCAAGGTCATCCTTGACCTAGGTCAGGGTCAAGGTCAACCTTGACCTAGAAGGTCATCCTTGACCCAAAGGCTAAAGTCCTCAGTTTCACAAAGCATTTTGTCAGAGAGAGAGAGAGAGAGAGAGAGAGAGAGAGAGAGAGAGAGAGAGAGAGAGAGAGAGAGAGAGAGAGAGAGAGAGAGAGAGGCAATACAAGGGGAAAAAATATAGGTCCATGCAAAGACCCATTCAAGGTACTTGGCATGACCCCATACCACTTACTTGGGGGAATAAACACTCTTAACATGGAAGTGATTCCATTTTAAGACGATACATTAAGCCCCCAATTAGTAAGAGTATGGACTCAATGCAAATTCTTGGTAAAGGAAGAGAAGAAAGAAGAGATCCAAGTGGATTCATAACAAGATCAAATAACACTTAACTAATGACATAAGCCTTTAGGATAAGGATTTTAACTCAACATACATGCACGAGAGTGCAAAATAAAAACCAAAATAACAACATAAAAGGGTTAGTAGAAACAAACCCAAATAAACTAGCACAAGCAACCTTGCTAAGAAATAATTCTCACACTAATATCATATTTGGAAAGCTATCATAAAAATATAAGTGATTACATAAAAAAGACAAGAGAAACACTATAAATAACATAGTGTCATGATCTAGTCCTACAAGCATGAAAGAAAAAAAGAAAGGAAGGAAAAAGTGATTACCTCATCCAATAAAATGATCACCTTACCATGAATCACTAAAAGAGAGGGAGAGCTAAACAGGTGACCAAACCTAATAGTTCACCCATAAAATGTGCTTGCAATTGTAAATATGTCTTCTAATGGCTTCTGGAATATTCATAGATCCACCTTCTTGTATCACTATGAATATGAAATGTGTGTCTTCTCAAGATTTAACAACTTATGTGTGTTACCCTTAGAGGATTTAGCAATATATGTCTCTTCAGGATTTGGAAACTTATGTGTGTTACCTTAAGAGGATTTAGCATATATATATATATATATATATATATATATATATATATATATATATATATATATTAGAAAATGTGTGTCTCTTCAAGACTTAGAAACTTTTGTGTGTTACCTTCCAAGGTTTAGCATATAAAATCAAAATTATAGTACAAGGGAGACCCTATATATGTCCCCCTCCTTATCGTGGTTGTCTACTAGACAGGATAAGTAAGTGGAAGAGGATACCTACTTCACAAGGAAATGAAATAGCCTGTTTAACAATAATATATAGTATATTCTTAATGAGGGATATTGATCCCTACATCCAAGAACATAGATAATCATGAAAAGGATATGTCACTTATGGAAATTGGATCCTCAAAGAAAGATATCTTATCAATAAGATGCCCATCATAGAGGAGTGCTTTTAGATAAAATACCATCTTTCAAAGATAAACCAAGCGGGAACAAAGATTCAATCACCAAGCCCTCTCCAAGAAAGAGGAAAAGGAATCTTTAGAATGAGAAAAACAACTCTAACAAAAAAACAAGGCTAAGAGTTTATAAAGATCAGAATGTGCAACATAAAGAAGAGTTGATAACCTAGAACAACAACATCTTATAAAAAGATTATCCATAGTCAAAAAATCTATCAATATGAAGATATAATATTACAATATAAATTATTACCACTAAGATAAGGAAAGTAGTTTCCTAGACAAAGAGAAAGAAGGAAGAACATTGCCCCCTAGGGAGGAAGATAAGGGATACCTTTGCAAAACAAGTGTCATAGAAAAGATATATTGAATAGATTCAATGGATGATTACAAACATAATACAAAACTATAGAGAGATAGAATAGAAAGAATATTGATTAAGCTCAAGGCACAAAATATGCTAAAAGCCTAATGGACCCTAAGAGATTGGATCAAAATACACCTCTTGCCTCCTAGTCTAGAGACAAGAGAAAAAGAGGTCTATATTACATCAACAGAGGAGAATACCCTCTATCAAAATTTTGAAGGAATTGTAAAATTATACAAGAATGAGATATAATTTCTAAAGTAGCTTGTTCATGAACATACAATTTGAAATTTCTACAATCAAAAAGAAAGAATGTGTTATGATAATGAAATGGAAATTTTTACTTAGATAAGGAATCTTTTGGTATAGGTTTAAAGATTTCTTTTTTGGAATTCATTAATTCAACATATACTTGTTTAGCCACCTCTTGATGAATATCAGAGCTATCCAAGGTAGGTGTAGGGAGAAGTTTATGAAGAAGAGGAAAATGATTAACATCACCTTCCTTAACTTGATATTTTGAACAACCAACACCATGCAAATCCAATTTAGAGGGTATATGAATAGGATACTTAATACCATGCTCATTAACTCCAAGACCCAAACCTTTATAACCTTGTTTATTAATCATCATATATCATGTAGTGTACATATCATGTAAATATTCTATAGGAGATGATTTTTTATCATGCTCATGAGTAAACATTGTATAATAGGGAATAATAGGCTTTGAAGAAGTATCTTTACCCTTTCCTTTAATATCATCATGAGTCAAAAGAGAAGGAAAATCAAAGAAGGTTTTCACATTTGTATCCTGAACTATAGCTTGAATACCTTCATAAGAAGAATGAGGATTAAGAGATGGAGATCTAGTTATTAGATTAGAAATAATAGGATTCAGATTAGGAAGATTAGGAGATGGTGTATCATCTACAAAATTCTTCACCAAAATGAATAGGAAGAAAATAAGGTTTCCTTTGTTAACCCTAATTTTCAATGTGATGATCCAAATTGATTAAGCACAAGAAAGTGATCAATGTAGAAATGGATCAAGTGATGGAAAATAGGGAGAAAGGAGGTTATATAATCTTTCTATTATGAGGGAGCATGTGCTTAAATCCTAAAATAGATGAAAGACAAATACTAACCTTGAATCTAGAAAGTCTTGTATTCTAATGTCTGTATGCAATTTCTAGAAAATTTGCAATCCATTTTGGAGTGAAATTTTCAAGATAGAGAAAACCCAAAAATCTTTTGTCCTTTTGAAAGCAAGTTGACCTTGACCCTAATAGCAAGGCACAATCATAACCTAAGGAACAATTGTACCCTAAAAAGTTGACCTTGACCTACACTACTCTGACAAAAAGTTTGTTTGTGGATCTCACAAGTTTGACGAAAAGGATATCCAAATCTGCTCTTTAATTTGTTGTTCCAAACCAATATTTGCAAGAAAAATGGTTTTTTTGTTTGGATGAGGGGTTTTCCTTGGTCAAACCCTGGTTTGGAATCAACCTTTATAATAGAATTTAAATAAGGAATGCTAGCAAGTAGTAGAAGTAAATCTAACAATCAAGCTATGATATCTAATAGATATGCTATTTGTATTTGAAATATAAACAAGTATATTGTTATGAAATCTTGAACATGACATTAACAAATGTAAATCAAAACCTTCATGATTGTATGCATATAATCCACCTTGAAAGAATTATTAATAGATCTTGAAGATGAACAATGGACCTTGAAGGAAGATCACACCACCATGATGGCTATATCTAGGGTTGTGAATGATGAATCTTGAATGCTTCAATCCTTGATCTTTAATGGAGAACTTGAATGCTTTCTCACTTGAAAAGTAGGTAGTTTCTCATAGATCATGGATGCACTTATGAAGTATTGATAGATTATAGATAGTGGTTCATAGAAAGTGGATGTCAAAAGGGGGGAAGAAGGCTTCCTTATATAGAGATATAGGGCACAAACACCTAGAGAAGGTCGGCATGGGAGCATTAAGTCCCATTTAACCTTAACCCTAGAAATGGACCTAGATTAAAAGAAATTTAAGAGTCTATCATTCTGAAACCCAAAACAACCAACCCGAAAGTGAGAAGAAATGTTTCAAAGCTCGAGATCCCAAAACTTCCAGAAATTGAAAATGGGACCTAGAGTCAGGGAAGAGGCCAAACCTACCCTAGGTCAGGGTCAAGGTCATCCTTGACCTAGGTAAGGTTCAAGGTTGAGCTTAACCCAGAAGGTCATCCTTGACCTGGAGACCAAAGTCCTTAGTTTCACTAAGAAATTTGTCAGAAATAGGGTGGAAATAGAGAGAGAAGCAAAATAGGTGGAAAACATCTAGATCCATGCAAAGACCCATTCAAGGTGCTCGACATGACTCCATACCACCTACTTGGAAGGCTAAATGCTCTTAACATGGAAGTTCCTCCATTTTAGATGATACAACATAAAAGGTTGTGTCATGTGAATTTTGATAACTTGGTCAACATTATAAGCAAGAATAAAAGGGTTAGACAAGAAACCTAATATGTGTATATAAAAAATTGTCAAATTTGAAAGATGGGAAAGATAGGTTTCAAAAGCAATTATTATCATTCTAAAGAAGTTTTGGAGTTGGTTCATACAGACCTTTATGGACCTATTAGCATACAAAGCTACTGAGGAGTTAAGTATTTTATTTTGTTTTTTGATGATTATTCTAGGATGATGACATTTATGTATTTAAAGGATAAATTAGAATTTTTTCAAAAGTTCAAATGGTATCTAGATAGAGTTGAGAAAGAAATAGGAAAGAAACTAAAATGATTAAGGTCAAATAAAGGAGGAGAATTCACCTCAAATGAATTCAATAAATTTTACAATGAAATAGGAATCAAAAGACAAGCATCTGCACCTAGTACACCTCAACAGATTTGGCATAGTAGAGAGAAGGAATAGATCAATCATGGATTGTCAAAGGACACTGATGATAGAAAAGAATTTTTCTATCAAATACAGGAAGGAAGTAATCAACGCAATAGTTCATACCTTGAACTGAGTTCAGCTAAAGAAGGACTCAAATCAAGCACCTTATGAATTATGGTATGGCTATAAACCTAATGTTTGTTATTTCAAAGTATTTGGAAGCAAATGTTATTTCTTGAAGGATTCAAGAAAAGGAAAATGTGATGTGAAAAGTGATGAAGGCATATTCCTAGGGTACTCCAATAAGAGAAAAGCATACAAATTTTTGAATCAATGTACTCATAATTTTATAGAAAATATACATGTAAAGATTGATGAATTTGAAGAAGAGCGTGAAGAACAAAGCAAAAAATAATCTAAAAAATACATAAGCTGTGTTTACTATGAACCTGATACCTTACCAAATGTTGATGCCAATACAATTGAAAATCAACAATCTTCACCACCCGAGTTCCCAAAATCCCCGATTCAACATAGGTTGCAGCCAATGCCACCCAAGTTTTAGCTAGTGATTCCAAAGAGGTAGACTAAACTACATACAGATCAATGATTGGAAAACTTCAGTATGTGGTGCACACAATACTTGATATTGCATTAGCAGTTGGTATGGTGGCAATATTCTCTACTAATCCTAAAGAAAATCATATGATGGAAATAAAAAGAATCATGAGATATCTGAAAGGTACTAAAGATTATGGTTTATGGTATAAGAAAAGGGGCAACTTTGAATTGAAAGCATTCACTGATGTTGATTAAGCAAGAAGTGTTGATGACAAGAAGAGCACTTGTGGTGGAGTATTATTTCTTAGAAAGAGGCGAGGATCTTGGACAAGCAAGAAGAATAATTGTATCTCTCAATATACAGAAGAAGCAGAATATGTTGCAATAGCTATCAATTATTCTAACAATTTTTGGTACAAGAAATTGTCCTTCAGGTATGAAGGAGGAGATCAAGGACCCATTTGTAATCTTCTATGGTAACACTAGTGCAATTAACATTGCCAAGAATCTAGTAATGAATACCATGATCAAGAACATTGCAATGAAATATCACTTCTTGAGAGAATTAGTGCAAGACAAGGAGGTGAGATTGGAATATGTGAATACAAAAGAATAGATTGCAGATATATTCAACAAGCCATTACCTAAGGATTCATTTTTGTATCTAAGAGGTAAGCTAGGGGTCATTCTCCTATCTAAAGCTTGCTAAATAATGTTTAGTGATACATCAAAAATTATTTTTTAAGATTAGTCAAGTTGATGTAGTATTGGAAGAGTAGATTGCATATGAAATAGTACATTAGGTACATGAAAAATACATTGACTGTTTTCTTTGGCATAACATGTCAAAGAGGGAGAGTTTTTCATATTAGAAATCATAAATTTTTTCTCAGATGTCAATGAGGAGAGTTTTTTGTGAGAAGGAGAAATTACAGCAAGAGAAATCAAAGAGATTGATGTTAGAGGTAGTTCACACTAATAGAGGGAGTTCTCATGAATGGGAATTAGAATGACACTAATGATATTATCCTTACTTCTAGTTTTTCTCTAAAATTTCATTGTACTATGACATTTTGTGTTCCATTAATGCCAAAGAGGGAGATTGTCAAATACAATTATTTAATTGTTTTGGTATACAAATTTGTTCTTCTTTGATTATGACTCTTGAATGCCCAAATTAGGAACAATATCTAATTACAAACAATTGAAAAGCTACTTATGCGTAGACTGGCTTTTCTTTGAATTGATAGGTACAAGTCCCTATGATAGATTTGCAATGAATTATGTTTTGTTTCTAAAGCTAAAATGGGGGTATGTTCTTGACCCAAGAACAAAAGAGGTAAACCAAGCTAGACCTAAACAGAATCTAACTCAAGCAAAAAGAATTTCTAAAAAATTGATTAATTTTATGAACCCACACATCTTATGAACTCATAAAACTTAGTATGATTAATAATATTAAACTTAGTTCATTTGAATCTGAACTACAGTTAGCTTAAAAGGAAAAATTCTTGAAGGATTTTTCTTTGAACATGCAATGACACTACTTATCACATATGTTCCTGCTTTGAAATAGAGTGGTGAAACTCTATTCTTTCCTTGCTTCAATCCAAACAAAAGAGAAAGCATAAAACTATAACTAATAGAAATGGAATAGAAAATAATTGATACCAAAATACCCTTCAATTGTCTCTACAACATCAAGTATTTCACACCAAAAATTTTGCCGACCCTTTATCAATCTTTCAATTTCATAAATATATGATTTTGAGATGACCGTTACAATAGAAGTTCAATTGGTTCATCTTCCCAAAAATGAAAAATGAAAAGACACCAGTTTGTTGTATTACAATAATTACATAAGAAAGCAAAAAGGGAGAAAAATGTGAATCACTTTGACTTCTTCCCTTTTTCTACTTTTGCTCTATAGGCCTTAGCAGAAAATATGATTGGGATGAGTTCTTCATGCTTAGGCATGTATATATTGGTGTATCTCAAGAGCCATTTGGAATGTTCTATGGCCTACTCCTTCACAACATTCAATTGATTTGGTAGCTCCTCCATGGCCACGTGTATGCATCCACTGAGTGTCTAGAGTTCTAGAACTCTATTTTGACTACTAGAAGACACACCAAATAGGCTATCCAAGAATTTGGAGAAGTTCTCCTTCATGACATTTATCCTAATGAGTGTTTTTTCTTGGCCACTATGAATATGTATGTAGCCCCTTCATGAGTTTGAATCCTCTATCTTGGGTCTTCTTCACTTTATCCTCTATTTCTTTAAGTCCCTTTTTTGTTGATAGGATTATTTTTGTCTTGAACTGCATTCTCTAAAGCCACTCAAATAGAGGTTCATCTCCCTTTGGCAAGATTTTTGCTTCAACAACTTCTTCTGCCTTCATCTAAATGATCATCTTCAAAAGGGAGACACAATCATCGCACTTTATCCTTTCTCTGGCTAGAGTATTGCTATTTGATAAGATGTTATCCTTCTCCATTTCTAATCTTAGGATAACATTACCAATTTGTTCTATAATAGTGGCTCCTTCTAATTTGAGCTTCTCAATCCATTCCTTACCAATTTGGCCAAAGTGCCTATCATCCTGAAGTTGAGAGATGAGGGCCTGAACCTCAACAACCAGTAGGATTTTTGGTAATCGATACTCTAGAGATAGCTACCAATGGAGTAACCAACTATCTAATGAACTTGTTCAATTCTTCTATCTCAGCCTTCATTTCGGTCTTTGAAAACTTTAGACTTTCTAATTGTCCCTTAATTACCTCATTGGTTGACTTCCACAAGCCAACCTTGGTGTCATGCCTAGCCTCTCCAAGGTCCACCAAGTGTAGAGTAAAATCATTAGCAATCATATCTTCAATCCTTCCTCTTTTGTTGGGCTTGGCTATCTCCATTGTCAAGGGCCCTATTTCTAGATCTTACCCAAGTATAGACAAAGTTTTCTACTTCTTTACCTTGGTTAATGTAGATCTGTAATGAACTACAAGGGATACACTATCTTTGGTTGGAATGCTTTCATCTTTCCTTTTCCTCTTTCTTTCCAAAGTATCCTCTTACTAGGAATCAATGCCTATTACTTTGGAGATCATCCCTAGTGATTCTATACTAAACATCTTCTTCTTAGCTGGAGTGATTATCACTACAATTGAAGAGAAAGGAATTCTTTAGATCTTGAGAAATGAGTTTTGAAGAGCTCTGGCCTTTATCTACCTCTGGAGTTTTCTTCGCTACCTCATCAAACTCAGTAGACTCACTACTACTACTCTTTCCATCTCCCAAATCTACTATCTATAGTGGGGAGCCACTTGGTTGCAGAAGTGTAGCACTTACTGGTGGAATAGGGCTATGATGAGGAGAGGGAATTGGAGAAACATGGGGAGAAGGAACCAGAGAAACATGAGGAGATGGAACTAGTGTGACATGGGGGAATGGAACTAGAGTGGTAGCACTACCCTTTGGCTCCTTCATCTTCTTCTCTTCAACACCAGCTTGGTTTTCGATGAGTAGGAGGGAGCCACTAAGAAAAGTCTTAGCTATGGGAATGCTCTTGTTTGGAGGTTGATCACCTCCTCCAAAAGGTTGACTTGGTTCCTTAAGTGGTAGCTATTGTTATGCCTGGTGTAGTACTCTAGAATAAAGAAGGTGTCGTAGCTACTGGAGAGGCTTGAGTGGTTGTACCTTTACTCTAGCTCCTCTTGGTCATCCATTCAACCCACTTCCCACTTCTCTTGATGATTATGGCCATCATAACATCTAAATCCTCTTTAGCATCCTCATAAGGCTTCGAACAGATAGGAATCCTCCTTATCTTAGTTAAATATGTATTGCTATACATATTTTGTCCATCATCCTCCAATCCTTCAACATTGAAATTGATATCCTATGTTTTAATTTGCTCCAATATGAGTCTGGCAAGAGCACAATATCGGATTTCAAGTTCATCTTTAAAATTCAACCAATAGTCTTCAATAGTGGTAATGTGTTTGATCATGCTTCCAATTTGCAACACATCCCTCGCATATCCATTCAAATCAAACATAGGTCTCACAACCTCATATACCTCCAATTTTTATTTCATCTCGAACACTTTGAGCATATTTTTTGCATCAGAGTGGGACTCACAACTACAAGCTCCAAATTTCATAGGTCATTCATACCCTTTCTTCTTCAAGCTTCCACTTAGTACATTCACTTGCACCACCTGTCTCATGATCTCTATCAGCATGATCATGTCATTCAGGTACCTGGGCAACTTCAAGGGGAATCCATTGAAAGCTACAAGACACAAATATGAGAAAGATGAACTAGATAAAATAGTTCCCAAATTTACTAATAGCCACCATTGCCTCTGGGGTGAATCTCCTCTCTATGCATTGTAAATGCATCATTAACTTTGACATATTCTGCATAACTATTTTGCAATTGCAAACCTGGATAGAACTCATAACATTTCATATCATGAGGAAAATTTTCTATTCTTGGAAGCCCCAACCATAACTGTAGAGACGCTAGCATATAAATTATAAAGGAAGACATATAAAAGGTGTTGTAAAACTTTGCATCACTAAGAGCTCTAAACAGATTCTCACTTACCTCATGGGCCCAACCAATATATTGCGTATCTAAACAAATAATTTGTACCAGAAAGAAATAATGTTCAACAAAATTTAGAGCCTCTATCTCACCTTTCAATCTGTGCAAGAGAACTAGAATGTCTACAATCTCAGGCTTGAGATTAGTACCAAATAAATTTTTTGGGACATCACTCTTGGTGCCTCGTAGCTTTTGAAACCAAGATTGCATGATTTTTTTCCTCCACACCATCTTCTTCAAGGAGAACTTAGATACTATTCCTCCTACTATCAATTCTAAAAACTCCTCTCATTCTGGGACTCGAAGGTAATTCACCATAGTTTTCCTATCAATGGAGATTAGTACTGTATAATTAGTTAGCAAAATTTGTCTAGTATCTAGATTGTAATGATTTATGCATTCATAAATCAATTATAGAGCTTGGACTACCACCAAGAAACTAGCTACCTCCACTAGTCCACTTCCTTGGAGCTTCTTAGTTATAGGATGAATTGGCTCTGACCTCACCCTCCTTTGGAAATCTTGCATATCATAAAAGTGGAGTGAAGTATCTATGAAGTTTTGCAATGTGGACTTAATCCCATTTATCCCATTAAACCTTGCAAATTTGGTTTCCATTCTATTTGAGAATGAAGTAAATTGAAACTTTGAATTTAGATGAGGCATAGAGAATTGAGTTCACAAGCATAGAAAATTTGAAAGCATTGTGCAATTTAACAAAATAATAGTTCAAGGAAAAGAAGTAGTTTGAAAAACTATTATTTTTCCCTCTATATAGAAATCATAATTCATCCATTAATCTTTAGGATCCGTGTTGCATAAAAAAATTAAAGGATAAATTCACTGAATCAGTAAATGTGGGAGCTTCTAACAAACATTTCAATTTCTTTTTACCATTTTTGTTGGCCCAACAATGATTTTCCTTTCTTTCATACTTCCTTTCTATTTTCCATTCAGTTTCAAACAATTAAGAATAGAGTACTCCATAAGGAAATATCCACCTAGCCAGATTCTACTCAGTAGACCTTTCCAATAGTAGTTAGATTGTTTTCATTAACATCTTAAGATGCCTTGTGTGTAATTCATGAGCTCAATCTACTTATAAAGTTGATTTCTTTATGAATGTGAAAAATTGCCCTCATGGGTTGAAAACCTGCTGAGGAGAAGGAAATTTTCATTTTTTCGCCCAAGCTTTATTTACACTTTATTTTTCGAGCTATAATTTCTTTTGGGTTTGAAAAATCTTGAAAGGACTAAAAAATTCAAAAGGGGGCCCACTTCCTCGTCTCTTTCCTTCACAATTACCTTTGATAGAAAATGGACTTCATGGGTCAAAATCCCATCAAGGAGAAGTCATTTTTGGTTTTTCTACTAAGGATGATTATGAGCATCATGATGAATCCCAAATGTTTCCCAAGGTAGAAAATTGTAATGAAAATGGGAACTTTCCATAAAGCATCCCATTATCTTCTTACCTTAATGCATAAGCCTCATTTGTTAATCATTGTGGGAAATCACCTTCATGGGTTGGAAACCCACTGAGGAGAAGGCGATGCTCAATTTTTCAAAAACTTCATTCTTTCACAGGAGAAACATGATAAGCCATGAACAAGTTCAACTTTGTGAATTGCAAGAATCTCCATTGAATTAGGTACTAAGCTACCCATAGACTCACGAAATCAAGGAAAACCCACGCGGCCATAAAATGTGGGGGAAGGGAAAGATGGAGAATCTGATGGAGACTCTTTTTACCTAAGGGGAAAAACTAGACCTAGACATACCTAGACCAAAATAAGACACAAAAATATCCACTTTTGCAAAATGGATATAGGGTGAAAAGTGGGGAACCAAATTGTATGTTGTCTTTGATGTTACACAAATGTCAAGCCTTTTACTGAGTGGCCATTATCAACCGAGCTCACTCAAGAATTGAAGGATTTAGTGTTGACCAAGTTGGGTTGGCTAATGAAGGATTTTCCTATATCACCAAATTGGATCTGACAATTTTGTTCGTAAATTCTAGCCAACTCAAGGGATGGATCTTATTTGTTTGAAAGTGTATTCAAGATGACTTGACAAGGTAAATCATATAAATATAAGGTCAAGTTGAGGATTGAATTGAGAGGCATGGGATTGAAGAAGATAAATTAAGGAAGCAAATTGGCAGGATATCAAAGTATCTGAGTTGATCAAGCTACAAAGAACATTATGATCAAGGAGGATTAGGTATTCAAGCCAAAATAGATATCTAAAATTAACAAAGACAGTTGTGTCAAAAATTAGGTCAAGTCATTGTTACTCTCTAATAATTGTAGTAGTGAATCAAATCTTCTAACAGAATTAGCCTAACAACTATTTTTTGAATCATCTAGCAACATAGCATTTCTAGATTGAAGTGTCTTAAGAACTCTAACAAGGCCACTCTTAATAAGGTGAATTAAATCCTTTAATAGGGTCACTCCTAATAGTGTTCTTTGTAACCTTAAGAGGGTTGGCTCCTAACAGGGCTTACTTCAAAAGAGTTAAAAATATTAAATAGTTGCAATTGGTGGTTTTCCCAAATTAGGTTTCCACATTAAATCTTGGTATCTCTTGTGTTCATATTATTTGATTTATGAAACTAAGTTAATTAAGGTTAAACACACTAAACATCTTAATAAGTGATTATTTTAGTGTTTATCAAGTGACACTAATTCTTAGTGTAATCCAAGTGTTGTTGTATTAACTGAGTTGCAACAATATTTCAGTTTTAGTAGAGTTTTAGTTTTGTATTGTATTAACATCTTAAGGGATCTTGGATATATTTTGTGGTAACTAATTCACCCCTCCCCTCTTAGTTACTCCTCTTATATTTCTAATAGTGCAAACTACTGTGAACTACTTAATCACCTCCAAGTTTGTAGCTATATTACTAGGTATACATACACACATGTTGGGATGTTGCATAGTGCAAGGTAGTAGAATCCCAAAAGGAGATTTCCTAGCCCCCAATGATATAACCACACAATGGAAACATGACAAAAAGAAGCAAAAATGCAAGATCTGATACCAAATTACAATAATTTGTTCATAAAATATAACTGATTACATGCAATATGCTCAGCTATAAAACCTTTTAGGTTAGGTCCAAATACAAATAGCAATTACAAAATTAGTTCTACAAGATCCCTCAATATCCAACTTACAAAACCAATCCCAAATCTGTAACATAATAGCAATCTAGAAGAAACCACTGAGGAAATCTAAACTTGTGCTCACAAGCCCACCAAGCAATCTCCTTGTTTTCTAGCTACAGCCCTAGCTCTGCTCCAACTAATCCAAGATCCAAGTGTAAACTACCTCAAATTTGGCACTCTATCCACACACTCACAAATTCAACACAATCCTACTATAGACTACCTCACATTCAGCACTCTATCCATAGACTTAGGAAAAACTCACTCTTTAGTTACCTCCTCTTCTCCAAGATGATTACATAACCCCATGAATAAATAAAGACTTCACCAAACCCCTACTTATACCAATCTAAGCCACAAGTTGGCCCAAAATTCCAAAAACTAATATTAAATACTTAAAGAAAGTTAGGAATATCTTTAGCAACAACCTCTAGTTGCTCTACAAGTTCTGTATTAGACTTCACAAATTGATCAACAAAACCAACCTCTTCCACCTTGACCTTGCTATGCCATCTCCTCTCACAAGCAAGTCTCTTAACTAGCCAAATAGCTCTCTTCCATATCGGTAGTCTCTAGCTCCACAAACATCCACAAAATGCCTTCTTCATCCTATCCTTATCTTGATCATCTAAACTAGTTCCAAACTAAGCAACCACCTTCTTAGTTTGATCATCCAAACTAGCTTCAAACTGAGTAGACATCTTAGAAAAATTCCTCTCCACCACATCATGGAGATTCACAATAATCTCAAGGTCCAATTCTCTCAAAACCATCTCCCAAGATGTCTGTAAACCCTCTGCAAAAAATCCTTCCCCCACACCTTGTGACAATCTTGAATTATTTGCAAGTTAGATTGCAACTTGGTACCTCACATGAATAATCAAGAACAACATCACAAGTCTAGGACCATGGATCTGCAATCCACAAGCTCTCTACAATCATGCCTCAACAAGATCAATCTTTCATCTTCATATCCACTGATCCATCTATAAGCCCTCTACAATTGTAAGTTAGAACCATGATCTATAGCCTCACAAGAAATATTAGAGGACCTAACGTTCTACCTTTAGTTTGAAGCATGAATTCTAATTCAATTGAAGCTAGGAGATATTGTGATTTTGCTTAGGTATTCATTTTTGGACATTTAATTGTTGTTTCAGGCTAGCTTGTGGCTCTTCAAGTATTTAATGTTAGTTCTTGGCATTCTAGGCTAACTTGTGGCTTAGATTGGTATAAGTTGGGGTTGTGGTGAAGTCTTTATTTATTCATAGGATTATGCAACCATCTTGGAGAAGAGGAGGTAGCTGAAGAGTGAGTTTTTCCTAAGTTTGTGGACAAAGCACCGAATGTGAGGTAGTCTATAATAGGATTGTGCTAAAGTAATGAGTGTATGGATAGAGCATTTAATGTGAGGTAGTTTACATGTGGATCTTGGATTAGTTGGATTAGAGCTAGGGCTATGACTAGAAAACAAGGAGATTGCTTAGTGGGCTTGCAATCACAAGTTTAGATTTCCTTGGTGGTTTCTTCCAAATTACTATTATGTTACAGATATGGGCTATTTGGGATTGGTATTATAAGTTAGATCTTGAGGGATCTTGTAGAACTAATTTTTTAATTGCTATCTGTAGTTGGCCCTAACTCAGAAGGCCTTACAGCTAGACATATTGCATGTAATCAGTTATATTTTGTGAACAAATTATTATAATTTGGTATCAGATCTTGCATTGTTGCTTCTTATTGTTGTTTTTCCAATGTGTGGTTATATAGCTAGGGGCTAGGACATCTCCTTTGGGGATTCTCCTGCCCTGCACTGCATCAAGATGTGTAGCCATGTACCCACGTAATAGTTACTTAGTGGAGAGTAACATATCTAAGGACCTTGATTAAATTTTTTTATTTTTGTATCAATTTTTTTTTTTTGCATATTATCTTGTTGTTTATGAAGCATAATTCAATATGTAATCAATGTAAAACATTGATACAATACTAATCAACTATAAAATTTGTCACTATACAAATCAAAAGTTTATCATTTGCAATATGTTATTATTCTTGTTCATGTTTAAATTCTACCTTCTTTGTTATGCATCAAAACATTTAGCATAGTTCAATATTAAAAACATATTACAAATCTACAAATATTATCATTCTTCTTGTTTTGAAAAACAATTGTCATGATTCAAATTTTTAGATTTTTCATTAATTTTAAATTACATTATAAAAGAAAAAATTAACATACCAAGCACCCCATCCCCTATTTTAAAAAATAGTAATGCTTGTACCCATACCTTTACCTGTGCCCAAGTAACCCTGTCATAGTATAACCATGGTTTGTAGTCTAGGTAAACATATCATGTTAGGAATTTGATTGATAGATTGAGGGCTATCAAGAGGATTGAAACAATCCTCCCATTGTTTGAGAAAATATTATTTGTAAACACAATTAGTCCCAATTGGAATGCTTATAAACATAGTATGCTAGGTTATTAATAGAGAACATTTGATGTAGATACTCAAACCAACATAATACAATTTAATGATCTTTATTATCTATAGCAATCTAAAATGGGGAGAACATTCTTCATCACATCATATCTAGAATATCTAGCAATAATATAGTGACTAGAAATAACACATGGTAGTATTATAGAAACAATAAGAACACAACATATTTGTTTCCATTAATTTGCAAATATTTACAAAAGACTCTGAATCAAACTCTCTTACCTATCCCTGTTATAGTTACCAATCTCTGGGTTTAAATCTCTTTTTTGCCCTCACTAAGTGAACCTATCCTAATAGGACTATATTTTTTTAGAATCCATGTTTCTCCAATTTCTAATAAACTATTCAAGTAAAATCTATTACTAAACATAGAAAAAATAGTTAAAAGGCATGTCCTTTTTCTAAGGAGTTGGTGATCAGAACTTGATTTTTAGAAATCAATTTTCATCAAGATTATATATCTTAAGATTGAAGTTGCCCTCTCTATTTGAAAGGTGCATGTTCAGGTGGCACGTGTTGTTTCTTGTTTGTAAGATACTTTAAAATGTTCTCTTTTTCTCACTAGTTAATGAATTGAAAAAGTGAACCAAATAAGGAAACAAATTGATGTCTCCAAGTGTTTGAATACCTTCAATGATACCTATGTTATATATAATAAGTTTGAATTTCAAGATTTCAACTCATTTGATGTAGCTAGATGTGTATATCTCTACTTAGAATCAAACTCAAGTATGTCTTATGCTACCTCTACAAACCTTATAAATACATTTAATTTCTATATATTAAATAGTGTAATAGCTAGCTAATTTACAAGCTTTCTTTGTGCAACATGAATTGCAAAAGTATATAATTCTATTTTTTTTTCTAAATTACTATACATATATATGCATTTTGTCTAAGTAATTGCCCTTGTCTAGTATGAATCACAAAAGCATTTAATTCTATTTTGTTTCATATTGTTGTGCTTGTGCATTAAATTTATTGTTGTTCGTGAATAACTCTTATAAGTACTTGGTTAATTAGTTGTGTTTGTATGGTATGGATTGTTCAAATATACTATTATGTTATTGTTTAAGGTTATAATGCCTATGCATCAATTAGTGTTAAAACTTTGTTATATATGGAGCTGCAAAATTGTATTTGATGTTGAAGTTCACTAGGTCCTTAAACTTTCATTCTATGTTACAAAAATTATTTTTATCTCTAATATTCTTGAGATAGCTCATTGGTTGTCCCTATTAGCCCTTTTTAATGGTATTGCTACATTACCTAAGTAAAGACTCCTTATACTTAGCGTTGATCTTAGTACTCATTATGGATGATAATCTTCTCATACAATGTCACTATCTTATGCATCTATGTTTTTGTTCCTTTGTCCAAACATTTCTAATTGTTCACTCATTTAGCACTATCACCACTTAACCATTCTCATGATGATTTTAAATAAGGATAAAGTTGCCCTAACTATAAATAGAAACTAGGTATAAATCACCATTGAAATAATAATGAGGTTAACTCAAAAGATAAGAACAAAGACAATGTATAAACTTACACATTTAATGATAATTGTTAAAAGGGTGCTAGCTCAATGGAAGAGCACCTACTTACAAGAAGGATGGTGGTTCGATTCCATCATGCCTTATCAAAACCAAATATACTACTAAATATATGATTAAATGGGCTACTAAATATACTATTAAATATTTGAACAAATATACTACTAAATATGTGACTTATTATACTAAATGTGTTACCAAATATATGACTAAAATGTTACTAAATATACCACTAGATTTGTGACTAAATTAACAAACAAATATACAACTAAATATGTGACTAAATTAACAATCAAAATTAGTAACCAAATAAGTGTTTGAAATTGTTTAGCAGTAATTATGTTTCATTATAAATGACTGGATATTAACTACTATTAGTCATGTGACTAATTTTAGTCACTTATATACAATTCTAAGTAGTTTTTTTAGTTACTTATTACTATTTTTGTACTAGTGAAATATGCATATACAATAATATAATCTATATGAAAATGTGTGTTTACAAAAACCTTTATGACTGTAATATCTGCAATATCTTATTTGTCCTTTGAATTTCACTTTGTACGAATTTGGTATTACTATGATAAAATGAAGAATTTGCCTTAGGGAAAAATGAAGCCAAGATCAAGAAGCACAAGACTAGCACAATATGGACCAAATAGTGTATGATCAGAATAAAAATATGAGAATGAATATTTGATTATCTTTAGATATCAAACCATTCAATAATAGATAAATTAATGTACAAATACACTAGAAGTGTTTGAATATAAAGGCCTTTAGAATGACTAGGAGTTAGCAAAATGATAAGCCTCACAACTAAGCACATGTCCACCAAGAGTGAAATATCCTACATTGAGCATAGGAGTTAGTGTGATGATGAGAGGATAAGCCTACATAAGTGTGTCACATAAAATTATGTTGTAGACACCATGTTCTTAATTAGAATGCAAATAATTGTGTTTTCTACATGACAACTCAGTTGATTATGCAAAATCTAGTGTTGTAGACACCATGTGCTTAATTAGAGTGTGAACTCTTATGATGTCAACATGACAACTCATATGACTATGCATACTCCTAGGTATCTAACCTAATAAATAATAAAATAATGCATTTATCCTAAGTAAACTTAAGTAAACTATAAATAATAATTATTTACACTAACATCCCCCCTTAAGTGCAACTTAGGGGAATGCACTTAAGCTCACAAAAGCTATGATAAATGCATAATGGGTCCCATCTACTAGGCCATGTTAGGTACCCAAGTACAAATGCAATGTTGTACATACAATGCAATACAATGAAATCTCTTTGAAAACAAAGAAAGAGGGAAAATTGCATGGGAAAAACTCTCCCCCAAAAAGAGAGAAAAATACAATAAAGAAGATGCATGTATGGATGGAGTAATCAAGACCCCCCCATTATGACATACATCATGAATTTACAATAGATAATCCCTCCAAGATATCCTTCCCTTAGTGAAGGATCTCCTGATGGTGAGTGGTTGAAGAAAAAAGAGAATCCAATGCCTACAAACAACATTTTTCCCTTTATGAAGAAGATACAAATACATAAATTCTTACATGGTATCAAACCATTTGATAATAGATAAATTGATGTACAAATAAACTAGAAGTGTCTGAATATAAAGGCCTCTACAATGACTAGGAGTTAGCAAAATAATAAGCCTCACAGCTAAGCACATGTCCACCAAGAGTGGATTATCCTCCATTGAGCACAGGAGTTAGTGCGATGATGAGAGGATAAGCCTACATAGGTGTTTCATGTAAAATTATGTTTTAGACACCATGTGCTTAATTAGAGTGTGAACAATTGTGTTTTCTACATGACAACTCAATTGATTATGCAAACTCCAGTGTTGTAGACACCGTGTGCTTAATTAGAGTGAAAACTCTTGTGTTGTCAACATGACAACTCATATGAGTACACATACTCCTAGGTGACTACCTAATAAATAATAAAATAATGCATTTATCCTAATTAAACTTAATTAAAGTGTAAATAATAATTATTTACACTAACACACTTCACAAAACTGTGAAAATACTATCTTTTCTCTACTCTAGAAGTGTATTTCCATTCTTTACAATCATATAGTGTGCCAAAATAACATTATAACTTTACATTACAATGCTATAGGTTATTACAAACAAAAATTTCTTCCTTTATACCAAAATTTTTCATCATGTTGACCCTATTGCTTGATACTTTGCTAAATATTTTGAATTATCTTTTTCTACATGTGGGTTAACATCTAGGACATTATCCCAAAAATTTTAAGTCATTATTTTGGTAAACCAAAACAATACCTTACCCAAAATGCCTCTATTATGTCTTTCACTTCATTTTGTCTATCTAACTTATGTTTGGTAAAATGGCTATAACTCAAACTATACAAAAAAGATTTTTAAGAGCTTTCGTACACTTGATCTATACTATCTATAATATCTCCATCTAAGAGAACACATGCTCAAATGTCTGTAGTGAAGCATGCCAAAAAAATCTATGGGATTGTTCAATATTTCCCTTCATGATAATGAGACAATTTTCTATGTCTTAGTTTACAAAACTTCATAATATGTTTTTCTTTCTTCATATATGTTATATGTTTCAATAAATGACAACCCTAAGTCATCCTAGTAAGGTATGTGTTTCATCCTCTTGTTGAGGTCTCTGTTAAACTTGTGTCCATGATGGATGTGTATCCATTTGATCTTATTTTTATTTCTCCTCTTCTCTATTTTCTTCTTCCTTCTATACATGTGGTGCGGAACTAGTTTTAATGCTCTCAATAGTTGGTGTTACTATTTTCAAACTTGGTTGTGCCCAAGTCACGAATAGCCCTTGAATTGGCTAATTGTTACATTGGATGATTTTCTCAAGTTTGGCATTCTTTTCCTTACCATATTTATCATCATCATCATCAGTGATGGAGTAATCTATAATGTTATTAGTAACCAAATTGCTAACATTGAAATCTTTTTTATTTACAAATTAATTTTATGATGTGCTAGCAAAAGGGCCCTCATTGGTATAAATTGTGATTTTTTCTCCCCTTATGATCAAATTATCATGTGTTCATTTGGTGCATCATTTGTTTCCATAACTATGATATCTAATTAATTTGATGACTAGTACATTTGAGGTTAATTTTTGACCTTGAATTTTGACCTAAGGCCTTTTTGGCTTGTTTAATTCAATTTTTTTTAATGAGCCTGATAAGGTTAGAATTTCAATATAACTCTAGTTTGGCATTGAAATTTTGACCTTATTAGGCTCATAAATAAATAAAAGAAAAAGATAGGAGACCTTATTGAGCTCATTGAGTATTTGGGGTTGTGGGCAAGAGGGTGGTCTTTTCCTGCAAGCATGTTAGTTGAGCCAAAACTTGGGGATGTGAATGCAAAATTTGTGATATATTTTCTAGGTTCCATCATATTTTACTCATGTTCTTCCATTTCATTTTGCATGTGAAAACATATATGCACTCCGTAGATCTCTGAGTTCCTGTGGTTAGGGTTTGATTTTGTTTATATCTCATTGATGGACTGCATAATAACACTAGACACCACACATAAAAGCTTTGTGTTTACCAAGAGATAAAGCACAATGATAGTGTTCAAATGACCCTTAAAACCTCCACACATGACAATCAGTTTAGACTCAATGGGGGAAATCAAAATCACTATGTTTCCTTGGCACTGCATGGAGATGGTGACCACTTTAATCTATCTAGTGGAAATAGAGATGTCATGATGTCTTTGTCACATGCTCAGTAAGATGAACAAGAACACATCATAGTTCCAAATACAACTCACGATAATAGTAATCACAATGGAAATTATGGTTATAATTTCCCAATCCAAATAGGAAATTTTTTCTTTGATCAATGGAAACACACATTAGATCGTGGTTTTGATCTCACACAAATTTATCTAACAAGGCAAGTTTTTCCTGAATTGAATGCTGACATGGATTAGAAGCCTATAAAGCATTGCAAAATGCATGTGATTTGGCAAAATGGTTACAAGAGAAACCATCAAAATGATTCTCCAAATGATGTGGCATGGATGGTTTGGATTTTTTTAGTTAATGATCTAATCATTGATAGACAACACAATAGGCATGATACGTGGACAAAAATTGCCGAATAGGCTACATCTATAGATTTGAAAAGGGGGTCAGATGTTATTGGCTTTGAATGAGAATGAACATGATTGTGCCAAATGGTAGAGATACAGTTGCATTATAAGCTATAGCAACTATATTAAGGAAGAAAATGGTTAGGAACAGAGGCCCAATAAATAGGCAACTAGTCAATAATAGATTCCTCACCTACAACACATAAGAATAAATTTACTTTCTACTCATGTCTATTAGAAATAGGAATTTCTTACGGGGGGGGTGAATCAGTAATCTACAAACTTTACTCGCCAACTAAATATTATTTGTTACTTTAAACCATACATAAAAAAGAAATGAATAGTAATAGTAACCATGCACAAAGATAACTCATAACACCATATTTTGTTAACTAGGGAAACCCTGGCCAAGGGAAAAACCTGGTGGGGATGGTACCCACTAGATAATATATTGATATATAATTTCCTTGTTAGAGGATGGACCCTATTAGGATTCAATGTGAAAATTTAGTATAGAGAGTTCCTATTAGGAGACTTTGAATCCCTGTTAGGAGTTGTGGTATAGTGGATGCAAGATGAGTCCACTACCTAAACATGCACTTCCAATAACAAGAAGAGCTCATTACCCAAAAAAGTAATTAGACTTCTAGAATGTAGGTACTATGACTTCTTTCTTGACTGATCTCTAATCTTCATCTCAATCTTGGATCACAAAAATAGATTTAAAAAACTTTGCATATAATCACCTTCACAAAAGTTTGCATACAATCGCTTAACACAAGTATTACAACACTTGCACATTCATCTTATCGCAAGATGTCCTTTGCATAAATACCATTCCTTTTCACAAATTGTTGTTGGATTGGATAAAACCAATATACACTTTTCCAAATCAGAGTAAACACCTAGGATGTTGGCCCTAATTGGTCAAGTAATTATTTTGTAAACAGAATAATTCCTTTCCTTTAATTGCTACATCCTGTTACATTGCTAAAACATGAATATCTCTTTTCTATACAGTCTGTACTAACTTTTGAGGTTATACATGTCATCATCAACATGTATACTATCTCCATCTAACTTTTCTAGTCATAACATGACGTCAGTAACAAGTTACATACAAAACAATACACTGTTGTATACCAAATTCATACTTAGACAATTTTTTAGTACCAAAAGCTAAGTATATTTATTTTTGAGGTTTTGTGTAAGTATTTGCATCATGTGTTGCCATAAATGACAACAATTACATATATTTATTAGCCAATTGTCAGCAATCTCCCCATTTGGAATTGATGGCAACAAAATAGGGAAAATTGGCTAAGTATCGAAAACTTTAAGTAACACATTAACACTACATTTATTACAACTTGTCCATCTTACATATGTTCCCCCTTACAATATGATTTCATATCTTGAAAATTTATCTTCTCTTTACCTAATTCACAATTCTCTTATGTATTTCTCCCCCTTTGACATAAATGACAAAGGTTAAAATATCAAAAACTGTCCAAAAACTGTCCATCTGTTGTCAAAATCTCTGTAGACATCTACCTTAAATTGATAGTATCTTCATGTAGTCATCAAAACTTTCCTTAATATTTTTCATACCTTTAGTCTTTGTATCCTTGGCTAATTTAGTAGAGGTGATAATTTCACATAGGACATATAATGCAATCTCAACTACATTAAGGTCAAAGTATAAAAAGTTAGAATAAGTGTCCTTGGCCTTGACACATTCCTCCAATTATTTCTCAATAATAGATAATTTCAAAGCAATAGACTCTCTGAATTTGATACTCTCTTCAAAATTTATTCCTTTTTAAGTTCCAATTTCTTGATATCATTATGAATGCTAGCCACTTGTCCTTCAAAATCATCAATTTTACTAGCAGGATGCTATAACTGACTAGATAGAGCCTCAAGCTCACTCATGTTTCCTCCAATCTATCAATATCCTTAGTCAACTTGTGAGATAGAGTACACTTGATGTACAATATCTTTCCATCCTGTTGACATTTCCAAAGTTCCTTGATACAAGTATTGAGACTTATCAAATCATTCTTAATATTCTAACAAATAGTGTTGAACAAGTTAGTATCATGTGAGATTTGTGCCTTTGTTTCTACAACATTCAAAAAATTTGTGAATTCTTCATTAAAATATTTTAGCACTGCTTGTGCCCTCTATTTAGGATCTACTTCTATTTGTTGCACTACCAAAGTACTATTTAATCTATCAGTAACCTCCATCAAGGTTCTATACAGGCTCGTCACTATCTTGTTCTTCTAAATAAGCTTTGACAAAGATGAGATCAAGTTAGTTTGATCATCATCATCAATTTTTAGGCTAGCAAGAAAAAGTGGAGTAGATGAACTAGAAGGTTTAGTGTAATCTTCCCTTTGCTTCTTTTTAGTTGCCTCTTTGACTCTTCTTTCCTCTTCCTCTTTCTCTTTCTCTTGTCTTTCCTTTCTTTCTTTTTCTCTCTTTTTTTCCTCTTCTAATCTCTTCTTCTTATTCTTCACTAGACTCAACAATTGTCAACAATTTATTTTGTCTCTTTCCTAGTATAGTGGCTTATTGCTTGACCCTTTTAGTCTTTGTGGTCATAGATTCCACTAATCTCTCTAATTTCCTCTTCGGCTCAATTGTCTGAACATTTGATACTATTGCATAAGGAATGCTCTATTCCAAAGATGTCTCTACAATAGACAGTGACAAAGGTTGAACTTATGTTATACCTTGCTTCATGGTATGCTTGACTACCCGTGACTCACTCTCAGTTATACCAACTTCTGTTAAGGATTTCTTCATTATTGTTTCTATCTTCTTGTGAGATGCCTTCTCTAAGGATGCCTGATGAGTTGATTGGGTAATCTCATCATAGGTTCAAAATCTATATTTGGCTTGGTCCTTTTATGATTTCAACAATAAATCAATGTATCCAACTATTGTTTCATTACTCAATTCCAACTATTGTTTCATCACTCAACTCATAACCTAAGGAATCAAGAAATATTTCTCGAGGTTCTACTGCTTGAATATAAGTAAAATTTGTATCAACCTTAACACATATATCTTCTTTAAATCTGTCTATAATTGTAGGTGCAATTTTGAAATGTTTTCATTATCAAATTTCAACTATCTAGTATTTTATCTGTTGGATGTCTTCTACATGCATTTGTGATTTTCTCCATTGTACACCTCTTACTGCTCATAATCTTTGTGACTGACAAATATGGAAATCTCTTAAGTACATGAAATAATATGTGATTGATCAATGAATAAAATATAAACACACCATTCTTAGTCCTTTCCATCTTTTCTAGGTTTTCAAGAAGTTTCATTCTTAGAATTTTACTAATATTAACTTGTTCCCTCTCAACACATATTTTGTATGTTGCATAGATGAATCTAACTGATAATTCATCAATCTTGGAACTTGCACATATAGAGTAGGCAATGATTCTACTAATAAATCTTACATCTTCTTGTTTGATGGTGCTAATCACCATGGCCTTTCCATTATACACTACCTTTGTATAGCTCTCAACTTTCTTCTTAACCAATTTCTCACCTATAGGTACACTGCATTGTTTACAAAGACTAGTTACCTCATGAATAAGGTCGGCTGAAATATCAACTACACTATCTTGCATCCATAGTTTTACATCATGTATTCTACTTAGTATGATCTATATTCACTCATTTGTGTCCAATTCTTAGGAGAAATGATATTTGAACAAGTCTAGTTCCTTCAAGTGTTCAAATTTAGGTTTTACACTCATATCATGATTAAAGACTAATTCCATATCCTTTTTCATATACTCACTCCCAATATATTCAAACTTACTAGTAAGATAACTTCCTACATCTTCCAAATACACTACATTATTCAGAGTAATGGATAATGTTGAGTTAGGGTTTCCTTCTACGGGTTTCATGGAAATAGCCTTCAATTTTGCTCTCTCCTCATTCTCAACATTGTGAACTACTAACATATCCATGATTCTATCAAATATGAACTTTTATCAAATAAATTTTGTGGAAAAATGATAAAATACCTCTTTTCAAAAATAGGGTTTGCTTTGAGATTTCCTTGACAAGTCACTTCTAAGTGCTCTATGCTTATGATATGATCGTAATGAAGTGAAAATCAAGTCCATACTCCATTTATTCCTTCAACTTGAACTTACATTAATTGTGTACTTTATAAACATGAAAATTTTTCAAATGCATTTTGAAAATCAAATATCTACTCAAGATCTTCTATCTGATTTTCAGATGCTACCCAAAGTTTACTATAGCTTCCTCCCATCATGAAAATGCTCCTCAAAACTTTGCTTCATGAAATTCTCTACAAAAATATAGTTTTCATCTTTTGCTATAGAATTAACTTTCTCTATAATTATAGTAACTCTTAATTCCTTGGTAACTAGTTTAGATAAGCTCCAAATTACAAGCAAGCTTAGGTACCATCTAAAATTATCTTGATAGATCCTTTCCCAACTTCGCTACCCATAATTCGATCTCTGAATGAAGTTTTCAAATTCTGGTGTTGTGAACAAGCTTAATTAAACTTAATTGAATCAAACTTTATAACTGACTTTAATCTTCTTGTCTCACCATCATCTAACTTATCTTTTGAGATGTCTAATCCTTTTATAAATCCTCAATGATTTCTTCTTGAAGTTCACTGACTACATTTCTCTATTCCTCATTGTCTTTCTTAGTTCCAGAGTTCCTCTCATGGTTCCTTCTTCATTTTTGACATTTCTTCCATCATTCCTTCTATTTCTAAAATTTCTTCCATTATTCCTCCTATATCCAAAGTTTTTGTCCATTCTATAATACATTTTTGTATGTGTGAAGTTATTTCATAAATGACGTACTGGAGATTTGCTTCTACGATTTTGCTGATCATCAGGTGCATGAAAATGCCAAGGTATGTGTCCAACTTTGTTACACTTATAACACATGATCTATCTTTGTTCTTCATAAGGTCATCCTTCTCTCAATGTTCTTTCATTAGATCTTCTTCTATCTACAGGGTTAGTATTTATAGACATTCTACTATTCCTTCTATCATTATCATATTTGTGTTTCCTACAATCATTTTCTCTATGACCCATACCATGAAAATTATTGCAATAAAAATCTGTAACATGATTAAATGACTTATTTTTATAATCTCTTTTCATATGACCTATTTAATTGCATGAAAAACACTTACTTCTAAATTCATACCTGGTTTTCTTAGGAGATTTTTCTTGCTTTGGTTCATCTAAAATCTCAACTTCCTTGTCTTGTCCAATTTCTTTAGGTTTATCAGAAGATTAACTAGATTCAATCTTATCATCAAATTTATCTTTTAGATCCGATCTAATCTTAGGTTTCTTTGCAGACATGTTAAATGGATAATGAAGACTAGTCTTATCATAAGTAGGTCTTTGTATTGACATTGAATCATAAATCTTTTCTTTGCTAGAATAGAGCTTCTCAATTTTTTTCTTGCACTAAGTTAATTCACCTTCACAATAGTATTGTATTTCTATAGTTCTTCATGATCTTCTTTCAATGTTTCAAGATTAGATGTCTTCTTTGCTAGACATGCTCTAAGATCTACATTCTTAGTCTTCAAATTAGTTTCAACTTTTCTAGGATCACTCCTCAAAGTTAACTTCAGATTCATAGTCTTTAATTCATGCTTCAAGATCTTGTACTCTGTTCTTAGCTAAGAATAATCATCATCACTATTTTTAATAGATTCAGGCTTGGATTTGAGATGTTCAATCTTTTCCTTCAATTATTGAATGTATACTTTAGAGTCTTCATATATGTCCTTCAATTTATCTCTTTCTTCAGTAAGGAGATCAATCTATTTAAGTGCTTCTTCAAGGTTCTTCATCAACTATTCCATATCCATAGGGATCTTACTCAAGTTGTTGAGCCTCTTTTGGGTAACTATGCTCTTGTAAGAAAACTTGGAAATAAAGAATATAATAGTTTCCACATAACCCATAATAGATCTAAAATAAACATGGAATTAAAATCCACATGCAAGAGAATAGACAACATACCCACAAAATGTGACACAAGATATACCCTGGGAAACCCTTATTGAGGGAAAAAACCCAGCCTCCAAAAGCATCCATCACCATGTATTATTTAGCAAAAAATACCATTTCCATACAACCATGGAAGCTTTCATGGCCATAGCCACAACCGAGCAAACTATGTGAACAAGCATGAATCCACATATCCCATGCCATGCTTCCAACCTTCACAATGCTCCCTTGGCTAACCTGTCAAGCCTTGTCCCGCTTGACTCTTTCCTTTCACTCTTACTCTCTCTACAACAACTACCCTTGTGGCTGCTTATATAGTAGCAAGTCTCACAAAACCACCAAGTGGTATTACATAAACCAGGTGCTAAAACCATGTGCTACGTAACCCACTAACCCCACATTTAATATTGGGCATTTAATTCTTTTCCCCAATATTAAATAATTACATGAAATATTATCACAATGTTACAATACAACTCATCAAAAATATTCTATGGGAATCTTTACATGTTGCACATCCATCTAGGTGGAACATTACATGATAAAAAAATATATATATATATATATATAACAATATTATGCAATGTGTGCAACACCCTTTATCTCAACAGTACCAATTGTTAGAAATAGGAATTACTGTTGGGGGGGGGGGGTTTGAATCAATAATCTACAAAATTTAGTCACCAACTAGATATTATTTGTTACTTTAAACCATACATAACAAAGTAATAAAATAATGTTGAACAATAATAGTAACCATGCACAAAGATAACTCATAACACCATATTTTGTTAACTAGGGAAACCCTAGCTAAGGGAAAACCTCAGTGGGGATGATACCCACTAGATAATATACTGATATGTAAGTTTTTTGTTAGAGGATGGACCCTATTAGGAGTCAATGAGAAAATTCAGTATAGAGAATCCCTGTTAGGAATACCTATTAGGAGATTCCAAACCTGTTAGCAATTGTGGTACAATAGATGCAAGATGAGCCCACTACCCAAACATGCACTTCCAATTACAAGAAGAGCTCACTGTCCAAACAAGTAATCCAACTTTTGGAATGTAGTTACTATAACTTCTTCCTTGACTGATCTCTGATCTTCATCTCAATCTTGGATTACAAAAATATCTTTACAAAACTTCACATATAATCGCTTTCCCAAAAGTTTGCATACAATTGCTCAAAAAAACTATTACAACACTTGCACATTCATCTTATCGCAAGATGACCTTTGCATAAATACCATGCCTTTTCACAAATTTTTTTTGGGTTGGCTAAGACCACAATACACTTTTCCAACTTAGAGTAAACATCTAGGATGTCAGCCCTAATTGGTCAAGTAATTATTTTGTAAACAAAATAATTCCTTTCCTTTAATTCCGTTGTCTTGTTACATTGCCACAACATGAATAACTCTTTTCCATATAGTATGTACTGAATTTTGAGGCTATTCACATCATCATCAACATGTATACAATCTCCATCTAACTTTTCTAGTCATAACATGATGTCAGTAACAAGTTACATGCAAAACAATACATTGTTCTATACCAAATTCATACTTAGACAATTTTTGAGTACCAAAAGCTAAACATCTTTATTTTTGAGGTTTCCCATAAGCATGTACATCATGTGTTGCCATAAATGAAAAAAATTACATATCTTTATTAGCCAATTGTCAATAATATCATGTACCTCATTGTATTATTGTCACACAAATTCATGGTCCATCAATCCTCAATATCATTTCCATGTTCCTTCTATTATCTGCAATAATGTTAACTCTCAATAGTATGATCAATAACAAATATGCTTCCCTTAAATCATAGCAAGATAAAAATGTGAATATTATGACTATCATCGACCTATTCCTTAACATGAATAAGAGATCAAAAAAAATGACTATTTGATTCATTCACTTGTTGTGAAAAAGCATGCCTCTCATATGTTGATTAAACAACCTATGAAACAACACAAATTTTTAATTACAAATGAGATTGCTATTTCATTGACAATTTTGATAGTACTCCACTCGGTAGTGGACAAATTGTGTTTCCAACTTCATTAGGGAACAATTAGGTTTAGTCCAACATATCAAAAATAGAGAAAAAACCAACGATTAAATTAGGATATATTCACCCTATACATCAAGTTTTTGTAGTGTTAAAAAAAAAATAAGAAATGTGCATGCCCAATCTGCCTAGGGCATCAAAAATTTCAATAAAGGTAAAACCAATCAATGTGGAACCAATTACATATCAAAATGCATCCAATAATCTATCAAAATCAAGAATGTCATAATTTTCCAATTGTTAAAAATTGAGTTATTATTAGATCCTTACAATCCAATAATTTATCAAAATCAAGAATATCATAATTTTCCAAAGGTTAAAAAGAAATTTATTACCATATCCTTGCAATTAACTCCATTAAAGAGGATTTTATGACAAATTTTAAGGAATCACTTAGATCACTTCATATTTTTCACTTCCAATGCTCAAAATAGTTTCAAAATAAAGTTAATTCATCTCTCTTTTCTTCCATATAGATATTAATGGTTTCTTAATCCATTTATATATATTGAGACCCTCATAAACATGGAAAACCTTGACTATTTATAGGAAAATAAAACAAAGTCTTGAGAAAACATCACCTTTATTCATTGAACTTTTAAAACTCATCTTTACATCCTTTCTCGATACAATTTTTTTTTCTTGCCACATTTTGATTGGTCACTCCATTGAGTTTTACTAGTCAAAACTCACCCATCTTCATGTCTGTCTTAATATCAGCAAGAACAATCTGGAGTATTTTGTTAGGATCCTTGGATCTCACCCCCTAACTTGCCTACACATCTTGATTTGGACTACTATTTTTTATTTATAACATTCTATGATAGTTTGAGACTCATTTTAACCTCCTTAAACCAACTATTCACCCATTAGAAAAATCTTTAGGTAGAGTATGTACAAGATCATGGTGTACCAAAAAATGGTGATCTAAAAAATATGTAGTTTTGAAATAATTCAAAGCATTTCAAAATCTATTCCAACTTTTTCCCACTCATGCTGATACCAAACCAAAAAGAATAAAATTTTATAAGGCTTGGTATATCTTTGGATACCAACTCTACATGGTCAACTTTTAAAATGTCTCGAAAATGTGTTTTTGGCCTATTCTTGTGTGTTTTTTACTTCAAACATGTAACTGATGACTTTTTTTCACCCAAATTAGATGAAATGAAAAGGGCTTCTTAATAACATTGTGAGCTTCCCATAAATATAAGGTTTGTCAAATTATGAGTTCAATAAGTAATTATTACTTATTTTCTAATGGAGTTATGTATAAAGTGTTGATTGACACACTAATTGAAAAACACTTGTAACTTTCAAATGGTACAACATATATGAAATTCAAAAGATGCTTCACATTCTACATTTCTTCTACTATAAGAGGAAAAAAGAAAAATATAATTTTGCAGGGTTTTGAATTAGTTAAGGTGGTCAAACACAAGAGTTTTTTTACTCCACAAATAATATAGTAAAAAATTCATAATTATTTATTTATTTAGATTAAACATACCCAAAAATATGTGTCAAACTCTACTTCTTATATCTATAATATTATCATTTAATTTTATTAAGGTGGTCAGACATACATCTACTTCTTATTTTTGTCCTAAAAATTTTGTACTATTGCATTAAAATCAAAAAAATTGACCAATTAATTTTTTATTTTTTTAAAGATAAGGCCTAGTATTTTAGAGAATAAATTCAATTTTCTAGAGTTTTTTTGTCTCAACTTTTTGAAATAAAGTTTATAACAAGTTGAAAATTGCATGTCAAGTTGACATAACCCTCATTTGCTGATTTTTTATTACCACTTAAGAACATAGTTTGGTTGATCATGATCCTGCACATACCCTGCAACTTTACATAATTGCAATGTTGTACTTTTGTAACTTTAGGCAATTCTGCATACAAATGACTTTACTTTGCAAGAACCTTCAAAGTACATCCTTATGAACCAGTAATGACTCTTCATAACTAGTTAATATTAATTTACTTTTCCAAAATTTATTTTTTCCCATGACATATTATATTTAAGGGTGGTTGTCCATATTATCTTATTAGAGAGCTAAGAAAGATGTAAAAGAATTAGTGATAGGCTAAGATGAGCTTAAAAAGAAAAGACATGTAACTCATTTTAATTGTTGATCTATCAATGATTTAAGAATACTAATGAAACTTATACAAGCATTTGAAGTCAATCAATGTTTTATTTATTACTTTGGATAATTTTTAAGTTGTGAAGTTTGTGGAATAACTAGGTTATCCTGAGGAAAAGAAGATTACAAATGATAAGTTCAAGATTGTTAGTTTGAAGGTGAAATATGCACAGAGTATACCCCTAAATTGGTAAGCAATATCTTGTCTTGGACTTTAGCTTATTTCAAAAAGTTACCAAATAGATATTGATTTCTTGTGAATTCTTATGGCTCTTGTTTGTTAGTTTAAGGATCATATAGATTTAGTCTTCATGGGGAGAGTGCTCCAAGTAGACTTTCCTAATCCATAACACCCTTCTAAGGTATTTTTCCCAAACATGTCATTCCCTTGTAAATTACATGTTGTACTTTGTTTGACAACTATAGAATATATAAAAATGTTGATGCTAAAAATGTAGCACACACTTAAAATCATAAATTTCTAAAATTTCAAATTAATTGTGGAATTTAATAAGAATGATTGATATCCCACATGGAAAGAATCTAGGTTTCAATTCCTACACCCATTGAAAGTTATATTTTAACTACCCTCTTTTGCAAGACACTTTTAACTACCATCTTTTGGAGTACACTATACTTAAATTGAAAGTAGTACTTGATTATTTTTTATTATATAAAAGATAATACTAATTGTTTTATATTTACATTTGGTGTATTTATAGCTTGAATATTTTCCTGTGAAGAAAGACCATGCCTAGCAATATGAACCTAGAACAAAATAATGAGACAGTTGCTAGATTGTGGTCTCAGCTCTGAAGAAAAGTTGATAAATGTAATTGTCCTTCCAAAAAGTGTAAGGTCTTCATGATTCAAAGAATTATAATCACAATAGTCAAGAGTCATTGTAGGAAACATGATCATGTTGAACAGGGCATGATTTTCATCAATCAGTGAATGTAGATTTCCAACTGGAGGAACATGGAGGTGTGAATATCCAAGTTGGGGATATGCTCCAATGGAAGAAGATGATCCTGCAATAGAGAACACAATTAAACATGATGGTATTAGCATAGTTGCTAATGTGCTAGAGGACATGAATGAAGAAGATGACATTGGTGTAGCTAATCAAGGTGATCATGATGATGGTACTAGTACATCTGATAATGATGATGATGGTGGTCTTTATATACCTATACTTGAGAAGGCATATAAGCTCCTATACCAAGACTCCAAACAAATCTTCTCTTTGCTATAATGTTGTTGGTGAACTTGAAGGTTGTGAATATTTATCCAATGTAGCAATGTCATGTATGCTAAGATATGCCATTTTTCTCATCTTTAATGTTTGGTAAAAGTAGGTTTTAAAGGGACCCAAAACCCTTAACAATAGAAAAAGGATATTTAACTAAGCCCACCAGGAGAATACACTCCTAAAAACCAAAAAAACAAACACAAAATCAGGTTTTATAGGGACCTAAAACCATAGAATGTAACCAAAAAATACAACCAGGTTTTACAAGGACCTGGAACTTACAAGTTACATAGTTCAAAATGAAAACAAAAAATAGGGAGACTAAGAAACTAATGCAATTCCTTAATAGTCTTTGCAACCTCCTTACCCACATTAGTTGTACTAAGAATAGTATCAACAAGCGTAAGACCAGTACTGACAACATCCTCAGTAGCCCATAGCCTTCCTGTGTGAGCTTAATCTAGTCCTTTTACTGGGTCCTCCTAGAGACACAACTTCATTTATCTTCTTCCCCAAACTTGTCGTAGTTGCACATAGAATTGAAGTCACTTGCTCCATTTTTTTTCCACTTTCCTCTAACAGGTGTTGGAGGTCTTGTTCATATTCCTTCAATTTTTTTGGTATATTTCTCACCTAGGCTTCTAGCAGCACAATTTTTTCCCTGACAATCTCATAATCCTTCTGTGCTTTACCCAGAATTTTCTTTAGTTTCATAATCTCATTTTAAATCCAAGAATGCAACAAAGAGAGGAATCAACTTTCATTTTAGTAGTATCAAGGAAAGTGATCATAGCCCCATAGTTGGGTCATCCATCTTCTTATCCATAAGATATTCCAGACCTTTATCTTCTTCTTCTCCTAGTTCTTTCTCTTTACTTGTCTCCTCCACATTTTCCTCTCCAACTATGCCCTTAATAGACACCTCACTACCAATATTGCCGACCCTTCATTTTTATCAAGACTTTCCTCCTCATAATTCTTCTCTATCTCATTTTTACTACCAGAATAACCCCCCAACTTGGAACTAATATCCCCCATCTCCATGTCTTCCTCAATCTCCACATTTTTTTCCTTAGTCTCCACATTTTCATTGTCATTATTATCAAAGGATTCAGTAGTTTCCTCTTCATTTTTTTGGGGTGTATCCTTGATCATTAATTCCTTTTTCACACTCTGTCCTGCATCCCTTTTACCCTTTTTAGATTGAGAATCAGTCATAGTTCCCCTTTTCCTCTCCAAAATTGGACAACAATCAATTTATTCTTGCAGTAATTCTCAATTAAGAGAATAAGGCCTTCATAAAGGATGGGATGATTTTCTTTCTTCTTATGGGCAGATAGACTTTGTAATAATGAAAAATTCAAATAGAAAGGAAAGGAAATCCTATCTTTATGACGGAAGTGGTTCAGAAAAAAAAAAAATGTAACTTATGGACTCTTTTAGATCTTTTGTCTAAGATGAAATATTCCCGAATACAAGACAAAACATCTCTCCAAACTACCTTAATCTATTTGAGCTCATAGAAGTCCCCATTCTTCTCTGCCTTTTTCTCTTCCTCCTCCATTTTTGGGAACTTTTTGATAGTCATTTTCTTGCTAAATTTCATTCCCTTCTTCGAAAGACCAGTTACTTCTGCAATAAAACCCTTAGTGATTTGGACCGTGACCCCATGTAGAGCAACCCTTTCTTTGAACCAATTCTTGAAGAAAACCTCTGTTACATGTAGTTTAAACCCATGCAAACACTCTAGGTAAGGAGTCACCTTTCTTTCCTCAAGAATTTTCCATGTTGAAACTTTCCCCTTCCAATATTTATAGTTATTGGGATTGTGTTTCCTCAGCTCTCTTCCCATTTTTGTGCACAGACTAAAATTCAACAGAGAAACAAACCCTAGTGAAAAGGACAAAATGAAGAAAGCCAAAAGTGTCACTAAAGTTAACCAAAGTTTCATTAATCTTCCTTCATGTTATGTCCAGATAATAACGGCATTAAAGTATGATCTTGGGATTATAACGCTCCCCTCCATTAGCCCACTTTTAATAATCATTAAATTATTAATCTTGGAAGATCTTTGCCTCTGTTGCATATGTACTATCATAATTAATGAGTGACTTTAAATCCACATTAGATCTGAGGTCATTATTCCAACTCAACATACTATCCCCTTGCACTACCCTCATGGAAATCTAGTTAGTAATAGCATTACCCTCATGATAGGAATGTGAAAAAATGACCTTTTCAAAATTAGCCATTAAGGATTTAATTTCCATTATACTATCTTCTATAGTCCAAGTACTTAGGGTTTTGACATTGAGCATGTTAATTATGTTCAGGGAATCACCTTCCAACCAAGGATACATGTTTCTAGTTTTCACTACCAATCTCATGGTATAAAGGGCTACAATGGCTTCATTTCTATGACTTGTAGAAATACCAATTGGAATTGCTATAGCATCAGTTACATTACCTAAATGATCCCTTATAATTCCTCCACACCCAATTTTTTTGGGGTTGCCCTTAGCAGCCCCATCAAAGTTCCCCTTTATCCAACCCAGTAAGGGGGCTTTCCATTTAACATTTGATCTTTTATCCTCCACTTTGTTCTTAAGACCAATATCTTGGATTGGACTATCAATCAAGAAACCATTAGGGACATTTTTCTGAGCTTTAAAGTTTTCCTTTATAGCTCCAATAATGTTCCAACCAAGGACCCAATCAGGCATTTATTTCTCTCTAAAATTCTATTATTTCTCTCTTTTCAGATTCCCCACCACAAATGAGGGAGAGTAATATTCCATAGAAATTCCACATTACTATCCTTCTTTAGAAAAATCCAACTCTGAAAATAGTGCTCAATTTTATTATGATGAACCCAAGCAATGTTCCAAAAATTAAGGATGTTGTTCCACACATTTTGGCTATAATTACAGTTCAAAAACAAATGATCCCTATCCTCTAAATCATTCTTGCATAGACAACATCAGTTGACCACATTTATCCCTCTTTTTTGGAAATTATCCTAGGTCAAAGTTTTATTTCATAAAAGAATCTAATAAAAGATATTGATCTTTGGAGTTAGGCCTTTAACCCAAGCTTTTGACCACAAAGGACTAGGTCCTTTATCTTTAGATATGAAAATAGAAGAGACTTTGAAATTCCCATTAGCATCATTCCTCCATATCATTCTGTCCTCCTTATAGGGATACAAATAGTGAGCATTCAGCATAATCTAGATGTTGTTAAAAACTTGGCTAATGTTTGTAAGGCTGACCCAACTATTGTTGACTCAATAATTTCTCACATAAGTACCATATAACTACTTACATTTTCCAATGAAATTCCTATCCTCAAAGTCATCAATCAATGAATGATCCAATATCATCTTCCCAGAACCTATTCTTCTACCAATTACCAACTTTCCAAGAGCACCCTTCACTTAGGATAGACTTAGCACCTTGCACTACCCCCCATATAATAGAGGGGGAAATAACATTAGGATACTTTCAAAAATTAGAAAGAGAAGGGGCATCATATAGATATTTATGTTTCCATATGGAACTCCATTCCTTGTTAGCATGATACACTCTCCAACCTTGCTTCATAAGAAGAGCTTTATTCATTCTTTGGATAGTCCTTATTCCCAATCCATCATCTCAAATTGGCTTACAAATCTAGTCCCAGGCAATTAGAGACATTCTCTTCTTCTCCTTAGAGCCTAACCAAAGAAAGTTTATTTGGATTTCATCAAGGGAGTCAGCATATTTGGTAAGAATTTTGAAAAGGCTCAAAGCATAAGTAGGTATACTTTGAAGGAAAGCTTTGAGAAGAGTAACTTTACAAGATTGACTCAACAAATTTCCCTTCCATCTAGCAAGTTTCTTAGAAAACTTTTTTATAATGTCTTCCCAGAAGGAATTGGGGGCATTAAGTCCCAAGGGAAGGCCAAGATAAGAACAAGGAAAGGAACCAATGGAATAGCCAAGAATTCTAGCAATTTTATTTTTTTGAGAGACTGGGGTATTCACAAAGAACGAGAAACTTTTATTCTAGTTAATCAACTTTCCTAAAGTTGAGGAGTAGGTTAAGAGCTTTTTTTCAGATTCCTAGCTTCCCTTACTTCCGCTTTGCAAGGGGCTAAGAAGAGGGTTGAAGTCCCTTAATATCACCATCCAGAACCAATTTCCCAATATACCTTCCTAAGCAATCTTCCATAACAGTGAAGAGAATAAGGGATAATGGGTCTTCCTGCCTCAAACCTCTAGAGGGATTAAAAAAAGAAAAAGAGCACCCATTGACCAAAATATCAATTGAAGAAATTTTTATAAGCTGAAGAACCAACCTAACAATATTTGAATTAAAACCAAAAGCCAATAACACCTTTTCAAGAAAGGTCTACTCCACTCTATCATAGGCTTTTGCAATATCAATTTTCATAATGAATCCCTAGTTATTAGAACAAGATAAAGAATGGATATTCTCATGCACAACAATGACAAAGTTCAAAATTTTTCTACCGGGAATGAAGCCATTTTGTTGTTCAGCAATAATATCTGGAAGCACCAATAGCAGTCTAGAAGTGAATACCTTAGAAATGATCTTATAAAAATAATTACATAAACTAATAGGCCTAAATTGGTCTAGAGAGTCAGTACCCACCTTTTTAGGGATAAGGCAAAGAAAAGTAGAGTTAACCTCTTTCAGCATTCTCTTAGCCCTAAAAAACTCCTTGACAGCACAACAAACATCCTTCTTGACTAGATTCCACATAGTTTGGAAAAAGAACATAGGAAATCCATCCGAACTAGGAGATTTGTCCCCCCCTAAGGAGCAAATAGCCTGATAAATTTCCTTATCATTTGGAATAGATCCGAGCATTTTGTTTTGATCTCTTGAAACCAAAGAAAGAATTACACTTAGAATTTCATCTTGGTTAAGAGGATCAATATTAGGATCAATAGTCATCAGGGAAGCAAAGAAAGAGACCAATTCCTTCATAATATCCTTTTCCTCACTAATTTTCCTATCATCTTTCAATAATTTAGAAATGTGAGTTTTAGCCCTATGCTTCATAGTAGAAAGGTGAAAGAATTGGGTATTTTTATCCTCTTCCTTCAATCATACATGTCTGGACCTCTGCCTCCAATAGATTTCCTCCTTAGTGACAATGTCATGGTACTCAACCAATTTACCATTTTCTTCTCTAACCAAATAAGGGCTATACCCTTCCTTCTGTATCCTATCCTGTATAATGGTCAATTCTTCCTTTATTTTAGGTTTGATCTCTAAAATGTTCCCAAAGCATCTTCTATTCTAGATTCTAGCCTCCCTTTTAACATTCCTAAGTTTTGAAGCCACTTTATAAAGAGTAGTTCCATCAACTTCACTGTTCCACCATTCCTCCAATTTGCTTTTAAAAAGTGGATGTTGCATCCACATTTTTTCAAATCTGAATGAATAATTTTTCTTAGAGTTTTCCTTAATAGCAATAAAAATCAAAGGAAAATGATCTAATCCAACTTTTTGAGAATCCTCCAATTTATAGATAAATTCATTGGTCTAGTCAGGAGATATCAAAGGCCTATCCAATTGAGCTTGAATACATTCATTGCCAACCCTTTTGTTTGTCCAAGTAAACTCTAAACCATGGAGATCCATATTCATAAGCCCCTCACTATTGATAAATTCCAATAAATCTAGCCTCCCATCAAGTTGAATAGCATTACCACCTTTTTTCTCTTGGTCATAGAGAGGAACATTAAAATCACCCATAAAGATCCACCTTCCATTCTACTCTTTATTCTTAATATTAGATAAAGTAATCCAAACCTTTTTCCTAGAATTTCTAGTATTAGGGGCATACATATTGACAACATACCATTCAAAATTCTAGAAAAGGTTAGTCATTTTGACCACCATGAACTACTTGCTTTCCTTCAGAACTAATCCAAAAAATAGGGATTTTTTAAAAAGAATAAGAGTACCTCCTGAAGTCCCTTCTAAACTACTAGCTTTTAAACTATAACCCATGAAGGATTTAATATTTTTAGCTCTTTCCTTATTTATCTTTGTTTCCTAAATCAAAAAAAATCTTGTTTTTGATCCCTAACAAAATTATGAACAATGTCCATTTTATGAATACTATTCATCCCCCTAATATTCCAAGTTATGATCTTTGTGATAATTTATCTAGAATAGTTGCAAGTGTTTCATCCACAATATTCTATAGGCTTTCGATTTCTCTTGTCTTCCTTGAAGATCTTCTTACCAATTTTTTTGGTGTCCCCACATTTGGTTTTATCTTTGATTGTTGCTCCATCTTGCTACTTCGGGTCTCAATCCTCTTTGAAGTTGAGGGATTTTTCTTCTCAATTTTTTTCCTTTGACTTTTTTTTTTTTTTGGATCCTTCTCATCTAGGCTAATCCATTCAAGATCCACCTCATTCCCTAAAGGGATTAACTCCTTACATTGAGGTATTTCAAGAGACTCATATTCAAATCTCTAAATCTTAGAAATTTGACCATCTTCATTTTGCTAAATCTCAATAGCATCTTCCCCCTTATGCATTTCTTGATCTTCCTCCTATAGAGGTTCCAAGATTTCTCCTTCCTCTATATCCTCCTAAATATCAAGATCTTCTCATTCAGAGTCATTCTTTTGGTATATAACAATTTGCTTCATCAAATTAGGCACAAGACTTCCATTCTTAGGAAGATCAAGTCCCTCCTCTTGCTTTTCAGGAATCAAGGAATTATTTTTACCTTTCTCAGTTTTAGATCCAAGTTTACTAGTATTACCTTTACCATTCTAACTAGTAGTTTTTGGCCTCCAAATTTTATTTAGAGTCTTAACCTCCTTCTTCCTATCCTCCTAAATAATCTTAGCTTGATTTTTACTTTTTTAGGATAGTTCTTAACCTAATGACCCTATTTTTTACAGAAAAAACAAGTGTTTGGAAGATCCTCATACGTAACTTCTTGGGTTCTTTTCCCTAATTTTGAAAATAGCTCCACCTTTTCAAGGAGGTTATTTAGATTAGCCACTTTCACATATAGCCTAGCACTATTCATTTTTTATTTAGTTTCCATAGCCTAATCATTAGTAATAAGTTCCACAAAGAACCCCACAATTCCTTTAAATATGTCTTCATGCCAATATTTTAGAGGGAGGCCTGGTAATCTCACCCATATAGGAGTAGTTAAGAAAAAAACATTAGATAAGTCCATATTTGGCTCCCATTTCTTTACTATGAGAGTACTTTTTCCAAACATCTATGGTCCTCCACATAGAACCATATTCATGTCCTCCTTATAGTTAAAATCAAAAGACAAAAATCCATTCACCATTAGGGCAATATCAACTTCACATTGAATAACCCACTTACATTTCAACATATTTCTTAAGGTATCAATATTTGGAATTAAAGATAAAGTAACTGAGAGGGGGGTTGAATCATTTACTTACAAAAATTAATCCACAAATCCCTAGATGTCTTAATGATTTAGTTATTTCTTTTACTTGGTAAACAACTACTGTAACTCAGTAAATTAAACTATTACAATCATGCATGTAACTGAAAATAAAGTGAACATAAGAGACACCAGATTTAATGTGAAAACCCAATATGGGAAAAACCACCAAGTAACTAGTCACCAATTTTCACTTTTCTAAAGTGAGCCCTGTTAGGAGCCAACCCTATTAAAGGTTTCAATACACACTATTAGGTGTGACCTTCTTAGAGGATTTAATCACCCTGTTAGGAGTGGCCTTGCTAGAGTTCTTTAGAACAATTCAACTAAACTATCACCTTGTTAGAGGATTTACAAAATGGTTGTTAAACCAACTCTGTTAAGAGATTTGAAATCACTACTACAATGGTTAAAAAGAAAAAATGAATTGACCTAAACAATATGCAACTGAATTTGCTGGATACAAGTCTCTGTTCAGCATCATTAGATCCTCCTTGATCAGATATGACTCTGCTGCTCCTCAATGATCTCTGATCATTCTTTAAATTCGCTTCCACAATAATTAGTCTTCATACCACATTAACTTCTCATATCTTCATACCATACTTCTTTGAATTCACAACTTGACTTCTTACTTATACCATTCACATTATCAAGTCAGCTCATTTACATGTTACATTTACCAATAAACCGTTCAATAGTCAGCTATAGATATTATTCTTTAAACAAATAAACATCCTTTACTGGCTGACCCTACTCAGTAAATACTGCTTCCAAGAATTTCTAGAGTTAACCTTCTTGACTCGATTAATGTTACAATATCTTAAAATCCTTTGGCTGCCGAGTTTACTTGGTAAGAACTACTTTTACCAAATTACCTTTGATGATCGAGTGAACTCGGTAAGAACTATTTCTATCATATTTTCTTTGATTATCGAGTGAGCTCGATAAGAACTGATTTTTGTCATATTTTCTTCGATTACCAAGTGAGCTCGGTAAAAACTGCTCTTGTCATATTTTCTTTGATTACCAAGTGAGCTCGGTAGGATTTAAATTTCTTTTCATTACCTTGAAGGCTCGGTAACCAACTATCTACTTGGTAGACATTGCAATCTATTTTTTACTAACCTTTTGGGCTTGATGGACATTGTCTACTACCTTCCTGACCTTTTGAGTTCGGTAGACAATGTCTGATGACTGATATGACATTTGTGTGAAATCAAAGACAACACACAATTGAACAATTGTATCCAACAATCTCCCTCTTTGGAATTGATGGCAACACAACATGTCATAGCAAACTGGAATTTGAAAACAAGTCCTTTTAATGAAAAAACTCCCTCTTACATAAATTCTTGTTATTTGCAAATTTTAGAAAGATATGACAATATGTATTATCCCTCTTTGACAACACATGCCAAAGATAGCTCAAAATAACTGAATAGCATTGTACCTGATGTACTGATTCATATGCAATGTCTTCATTGGTTTGCTGCATCAACTGATAGATCTTCAATTCTATTCCTGTTGATGCATCAATAAAATTGTATTTTAGTGAGCTTCAGATAGGGGAATGACCCCTAACTTACCTATTAGATACAAGAACGCATCCTTAGGTAAAGGCTTTGTGAATATGTCAAAAAAAAATTCCTTTGTATGCACATATTCCAATCTTATTTCCTTTTCTTGCACCAATTTTCTAACAAAGTGATACTTTATGGCAATATGCTTAGTTTTTTAATGCATCACTGGATTCTTGGAGATGTTAATTGCACTTGTGTTATCACAAAACATAACAACTGGTTATATGATTTCTTGCTTCATACCTTTCAATAATTGTTTAAACCACACAATGTTTGAGCAATTTACTGCTACTGCAACATATTCAGCTTTTTCTGTGGATTGAGATGTACAATTCTATTTTTTTCTTGTCCAAGAAACCAACCTTTTTCCTAGAAAGAAAGCTCCTCCACTTGTGCTTTTTTTGTCATCAATACTTCCTGCCCAATCTGCATCAATAAACACCTTTAAATCCATTTTTTTCTCCAAGTTTATACCATAATCCATATTCTTCAATTCCTTTCAAGTATCTCATGATCTTTTTGATTGCCATCATGTGATTTTCTTTTGGTTTTGCTAAGAATCTTGCTACAATACCTACTGCAAGGTCAATGTTTGGCCTTGTGTGCACTACATTTTGCAACTTTCCAATCATAGATCTATACAATGTCTGATCCACTTCCTTTGATTCATCATCCTTGGTGAGTTTTAATCCAGTATACATAGGAGTCCCAACTGGTTTGCAATCTTCCATACCAAATGTTTTCAGTATCTCCTTGATGTATTTAAATTGAGTGATGTAGATGTCATTCTTATTCTATTGAATTTGAAGACCAAAAAAGAATTTTATTTTACCAAACATTGACATTTCAAATTCCTTGTTCATTTGTTCTGAAAATTCTTTGTAAAGATCATCATTTCCTATGAACAAAGTATCATCTACAAATATTTCTACTAAAACAATCTTATTATTTGGTCCTTCCTTTGTGTACAAACTACTAATTGTTATTAGTTCTTTGAAAACCAATCTAAATAAGATAGTTATGCAATCTTTCATACCATGCTCTAGGGGCTTGTTTCAGACCATATAATGCTTTATGCAACTTACAGACCATGTCCTTCTTGTCTAGATCAACAAAACCTTCAGGTTTCTCAATGTAAACTTCTTCCTCCAATATGCCATTGAGAAATGTTGACTTGACATCCATCTGATAAACTTTGTATCCTTTGAATGCAACATATACAAGTAAGGTTCTGACACCTTCCAATCTTGCAACAGGAGCAAAAGTTTCTCCATAGTCTACACCTTCTTCTTGAGAGTATCCTTTGCATACCAGTCTAGCTTTATTCATTGATACCTTACCATCTTCATTTAGTTTGTTTCTGAATACCCACTTTGTTCCAATCACATTCTTGTCTTTGGGTCTAGGCACAAGAGTCCATGTTTTGTTTTTCTCTATCTGTTCTATCTCTTTATTCATAGCTTCAATCCAACTTTCATTGTTTAGTGCATCTTTGACATTTCTAAGTTCAAAATCAGCAAGTAAACAAGTGCCTTTCAACTTACTTCTTGTCATTGTTCCTTCTATTTTATCACCAATGATATGATCTAGTGCATGATGCTTTTTGACATATTTGGCTAACACAAGCTCCTTTCCTTTTGAATGACTTGCATTTTTATCCTTCTATCTCTCAACTTTTGGTTCTGATTTAGGTTGCTCAAGCTCAATAGATTCTAACTTGGTAGCTTCTATTTGCAGCTCAGGTTCTTGTAGCTTGGTAGATGCTGACTCGATTTGAACTTCTTGTGACTCGATTAATAAAGACTCTGGAGTTGAGGATTCCTGATTGATTGGTATACTTGGTATTTTATCAGGTTCAATGTAAACAAATTTTCTGTATTTTTTAGGTTTGTTTTTGCTTTCTTCTTCTGTTCTTTCTGCAAACTCATCAACTTTCACATGTGCACTTTCTATAACTTTGTGAGTAGATAAGTTCAAACATCTATATGCTTTTCTTTTGCAAGAGTATCCCAAAAATATTCCTTCATCACTTTTTACATCAAATTTACATTTTCTAGATTCTTTTAAAATGTAACATTTGCTTCCAAATACCTTTAGATAACTTACATTTGGTTTGTAGCCATACCATAATTCATAGGGTGTTTTGAATGAGTCCTTTTTTAGCTGTACTCGGTTCAAGGTATGAACTGCAGTGTTGATAGCTTCCTTCTAGTATTTGATAGCAATGCCTTTCTCAATCAATAAAGTTCTTGCACAATACATTATAGATCTGTTCCTTCTTTCTGCTATTCCATTTTGTTCAGGAGTTCTAGGCGCTGAAACCTATCTTTTGATTCCCCTTTCAATGCAAAAGTTATTGAACTCATGTGAAATGAATTCACCACCTCTATCAAACCTTAAGCATTTCAGTCTTTTGCTTTTTTCCTTTTCTACTTTGGCCAAATACTATTTGAACTTTTCAAATGCTTCTGATTTTTCTCTAGGGTATATAATAGTCATCATTCTTGAATAATCATCAACAAACAAAATGAAATTTTTTTCACCAATATAACTTTCAATGCCAATAGGTCCACACAAATCAGTATGCACAATTTCTAGAATTTCTTTAGTCTGATAGTTCTTGCTTTTAAAACTAGTCTTTCCCATTTTACTAATTTGACAATTCTTGCATAGACCAACCTCAAGTTTCTTTATGTCAGGAATGCCTCTTACTTTTGTAAATTTATTGATCTTTATTAAGTTGTCAAAGTTTACATGACACATCCTCCTATGCCATAACCAGCTTTCTTCAATTTGAGAAATGAAACATGAATATTCACCAAGATAAAATAAGATACCTTTTTTTTGAGTGCCAGATCCAATTAGCTTTCCTTTGCCATCCAGCAATCTTGTTGTATTCTACTTTGAATCCATTATTTAGTAGTTGTTCCACACTCAGAAAATTGTGCTTTAGTCCTACCCAATATGCATTATTACACACAAGTTCCTTGGTTAGAGAGATTCTTCCTTTTCCTCTTATACAACAAGGTTCATTGTTACCAAATCTTACACTACCACCATCATAGTCTTCAAAGTATTCAAACTTAGTTTTATCACCAGTCATGTGATGAGAACAACCACTATCTATGATCCATATATCATTTTTGCTCATATGAGAAATTAGTGCAATTTCCTCATCATTATCAGATTCATCTTTTACAGCAATGTAGACAATTTCATCTTCTTCTTCTTCATCAGAATCATTGGAATCTTTTGCCATAAAACATGTTTTCTTACCTTTATCCTTGAATGATTTGAAGTCTTTCTTGCCATTTTACTTGTGACCTCTCTTCTCATCTTTGTTCTACTTATTTGGGCATCTAGCAGCAATATGTCCAATTTCTTCACAAGAGAAATAGATTAGAGGAACTTTACCTTTGTATTTTCTTTTGCCTCTTGAATATTTTATTGCTAGTAGAGCTTCAACCACTTCAAGATCACTATCTAAACTTTGTTCTAATTCTTCATCACTTTTTGATTGTGGTTCCTTCATCTTTTTCCCTTTTCTTTGAGTGAAAGCTTGGCTTCAAATGCTGATTCAACATTCTTGGCAGTTGAAACATAGTTGTCAAAGTTGTCTAGCTCAAATGTATTCAATCTTCCAACTATGGCCTCTAAATTTATTTTATGATTTGCCTCACATCTCCATTCTTGAATTGCAGAAACTCTAATTACATAAATAGGAAGTAGAGTTCTAAGAACTTTACTTATAACTGTCTCCTCACTGATATCTTCTACAAATGCTTTGATTGGACTAACACATGCTTTAACTCTTTCAACATACTTTGCAATGTCTTCATCTTTTCTCATCCTCATTTAGTCAAATTGTCCTCTCAAACTTTCTACTTTGGCTCTTTTTACATTATCATCTCCTCCATAGATTTCTTTCAGCTTGTTCTACATTTCAAAGGTAGTTTTACAATCTTTGATGTCATCAAATTCTTCATAACTTAGAGCAGATGCTATATCTATCATCATGTTATTGTGATTCTTCTTTTCAGCAATATCATTGATAGATAATGTACCAGAAGGTTCTTCATATTTTTCATCAAGGTACTACAGCCTTGTATCACCGATGGAAGCCAGATGAAGCCTCATCAATCCTTGCCATGCTGAGAAGTTGTCCCTGTTAAGTCTTAGAATTATCCTTTTGTAAGACATCCTAATATTTAGCTTAGATCCTTGAAATCTTTTCTTGTAAGCACTAAAAGCTCTGATACCAATTGTTAGAATTAAAGATAAAGTAACTGAGAAGGGGGGTGAATTAGTTACTTACAAAAATTAATCCACAAATTCCTAGATGTCTTAATGATTTAATTACTACTTTTACTTGGTAAACAACTATTGTAACTCAGTAAATTAAACTATTACAATCATGCATGTAACTGAAAATAAAGTGAACACAAGAGACACCAGATTTAACATGGAAACCCAATATGGGAAAAACCACCAAGTAACTAGTCACCAATTTTCACTTTTTTGAAGTAAGCCCTGTTAGGAGCCAACCTTGTTAAAGGTTACAATACACACTATTAGGTGTGACCTTATTAGAGGATTTAATCACCCTATTAGGAGTGGTCTTGCTAGAGGTCTTTAGAACAATTCAACTGAACTATCACCTTGTTAGAGGATTTACAAAATGGCTGTTAAACCAACTCTATTAAGAGATTTGAAATCACTGCTACAATGGTTAGAAAGCAACAATGAATTGACCTAAACAAGATGCAACTGAATTTGTTGGATACAGGACTCTGTTCAGCATCATTAGATCCTCCTTGATCAAATATGACTCTGCTACTCCTCAATGATCTCTAGTCATTCTTCAAATTCGCTTCCAAAATAATCAGTCTTCATATCACATTAACTTCTCATATCTCCATACCATACTTCTTTGAATTCGCAACTTGACTTCTTACTTATACCATTTAGATTGTCAAGTCGGCTCATTTACATGTTACATTTACCAATAAACCATTCAACAGTTGGCTACATATATTATTCTTTAAACAAATAAACATCCTTTACTGGCTGACCTTGCTCGGTAAATACTACTTCCAAGAATTTCCAGAGTTAACCTTCTTGACTTGGTTAACATTACAATATCTTAAAATCCTTTGGCTGCCAAGTTTACTCTGTAAGAACTAGTTTTACCAAATTACCTTTGATGACCGAGTGAACTCGGTAAGAATTGTTTCTATCATTTTTTTTTTTGATTACCGAGTGAGCTCAGTAAGAACTGCTTTTTGTTATATTTTCTTCGATTACCGAGTGAGATCGGTAAGAACTGCTTTTGTCATATTTTCTTTGATTATCGAGTGAGCTCGGTAAGAACTAAATTTCTTTGATTACCTTGAAGGCTTGGTAACCAACTATCTACTTGGTAGACACTGCAATCTATTCTTTACTAACCTTTTGGGCTTGGTGGACACTGTCTATTTCCTTCCTAACCTTCTGAGCTTAGTAGACACTGTCTGATGACTGATATGACATTTGTGTGACATCAAAGACAACACACAATTGAACAATTATATCCAACACATTAGGGCAATATCAACTTCACATTGAATAACCCACTTACATTTCAACACATTTCTTAAGGTATCAATATTTGGTCTTGCCCACAAAAATTTACTAGCCAGAGTATATTCCATTGAAGTAACAGAAAAATCAACAATTTGATTAGGAATAAAGATTTGGAACTCACTTTTTTTCCAACAGGATTTCGAATTCATGGGAGGGAAAGAAGATTTACCACCAAGTTTCCTACCAAATAATGAAGCCCATGACCTTTGATCTTCTAGACCTTTCTACCTATTATCTGCTCTCCTATCTCGGGAAGCCTCTACATTCAGCACATCAACTTGACCAAAATCCTAATAGACCACATGAGGGCTAGGTGACTAACCCAAAGATGACTCTTGGACCCCACAAATTCCCAACTCATCCTCCTCTATAGACTTTTCTAGGGGATCTGCATTGCAGTCACTTGTCCCACTTGGGTCCATTCCCCTTGTGAGATTCTCCCGTTCAAGGTTCCTACCCATTACTGCGATAGGAAATTCAAAAATGTTGAGATTCTTCTCATCTTTAATGTTAGTGTATCATTATTATTTATTATATTAATAAACCATATTTGTTGTTATAGGTTGATAGGTGAGGTTTTGTTACCACCATCAAACATACTACCTCATTTATACCAAGAATTATCTACTATGATTAATCAAATCAGAATGAAGTATCAAACAATACATGCATGTCTTAATGATCATATTATATATCATAAATAACATAAATTTGAAATAGAATGCCCTGATTGGCATATTAGTAGATATTGGTTAGATTAAACAATAAAAGAGATTCCTTAAAAGGTTCTTCAGTATGTTCCCATTATTCCACATCTTAAATGGTTGTTTAGGTGCACTAGCTTGGCATAATTTATGGGTTACCATACATGCAATAGAATTCAAGATGACATTATGTGAATGCTTATGGATGGTTCTACATTTAAGGACATAGAAATTTTTTTGCCACACTTTAAAGAATAACCTCATAATCAAAAGCTTTCATTGGCAATGGATGATGTCAATCCATTTGGAGATATGAGATCCATTTACTCAGTGTAGCCTATTTTTTTTATTAACAATAACATTCCTCCTTTGATGTCCATAAAGAGGGAGCACATAATGTTAGAAATGATTGTACCAGGTATTTTTTCACTTAATAGTTATTTAAATTAATTTATAAACACTGCTTCAAAATGGTCATAATAATTATGTAATGTTTATGTTCATTGCATTAAGTAAGTACCAAGTTAAAAATATGAATGTGTATATTGAGCCCCTTATTGACAAGTTGTTGAAGTTATGGAATGGGGTCACTATATATGACATCTCTAGACTGATAGGACAAAGACAATTTCAATTCCATGCAATACAATGCTTGTATGGACAATAGTGTTAGAGTGGGGTTGTCGTTGCACCAAAAGATCAATCTATCAATATCCAAAACAACCACTCAAATTGTAGTACACAGGAGGCAGTTAAGCCCTTGCCATGAATCTTGAGGGGAACATTGAACAAATTTCCAACAATCTCCCCCTCAACATTACTCGAGGGTCTAAGGATTCAAAACTATGACCAAGCTCTGATACCACTTGTTAGAGTGGGGTTGTCATTGTACCAAAAGACCAATCTGACAATGTCTGATATAACTACTCAACTTATAGTACATAGGAGGTGATTAAGCCCTTCTGACTAATCCTAAGGGGGGCACTCAAAAAATTTCCAACAAATACATGATGTCCTTGGACTAACTCATTTTTGCAATATGATATACTTTTAATGTCACATTTATTTTTTATGGCCCGTGAAGTTGGCTTGAGGCAACTACTCAAGGATAGAGGACAATAAATTGACATGATCACTACCAATTCATGTAGAGTAGTAGTTAGCTTGGGCAAAAGGAGCAATGAGGATATTTTCTCTCCTATGCATGCCCAAATGGTTAATGGCCCTAGTAGAAGGACAAAATAAAGCACTAAAAAGACCATTGAAGCTACCCTTGTTTCCAATGTTGAGGATCTCCTTCAAGGGGTTTTTGATGCTACCAAAGATTTGACCAAGGCTATAGAGGAGCTTTAGTGATAGGGTTTTTTCATATTTTTCTTTAGCTTCTCCTAATTGCTGATCTAGGTTTTTGGTTCTATATCTTTGTGCTAGTTGTCTTTTATTGTGGTTTTTTATTTCTAGTTGGTTAATTTTTTTTTGCTAATATTTGGGTTATAGGTCCTTGTAAAACCTTTTTTTTTGTTGATATTACTATAGGTTCCAAGTCCTTGTAAAACCTCATGGATACTATTTCATAGGTCTTTTATTTTTTATATGGGGTTTTGGGTCCCCTCAGAATGTGTTTTTACCTTAATCCAAAATGTCACATATCTTTGGTATGTTATTAGTGCTTACAAATTATTTTTGTATGTTTAAGTTGTGCATGATAATTATAAATATCAAAATTAATATATTAAATCCAATTATATATGATCTTTTAGGTCATCAAACAAAGGAAAAGTTTGCATGTCTAGTTTGTGGTCCAAAGATGAAATCTCATCATTCAAGAAGTTTAGGAAAGTAGGTGTTCGATGAGCTTAGGCACATTCTCCACAAAAATAATAAGTATCAAATTACTAAAAAATATATTTTCAATGAGAAAGAAGAGACAACATCAAAGCCATGGAGAATGGCACCTCGCTTGTGGAAGGTAGAATACAATAGAATGAATCGTTGATGTAATATAATTCCATCTAATAGTTTTTGTACAAAATTTATAACTGGATATTATATTTTTTTTAGTAATGATGTAATTGATGTTTGTAAAGGTCATCAAGGCATTGATGAACAACTTTTGAAAGGACTAAAATCTATCTTGGATAATTTAGTAGGTTGTTGTACTACGAGAACCTCCTAATCATGCATTTCATTGATGCTATGCATATTGGAGAGAATGCAACAGAGACACTATGGAAAATATTGGATGGAAGATGTGACAAAGAAAAATGGTCAAAATTTGTAATGACATTAATGAATCCAATCATGCACTAAAAAATTTCATTAAATCAAATAGCAATGGAAACTAGATTAATATGAGTGGCCTTCCTTGGTTATTAGTGCAGGGCAAATTGATGCCATAAAAGAATCCATACAAAAAACTAAATTTCCCACAGGATTTGCAGCAAACATAAGTAGTCTCATATCAAAGAAAGGTGATTTTGGGTCAGGGTTGAAAAAGCATGATTGGCATACCTTTATTAAGGTAAGTCATGTTCTTCTCTATTTACAACATATTTGTAAAACTTCATGTACTTTTGATTTTGTTAAATTTTAATATATTGAAAAGATGATTTTATTATTATTGCAATATGTTCTACCTCTATCTCTCCCACAACTTTGATAACATGATTCTTAGACAAGTTATATATGATCTTAGAAAATACATGAGGTTAGAATTGTTATTTCTTAGATTTATTGTATAATTATTGTATTTATGACTTTATTTATCATTTATGTAATTTATTATATTATTTTTTTCTAAAATCTCATTTATATGTTATTGTGTGTTGAATCTCTTTGAGGTGGTTATTATCTAAAGAAATTGATAAAAAAATATTAAATATTGGAAGAGAAAAGTTCTCCATCTTATGTGTGAAATGCAAAAGTGTCTACCTTCAACTTTTTTCAATGCTCAAGAACACTACCTTGTACATCAAATTAAGAAGATTGAATTGTGTGGACCTATAGAAACTAGGTCAATGTGGATGGTTGAGAGGAACTTGAAATTTATGAAGGGCTTGGTTTGACAAAAAGCACATCCTAAGGGTTCTATGGTAGAGGGATATATGATATATTAGACCATGGTGTACATTAGTGAATATCTTCCCAAGTTTGTAACAAATATCCATGTAGATCACATTTGGGATCCCAACTCTATTAACAAATTTGAAGGGGAGTACTTGATGGTGAAAGATAGATTGAGGAAAGTGAGAGGTAATTATAAGATGTTATTATAGTTTATTATTTTGTATAAATCTTCAATATAAGTTGTTTTTAAGTGGTCTATTTTTTTTCTTTATAGTTGGTTGTGAGTGGAATGCACTAAATTTGTATATTGTAAACAATCTTGATTAGGTAACAGTATGGATTCAACAATCTCAAGTAAATGGTTGCTCATTAACATGGGAGGGTGTTGCAACATTGGTTAAAGAAGCTCATAATAATGAAGATCCCAATATTATGCCCATGGTATTTGATCTAGCATATGGTTTAAGAGGTAAATAGCTGCCTATGAGTTTACTGATCATGACCCATATGTTTAATATTAACTCATGCATTGATGCAAATAATCTTGACATGTTTGAATAATTATAGATCAAACACCACGAAGCTATGTACTACCATGGTTATAAATTTTGCATAAAAAAGTTAGGTGACATGAAGAAAACTTGTGATTATGGGATAAGTGTAGTCATTGAGGTCACTAATATTTCATCTAGAAATGGCATACATCCTCAACAATATGAAAATATACTATGGAATTTTGGATGATATACTTAAGTATGACTTTAATTCATTCAAATTAGTTATATTTTTTATCAAATGGTACATGCTATGACTGAATCAAAATGATCTTGATAGGACTATTATTGAACATGATAGTGGATTTACAATGGTTAATACAAGGTCATTTGAGCCAATTGGAGATGGGTTGTATGTTCTTCCAAGCTGATGTGAGCAAGTGTTTTACTTTGGCATTTCACATAAACTAGGTTGGTCATTTTTTTTAGGCATGATCCAAGAGGAGGTTAAAATGTGATGGAAGAAGAAGATACTGAAGAATCAGAAGATGAAGTAAATGATGATCACATATTATTGTTACACAATGATAAAGAAGAAGAAGATAATGATGATTCTAGTGATCTTGATGATGATAGTGCTGATGATGATTATTATGAATATTATGATGATCAAGGTGATCATGGTCATGATGATGATGTTCATGATAATGGTGATGAAGACAATGATGATGGTGATGAAGATGGTGGTGGTGTTTGTCATAATGATGATGATCAAGGTGAAAAATATGATGATGGTGATTTTGATGAAGATAGTCATGATGGTGACATGTATGAAGAGGATGATCAATGATATTCATTTGAGTCAGTTGGAAACAGGCTGTATGTTCTTCCAAGCTAATGTGAGCAAGTGTTTTACTTTAGCATTCCACATAAACTAGGTTGTTCATTTATTGTTAGACATGATCCAAGAAGAAGGCTGAAATGTGATGTGTTAGGATTAAACCACAGATAGAAATGATAATTACATGCAAATATAATCAATATCAAAAAATAATAGATCACAGAGAAATTTACACAATACACCAAGATTTAATGTGGTTCACCCAAACCTTGGGCTATGTCCACTAAATAGCAAGTCCAATATTTTATGATCTAGTGATTACAACCTAATTAAAATTTGTAATCCCTTAAAGCTCAATACCACCGCAATAACCTATTTTGCATCACCTAGTATAAAAACACCTAACCTAAAGCCCTTTTAATCAAGTATTTTTATGCTACCTTAGGGTTACAACATGTCAGCCACAACATCAGCCATGACCCAAAAAAAAATTAATTTATAAAATATGTGCAGTACTTCTCTGATCAGTCACTTCAAACTAATAATCTCCCACTTGAGGATTGATCAGACTCCACACTAGACAATAATCTCCCTCTTGGAGACTGATCCTATAGCAATACCACCACCACATGGGGCTCCCACTAGATCAATCACCTTGGATTGTGTTGTTCATTGATTGTTATTTAGTCTAGGAGACCAACTGAAGTTGAAGAGGAATTTAACTTCTCCCTTGTCACTACCTTGGTAAACATATATGTTGGATTTTCATTTGTATGTATCTTGTCTAGCTTTAATTGTCCATCCTCCAAAACTGATCGAATGAAATGGTACTGCAACTGTATGTTTTTATCTTTCAATGTAGAGCTGAATTCTTTGCAAGATGAATGGAACTCTCACTATCTGTAAAAAAATAATTATCCTTTTGAGGATGTCCTAATTCTTCCAAGAATAACTAAATCCATATCATCTCCTTGGCTACCTCTATAGCAGCAACATACTCTACCTCTATAGTGGATAAAGCAGTAACCTTTTGTAACCTAAAAACCTAGCTCATGGCTATCCCACCAATAGTAAAGACATAACCTATAGTACTCTATCTATTATCAATATCTCTTACCAAATCTAGGTCAACATAGCCTTATAAATTAGTAGTAGAGCCCCCAAAATGTAAACACTTATTGGATGTTCCTCTCAAATATCCGAGAATCCACTTGACTGCATTCCAAATGACTCATATACCTACTATCAACTCCCACTACATATGAAATATCTATCCTTGTACATACGATAGCATACATCAAGCTTCCTACAGCTGAAGCATAGGGTACCTTGGACATCTTATCCTCTTCTTCTTGTGTCTTAGGACACATCTCTTTAGTCAAATTCAAATGACTAGGTAAAGGTGTCCTGACAGCTTTAGCATTCTTCATAGAGAAATGTCACAACACCTTCTCAACATAATTAGCCTAAGATAGTGCCAATTTCATGTTCTTCATATCTCTACAAATCTTCATACCAAGGATTTGTTTTGCTACCTCCAAATCCTTCATAAAAAATGCATGTGCTAACTGGTGTTTCAACTCCTTAATGTGATCCATGTTAGACCTAGCTACAAGCATATTATCAACATATAAACATAAAATAATGTAGTTGTCATCATCCAACCTCTTAAAGTAAACACAATGATCTGAATGATACCTATTTTATCTGTGCTCATGCATAAAACTGTCAAATTTTAGATACCATTGCCTAGGTGCTTGCTTCAAGCCATATAAACTTTTCTTCAATTTGCACACTAAGTTCTCCTTACCTTTGACCTCAAATCCCCATTGCTGAGCCATATATATCTCTTCATCCAAATCACCATGAAGAAAGGTTATTTTAACATTAAGTTTCTTTAAATGCAAATCTTCAATAGCCACAATACTTAAAATAGTACAGATAGAAGTTATTTTAACAATAGGAGAAAATATTTCATCAAAATTGATTCCTTTTTTCTGTGCAAATCCTTTTACAACTAAGCTGGCTTTAAATTTTTTCTTAGCTCCTTCCTCTTCTTTCAACCTATAAACTCACTTATTTTGTAAGGCCTTTTTACCTATAGGCAACTTGCATAAATTCCATGTCATATTCTTTAGCAAAGATTCCATTTCATCATTCATTGCAAACTCCCACTAAATCTTAGTATCCACCTATACAGCTTCATCATAACATTTAGGTTCACCAATATTTGTTAATAAACTAGAATACAAAGAGGGAGAAAATATTTTTGGAGGTCTAATTTTCCTTGTTGACCATCTAACATTTACAGGTGTGTGTGGTATTTTTTTTTGCAATTGTTGCACATCATGAGGAATGGCTAGAACATCATCTTTTGGAGTGTCATCCAACACTACATAATCATCTTCTTTCTTCTCATGTTGCTGTGACAGATCTTTGTACAACACTTTCTCATTGAATATGACATCCCTACTTCTTACAATTTTATGATTTACAAAATCCCAAAGCCTATAACCAAATTCATTAATTCCATATCCAACAAATACACATTTCTTTGACTTAGCTTCTAGCTTGGTTCTATTTTTAGAATATATGTGAGCAAATGCTTCACAGCCGAAGGTCTTGAGAAAAGAATAACTCACCTTCTTACCAGTCCATGCTTCCTCTGGAATACCACAACCCAAAGGAGTAGAGAAACCTCTATTAATCAAATATATAGTAGTATTGATAGCCTCCACCCACATGTATAAGGGCAACCTAGCATGCAACTTCATGCTCCTTACATGCTCCATTATAGTCCTATTCATGCATTTAGCCACTCCATTTTCTTGTGGAGTCCTTGGAATAGTTTTATATCTATGAATACCATTAGTGGAGCAATAATCTTCAAATTCATGACTGCAATACTCACCACCATTATCAGATCTAACACATTTTAATTTCTTACCAATCTCATTTTCAACCAAGCATTTCCATTTCTTAAAAGTTTGAAATACATCAAATTTCTGTCTAAGGAAATAAATCCATACCTTTCTAGTTGTATCATCAATAAATATAACATAATAATGAGAGCCTCCAAGGGATGATACCTAAGTTAGTCCCCATACATCGATATGCACAAGCTCTAACTTCTCCTTTTTGTTTTCCTTCTCAGTCTTCACAAAACTCACTCTCTTTTATTTTCCATACACATAACTTTCACAGAAATCCATATTAACACATTTCAAACCTAGTAAAACATTCTTTGAATGAAGTACTTTCATACCTTTCTCACTCATGTTCCCAAGTTTTATGTGCCACAATGTTGTATCAAAATTTATAGTAGCTATTTGTTCTACCTACTCAACTATAGCAATTGTTCCTGAACATACATGTTTCTCTGAAACAATTAAAGTAGAAGGAACAATATGACCTGTATAAAGTTATAAGGTGCCTACTTTCACACATTTTCCTACTACAAGGAAACCTTTTGTAACCTTCCAATTTTTATCATTAAAACTAACTATACAACCCTTATCACCGAGTTACGCTGGTGAAATTAAATTCCTACTCGACCTTGGAACATGTCTTACCTCATGTAGTAGCCAACGATTCCCATTCTACAACTTAATCTTAACTTTTCCCTTTTCAACAATTTGACAAGGTTCATTATCCCCCAAATAAACAAGCCCAAAATCCCCTTGGATATAATAAATGAAATAACCTCTATGAGGTGTAGCATGAAATAAAGCACTAGAATCTAAAACCCATGAATCATCAACATTTTATAAAGATAGAAAAAAAGCATCCTCTTCAAATTTGTTACTTACCACATTTGCCTCCTTGTCTCCCTTTGGTTTATCTCCTTCATTTTTCTTTCAAGTCCAACAATCTTTCTTTTTATGCCATGGTTTCCCACAGTACTAGCACTTGTTCGGTCCTCTCGATTGAGACCTCCTCCCCTTTGACTTTCCTCTTGATTTTCTATGATTTCTAGAATTAATTCCTCTCAATCATTCTACCTTGACTTTGTGTGTTAGAAGCACTTCCAAATGTAGATCCACCTAAGGATTTCCTACAAGTTTTCTCACTCAAAATAACACCAATCACATCATCATATTTTAGGGTACTAGATCTAAGAATAGAATTACTCACAGCCATTACCAAGCCATTCTAGCTTCCAGGCAAAGAACGCAAAATCAAGAGAGCCCTAATTTCTTCATCAAAATTGATACCCATAGAAGATAACTGACTAGTAATAGTATTAAACTCATTTAAATGATCTGTAATAGATCTACCTTCTGCCATTTTCATATTAAATAAACACTTCATTAGAAATACCTTGTTTGAAGCGGAGGGCTTTTCATACAATGTCGTTAGGGTTTTCATCAACTCTTTTGTTGTCTTCACTTTTGTAATATTAAATGCCACCAATGGTGCCAAGCATAATCGAATAATTCCAAGTGTCTTTTGTCTAAAAGATCCTAGTCCTCATTTGACATAGATCCCTAATTCTTGGTTTTGCCCTCCAACAACTTCCATAAATCCTTCTGATAAAGATAGTCTTCCATTTGCATCTTTCATTATTGAAAGTTTTGCCCATTAAACCTATCAACACTCAACTTACCCTTAGCTGCCATCGCTCCCACTTGACCGTGAGACTCCCACTCAACTATGAGACTTTCTTACAAAGGATAACTAAAAGAATAACCTCACTCTGATACCACTTTTTAGGATTAAACCATGGACATAAATAAAAATTGCATGCAAATATAATCAATATTAGAAAATAGTAAATCACATAGAAAAGAACACAAGATACCAAGATTTAATGTGGTTCACCTAAACCCTAGGCTACGTCCACCAAATAGAAATTCCAATATTTTATTATCTAGTGATTATAACCTAATTACAATCCATCATCCCTTACAACTCAATACCATCGAAATAACCAATTCTGTATCACCTACTGTAAGAACACCTAACCCTAAGCCCTTCTATAGAAGTATTTTTATGTCATTTTATGGTTATAACATGTTGGCCACATGTCGAGCATACATCAACCACAAAGTTGACCACAGCGCAAAGATTTTTTCAAAGAATTTATAAAGTATGTGTAGTACTTCCTTGATTAGTCATCACAAACTAACATGATAGAAGAAGAAGATACTGAAGAATCAAAAGATGAAGTAAATGATGATAAAAAATAATTGTTACACAATAATAAAGAAGAATAATAAGATAATCATGATTGAGTGATGTTGACAATGATAGTGATGATCATCATCATCATCATGGTTATGAAGATGATGATGATCAAGGTGTTGATGGTCATGATAATGGTGATGAAGATGATGATGATGGTGATGAAGATGGTGGTGGTGTTTTTCATGATGATGATGACAATAATAATGATGATCAAGGTGACAAGTATGATGATGATAGTCGTGATGATAACATGGATGAAGAGGATGATCAATGACAAGATCAATAATATTTATGTCAATGTATGATCAATATCACGTATGAGGTATTGATTTATTCATAAAATTTTGTTTGAATTGTATGTTTTCATAATTAATTTATTATGTGTTGAACTCTAATTTCATGGAGTATATACAATAATTTTTCATAGCTACCACACATAAAGTAGAGGTAAGGAATTAAAAAATATACAATGATTTTGATGAATGCATCAAGTAATTTTTTTCTTCTATACAATTTGTAGCATACATATCATGTAATGTTTGGCTCACTTAAGAAAAATGATTTACATATGTAGGAAATTTAACACCTTTGACTAGGATCATGCACTATGGCATTGATCGATAGCTGTAGGTCAATAGACCCTATAGATACAATTTATTATTTACATGATTCTTCTCTTTACCATCCACATCAACTTTAGTCACACATCAAATTTATTATTTCATTTCCTTCTCTTTACCATCTTCATCAATGTTACCCTCATATAGAAAAATATAGAGATCCTACTATGTCTCTCATTTGATAGATTATAGGTACCACAAAAATAGGTATTTGTCTTATTGGTCTTCTTCAATTGAGAAAAATGCAAGAATAGAAGAGTTAAGTGAGACATCTAGTAGGTCAAAAATAGGGAGATCAACTAGAGGTCAAAATATTAGAAGAATATTCAATAAATGAATGTAATTTTTTCTTGTTGAGGGGGGTCATGTTCTTATGATAATGAGACCAAAGGAAACATGAAGGTTCCCTTCAGGTACACACATCTTTAAAAAGAATGGGTACCCAAGTAACTACCTCTAGTTAGCATTAATTTTTTTGTTAACGAAATGATATATTGCATAGCTTCATCTTCATTACATGGTTTGGGCTTATTTTCTATGGATGACATAAAGATTAGTTATAATAAAGTTGTTTAATTGATGGACTATGTAGGACCTTGTTAAGATTACAATAATTGGATGTAAATTGTGCAATATAAAAAAAGTATGTGTAGGTATGCATTGTCAACAAAGTATATACAATGCAAAGAAAATGATTAAAGAAAAAGGCTAGCTATGTACATTATTTTGAAGGCCAAAGAAACAGTGAATATTGCAAGTTTTATTAATTGTTCTCAACCTATGTCAACTAATAAGCAACCCAATTGTATATTTGAGGCATGTAAGGGAAATTGTGTTTTTGTATATGTGATAAAATCAATAAGTGAAGGGGAAGAGCTTTTGATAGATTACAATTTGAATCATGTAGATACAAAAATAGTCACTATCATAGGACTAGTAAGTATAACATTTAAACCAATTGCCTACATTTAATGACTCCAATATACAATCTACTATTTTATTAATATTTTTTTTGCTAAGTCTATTACTTTCAGTTTTTTGCCGATTGCTAAGAATTACAAATCTTTTTCACAAGGCGACATGGATCCACCACAAGGCACAGATAGGGATGTTCCTCCCACTACTTCTTTAGCAAAGGTAAACCTTAATTAATGTAATTATACAAATTATATAGAAACAAAATGTCATATTATTATGTCTTTTCTTTATGGATTTGGATTTATTTTGATAGAATTTCATTGATGTTGATGTCACAACTTGATACTTATTGATAGGGAAAAGCAAAAATGATAGCAAATAAAATGTGATCTGAAATTGAGGTGGCATTTTTAGATGAAGTTGCATGTAGCATTGACCCTGTCTTCATGACTAGTAAGATGATAAATAAATAGAGTAAAGAAATTCTTATCCTTGTCTTGGAACAAAAAATAATTAAGGAAACAAAGGCACTCAAATATGAATTGATATGTAGAGTCAATTGTATGAAGGTAATCAGTAATTAATCTTAAGAAATTAAAAAAGTTTAGTAAATGTTTATATTTTATACTATCTTATGGATCATGATCTAAAATATGTATGTGTTCTTCTTACTAGAATTTTTGATGGCTATGGAACCTAGTCAACATGGCGAGGGTTGTAGCACACAACCTTCATGTAAATAATCCTTAAACCTTTAACCATTCATTTAACCTTTGCATGCATTATTGACTTAACTTACGTTTGGGAAGCTTCTAGTACCCCATTTGATCTTTATTGATTGCAAATGTCTTTTCTAACAATGTATTCTTTAGTTCATGATGAAGTTTAGACACCTCCTTTGATCACCGCTATGACATTGTCAACTAAATTATTGGAAACAAGGAGCTTGTACAAATATTTATCTATACCAACTAGAGTTGGTAAATTCTTATTTTTCTATATTTTGTTATGTGCTAATCATGCATTGATTTTTTTTTATTGGGTGCATTTCATACTCATGGACCTATTTTGTGCACTAATAGATACACCTAAAACTAATACAAGAATAGAGACAGGTACTAGTGATAATTTACCACCATTTCCTAGATCAAATAGTGTTACTAGTACAGGTTTGTTGGCGGGGGGGGGGAGGGGGGGTCACTATTGTTGAACAAGAAAAATATGATTTCATCAAAAGTACCCAAGCTCCCAAGTGCTTTAAAATTATTATTATTTATAGTGTATATGTAGTTTACTTATACATAACTTATTTTGGACTGATAATCCCATGATGTTTTTGTAAGAAACAATGTTTTTTATTACTCTTTTTGAAATGACATTGAAGCTATTTGGGCCCACCATATGTAAAAGGTATGCAACTTCACACCATTGGTACAATAATTTTATTTTCTTCCATTTATTGAACTATATTAAAGTTATGTAGTTTCAATTTTTTTTTTTTAATCTAACAATTATGTTTTTTCTAAAAAGGTGGAATGAACATGATGGTGACTCAAAAAATTAGCTCATTAAATCTTTAGAGAACCTCTTTGGAAATAACATTTTTGACAGTGGCCTAATTCTTAAAAAAGCATTGAAACATAGAAATACTATGAGGGACCAATATAAAAAGACTCTAAATGATAACCTAAACTATGAGCATCATCCTATGATTCCACTAATGGAGTGGAATGAAATAATGGAAGATGCAAAAGAGAACAGGGTAAAGGGTAAAGGAATTCAACCAAAAGACAATAAAAGAAGGTATGTCATGATAGTATAAGTAGAATGTAATCATGCACTTATCAGTGATCTCTGTATTTATATAATCTAACATGTTTCAAACTTTTCACAGACTACAGGACACATTAGAAGCTACAGAAGAGAGATTAAAAAAGGTTGAACAATACAAAATTGGCTCTAGTGGCTATATGAAACTTCACTCTCGACTTGTAAGTAGTAGAAATAGAATTTCATATCAATTTTTTTTTAATATAAGGTTGCAAATAATTTTTTTAATCAAATCATACATGCAAAACTAATGATATTAAGCTAAAAATGCATGACACAAAATTCAATGTAGAGTCCACAGATGAAGACAAAAAAGTTTCCTTTAAGTGAGGCTATAAAGTCATGGTTGCATGTCTATGCCAAGAATCCAAAATTCATACTGAAGAATCTAGTGCATCAGATGACAAATAGGTAAATTAGTCAAATGAAAAGTAAATCAAATTGAATAGTTGAGAAATTTCATGTTTGGTGTTAATTTCAAACATAAATTGACTATTCCTATTTTATATATCAAACAATTATAACAATGTGCATGAAATTTCATTGCATCCTTCAAATCCTATCACAGAACATGCATATGACAGGGGCCATGATGTACATCACAATGGTGGAGGTATTAATTTTCTATTGAAAATAATTACATAATTATTAATAGAATTTAACATCTTCAATTGTAGTTGGTGTAACCTTTTTCTAAATATTTTAGAGCATGTTGAACATCATGGTGAACAAGTAGAGCACGTTCCTAATGTTCAACATGTTGAGGTGGAACCTGATCAAAATGTTATTGTACATGATGTTGCATTGTTAGGTAAATAAAAATGTATATTATGTTCTACTGGTTAATGAAATACTTGAAACAGTAAAAAAAAAAAAAAGTACGTGAATTTAACCCATTTACTTGATATTGCAGTGGAACCCCCTTTAGTGCAACAACCTTGTGCTTCTCAAAACAAGATGAAGCATCATAATTTGAGATCACGTCCATAAGAGAAGGAGAATGAGAAAGATATTGATGTTCCTATTAGCCTTTTCCTTAAGAAATCTAAGGAAAATAGAAATAAAGAATTTTTTTTTAAAATACTCTTTGATAAACTTTATTTTGATTAAGAAAAAATAGGTTTTAAAGGACCTGAAACCTTTTACAAAGTAGCTAACAAAAAGAGAAAAGAAGCTTAGATGAGTTGTGCATCAGCACCAAAAAATAAGAACTAACTAAGACCATAAGTCTTAATACAAACAACAAGAAAAGATAGCAAAATGAAAGCAGAAAACCAAAAAAAAGATAGATATAGGGTCTTTAGGACATCTGCAACCTGATCTACAAGGATATTCATGTTAACCAAGCCTTTAGATCATCCATTTCTTTGGCTTACATGATCTCAATCTTCTTAAAATTAGCCCTAGTACGTTTGTTGGGGCCCTATTCCTCTTTCAAGTCCCTTAAACCTTAGATTCTCCCCTGTTCCATTTTTCCAATAGAGTGTTAATTTTGTCCATTACAGTCTTCAAGATGGAGCAGCTCTAATCAACAAGTTTCTTAACCACCTTCTCAATATTGACCACTCTATTATACATGGCATCTAGTCTTTTCTATATATCCTTCATCTTCTATTCTATAGCTCTATTATTGGCCTCCAAGGCTAGAACTCTCTTCATTAGATTCTTAACCCCTTTTGCATTACCAATCACCTCAGAAAGTCTATCAATATGTTGACCAAGAATTTTCTCACCTCTGGTGGTCCTGTTTAATTGATCAAACTCTCTCCTAATGTCCTGCATCTACTCTTACATCCTACTAATATCCCTTTTCATCAATCCTAGATTATCAATCATACCCTTCCAATACCCATGTTTCTCATAGTCCTTGTTATGAGCCAAGTAATCCTCATCCCTTTTCCATATTTTCTCTATCAACATCCACCTCCTTAAAACCTTTATCAATAGCCCTCCCTTGAGAAAGAAGATTTTTACCTTTCCACTCCATCCTCTTGATTAGAGGTTCATCATCAAAGGGAATATTAGAAACCCTATTAGTCTTCTTCCCCTTATTTTTGGTAGCAATACCAAAATTACTAGTGATTTTCTTCCATGTACCCTCCTTCGACTCCTCTTTAGATTTTGTGTCCATCTTAGAATCCACTTCCTTGGTTTTCCTTTTCTTCATAGATGAGCTCCCAAGAGAAAGCTTATTCCTCTTCTTAACCTCCATCTCATCATCTTCCTCCTCTGTGTCCTCATCCTATTCACTCCCCTCAATTTCACACTCCAAATTTGTCTTATTAAAATGGTGTTTGTCCACTTTCTTAGCTTTAAGGAGATTCATAATCAAAACCATCAAACCTTCATGGCAAGCATGGTCACCCTCAGGAATATTCTGAATAGTCAGAATGGTATTACCCAATGACTACTAGAGGTAAAAGAGGAGATTAAGTCTAACCCTATGCCTAAAGTGGTTAACCAACATAAAATGATGTTCAAAAATCTTAGTAAAACAACCATCCAGGGTTAGGTATTCAATCACCATGAACATTATAAACCTCCAAGGATGAGAAATAGAACCAGGGCTAAAATAGGCATTGGCAATTTTAACCAACCTATTATGCTCCTTAGTTGTCTTTGCTTCTTCAACAGTATGATCCAATAACTTCCTATCCTTGTAGAATTTGATACCCTCTATATCAAGACCAGTAGCTTCTACTATAATGTCCTCCATGATATTCATTCTCTAATTCCCCACCAGAATACTATCATCCTTCCAAGTCTTAATAAATTGGCAAGTAATGGAGGGGATTCTACCCTTTAACTTCTCCATGAATCCCATGAAATGCCCCTATTCTAAAATATCCCAAATATCTGTCATCTTCTTCTATCTCTTGTAGCTCATAGACTCGGTCCTCTTTCTTCTACCTCCCATTTTCCTCAAACTACAACATATTCTCCTGGTAGTTGTAGAAATAGTAAATAAGGAAAATTCAATGTCGATATCACAACATAGATTTTTTTAATACATAAAGACCCACAATCTATGTGGCAATGAATGTATAGTCCCTTCAAAACTAATCATAGCTTGCAACTCTCCATTCCTACCCAATTCATAATTATTCCTAAATGTCGTGTTCATCATTATTAAATCTCTTTTGCAAACTTCTAACCTTTTCATACTGTATCAAGACTTGCCCGTCAGTAGGGATGTTGTCACCATGATTCCAAATTATATTTGCATGATTATTGCATGCCATATTCATAGCCCAATCAGAACTTGGTTCATTTCTCTATAGTTGTGAGTGATAACACAATACTCAAAAGAATTAACAAGATTAAGAGCCTTGCATAAAATATTATGGATGGTCCAAGAGGGATTATTAATTTTATTAAGATGATTAATAATATTAAGGGGATCCACCTCAAGCCAAATTTTCTTCAAATTCAAACTCTTGGCTAAACTAGGACCATAGAGAGTTGCACTAGCCTCCACAACATGGTTAGTTTGATCCCCAATATGAATAGCCATAATACCCAAACTATACCCATTCATATTTTTTATAATGACACCACAACCCACATTCCTTGGGTTACCCTTTGCAGCCTCATCAAAATTAATCTTACACCATCCCTATGGTGGATAGTCCCACCAAGCCAAATTCCTAGGATTAATAGCATTTTGAGAGATGCTTGACCCTTCCAAATTCTAGTTCTAAATCACTTTAACTTCCCATTCATTCTGAGGTTCATGACCTTTTCCTAATATCATAATAGTCTCAATCACCAAATTCTTAATCTTATGAAATAATTGAACATAAGTAGTCTCCTTACCTCTGAACACTTTGTCATTTCTTTCCTTCCATACACCCCAATAAAGAAATGGGAGGATGAACTCCCATAACTTCATAATCAAAGTATTACTAGAAGGAGACTTCCAAGCTAAGAATGGCTCTTGAATACTAATGGGGGAAACCCAATCCAAATCTATCATACCAAAGATCCTTTCCCATAACCTTCTAGTATAAGAGTAGTGAATAGTCAAATGGTTAACCAACTCTTCCTCTTCCTTGCAAAGATAACACCTATTGATAAGACACATACCTTTCTTCATTAAATTTTTAGTGGTGAGAATTTTATCCTACAAAAGAATCCAAAAAAAAATTGTTAACTTTAGGGGTCAAGCCTTTAAACCAAGCTTTAGCCTAGCAAGGCACTTGATAGTCTTTGAAAGCATTTCCATATAGAGAGGAAACAAAGAACAATCCATTAGGATAATGCTTCCATATTAAAGTATCCTCCTCTTACACTAAAAAGATAAGATTCAAAAAAAAATTAATTTCATTAAGGTTCGTATCTACTCTGTTAAGGTTCACCCATTTATCCTCTTCCCAATAATCAACAACATAATTCACAATTAGTTCTTACATTGATCCATATACCCATTTCACCTTTGATCATAACTCAAGGCATGATCAAGAATCCAAATGTCCTCCCAAAAATGGGTAGTCCTATCATTACCAACCTTCCATCTAACTCTTTTTTTTATCAACTATTTGTTTTTTTGAGCATGCTTCCAAATCATAGATCCCCCTTGAGTGACCTTACTACATAGGAAGAGATTAAACCCTTGATCCTCCCTTTTATATTAATCATTCCATATATCTTTCCATTTTCCCTCCTCATTATACCTTCTCCATATTATCTTGGAAAGTAAAGAATCATTCATACTATTGATCTTTCTTATACCAAGTACTCCTTTTTTTATTGGCATGTAGACTTTTTCCCATGAAATTAAAGCCATTCTTTTCTTTTTTTCCATACTCGTCCATAAGAATTATTTTTGAATTTTTTCAATGGCCAAAGAAAATTTCCTAGGAATCTTGAAAACACTCAAAGTATATAGAGGAATATTTTGTAAAGTGGATTTGAGCACAATAATATTATTAGCCTAGCTAAGGAGGGAACCTTTCCAACCAGCTAACTTTGAGTGGATTTTTTCTATCAATGAACTCCAAAAGGACTTAGGAGGAACAAGACAAAGAGTAAGACTGAAGTAAGATCCCAGAAGGCTAACAACCTCGCAACTAATGATTCTTCTAATATTTTTTTTTCTATTCTCATTAACATTGATAAAGTAAATCAAGTGTTTATTCTAGTTAATAATATGTCCAGTGGCCTACCCATAATCTTCAAGAGCCTTCTTGATATTTCTTACATTTTTTATAGAAGCTTCTCCCATCACAATTGAGTCATCAACAAATTGCTGATGAGAGCAAGTTAAATTCTTAGAAGAAGGTCTTAGACCAACAAAATCCACCTTAAGAACCATTTCTTCCACATATCTACCTAAACATTCAGTGATGAGAATGATTAGGATAAGAGATAGCAGGTCCCCTTGTCTTAAACCTTGAGAAGCCCAAAGAAAGGGGTTGGAGAACCATTGACAAGAATAGAAAAGGTAGTAGAGGAAACCAACATAAGGACCAATTCCAAAAATATTTCATTAAACCCAAAATCTTTTAGCTGACATTTCAAAAACTCCTAATCTACCATGTCATAAGATTTGGATAAATCAATCTTTAATAAGAATCCCTCTTTCTTGGAATTACCAAGGGAATGGACATTTTCATGCACCATAATGATAGAATCCAAATTTTTCCTACCCAGAACAAACCCATTCTATTGTGTCAAAATTAGAGAAGGTAATAAAGATAAAATCCTTAGAGTAAGAACTTTGGATATAATTTTATAAAAAGAGTTACAAAGACTAATTGATATAAATTGGTCCATATAATCAACACCAGTCTTTTTGGGGATCAAAGCTAGAAAAGCATCATTCAATTCCTTAAGGAGTTTTCTAGACCCAAAGAACTCTTTAACACCATTAAAAACATCCTCTTGAATGATATGCCAGTAAGTATGAAAAAAGAGGAAGTGGAAACCATCTGGACTAGCAACTTTATCTCTCTCAAAGGAAAAAAAAAAATTTGGTAATTTCATCATTGGTAGGGATGGCAGTGAGTTTTTTATTTTTATCATCAGAGATTCTCTTAGGGATACACTCCAGAAATTCCTTTTGCTTAACCTTATCCAGATTGGGTTCACTCTCTAGTAGTCCACTAAAAAAATTCATGGCTTCCCTTTTAATAGCCTCATCATCATCAGTAAAAAGATGATGAACATTGAGTCTAGAGATCTTATTAAACATTCAATGCTTCAAAGTAGTCATATGGAAAAAATTAATATTCCTATTCCCTTCTTTTAAAAAAACTTTTCTAGACCATTGTCGTACATCTCCTCCTTGGTAATAATATCATGCATCTCAATCAGCTTCAGATCTTCCTCCTTCCTAGTGATGTGTTCATAGCCCTTAGACTGAATGTTGTCCTAAATCTCCTTTAATTACTCAAGAATCCTCCTTTTGTTGTCAAATATGCTCCCAAAGGTTTCCTTGTTCCATCTTTTGATATTATCTTTAACATTCCTCAAATTTTTAGCAACTTTAAACATAGCTATTCCCTCCACTTGAATACCCCACCAAACCTTAATAAGGTTTTCCAAACCTGGGGTGGAGAGTCCACATTTTTTTCAAATCGAAAGGGATAGTGCTTCTTAGTAGTGATTGGGTCAGCCAAAAGAAAAATGGGGTAGTGATTAGAGCCCACTCTTACATGAGCATATAGAGAGCATTTATAATAAAAAAACCAATCATTACTAATGAGGGCTCTATCCAACCTCACTTGGATAAGATCTTTCCCTGACCTTCTATTTGTCCAAGTATAGTCAGCACCATGCATATCCATGTCATGAAAAAGATAGTTATCAATAAACTCCATCAAATCCAACCTACTATCCAAATTAGTCTAACTACCCCCAATCTTCTCATTTTCTTTCAGAGGTATATTAAAGTCACCCATAATATGACCTAGTTCTCATCCTCAAAATTCTTTCTCTGGTTAGAAAGATCAATCCAAAGATCTCGTTTAGTGTTAGGCACATTAATATTAGTTAACACCCATGAAGGATCATCCTTAGTATTAGAGAATCTAATATTCATCATAGTCCCATTTCATGAAATAAGTTCCCCACAAATAAATTTATCATTCCAAAAAATAGCCATACCTCTTAAGGCCCCATCAGCATCTCCCCTCTAGAATCTTGCCACTTTTAAATAACAATAGACTTTCAATTTTATCTTTAAGCATCTTAGTTTCCTACAGAAGTACAATATTTGGCTTATTATCTCTAATCATGTTCTTCACCATATCTTTCTTATGAGGATTATTTAATCCTTTGATATTTCATCGGATAAACTTCATTTCTTATGGAAAGATTTTGTCTCTAAGATAGTCCTATGACTATCATTTGCTATACTTTTTTTGGTCTCCACAATTCTTTTTTGTACATTAGAAGGTCTCCCTAAAAAAATAGGGGTTTGGCCAACATCTCCAAATTTGATACCCTTCCCAAATGGGGTAAGAGGTAAACATTCATCCCTAGCTTTTATTTTCTTGAGATCTTTTTTAAAGCTCTTTCTAGTAGGAGAGCTAAAAGGTGTAACATCCCCTATCTTGTTACTCCTCATTTTCTTAATCATCAAAGAATTCTCTTTGTTCTTCTTAAAGTTGATCTCCTCCTTTTTTTGATTCCTTATTTTCTTTTTAGCCCCCACCTCTGACCATTCATCTCCAATAACTTCTTCCTCTTATTTCAAGCCTCTAGAGGTATCTTCAACATCCCCCCACTTTGATGTGTCATCCATAGTAGGGTCTTCTCTATGAGACCTATTCTTAGTCTGGGAGTCTGGTCCAAGAATGATACACTCCTATGCCTCTTGGAAGTGTGCTTCCTTTCTTTCATTTAAATTTTTACTATAGTCTCCTCAGATATCTTCAATAACAATATCATTATCCTCATTCCCACCCCTATTGGTAAACTTTCCATCATCACCAAGGCTATCTATTGGCACCACAATATTTCCATCTACTGCCAGTTGATTATCCAAGGGGTCTATAACCTAAATCTTCATCACCTCAATATTAGTCTGTTAGGTAGCATCCACCTAGTCACAATCATTTTCCACCAAAGCCACCTTCTCAATATAGTTACCCTACTAAAGAATCATCACCTGAGAGCCACCACTACCTTCTTAGCTCCCTCCACATCACAATTTTTATCAACACCCACAAAATCCTTAGATCCTTTATAGACCCATATTTTCTTAAATTTTTTATGCTTGCTAATCAAAGTGGGTGACCCAAATTTTTATAGTGAAAACAAGAAAAAGGGATGGATTCATATTCAATCTTCTATTGCTAGACTCCCAATTTAGATTTGAGTGTAATAGTCTCTGGCATATAAATTCCTTGAATAACACCCACACAAATTCTAGCATAAGTTAATATTTTTCTAGACACTATAACTAGATCCATAGATAAGAGTTCACCAAAAGCATTAGCAATTCCTTGGATAAAAATTTCAACCCAAAACTCAAGAAGCATACTTGGAAGTTTTTTCCATACAGTGGCTTGAACCATCGTTTCATCTTGAAAAGTTTAGGTTCAAGGACCATATATGCAATATCAAAGTATGCTTACCCATAACCCATGGTCCATTACATAAAATTTCCTTTCTATCTTCATCATAGGAGAAGCTAAAGGATAAGCATCCTTTTGACATATTATCTATATCAACCTATCCCTTCAAGGCCCATTTTCTTTTAACATAGGCATGAACAATCTCAATGTTTGGTCTAGCCCCTAAGAACCTCCCCACAAGAGTTTGATCCATTCTAGATATATTCATGTCTATGATTTGGTCTAGAATCTCTAGGGTAATTGAACCTTTCTCAAAAGAGGAAACATTCTTAACCAGAGGAAAGGAAGACTTACCCATCAACTTGATGCCAACCAAGCTTGATCATTTTTTGACCAGAATATATGCAACATCCACTAGCTTGGGTCCCCCCCAAGTCCCTAGGTGCCCCACCTCCATTGGGATCCTTCCCCTTCTCTGCATCCACCATCTTCTCCTCTTGGCCTCCTTCTCTAGATGGACCTACACCATTAGAAAACCATCTTTCCTACTCACCACACTCGACTCTCTTGCTCCAGATCCCATCTTTTTCTTTGAATTCCTTAAATTTGTGAGTTTGATAAACTTTGATGTATAATGAAAGAACATTATTTTAATGAATTATTTATGAATTTTGCCTATTAATATTGAATTTTATGTCATGTTAATGAATATTGTTGTGTTAATGATTGTTGGGTGTTCATTTTGCATGAGGTCAATGGCAAGAATCCATTGCATAATTCCTCTCTTGAAAAGCAAATATTTTTAAGGATTCACTCCAAGGTTTAGTATTTATCTTGCGACATACCAAAATTTTCTCAATAGAAGATAAATATGAATGTTCACAAGGAGGCCTTTGCTGGTTCTAAAAACTCTTTTAACTCATAATCGAAGTAAATCTGTTCGTTATCTCAAAATATCACACCAAAAGAACAATATTTTTTGTATTTTCTATTTTCCAATGAATGCAACTCTAACAATGCAGCTACTATGAGGTCGTATTCTAACAGGGGGTTAGTAAAGTAAATAATAAAATTGAAAGAAAATAACATAAAATTGAAATTCCTAAACGGACATAAGCTACAGAACACAACACGCTGCGAGTTAAATCTTCAAAGAAATCAGTAGGAAACCAATGAAAATAGGAGTAGTGCTTCCTAGAATCCACTGATGCAATTTTCAGTAAGACTCTTTAACAAATCAAATGATGTTTCACTCTTCATCAAATTGCAAGGCCACAGAAAGTGTGCTCATGCAAGATGAAAAGCTATATAGACACAATCGGGTGATCTCTTCTCAAGCTCGTTACATTAGCGAAATTCATAAATCTATAGCAAACACTAGAACTAAAAGATTGCACAACTAGAAACAATGCGATAAACCTTTGGCTCAATCATGATCTCATGAAAAAAAATCCACAAAACAATGACACATTCAGGCAAGAATCACTACACTCCAAATGTGAGCACCAAAAGCATAATTTTATTGCATAATAATAGTGGCACTTGTTACATTTTACAATGGGTTATTTATAAGAAATCATCTCCTCAATTTGTGTTGAGAGTGAGAGATATCCTCATGCAATAAAATGCTTTTAAAATATTAAAACAAACTATATATATAGACTAACAATTAATCTAGTGCTTAGAGGGACTCCATCCATATTTTATTCATTAATTGGATGCATGAGCCCTTTACATATCAAAAGAAAAGAAGAAATGAGAGAGAAAGTAGGATGAAGTCATCAGTCAAAGTGGAAGTGCATGGAGACACCAAAAATAGAAGTTGGCCCTTCACTAGGCATGCGTTGGAGTTAACTTGCCATCAAAACGTGCTCCTGATGCATGGAAAGTGTTATTTTTGGAACTGGCAGTCAACTATCAGTGCACCTCTAAATTGTGGAGATGTAGACCTACGAAGCTACATAAAAATGTGGACTTGTGGACTTGTGGAGCTGCAGACCTGCACACCTTGATAGCTCAAATTGCCAAAAAATCAAAGTTGTCAATTTTTAAAACAATTTTTAGGTTTTGCTCAAATGGGGTTTTAGATCACTTTTTGCATAGATTCTTTGTCCCTTTTTGATGATTTATACCCTCTTTATAGCCAATTACTTTCATAACTTGAACCCCTTATGCTTCTTCAATCTAAAATCTCAAGGCACCTACATTGAACCTTGTCATTAATAACTACATAAGATGAGGAACCTGTTATGCTTCATGTGTCCAACCTCTATATCTTTGACCTTGTCTTCTCTCCAACTATCCTATCCTTCTTGGTGAGAAACCAAGTGATCTAGATTATCCAAAATGATCAAATGTTTGAAATGTTTTGATATTTTTTTGCAAATTTTTCTAGGCATTTTTTAATGGCTTTTTCGGAGGTCTTTTGCTCAAAATTTTAAGTCAAAACCTTTGTTGGTCCCTAAAACTAGCCAATCAAAGGCTCACTATTTTAGGGACTAAAATTAGATCTTTAGTTCTTCTTTCCAATAGTGTAAACAGTTTTGATTTTCAAGCTACAGGTCAAAAGTTATGACCCTGACAAGTTGATGCCATTTTTACCTACAAAATGAAGCACATATTAGTCCGTAGAGATTAAAAAATACTTAAATAAAATACACCCTAATGACACTAGAACAAAAAAACCCAAAATATTAGTTACTCAAACAAAATTGGAGGTGAATGGGAGGGGCAGCACATGCGCGGAATGAGCTTGGTGGTGCGTGTGCGTCCAAATGCACTGTGAAGAGGTGTGGGCACAGTGTGCGGCATAAGATGGTGTGCATGGTGCAATTTAGCATGTGCGCATGAATGGTGGTGAGGTGTGAGATGCTTCAATGCATGTGTGGCTCTTTGTGGTGCCACAACGCGCAATTTTAACTTTTTCAATTATTATTTTTCATGTTTTTTCAATTTATTTATTTATTTTCTTTTTCATTTTTTTGACTCTAGAAATCTAACTTCTAACAAAATTTTCTTCTCCTGACTCTTGAACTGTGAGTCTAGGAGTCAAAAAAAAGGTAGGGGGTCCCCATTCCTAGTGAGGAATGGGGCATGCATTGTGAACACCACAACAATGATTTATTGATTACTATTGTGTATTAATGGATTTTATATCATATTAATGAATATTATGTGATTGTATTGATTGAATGTTATAGTTTATAAATGGATGAATGAAGTATGTAATTAGATGTTCATGGGAAATTTAGAGTGATGTAATGGGGAGGGGTGAGGCCAGATGAGCTTCCACCTTCACGTGATTGGCCTTGTTAAGTAGAGAATATTAAAGTGTTCTTGAAACCAAGTGAAGCTCAAATTAACATACCTTCATTTATTAATCAATTTAATTTATTCTAGGTCTTTACTCATAAGGGCATTTTGAATTTGTCATTGTCAGGCAACTATCAAATAAGAGATTGGAAGGGCCAATACCTGACTTTTCTGGCATGATTTGGCTTCATTTTGTGTAAGTATTCTCTTCTTAAATGCATCAAATCCCTTTTTTACAAATTTTTAGATTGATCATAATTATGTGTTTTATATTTGAGTTTAATCAAGAATTTGAGAAACAATTGTTCTATCCTTCTGAAGCACCAGACCAGTTCACATCGTTACCATAACTAAGGGGTCTATGAATTGTGGTTCAATTCTTCTATATTTTAGTTCTTCCAAGTAGAATTTGATGAGTCAATTCATACTGTTGATGAATACATGTACATCTAGACCTCCATTTAAATAATAATCAACATGTGTAAAATGCTCACATCAGTCCTCAAGTGAGTATTGATGAATACATGCACTAGAATACTATAATTAATTTGGTATTGTAACACTATATTTATAAGCCCCTCTAAGCTTGTCCAATGGAGATTGCATTAGATTTCTCCGTCCAACGTTAACAATTAGAAAGGAATGAAGCACATTTTTCTATCATAGTAGAGGGAGGTATAGTGACACCTATGTTTCATTAAGAATAATAATCTAACATGGGCAAGATGCATACATCAATATCCAAGTGAATATTTATATACATGCATACCAAAGCTGTCTATTTGCACACTTCCAAGTGAACATGTTTGCACTGACAAGAGGACATGCACATTCAAGTCATAGGTTAGGAACCCGAGGATGAATCTATTTATATATTTCTTTCTAATTTCCTTATTATCTGAGCTGGGACTAAAATAACCTTAGTATAAAGCAAGAACCTAAGTAAACTTAAAGACATGTCCCTCTTTACCTTTTTCTCCTTGTTGATGTGTTTAATAATTTTTTTTAACAAGAAAAACTAGCAATCCATTCATATTACTTAAATATTTCCCTTGGAACCTATTGTGAAGTTCTCTCATCATTACCCCATTACAATTGGGGACCCTTATTTTTTCTTTTCCCGTAACTGTAGATGGCCTTTAGGGTCTTAGCTAGCAGCAATTTCAAGTCTTTAGGCCTTTACAGAGAGTCTTAGAAGTCAGGTCTTAAGAGTACATGAGTGCAAATTCTTGCATTTCATTCAAAAGGACTTCAACCAACAAGAAATCACCTTTCAAATTTGCATTTAGGTAAGGATTCAAAGTAACTTTAAAGGTTAAATGTGGCTAAGGCTGAGATAGTAGGTTGAATGATGGAATCCTCAGGGAAAGGCACAATTTCTATGCCTTTGAGGATAAAGTCCTCTTTATCATTGGATTTATTCCCTCTTTCAAATCTTTCAAGTGAACCTTCTTTTGGTTCATGAGTTAAGTTATTGATTGAAAGGCCAAGTATTGATATTTGTTGGTGTATTGGGAATGAACTCAATAGAATTTGACTGTGTGGAAAAATCACAATCCTTCCCACTTGTGAGAATAGATACATCTCATGAAAAAAGAATATTAGGTGGCCCCCACTAATGAGGGTGGGCTGCATTTCAATTTTTTTTAAACAATGCAGATTTCTCTAAATTTTAACAAATATGCTTATCAAACCCCCATCGTGGGTTTGGCATCCTAGTCATATGGGTTTGTCATTCATGTGGAAATTTTGGCCCCAGAAGTGTCAAAATTTTGACCAAGAAGAAGTGACATTTGGACCAATTGTTGAGGCCACTTTTTAGCAAACTCTTTGTAGAAATTTTGACCTTAGTAACAACTATTCAAATTTATGAAGGGAAAAATATCGACAAGAACAATTGTCAAAATTTTGAACAATCTCAGTAGAAAGTTCAACCAATTTTCATCAAAAAAAGAGGTAAATTTTAGTTTAAAGAGTGTCAACTTTTATTTTCATCTCAATAACATCTTGTGGCTGATCCAAAACTATAGCAAGCTCTTTCATTACTTTCACAACTACTTTTGTTTCTTTTTTCACCACCTCATTAGGCCTCCCATAATTTGTATAAATCTTGTCTTCTTTCTCAATAAATGCTCCAATATTTTCTTAATCACTTCAAGTTGATTCTCATTTTCTACAAATTTTTTGGGTGGTATTATCTTGTATCTTCTTTTCCTCTTCATTTTCTTTCTTCCTCTTTACAACTTTCAATCTCTCATAAAGTTAATTTGGTATGTTTCCACATAGGAATACCTTATTCAAATCTATCATGTATCTAACTATTGTATTTTTGAATTTTATTTTTTGTAAAGGATCATACAAATTATAATATGTGTTTAATTGTGTTAAGTTGCCATCCTTTATGATCATTTGGTTCATTCTCCCTATTTCTAGCTTCCAACTTTTCATTTTCTTTTCACCTTCCTATTCTTGTTGTGGTTTAGCTTGAGGTTCAACCAAGGGTGGAGAAATTTGTCCTCTCATTTTCTTTGTCGGTGTGTCTTCCTTTTCTTTTGATTTATCCTTCTTTCCAACATAAGTGGCCATTACTTTTGGTTTCTTTCTAGGACCTACTCTAGTATACATTTCTTTAAACCCTTTTGATTATTTAGGAGTTATCTCCTCTTTTTCTTTCTTGACTGTAACTGTAGGTGTGAGTACTATTGCAGGTGAAGTACTTGAAGACTTCCTTATAGAAGGTGCATGTTGATCAATAATTATAATTTATTTTTCCTTTTTTTACTGATCTATCAAGGCTCTTGTAGGTGTAGATGTTGTTGGCAGACTAACTGCAGGTGGTGGAGTTCTTGATGGACAAGGGTTGGACCAACAGACTGTTTAGCTATCCACTTGCTCTCATTTCTAATTCTATTTTCTTGGCTTCAAAAAATTCTTCCTCACTCATTTGATTATCCTTAAGAATATTATTTACTATATTTTTCACTTTCTTCTTAGCTTCTTTAGATATATGTAGTTGTAGTTCTTCTACCAATCTTTCCTCAATTATACCCCATCTATCACTATCATCATCCATATCAGAATTCTAAATTCCTTTTGCATTATCATCTATCATATCTTCGGTGAATTCATAACCCAAAGTTTCTACAAATGTAACTCTTGGTTCAATAGCTTCCATGCATGTTTTGTGAGTCTTAATCATGCAATAGATATCTAATAATAATTTATAGTCCACTAATATAGCTTAGGAGGGGGGTGTGAATCAGTTATGCAACTAATATCATAATTAACAACCTTAAACAATCTTAACCATATGAGTAATATAAATTGAAACCACAACAAGATACTCATACACAATAACACTAGATATGTTAACTAGGGAAACCCTTGATCAGAGGGAAAACCCAGGTGGGGATGGTACCCACAAGATGATGTACTAACATAAATATTCCTTGTTAGATGATAGACCCTATTAGAAGTCTGTTACAACATTCAGTACATATAAGTCCCTATTAAGAGACTTTGAATCCCCATTAGGAGATTCCAACCCTATTAGGAGTTGTAGAAGACAGTTGGACCCACTGCCCAAATAAATTCAAGGGAAAGACCAATGAACCCATTGTCCAAATGATCTCTATATTACTCTTTGTAGAATAAAAGAACTAAAATGTACTTCCTTCCTCTATCTTTGTCCTGTGAACCAAACCTTTGCTCCTTCAAATCTTGTAATCAAATCTCAAATCTTGCATCCAATAAGACCTTGGATCACTTAAACTCATTCAATAAGCACTCTGCTTCTTTTCACACTTTGCACTTGAACAACAATCATAATAATTTTACACTTTTTTTAAATCAAGGAAAACATCTTTCCTTTATACCATATCTTCATACTAATTCCTTGAGTCGGCCTTGAGGCTTTCCCAATTAATTAAAATAAGATAATTAATTTAATTACAATTAAAATAGTATTGTCAGCTCACAATCTATACAAAATTTCACACATGTGATACTAAGGCTTGTGCACTCGCTAATGTCATCATATGACTATCCTTTATCACTACCTGATTGCACATCACTTCATTATATCTAGCATGTAAGATAGCCAACAATCATTAGGAACTAATTTCCCAAAACTCTATCTCTGAACTGCTCTCTATAAATTAGGTACAACTTACGTATGCCATCAACTTAGACTCTGTGCACTTAGCCACATCATCAAGACACTATGCTATATATGTCCATAATTGCACGTGACTAGACAATCAAACCTTTTTTTGTACCATCAAGATCTTCATCTTCTACTCTTTCACTCTTTATAGTAACAATGCTATGTTGACACCAATGACAAACACAATCCTGAATGCAACATATCAATACTCTCCAATTCTCAAAATACTCCCCCAATATCATCAACATTCATGCTACCAATCTCCCCCTTTAGCATTGATGACAACATAGATGAAAAAAATCTAAGTTCTAAGAATACCAAGTAGAACTTTTTTTTTGCTTTTGTCCTCATCTTATGCATATTCTCCCCTATGCTTTACAAAAAAAAATTCATGCATATTATCTCCCCCATTGACATCAATGTCAAAGACCTTAATCTCAATGTACCAATTATTAATCAGTTGCTCCAAGTCATTAACTAGCTCAAGTGTCCAAAGACACTGTTGTTCAATACTAAATACCAAATTCCAAGAGTCCTCAATGACTTTGTACATATCAAATACTTCCCCATACAGGAAGCATCATCATTTAGTCTAGTCAAATAATAGTGCTCTATACCATTGGATTGATGTACTCTCTACATCAACTACTTAGAACACCTCTTAAGTACTCAAATGTATCTTTAGGCAAAGGATTTGTAAAGATATCTATAGTCTAATCCTTAGTACTTACATACTCCAATCTAATCTCCTTTTCTTCTACTTTCTCTCTCAACACATGACACTTAATAGATATATGGTTTTTCATAGAATTAAATACAAGATTATTAGACATACTCATTGTACTTATGTTATCATAGTAAATGATAATAGGTTCTTCAATCTTAATTCTAATATCCTTTAGCATCTAGTTCATCCATATAACTTGATTACAATTATTTTTTGATGCAACATACTCTGCCTCAACAGTGCTCTATGAAATATAATCTTGCTTCTTTCTTAACCAAGAAACCAATCTTCCTTCAAGAAAGAATGCTCCATCACTAGTGCTCTTTCTATCATCTATACTAATTGACCAATCAACATCAATATATTCACAAAGTGTGAAATCACTTGATCTATCATACCAAATTCCATAATTAGATGTCCCTTTTAGATATCTAATTATTCTCTTCACTGATACAAAATGGTATTCCTTAGGATCAGCTTTAAATCTAGCTACAATCCCAACTACATTTTCTATATCTGGTCTTATGTGAGTCAAATACTACAAACCCCCAATCATTGATCTATACTTCTTCTACTCCACTACAAGTGTCTCATCTTTGTTGGATAACTTGTGACCAATTATCATAGGTGTGCCAATAGGTGTGCAACTTTCCAAACCAAACCTTTTCAATAAATATTTTAGATACTTGGCTTGTGAAATGAATATACTATCATTATTTTGCACAATCTGCAAACCTAGGAAAAACTTCATTTCTCCTATCATGCTCATTTCAAATTCATACTTCATCTCTTCAAAAAATTTATCACTAGCTTCATCATTACCTCCAAAAATGATGTCATCAATAAATATTACAATGATCAACAAACTATCTTCAATTTCTTTCAGATACAAGTTATTGTCTAGCATACCTTTAGCAAATCCAAGTTTTTCCAAATAATTGTCTAACCTCACATACCAGGTTCTAGGTGCTTGATTTAGACCATAAAGAGCTTTCTACAATCTTCATACCATGTCTTTGTCTTCTGATAAAGGAAAACCTTTAGGCTTCTCAATGTAAATCTTTTCTTGTAGTTCTCTATTCAAAAAGGCCAATTTAACATCCATCTGATAACCTTGAATTTCTTGTTCATTGCATAAGCCAGGAACATCCTCACTACTTCCTTTCTTTCTATAGGTACACATGTTTCCTCATAATCAATTCCTTCTTTCTATGAATAGCCTTTACAAAAAAAATTGGCCTTGTTTCTCACAACTTCTCCTTGCTCATTCATCTTATTCCTAAAAACACATTTTGTTCCTATCACATTCCTATCTTTTGCTCTAAGAAATAATTCCCATGTATCATTCTTTACTATCTGATCCAATTGTTCCTTCATGTCATGGATTTGCAAATTATCTTTGACTTCTTCATCTATGCACTTTGGTTCAACTTGAGATATCAAACATATCTCCTCATTTACTCTGTTCCTTGTCATTATGCCTTCATCTTTACTTCCAATTATCTACTCAAGAGGGTAATTCCTTGTCATATTTCTATTAGGGGTAGGAGTTGACATCTCAATTCTTATCTCTTCTCTAGGTTTAGAACTTTGTTCTCCTCCATGCTCAAAAGTTAGCACATCATTCTACAAGTCATTGTTAGTCTTAAATAAAGCTTCAGCATTCTGTCTAACAATTCTAGAGTACATCATCTGAATTATAATCTACCATCTTTTCTTTAGTTCCAAACTTCTCATCAATCCTTACATTTCCACATTCAACTGTTGTTTTAATTCTATAGTTGAAACATCTATAAGACTTAATTTTCAATGAATAGCCAAGAAACATACCTTCATCACTTCTTGGATCAGCCTTACCAATGTCATCATCTCTCTTAAAATAACATTTTCTTCCAAATATCTTGAAATATTTGACTAATGGTGAATGTCCAAACCATAGTTCATAAGGTTTCTTCTCCATATCTTTTCTGATCTATACTCTATTTAGAGTATATACTCATGTATTAATTACTTCTCTCTAGAATGTCTTAGAAATGTCATTCTCAAATACCATCACTCTAGCTGCTTCTACTATAGACTTATTTCTTCTCTCATTAATCCCATTTTTCTCCGGTGTTCTAGGTGCAAAAAGCTTTCTTTTGATTCCATTTTCTTCACAAAATATGTTAAATTCCATAGAGGTGAATTCATCTCCTCTGTCAGATCTCAAACACTTAATCTTAACACCAGATTCATTCTCAACTCTATTCTTAAATATCTTAAACTTCTCAAAAGCTTTAGATTTCTCTTTAAGAAATGCTACCCACATCATTCTACTGACATCATCAACAAAAACTATAAAATACCTTTCAGCATAGAATCCTCTTGTTTTAGAAGGACCACTCATATCTATGTGAACGATCTCCAACTTCTCTGCGGTAGTGAACTTCTTACTAGGGAATGATACTTTCTTATCCTTAGCCAAAATATATTTCGTATACACAACATTAGTAGGCTTAACAATCTTAGGCAAGTCTCTGACTACAAAAGTGCTACTAACTTTCACAATATTATCAAAGTTTATTTGGTAGAATCTTGTATGCCACAACCAATTGTTATCCACTTTAGCTACCAAACATGTCATCTTTGTAGGATTCAACTAAAATACATTACCTTTGGATCTATTGCCAATTCTAATCATCTTACCATGTCTATCTTTGATGGTGCAACTCTTCTCAATGAACTACAATAGATAACCCTTGTCTATCAACTATCCAACACTCAACAAGTTATGCTTCAATCCGTCAACAAAATAGACATCATCCATGTTAGTTTTACCATCAAGAGTAATGGATCCAATTCTTGTTATATGGTAGGTTGCATTGTTACCAACTCTAACAATACCTCCATCATGATTCTTTAACTTAACAAATTTATTCATATCACTAGTCATGTGATGTGAACAACCACTATCAAATATCCAATCAGACTTCTTTTCCACTTGGGTATCTAGAGCTCTTTCTTCTCTAATTTCTCTATCAAGATCATCCTCCTTGATAGCCACAAGCCCTAGTTCATCATCACTTTCACTTTGACCTTTCTCATTAGATTCTTCATCTTCATTTGTATACAAATAATTTCTATCTCTATCTCTTCTAGGGTTAAACTTTCCTTTATACTATTTCTCTCCTTTAGGAAATTTAGATGCATAATGACCAAATTCATTACAAGTCCAATGTTTAAAAATTTTCTTACCATCTTTTTCTCTTCTCACAAAAGGGTTATTCCTTCCTCATTCTTGTTGTCTTCATCAACTCTGTTGCTACTAACAAAATCTCCATGGGTGCTTGCACTCCTTATCAAATTAGGTTGAATGTTTAGGGCACTAAAATCTATTTTGACTCTTGCAATTTCTCTAGACTATCTTAGATCTGATTTTGATGATTCTAATCTTCCAAGTTATGTTTCCTTAGTGAAATCCTTAGTGCAGGGCATCACTAGCCAAATCATCTGAGCTATTGGTTTGAATGGTGGTGTCAAACCTTTCAAGATCTTCCATATGACTTCATCATCTTCCTTGGTTCCACCATGACACCAAATTCTTGCAACCATTTATGATATTCTACCAATATTACTTCTCACAGATTCATCTTCCATCATTCTAGCACCTTGAAATGTGCATATCCAATTATGTAATCTCTTTCTTTTGGCATGATCATCACCTTGAAAAGTATATTCTAATACTTTTCAAATTTCATGAGATATTTCAAGTGACTTTACCTGATTGTACGCATTCTCTGGAAGTTTTTTCATTAGAGCTTCTCTTGCTCTCATGTTACACATGAATTGATCTCTCTCTTCTCCACTACATTCTTTAAGCTTTTCTTCTTCAACAATTGGCTTATGACTTTTTGTCAAGATCCAATATCCTAGACCCATAGACAATAGATGAGTCTTCATCTTCTCCTTCCAACTAGCATAGTTGGCCCCATCGAATCTTGGACCATACTTCCTAAACATATTCACCATTGATCTCCCAAAGCTATCAAACTTATTCTTAAAAGGACTTGAAACTGTTATACCAATTTTTAGAATATATAGTCCACTAATATAACTAAGAGGGGGGGTGAATCAGTTATCCAACTAATATCATAATTAACAACATTAAAAAATCTTAACCATATGAGTAATATAAATTGAAACCACAACAAGATACTCGTACACAATAACACTAGATATGTTAACTAGAGAAACTATTGATTAGAGGGAAAACCATGGTGGGGATGGTACCCACAAGATGATGTACTAATATAAATATTCCTTGTTAGAGGATAGACCCTGGTAGGAGTGTGTTACAACATTCAATACATATGAGTCCCTGTTAGGAGACTTTGAATCCCTATGAGGAGATTCCAACCCTGTTAGGATTTGTAGAAGACAACTGGACCCACTTCCCAAACAACTTCAAGGGAAAAGACCAATTGACCCACTACCCAAATTATCTTTTTATTATTTCTTGTAGAATAATAGAACTAAAATGTACTTCCTTCCTCTATCTATGTCCTATCAACCAAATCTTTGCTCCTTTAGATCTTGTATCTAGATCTTGAATCTCGCATCCAATAATCCCTTGGATTGATTACACGTAGTCAGTAAGCACTTTGTTTCTTTTCACACTTTGAACTGGAACAATGATCACAATACTTTTACACTTTTTTTCAATCAAGGAAAACATCTATCCTTTATACCATATCTTCATAATAATTCCTTGAGTTAGCCTTGAGGATTTCCCAATTAATTAAAATAAAATAATTAATTTAATTACAATTACAATAGCATTGTCAGCTCACAATCTATAAAAAACTTCACACATGTGATAATAAGGCTTTTTCACTCACTGATGTCATCATATGATGATCCTCTATCATTTCTTGAATGCACATCACTTCATTACATCTAGGATGTAAGATAGCCAACAATCATCAAGAAGTGCTTTCCCAAAACTCTATCTCTAAACTTCTCTCTATAAATTATGTACAACTTTCGTGTGCCATCGAATTAGACTCTGTGCACTTAACCATGTCATAAGGACACTATGCTTTATATGTCCATAATTTCACATGACCAAAAAATCAAACCATTGCATGTACCATCAAGATCTCTATCTACTACTCTTCCTATATTTACAAAAAAGAATGCTATGTTGACATCAATGACAAACACAATCATGAATGTAACATATCAATACTCTCCAATGCTCAAGATACTCCCCCAATGTATTATCATCAACATTCATGCTAAAAATATCATCCTTACATTTTTTCCACAAATTATTTAGGAATTCTCATTCTCCTCTTCATCACTATCTGGAATGACTTTATCATACTTGTTATACTACTAGTCATGTAATCATTAGAAGTTTTCCTATAGTAGTGGCTCTCATCAACTCCATTGTAGACTTATTAGGATTCTAATTAGATGAAGGCATGTTGGAAAATTTCTTCAAAACATGAAAGAATAGATAGGTGAGTAGTGATTCAAATATGAAAGTAGCATACTTGTTCTTGGTTATCCTTTCTAGGTTGTCAACTAGTTTTTGTCTCAAAATCTCACAAAGGTTTACTTCTATTCTTTCTACACACATCTTATAGGTTGCATTAATGAATCTTACAAACACTTCATCATCTCTAGAACTAGAATTCATTTTATAGGCCAAGATTTTGCTAATAAATGTCACATCATTTTGTTTATTTAGACTTGAAATCATGCCTCAATCATTCCACTTAGTTTCTATGTTTTGCAGTAAAATTTTGTTCACATTATTTTTATTAACTGGTATTAACCCTTTGTTTCTCAAACATGTCTCTTCATGAATTAAAGGTCATGTTTAATTTTAATGGTTTGATCTCCAATCCAGAATTTGTTATCATGCATAGAGTTTAGAATAATCCTTGTCCATTCATCATTGTCAAATTAATGGAAAAATATAAACCACACAACCTTAAGTTTTCCTAGGTGCTCAAATCCTTCCCTAAATTTCCTATCTTGTTTATATACATTTTCAAATTCACTCATAATATGAGAATCTCCAATGGTCTCAAACTTACAGTGGATGTATGCCCTATAATCTTTCATAGTTAAAATTGTCTAATATTTCCAAAAATGCCCCAATAGGGTCATCTTCCAAATATGCAATAAGGTTCCTTTTGAATTTATACCTTGTTCTTTTCATGGTAGCATGCAATACTAGAGGATATATTCTTAACCTCAAATTGATTCCATAAATTAACGTCAATGATAGATTAAATACCTTGATAGCATGAAACTAGGGCTTGATGAAAATTAGTTTCAATTTTCTTCCAAATTGCTCCAAATCACCTTCAAATATCTCTCCCAAGTTTCTCTTAGCTCAAATGGTGATCAATTAATTTTATTTTAACCTACAAATCTACCTTAATTATCATATGCATTAATTATGTAAGTATGTATTACTCAAAAAGTTGATAATGTATCTAGTAGCATAAATTTCTTTTCAACAATGGCATACTTAAGCATAGCTTTCTAATATCATTTCCAAGCTTTTCCCAAGTTCACAAAAGCTTATGTTACCATTTAAGGGTTTGATTAATTTTCAAGTGCATTATCCCCTATTTCTCCAATGAATTTATTTCTCAAATTGACAAAGAGTTTTTAGCTAAAACTACTGATTTCAGTTCATTCTTTTATGTGTAGTCTTCTCTACCCATACCTTATTCTTGTAGGTGTTCAATCTATAAAAATGTTTTATCAAGACTTTCAACTTGTTTTCCTTTTACATTCTCATTCCTTCTTAAATTGGTATTCATATTCCTTCTAAATTTTATATTATGTGTTCTCATGTTGTTCATTCTAAAAAACCTTATTTTGTGTCCAAAATTGTTGCAAATATGGCATTCTATAACATTATTTCCATATTTAGGTTTAAATTGATTAGTCTATTATCTATAATCCTAGCAATATATCCAAAGTTAATTATAATACATAATTCCATTTCTTATGACATTTGTTGTTTCCAAAGGTCTACTAGTTGCATGGTTGGTACTTCCATACATTCTATCATTAATATTATATCTAGGTTTCTTACATTGATTATATTTATGTCCATAAGCAAAGCAATTATAACAATAACCAAAAAATGGTTTAGTATACTTACATGTGCAGTCCTTCTTCATGTGTCTAGGCTGATTACATGCAAAGAATCTTCAATTAAATTATTTCTTTATTTCTTCAAGTTGTTCACATTCATTAGGTACTTCTTTGTTCAAATCTTCTTATTGATTAGACTATTGGTTCACTATATCTCATTCCAAATTAACTTTAGATACTTTAAATGATTCTTCTTCGGCATATGCAATCCTTGTTTTGTGTCCAATTGGTCTTTCCAAATAATATGCTCATCAAGATTTTCAGTGTTTGAATATAACTTCTCAAGATGTTTATTTTTTTATTTAAGTTATCCTTTAACTATAATGTTGTACTTATCACATTTTGTATATTGTAACTTTGTGGTCTCAAGTTTAGATGTCACCTTGGTAAGTTTAGATTTCCAATCTACATTCTCAGATCTCAAATCTAATTGACTTTTCTTTTCATCTTCCATTATGCTCATCTTCAAGTTTGTAATCTCAAGCTCATGTTTTAGAATTGCATTCCCCTTCTTAATATTTGAAACCACTTCATTATCCTTGATCTAATCATGTGACCCTTTCTTCTTCAATCTAGATGACTCAATTTTCTCTTTTAATTTATGAATGAAGTCTTGTGCATCTGTAAATTTGATCTTAGTTTATTTCTATCCTCTGTAACCATGTCAAGTTCCTCAAGGGATTCCTCAATATTCTTATATAAATTATCCATATCCATAGAGATCTTACTCAAGATTCTAGGCCTCATCTATGTAATTGTGCTCTGATACCAATTGTTAGAAATAGGGAATACTAGGGGGGGGGGGGGTGTGGGGTGAATCAGTATTCCACAAACTTTTTCCCAACTATGGATATTATTAACAATATTTAAAATTATGTATATGATCAAACTGAAAAGTAAACATAACAATAACACAATGCAACTCATAACATTGTTATTTGTTAACTAGGGAAACCCTAGCGGGGATGGTATCCAAAAAATGATCCACTAATTAAAAGTGTCTTGTGAAAGATATTGATCCTATTAGGAGTTTATTACATCTATATAGTGTATTTGTCTTTGTTAGAGGACTAGGCCTTCTTAGAAGCATCAAACTTATTAGGAATTGGTATTAAAATACAAAGAGAAAGTTAAGCTCACTTCTCAAACATGCATATACAATAATATAAACTGTATGCAAAGGTGTGTATACAAAAACCTTTATGACTATGTTGATATCTACAATATCTGATTTTTCCTTTGAGTTCCACTTCACAAAACTATGCATACAGTATCTCTTCTCTTCTCTAGCATCAAATTCACATTCTTTGCAACCATCTAGTGCACCAAATAACATTATAATATTACATTATAATGTCATACATTATTACAAATAAAAAGTTCTTCCTTTATACCAAAATCTTTCATCTTGTTAGCCTTGTTGCTTGATACTATTCTAAATCTTTCAAATTATCTTTTTCCACGTGTAGGTTACCATCTAGGATGTCATCCCAACATTGTTAAGTCATTTTTTTGGTAAACCAAAATACCTTATTCTTCATTTTACTTTGTTTTGTCTGTCTAACCTATACCTGGTAAAATGACTATAAATTGAGTTTTACAACAAATATTTTTAGGTCCTTTTATAAATGTATTATATGCAATCCTTACTATCTCCATCTAAAAGCACACATGCTCAAATGCCTCTAGCAAAGTGCACCAAAATAATTTCTCTGATTGCTTATTGTTTCTCTTCATGACACTTGGACAATTTTCCAAGTCTTAGTTTACAAAACTTCATAATATGTTTTTCCTTCTTCATACAAGGTATATATTGCCATAAATTATAACCCTAGTTCACCCTCTTAGCCAAATTGCCAACTGATCCTACATAGAACAAAATAGAAGAATATAATATGTTTCATAAGAGAAATTTACAAACATCTTATAGGATTAAAAAAATAAACTACATGTTCATTCTTAATCCAAATTTCGTCTTCATTTGCAACAATCATAGTCTACAAATAAAAAATACCTACTATTGTTGTAGCTAGACACAAACTAGTAGTAAACCTTTTTTTATTAGGTAATATACTTCTACCACTTTTAAATTCATCATGTTTTGATCACCAAACTCATGCAACTTGCCTTTTCTACTAGTTTTCAATTGATCAAAAATCATTGTCATCTTTTGTTTATACAACATCATTTTTGTATTGTCAACCACCAATAAATTCTCAGGTTCAGATATAATCACTAGATCCTTCTTCAATTTTGCAATCTTAGATACATCCTTATCCACATATTCTACATTATTCTCTTTCTAATCCACATTAGTCTTATTCTCTAAGGTGTAAGTCTTCATCATGCACAAGTTCTTTTCACTTCTTCCTTGTTCCTTCTTCTTTCAAAGGAATTAAAGCAAAATTCCTCACAACCTTCACAATAGTAACCATATTCCTCTTAATAATTAATAACACTTCTATCATATTTCCAAGGTCTTATAAAACATGACAATCACTAGATTACAACTTGAAATAATACCTCATCCTTGTAAGGTCAAATATTGAAATTAACCCAACATTTCTCTATTAATTCTACCATATAATCATCCTAAATGCAACTTATCCATAAAGACAAGGGTTTGTACCACCAACTTTGATACAAGGTTATTGGTACTACCACTGTCCATAATGGCCCTAAAACTTTGGCCTCCTAATTGTTATTACTCCTAAAAAAACTCCTCGTTTGTATCAAATCAATAATTTTCCTACTCAACATAATTTTCCCAATCATAAGTGATTTCCCAATTTAGGTATAGCTATACTTTCTTCATGTTCATCAATAAAATGTTCCTCATGTGCCACTTGAGATTTTGTTTACCAATTCTCTTGTTAGAAACCATACAACATGGAAAATATTTAAGTTATATTTTCCCACATTTGAAATAGGTACCTTTGAAATCCTTTATGTCATTAACTCTCTTAAGAATTCTTTGACCAAAATCTTCTTCAACCACATGCTTTTCATTTCCTATTTTACTAGCTTTCTTGTCCCTTATCTTTTTCCTACATGGCACACTAATAAGAATATTTATAAACATGATTAACTTATCTTGGATATCAAGCCTCAAGCCAATAATGTACCTAGCCACCTTTTCCTTAGATGACTCTCAATGTCTAGATTTGATTGTCATGTTGTAGAACTCCTTTATACTTAAATCCCTTTATTTCAAGTTTTATATCTTTTTGAGAAACTCTAATTCATTATCCTCTAGTATAAAATTGGCCTTAAGTATAAAAACCATAACCCTCTATCTAGTGATCTTGCATTCACCATTATCTTCCCTATCCCTTTGTAATTATTTTCACCATAAGGAATCATGGCATTTTAATTTGGTGTTAGTTAACCTAAACCTTTGTGGATCCTTAATATCCTCAAGATCAAAGTAATCCTTTAATTTACCAAGCCAATCTATGAAATACTTAGGATGTAAAGAACCAAAACAATAAGAAACATCCATTTTATGAATCTTACCCAATACTTTTATAGCCTTAAACAATGTTTCTTTTTCTACAAAGATATAAACTTGAAAAATCTCAAGACCTTCAACAACTTTCTCGTATTCATCTTCAGTCTCAAGATTCCTTTTGAATCCCATTAGAACATTACAAATCTCCATTCTCGTTTCATTTCTAAAATTTCCAATCAATTTATTCTAACATCCTAGGATTCAACCTTCTAGAAGCAATCCTTCCAATCCTTCTATACAACTACCTCATCTTCAATGATTGGTATCTTCTTTCATAATTTATCAAAAACACTTGGAAATTGTATACTCAAAAGGTGTCACGCCTTAAACCCTTCTATACAAGTGATTCCATGAGTTCAGAATGCTTGGATACCAACTTAGAGCTCCCTATCCATGGAGTGCAAGAAAGTATGTTTCAAGCATATGAAGGCTCTCAGCTGAGCCTTCAAGATACTTTTCTTGCTAGTAAACCATGCAATAGGATGTTCTTTGAGACAAGAGCAACAATGCAAGTGTCCACAAGAGAACTATCAAAATGCAATGCAAATGTGAAATACTCTAATATGAAATATAAAATGCAGCAATCGTAACCAAGATGATGGTATTACAAACCAACCTAGTTATGCGATGTAAGCTAGATTATAGTGAAGTAAACTAAGCTATCATGCAAATAAACTAAAATGCCATAGTATGAGAGAATTTAGACAAGAAAATGGAAGTTCTCCACAAAAGTTCTCAAGAATTTGAATCATAAACCTATAGCATAATAGTACTCAAGAGTGTGGATCCTTTGAGGGGGAAAGCTCTCTCTCTTTTAAAGTTGTATAGATGGTGGAGATCAAGGTCAAGATGATGGAAGATCAAGGGTGGAGTTTGAAAATAATATTGATCCATGTACACACACAATTCAACCAATAAAAAAAGAGTTAACATTGCATATGAAACAAAAAAGAGTCTTTTCATTTAATTTATAAAATAGAAAAAATGCTTTATGTGTGCACATTGAGTGTGTTAGAAGAAAGGGGGATTTTATATAATTAAAAGAAGACATGTTCTTTTAATAAAATAATGAACTTAGGATAGTATAGTCAAACTATAAGTTATAATCAAATTAATTGATTTCTAGCAATTTGGCCTAGGAAAATGATTAATTAATTTAGCCAAAATGCTGAGAAGGGGGCTAATACTCTAGATGACCATTTTTAGGTGATTAAATTTTCCCCTCTTTGAATAATGTGTTGATTTGGGAATGCATTATGTCAAAGAAAATAGAAGTCAAGTAGGCAGCAATAGAGATATCTGATTCCGAAGAACGAAATGCAAAAAGAGATAGCACATCCTGAATGTACAGCTTGATAGTGGTAGTACTGAAGACTTACAAAAGAGATGATGCCAGAACTTAAGAAGAATGCTAAAACCAAGAAAAGAAAATAGACCAAGAGAAAATGAAAAGATCAAACATATGCTCCCAAGAAATAGATAGTTGTAGCAAGTGATGATAGAGTTTTTCTACCCCCTCGGTGTACTCGCAAGCAAAAAGAAAGTAAACATGCCCCATGCCCCCAGTCTTCTAGTCCATGTCATCCTTGAAAGACTATTAGAGAGGGAACACATAGCAAAGAAATCATCATAGACAACACACAAAGTAGATAAAGTTCATCAGAGCTCAACCATTTAAATGTTTAAGTGCGTGTGTGTGTAAGTCACTTGGCAATTTCTTCAAGACTTTATTTTGATCATTAGAAATATTGTGACATAAAAGAATATAGGTAAACTATCTAAAAAGTGTTGAGAAATACTTGATGTCAAAGGGGGAAGTGTTGAGAAAAATTATTTTGCAAGTTGCCAAAGAAACCCTAATGCACAAGGATACCTCAATAGGCTAAGTAGTTGTGCCCTCAAGATGAGGACAAGGAACAATTCCAAGCTAAGAAAATGTGTTGTAGAGTGAGTGATTGAGACTAATAGACATAGGTGTGTGGGTCTCAAGTGGTGCCTATTTCTAAGTTTTCACCACTTAGTAGATTTTTTCAGGAATTCTTTCAATTTTTGCATTTTTTCATTTTTTTGGTGATACATTAAAGCACCTATTGCTAGGTTTTCACTAAGATGGTCATTTTTTTAGGGCACTTTTTGATTTTTAGGCTTTTTTCAAGTTCAATAAATATGTACAAATAGTTAAGCAACAAGCCTTTAAGCATAGAACTTCTTCAGATGTAGGATATTGATAGGTTCTACAAATTGTTATCCTTCTGGAGTGGAAAGCTAATAAGAATCAGAACCAAATATTGCTATGATAATGTACAAACCCAACCAGTTTGGTTCAAACTTCCCTTTCTATTCCTGGTTCTGCTGATTTTTAGGGTTTTCTCTAAGCACAAGTTCACCCACTTGAAACTCACAGGGATGAACTTTCTTGTTGTATTGAGTAGATGTGTACTTCCTATAAACCCTCATATCATCAAAAGTAGCCTTGCAACATTCATCAAGAGTTTCTAGATCTTGTAGTCACATAGCCTTATGGTCTTCATCGGTTATCAACCCACGTAAGGAGACTTGTAGTGAGGGGATCTCAACATCTAAGGGGAGGACAACCTTGGAGCCATAGACTAAAGAAAAGGTTGTGGCCCCTATAGGATTATAGATGGTAGTTCTATAGGCCCATAGTGGTAGATTGATCTATAAGTGTCAGTCCTTCCCAGATTTGCAAACTGTTCGATGTAATATTTTCAGCAATGTTCTATTGGAGGCCTCAGCTTGGCCTTTCCCTTGAGGGTAGTAGATGGAGGACCAATGTTATTTGATTCTAAATTTCTTGTGCATCTATTTGAGGTCTTGTTCTTAAATTGTCCTCCATTATCAGTAACAATGGAGGAAGGAATGTCATAATGCCAAATGATGTGGTTAAGTATAAAATGGGCAACATGTTTTCCTATAGTAGTAGATAGTGGCACAACTTCAACCCATTTGATGAAATACTCAGTCACTGTGATGATAAACTTGTGGCCACTAGAAGAACTTGGATGAATTTCACCTACCAAGTTAAAGGTCCATTGCTGAAATGGCCAATATGTCATAGAGGGAATAAGCTCACGACTAGGAGCATGAATTAAGTTTCCATGAAGCTAACATTTCTTACAAGACTTAGCATAATGAACAATGTCAGCTTGTATGATTGGCCAGTAATAACCCGCCCTATGCAATTTTTGAGCAATTACAAGGCCATTGGAATGTGCCTTGCAAATGTTGTCGTGGACTTCAATGAGTGCCTTTTTGGACTCCTCTAGCTCTAAACACCTAAGCAACATTCTATCTAGAATCTTCCTATACAAGTCACTAGAGACCAAAGTGTAATGTGAAGCATTATGAAGGAGTTGGCATTTTTAGTTGCGCATGAGGGTTTAAGGAATAACTTGATCATGCAGGTAAGAGAAGATAGTTGTATAGTGGGAGGAATCATGACCTACAATTGTGCAAATCACATGGTTATCTAAGGAATCATAAGTAGGATGATGTAGTTCTTCCACCAGGAACTCAAATCATGATTCATGTTCTTGCAACTGGAGGGTAGATGCTAGAGTAGCCATAGCATCAGCAACCTTATTTTTTTTACTAGGAATTTGTTGGAATGTCACAAAAGTGAAATAGTTCCCTAAAGCATCAATCAACTTCTTGTAAGGTATCAACTTGTCATCCTTTTTGTGATATCCATTGATTACTTAATTTATAACAAGTTGGACAATCTCCATATATATGCAATTCAGTGGTTCTCCATTCAAGAGCCATTTTGATCCCATTTGTTAATGCCTCATATTCCACAATGTTATTGGTGTAAGCAAATAATAGATTGTAGGATTTTGGGATTGTGTAACCATGAGGTGAAATAAACAAGACACCTACTCCAACTCCATTCTATGTATGAGAACCATCAAAGTATATTTTCCAAGTTCTCTCAATGATGTACATAATTGAGGCATCTAGAAACTCAATTTGCATAGACATTGTATCCTCTAGTGGAAAATCAGCTAATTAGTCAGCTATGGCTTGTCCCTTGATAGCTTTATGTTTGACACACTGAATGTCAAATTCTAAAAGAATCATCATCCATTTAGCCAGATGGCTGGTAAGCATAGCTTTACTTAACAAGTATTTTAAGGGATCAATTTTAGCAATCAAGTGAACTGTATGTACCAACATGTAATGTCTAAATTTTTGAGAAGCAAACACCACTACAAGGAAAGCCTTCTCAATATTGCTATAGTTTATCTCATAAGCCACCAAAGTGAAACTGATGTAGTATATTGCACATTTTTTTTCTACTCTCATCACTTTGTGCCAATAATGCTCCTAGAGAAGAAGTTGTAGCTAAGATGTACAAAATCAAAGGTTTTCCCAAAATGGGTGGCACTAATACAGGATGTTTAGCCAAGTATTCTTTGATTTGGTCTAAGAATTTGTTGACAATATTTGTTCCAGATATAAGTAGAGCCTTTGTGCAAGTTCCTATTAAAAGATTGATCTTTATCAACCAAATAAGAAATGAATCTTCTATTGGAGTGTGGACATCCTTGCAGACTTTTGAGTTGACTGATATTTCTTGGAGGAGGCATTTCCATGATTGCTTGTACCTTTTAAGGATCAACCTCAATGCCTTTTGTTGATATAATGTAGCCTAACAATTTTCTAGATGTAACACCAAAAACACACTTTTTTGGATTCAACCAAAGTTGAAATTGTTCCATGTGGTCCAATATCAAACTAAGGTCCTCAAGATATATGTCTCATTTTTTAGATTTTTCTAGTGTGGCATCAACATAATCTTCCATATTTGTATGCATCATATCGTGGAAGATGATGGTCATTTCTCATTGATAGGCAGCCCTAGCATTTTTTATCCCAAAGGGCATGACATTCTAGTAGAAGGTGGCCCAAGCACATATAAAGTCTATCTTTTCTTGATCAACTGGAGCAATCTTAATTTGGTTATACCCAAATAATCCATCCATTAGGGAGTACATTTCATATCCTGTCATCATAGCCACTATCATATCTATGTTGGGTAGTGGAAAGTCATCCTTAGGGCATGCTTTGTTTAGATCTCATAAATCACTACAAACTCAAATGGATTTGTCATATTTAGACATAGGCACAATGTTGGAAATCCACTCCACATAATCAATAGCTCTGATAAAGTTTGCACTCTCTCTCTTTTGAAGTGTGGATCCTTTGAGGGGGAAAGCTCTCTCTTTTAAAGTTGTACAGATAGTGGAGATCAAGGTCAAGATGATAGAAGATCAAGGGTGGATTTTGAAAATAAGATTGATCCATGTGCACATAGAAGTCAAGCAATAAACAAAGAGTTGACTTTGCAAATGAGACAAAAAAAATATTTTCCTTTAATTTATAAAATAGAAATAATGCTTTATGTGTGCACATTGAGTGGGTTAGAAGAAAGTAGGCTTTTATTTAATTAAAAGGGGAAATTTTCTTTTAATCAAGTAATAAACATAGGATAGTATAGTCAAACTATAGGTTATCATCAAATTAGTTGATTTCTAGCAATTTGGCCTAGGTAAATAATTAATTAATTTAGCCAAAATGCTCAGAAGGGGGCTAATACTCTAGATGACCATTTTTAGGTGATTAAATTTTCCCCTATTTGACTAATGTGTGATTGATCTAAGAATGCATTACGTCAAAGAAAATAGAAGCCAAGTCGGCAGCAATAGAGATATTTGATTCTGAAGAATGAAATGTAGAAATAGATAGAAAATCTTGAATGTACAACCTGATAGTGGTAGTGCTAAACACTTAGGATAGAGATGATGTCAAAACTCAAGAAGAATGCTAAAACAAAGCAAATTAGATAGACTAAGAGCAAACGAAAAGATCAAACATAGGCTTCTAAGAAAAAGATAGTTGTAGCAAGTGATGATAGAGTTTTTCTACCCCCTCGGGATCAAAATTGAAATGAGGTAAGGGGGATGTAGAAACAAGCTAGATATGAGAAAATTGAGATATCAAAAAGTCCATGATGATAGATAAATTATTAGAACCAAAGAGTAACCATAAGGAAATGATAGAAAGCCCCAGTTTGACTAGAGTTGACCATGAAGGATAAAGCATGAAAATTAGGTCAAATCAAGTAGAAAGCTGATTTATACGTGAAAATGTGAATTAGAGTAGATATTAAGTATAGAAATGATGAATACCTAAAGAAATTAAGATGCCCCAATGAAGATTCAAATATTAGACCTCAAGAGGTCATCTAACTACATAGAAGAAGGTTGTCTGTGGATGCATCTTTCTCAGTTTTTGTTTAACAGGTTTTACACTAGGAGAGATAGATAAATGATGCATAATTAGATCTATGTCAAGTCTTGGCATATCTAAGTACATGCAAAATTGATCTTGTCTTGAAAGAACTTGGCAAAACTCTCATTTTCTTCAACTGACAATGACTGAGCCACATGGATAATTTTGGTAGATTCCTCTGTCCCCAAGTTGATAGGCTATATAGGCTTAATGAGAACCGAAGATCTATCTTGAAAATAGCTTGGTAGACTACCAAGTGACTCATCCACAAGTGCCTCAAGGAGATTTTCACCATTGGATATGTCTTTGTTTTTACTTTTCTTAGGTTCAGATACCACCACAATGTGGTTTTCGCTATCTAACCATTTGTTTTTTCTTTTAATTTTATGACTAAGGTACTTGATATTTGATTTTGTCATGTTAATCAAGGGTTCACTAGTGGAAGAAGTCATGGGCTCAATGGTGTTTAGGTAGCAAGTGATCTCATAGTCATTTAAAAAAAATGGTATTTCAAGTCTTTGATGTTGAACTAACCAATCTATGAGATTAGGGTGAATCAAGGAGAGGGACATGGAAGCTTCAAGGTCGTTGATACGAAAGGAGTTATCTTAGGTGACATGCGAAGTTGAGCCTATAGTGAAAATTGCAAAGAAATCTAGAATAGGAATAGACCTAGAGAGACCAACATGATACACTAATGTAGTTTTTAGTCCAGACTCGTATGACCCTATACTAGATTCTTTGACTACATTTGGTTAGGTTGCATAGGTGTGAATGACATCCACCCCTAATTCACAAGATTTGTCTAATAGGCTTTTCCATTCATACTCATGAGAGTTTGTACTCTAATCCCTAGCAATTAAGAGAGCAATATTTTGTCAAATTCATCCTCTATTTAGGTCTTCATGGTTGGATTTATCTTGTTCCTATTGTGGAGAAGTGGAAGCTTTAGCATCATTGTGGGTAGTTAGTGTTTCTTCTCTCCAAAGGAAAGAGGTGAGAGGCATGAAATCCTCATCTTAGAAAGTGGCAGGAACAAAGGGAGGATCATCATCCTCTGATTCACTAAATATGGGTGTCGTTCTATCAAATGTTGGTATTTCATCTTCTATCCCAAAACCTAGGCCAGCAGTTTCTTGAGTGCCACGAACCTTAGTATGACTTAAAGGTTATACTAGAGTTTTTTTGTTGCTAGTTAAGGACCCATGGCCCTAATAGCCCATGGTTGCGAGAAGTTTATATCCTTTTTGTAGCATTTAGGAGAGATGGGAGTAGTGACTATGATTTCCTCCTCATCTTCCTCTTCCTTATATATCCAATCTTTAATTTCTTGTTCTTCTTTTTTCCACTTCTAAGAGAATTGAGGAATCAACAAAGGTGCCAAAAGGAGTCATTGCAGAAGTTGAAGGCTTCTTTTTTCTAGAAGGTTTCCCATAAGACTAAGGGGAAACTAGAAGAGCAGCAATAGAGTCTAGAGTGTTCATCATTTTCAGTTTTTATTCACACTTTGTAAAAGATCATGTCAGCTCATGAGAAGAGCGATTATGTGGAACCAATGTTTCTAAAACATATAGCATATTGATAGACATTGAGTTGTCACTAGGGACAGCTATCTCAGTACCATTAAAAGGGTACTTGATATATTGATGATATGTGGAAGGTACTTCTTGCATTTCATAGATCCATGGTCATCCCAACACAAAATTGTATGCAAGTGGTATGTCTAGGATTTGGAAAATGACATCTTTCTCAACCAAACCAACTCTGAATGGAAGCACAATTAGACCTTTGGAAGGTCTTTCGATCTCATCATAGGCTTTGATAGTGATCTTGCATCTAGGGTCAATGGAAAATTCAAACATGCCTAACAGCTTGATCACATTGAATGAGATGATGTCCAACCTTGCACCATTATCTATCAGGACTTGACAAACGTGAGTATGGAAATTTTGGACTTCGACATGGAGGGAAAAGGTGTGGGGATGACTGAGAGCTCTATCATCTTCTTTAGAAAAGGTGAGGTAGTGAGGTGAAGAGATATGGTTAACCATAGATTGGAATCATTTTTTGTCGATATCCTTGGGTCATCGACAGAACATAAAGCTTTTTCAAGGATATCCTTGTGCAAAGGGGATAATTCTAACAACTCAGAAATGGATATTTGAGCTGGGGTACGTTGTAGTTGGCTGACAAGGTCATAATTGGAGATTATTGAGGTAGTTTCTTGTTTGGATGACATATGCATTCTTAGGATCATGAGAAAATTTTAGAATTACTTTAGATTGCCCCCTAGTGATAGTGTTAAGTGGCTCACATTGGGAGGAGGAAGATTCTACCACTCAAAGGACCACCTTAGGTTGGGTATTCCTATGTTGTTGGGAAGCATTTCTTGTTTTGAGGAAAACCTTGGGTCTTTCATACTTGGCATCATAGTTGGGTTGATTTTCAGATTTAGGATTCATTGTGCAAAGATACTCAATAGGTTTAATCATGTTTATAACATCATCAATGTTAACATAGGCATAGTTGATCTTGGCATCATGATTTTTCCTAGGAGCCTTGGAGGTTTCACATTTCTCATATTCTAGAAAGGGTTTCATAAAAGCTTTATGGTTAGAATTTTTAATAAGACCATCCGTGATAACTTTACCAACTTTGATGAGATCTTGAATAACGTCTTTGAGTTTTAAATAGTGTTTAGTGTTATTTCCTTTTCTTTTGTGATAACTACAAATATGATCCTCTCACCACCAAGGAGGTGTAACGGGTGGGTCATAGGGGGTGGGAGTTGTTTGGCAATGTCACCAATTTTTTTTGCAATTAAGGTCTTTAAGACCACTTCGTAAGGTTCAACCATTGGTGGATAAGCATGCCATTTCTTAGTAAACTTGGTGTTCTTGTCATATGTTTGTGGTTTTGAACATTCTTATTGTTTCGTAGAATAGATGGCATTGGAAAGATTAAATGGATGTTCCTTGGTCTTAGGAGCATCCACTACTCCATCATTGACAACATATTTGTTTTTGTTCCAAGGTTTGTTTTTATCCTTGCCATTTTCGTTGCCATTTTTCTCTTTGTTCACAACAATGCCACTCTTCTTGATAGCAACATCCTCAATACAATATGCACTCTCAACCATTGTGTTGAAGGATGTGAACAACTATTTTCTTAAGTCAAAGTATAATTTTGGTACAAGTGTGTTGACAAAGATGTCAATTTTCTAAGCTTCACGAACTTGCTGAGGGTACCTAGAGTATAGGGATCTCCATCTTTGAAGGTATGTTGCAAAAATTTCTCACTATTTTTGTTTGATCTAGCAAAAATCTAACAGAATTATGGGATGTTGAATGTTATAATAGTATTTTTGGATAAAGTGTTGTGCAAGATCATCAAATGTTTTGAGAGGGGCAGTCAATTTTTTGAACCACTCCATAGCTTTCCCTCTTAGACTCCTAGGAAACAATCACATAAAATAGGTGTCTTCATGTATGAAGTCCATGCTAATAGCATAAAAATGCCTCACATGATTGTGAGGGTCACCATTTCCATCATATTTTTCATACTAGGGAACCTTTATATCCTTAGGAAATGGAGGCATGTATAGACTCCTATCAAATGGGAGAGCACATATTGAGTCAATAAATGAAGTTTTAGGTGCCTCTTTGGAAGTTTGTAACTGTGCAAGTTGTTTCCTTAATTCTTGCATTTCTTCTCTCAAGATTTCAGCCTCGATGGGCTCTCATTTTTAAAAAAAATTCATTGCACATCAAAATCTTGAGGGAGCTTCCATCCCTTTGTCATCATATACTAGAAGTATTGGTCCCTATTTTTCTCCAAAGCTTTGAGCATCAGTTTTTGAGCGATCCCATCTTGTTGAAGCCTTATGACATCTTCACTAGTGACCTCATCATCACTTTTGCGATGTGATTGTGGTTTTTTGGGTAGTGAAGGGCATGCTCCCGTGTTGACTCTAGGAGTCCTTAGAGGTGTGTGATTGCCATCATTGCCACCGATGGGAATGTGCTCAAATGGATTGTGATAATAGTTTCTTCTAGTTTCCTCATTGTGTGTATGAGTGTTAGGCTCAGCTTGTTGATCTGCTCTTTCACTAGTGTGGATGGCTTCCATAAGCCTTTAAAATTTTCATGCACTTTCTCTTCTAAGCGATGTTTGATTTCTTTAGGATGCATGTTGGTCAAAATATTTTCACCCATGGGTGCATCAAAGGATGTTCCAAATGGGTTTTCAAAATTGTAAAGCAGATTGTGTTGGATGTTGGTTGTTTGTGTTTGACTAGAATCAGGATCTTCCACATGAGTTTTTCTATGAGGGAGCCTAGGTGGAGCCTCTAATTGTGCAAAAATGAAAGAGGGATGACTATTGTTACCAACTTGGAACCTAGTCATGATCGGCATGTAAGGACGTGTCTTTTCTAAATAGGATGAGAGAAGTGTTTCAAATTTGAAGCTCATATAATCAATAATAATCACTTGTTAAAGAAAAATAGATGGCTTGTCAAGAATGTTTAAGAATTTACAACACTAGTGACTCGAGCCAAGAGAGCAAGCAATAAGCTCAGAAGGAAATAGCTAGCATAAAATAGTAATCGAATTTTGACAAGTGATCATCAATGGCATCTTGAGGCATACATTTGATGGAATAAACTCATCTTTTCAACTTAGGACAATACCTAACATACATATTTGAGACCAGGCCTAGGAAGGAATGAAGCGACAAGACCCTAGATTCATTAAAATATACTGTAGACTCTATTTTGATAGCAAAATGACCCAAGTGATATTCTTCTAGAACTTAGGTGATGGTAGGATGATAATTTCTATTGTACGACACAATTTATAGTAATCAGGCGATAAATTTTTCTAGGGTGACATTTCTTCTTAAGTAATGTGATAAAATGCAGTATAGCCAAGCAATAGACCTAGAAAGAGCCAGGCAATACTTTTTTGGAAAAAAAGTGTCACAATATTTCTCTAGAGATTGTGTGATAGTTTGCCAGTGAAATATGAAAAGAGATAGTTTTGACTCAAAAATTTACGTTTTCAATTCGACAATCAGGTAGTTTCAGATCAGAAAGTGTGAGATTTTAGTTTGTGCCAAAGAACAACAAGTTTTGCAAATAGTAAGGGTATTTTAGCACGTCTCAAACAATTGAACAAGGGTTTACAAAAACTTGCCAATTGATACACATTTGTGATATCAAAACAACCTTCCTACCAATTTTATCGAGAAGTTTGACTTGTGAGAATCTTTAAATAGGTTAGCACATTTGTAAACACGTGCCAAGCAATCTACCTAAAAGTCACGGTTCATTACTCAACAACTTGGCCCACACTAAGTGCTCCTTCGCCTCACACCAAGTGGTTTCCCACAAGAGATATTGGCTTTGTCATGGAAAGTGCCATAATCACAACCAAGGGAGCACAGATGGTGAGCATAAAATCTTGGGGTGATCCAGGTAGTCCACTAATATTGATCCTTGCACAAGGAAGTTGAGTGAAAAAAAAAGGGTAGCTACTAACTTAGAGTGTTTAGAAAGGGATTTCATTTGTAATGTTCCTCTTGCACCCAATTATAGGACACCCCACATTGCGGTGGGTAACAGGCCTCATGGCCACAAGAGAACCTTAAGGGTTCTTGCTTAGCATTTTCCTCATGGTCCCAATCCCATAAGTAATCACACTAAGTGAAGACAAAAAATACGTCTACCAAGATTGTGTGTCCTTGATAGCCTTGAGTTAATAGTGGGTTGGAATAGCTGGGTTCACTTGTCCCCACTTGGGTCATTCCTCTTAGTTTCCTAAGAGCATGCCCTCTAAAGGATTCTAACTAAAATAGATTGAATCCACTCTTAAGAGTCAAGATTTCTGATTCACCACGAGGGTGAACAACATACTCTCCTATCTTGATTGTTTCTTCCAAACATGCCAAGAAGCTTCAATTATCCCCGTCCTTTCAAAATCGAAAGGCAACTCAAGATTCTTGATTTAGCAGAAGGGTAAAAAGCATACTCTCCTATCACCAAAGAACCCCAATAACAAGTTTAATGTGCCTATGAAATGAAAATAACTAGTAGAGTATTGCACATGGAATAAAAGAAAACAAGCAAGTTTGGTTTTTATGCTTTGGGCAGCCTTGCAAACAAGTTTTAGTAGCCCTTGCACATTATAGCATAAAATCTGCAAATAGACCTCTATCAATCAGTTATAGACTTGTAAAATCCAATAAACAACAAACAACAATCAAGAAATTGACCTAGCCACCCAAACAACAAGCAAATTTGAGCCAGGTGATAGTTTTTGCTAGAATATTGTCATACGATACTTCTTAATATACTTGTGTGACAGTTTTCCTTCATGTGATATTTTTGCTTTAGCTGGGCAACAAAACTTACTATTTTGAGGTAATAGAGTTCAATATGAGCATGTGATACTTTTATCAAAAAAGTATCGCATGGTAGTACAAACAAATGTTGCATGATACTGGCAAAGTATTGCCTGAAATCTGCGACTATAAAAAAGAAAAGAAAATGCAAACAAAATATGGAAAATGCAAGAAATACAACAAGATAAAGAGCAAAACTAAGACGATCTACCCCCCAGTGGACACCAAAAATGTACACTCAAAAGGTGTCACACTCTAAACCCTTCTATCCAAGTGATTCCATGAGTTCAAAATGTTTGAATGTCGGCTTAGAGCTCCCTATCCATGAAGTGCAAGAAAGTATGTTTCAAGCATATGAAGGCTCTCAGCTAAGCCTTAGAGATACTTTTCTTTCTAGTAAACCATGCAATGAGAGGTTCTTTGAGATAGCAGCAAGAATACAAGTGTCCACAAAAGAACTCTCAAAATGCAATGCAAATGTGAAGTAAGCCGATATGAAATGCAAAATGCAGCAATAGTAACCAAGATGAGAGTATTACAAACCAGCCTAGTTATGCTATGTGAGCTAGATTATAGTGAAGGAAACTACGCTATCATGAAACTACACTAAAATACCATGGTATGAGAGAATGGAAACAACAAAATGGAAGTTCTCCACAAAAGCTCTCAAGAATTTGAATGGTAAATGTACAGTAGAACATTACTCAAGAGTATGGATCCTTTGAGGGGGAAATCTCTCTCTCTCTCTCTCTCTCTCTCTCTCTCTCTCTCTCTCTCTCTCTCTCTCTCTCTCTCTCTCTCTCTCTCTCTCTCTCTCTCTCTCTCTCTCTCTCTCTCTCTCTTTTAAAGTTGTATGGACGGTGGAGATCAAGGTCAAGATGATGGAAGATCAAGGGTGGAGTTTGAAAATAAGTTTGATCCATGTGCACGCACAAGTCAACCAATAAACAAAGAGTTGACTTTGCATATGAGACAAAAAGAGTCTTTTCCTTTAATTTTCAAAATAGAAATAATGCTTTATGTGTGCACATTCAGTGGGTTAGAAGAAGTGGGGCTTTTATTCAATTAAAAGGGGACATGTTCTTTTAATCAAATAATGAACTTAGGATAGTATAGTCAAACTATAGGTTATAATCAAATTAATTGATTTCTAGCAATTTGGCCTAGGTAAATGACTAATTAATTTAGCCAAAATGCTGAGAAGGGGGCTAATAGTCTAGATGACCATTTTTAGGCAATTACAGAATCTACAACCCACTTGATTATATGCTTATCTCTAGAATGTTTTGAGAACTTTGAGCTCTAAAAATAGGCCAATCAATCTTTATCTGTCTCACTTATACAAGTCATCTATATTTGCAAGTCATATTGGTACTCTACCACCTCACAACCAATATATCTTAGACTTGACAAGGTCAAAAAATCTAATCAATTAACACATGGTTATGAATCTTTTTTTGACACCACTTGAAATAGTCATTGAAAGATTTTTCCTAGCAGAGATGGTCCAAACCATGCAATTAGAATCAATACAATGGAATCATAAATCAAAAACGTGAAATAAAATAATAAATATGTTAAATTGATATTAGTATTATCATAAAACCAAGGATTTACATCAGGTCGGTTTGCAACATGTAGCTTACATTCAATAGACATGCCTGATTATAATGAAATTCTATTAATTTAGCTTCTCCAAGCCCTATACTTAAGAATACTTCTTTTAGACTTGTGCATACTAAGGAACTACTACTATTATTTACAAGATCACAAGCCACAAGTTAGCCAGATTGATCACATTCACCAATAAGTAGGAAATGCATTACGACATATAGGTCATGACTTAAATCATATAGATACCATTACATAAATCATGAAAAACTCTTTGATTCAAGATATAAGTCCACATATGATCCAAAAATATTGGGATATGTATCATTAACCTTTGCCGATCATGGAAAAGATTTCTAAGTTGAAAAAATCTAATCTTTTTGTAAGATGACTTAAGATGACTTCATCAGGAATGAACCAATTGAAAAGTGATACCAAACATAGATCTGCCATGATGGATAGAACATATCATAAGGATCACATGGAATAATGAGTTGGTCGGGACAATCACCACACAATACATAGAAACTAGCAAACAAGAACAAAAATGGAAAGAAAATAATTTTAGTTGTTGTAAGATTGTCATATGTTCAAGGGTTTTCTTGCATCGCATGTTAAATCCCAAATATAATATAGAATTTTCCCCCATATCCCATGTTTATCCTTTATAGGGCATGAAGAATGAAATGGACATAGGTATCCATGTCAATATTCCCCTTCAAAGTGGGGAATATACCCCAATTAAGAAGGGGTCCTTTGTATTGGAAAACTTGAACTATGGGAAGATATATTTTGAATTTGATGGACACTTAGAATGTTGTTTTCTCATTTATTATGGAAGGAACCAACGTTTTAAAAGCCAAAACCTCCCCTACTAGTTTGAAGTTGCATAATATCATGGTTAGCGCACAAACCCTTTCCAAGGGTGTTAGTGATCTTTAAGGTGGATGATGAAAAATGTGTAAATAAACTTGAGGATATCTTAAACAACATTCAAGAAAAAATTTAAAGAACTCATTGTTGTAAGACAGACTGCAATGGACAATTCTACTAAAGGCCTAATGAAACTAAATGAATAGGTGAACATTCTTCAAGCCTTGGCTAAAGGCTCTCCTACTTCACCTTCAATAAGTATCAAGTTGATCAAAATAGTTCATAACAAGGATTCATGGTCTACTAGGGAATCAAATGTTGCTAGTTAAAAGATGAACAAAAACACAATTCTTGGGATTAGTGCCAAACTTACAAGTAGTGAGAAGGGTGTCACTCCAATAGAGCATTGTTAGTAATATTAGGAGTATTAATGAAGATCCACAAGAATGAAAATCTAGCTAAGACTTTATAGGTGTGTTGGGTCTTGTTCTCTCTTTTTTTTGGCCTTTTTGGTTAGCATCTATTTAGCGTATGTTTAACTAATGGTTTATGATTAACTTTGTATTTTTTTCTAATGTATTTGTGAGTCAGCTTTTTTGGGTATTGTAAAACTATTTTACCTTTAATGAAATAAAAAAATATGATATGGATAAAAAAAAATGGTTGTCTTTCAATAATCTAGATGTTTAAAAATTATTTTTTATTTTTTCTCTAATAACTTATACATGAAATCTAAATAATCAATGATTTACATCACTTCAAATTCTTAATAGTTTGCTAGCTATTAGTGAGAAAAAGCATAAATGTAGTTAAATATTGATTTGATTATGTCATTCATACCAAAAGTAAGAAAAAATAGTATGTTGTCACCCCTACACATTTTACACTCATCCAATTATTGATTACACCTACACATATTATACACTTTGATTGATTAACAAAAGTTTGTCCTTTCCTTTTTCAAAATTGAAATTGGTTGAATCCCTCCAATGCTCTACTTTGCCAAATGTTTGGCTATGTCTTTATCTTTACAGACATTTAATACATTCATTTTAAAAGTTATGAAAGCTTACATTTCCATATTATTCACATAATGTATCTATATTTGAGTAATAATAAGAATTTGATTTTGTGAGCTATATTTTTTAATCATGAGTAAATATATTCTATTGATTGACCTAAAGAATATGTTCACTATATAACAATCCTACCAAAATATTTATAGTTATTGCTAGCACACAAATATTGAAAGTAGTGAAAGAAGTAAAGACAAATTAAGTAAAAAGAACACAAATCTATAGTGTTTATGTTACACAATAGATAACCTATTGAAAACTTTTTCCTAATCTATATATTTGCCTTTGTATAAAATAAATGAATCTTTTAAATTCCAAAAATAAACATTCGATATTACCTACTATACTTGGTTTCAAAAGATACCATATTTGTGTCTACATCATATTTTATATACTTTTCAAATACAAAATTAAATATTAAAAATTTAGTTTTGACAAATCTTTTTTTAATTTATACTATTTTTTTCAAAACTAATTTAAAAGATTTTCTTTTTAAAATATGTAATGCCAAAATTCATCTTCTATAAGTACAAAATCCAAACTTCTAGATTTAAAAATATAGATAATTGCAAATTGCAATTATATTTGCACTCTAATAGAATCGTCAAGTATTTTGATTTTCTAGCACCAAAAGACACGAGCATAAATGATGAAGAGAATTCCATTATGGTCCTTGACAAATGTTGGACCCTCAAAAAAGAATGTTTTTTTTTTGTTGGAAAAAGTGGGCAGGGCCACTGGATAATTATTTATTATTAGAAAAGCTAGTTTGAGAACTCCACAGGGAAAGAGCTAGCAAGAAAACCCTATATCATCATTCTAATACTATAAAAGCAAACTTGAACAAGGCCACATTCAAATGTAAGGTTAGCCATACAAGAATTTCCCAGAACAACCATAAGCTCCCAGTTGGGAAAGCATCCATCAAATCTTCCGACTACAAACAGTCAGCCAACCAGCGACACAATAGACTGGGCATAAAAATTGTAAACAAAATCACCAATGTTTTTCCATACTTGTCAAATCACAAATGGCAGGATATAAATTACAATCTACTGTCGGGTTGAAAGAGCGAATACTAACACCATCACACCTTAAATTTGCAAGATAGTTAGCAAGTTTGTTACCTTCACGACAGACTTATGATATTCTACAACCACTAAAGGAGTCAATAAGCTCCCAAATACAATCCATAATGTATGCAATCCTCCAATATTGTAATTTCTTGGTAATGCAAGCATTAATAATAATCAGAGAATCACCCTCAACATGCACTTTTGTGAAACCACCAAGTTTTGCCAAAGTGAATCCCTCAACTAGTGCTTGTGCCTCAGCGACATTATTTGTACCCGGTGGAATTGGGCAAGTTACCACCATTGATGATGTTTAATTTTTCATGGGATATTTTAAGTCAACCTTAAATTTGTGAATTGTTTATGTAAGTCAGCATGGGAATTTCTCCATATAGCATAATTTTTAATTTTTTAACAACGTAGAATTTGTGTTTATGAAGTGCAATACCTATCATTTGAGATTTCTGAAAACAACCAAAAAAATAGCAGCTGGTTAAGCTCTTTCCATGAAGGTGAATGAATGACTACCTACGAAATCTAGTTAGAAGGAAATGTTAACGGACGCGGCTATCCTCCATAAAAAATGAACAGTTGACCAATTTTCAAAAGATCGAAAACATCATGAATTTTTTTGAAAATTTCAACTTCGATCTTCATGATCTGCATAATTTGTAGTGGAAAACAACAACAAAATTTGGAACAAAAAAATTTGGAAAAAAAATCACTTGATGAATCTGGAAAAAAATAATTTAACTTTGTTTTGTCTTTGATTTTTATTTTATTTTGTGGAGATTAGCCTGTACCATTGTGAACTGTTAAAAATAAATCATCACGGCGATCGATAGAAGCGGAAAGAACAACCAATCGTTTAGAAGGAGATAAGTCGTGTTCAAAGGCTGTCAGATCAGATACAATTTTTATTTGAAAACATTTTGGGCAATCACCTCAATCTGAGGATAAACTCAAGAGAAATGGCGTCGCTTCCGTTGAATTTATATGGAAGACCTATGCTGCTCCGTTTGGATATTCAAAATTTAATCTGTCGTTTTTGGCAATGACGTTTGCCTCGGGTCGGCAGCTTTGTTTAATGAGAGAAGACCTTGTGTTTACAGTAATTTATGTCGGCATGTACCAGATTCCTTTCCCATTTATTCATCTCTCTCATTATTTCTCGCTTATTTATTTACAAGCGCCGTTGGTCGGAGTAGGAGGCAAGAAACAATTCAAGTTATTTCCTGATTATTTTGGCTATGGCGCAATCTGCACTTGTTCCCGCGATTGAAGCCCTCTCTAGCATTAACTGTCCACAAGGCAAAATATTGACCAAACCTTTTCTTCAACTTTGCACCACAATTTTGCCTGTGCTAGGTAAAAGCAGCTCTGTTCTGCGTTTCTTAATTTTGCCCAAACCCTTATATTTTCCCTTTCTCATTTTTTTTCCAACGTTTGTGGAGTGTTACAGATAAATTAGGGCCTACGATGGCGGTCATCAGGGCGGACATTGGAGGAAATATTCAGGTAAATACTTGTTTGCAATAACAAATTTGAGGTTTACGGTAAAATAAAAGGCAATCTTGATTAGTAAATGTCTTGGATTCCTCATATTCATGAGTACTGTTTCAAAATATTTTGTTCGATTTCGCCATGAACATGACAATAATGCCCTGCACACCGCTTTCGCTTGCTGTATAGAGATTGGATGAAATGTACGAATGCAGTAAATCTGAGTACGCGTTTCTATACGATATAGTTGGGAAAGAAGCGTTGGAGGGAACGGCGAAGAAAGCGATGAGCTGCACAAAGGCGGTACTGTGGTTAACGAGGGCGATGGAGTTCATGATTGTGTTGTTGAGGGCTCTGGTGGAGCAGGCGGAGTGGAGTCTCAAGGAGGCCGTTGAATTTGCCTACACTGCCACTCTCAAGCAATGGCATGGATGGATTTCCGCGGCCGCCTCCAATGTGAGACTCTCTCTTTCATTTCTCATTACTCTTTTCTCACCCCTACCACAATAACTTTGCCAACCCACAGGTGGGTTTGAAATTGATCCCTGAAAAGCAAAATTTCATTAAAGTTTTGGGCGATTCCGCAAACTTTAAAGAGGACGTTGACAAGTTGTCTGCATCTTTGTCTCCTCTTCTGCAGGCAAATCATGCGTTTCTGGTAAGTCTCTACTCTTTATTGAGTGGCAATATTACGAGTGATGCTAATCCTTTAATTAGAGCCCCATTTTCGATCTCGGCAGTAATTTCATTTACACAAATAAAGTAATTTATAAGAATCTTGCTCTGTTTGCAGAAAAGCCTCCGCCTGGACAGGATGAAATCGTCTTAGGGTTTTCAGTTTCACCCCACTTCACTTTTTCACACAACAAGTCGATCGACTGTAACTGAGAAATGTTCACGAGTTTTAATTGCATGTATATAGGTGTAATCAAAATGGATATTACTGTTTATATCTGTAAATATTCTTTGTACACATCTTCATGCAGATTTTGTAAGAAATCTGGTTGAATTGTGGAAGGCGTGTATTTGTATCATCTTTCGTTAAAAAATAATAGCATTGACTTTACAGTCTGGTTTTTATATTCATATGTTTTCATTGTTATATGAGGATAGGGTTGGGAGGAAATGGACAAAATTAATTGCGACTTCCGAGGACTTCTGTATCGAAGCATGTCTTCTTTTACCTTTTCTATTTTCGCATCATGCATAGTAAAAGAAGTCACATAAAATTTAAATTAAAAAATCAAATTAAAGATTAAAAGATATTAGAATTAATTTTCATGGGCAGGATTTTCATATATATATATATATAGATAAGAAATTATAAAGATATTTTATAATAAAATATTTTTAAAAAATTAATTATGAAAAGTAAAATTTTAGATTTGTAATTATTCTTTCTTTGAATGGATTACTATATTTTAGAAGAAATAAAATAGATTTGTAATTATTCTTTCTTTGAATGGATTACTATATTTTAGAAGAAATAAAAATGTTTGAGACAGTAATATGAATAATTTAAAGTTGTATTTTTAATTAAAAGTATAAATTTGTATATTTATAAACTATATATGCTTCTATTAGATCATACTTCATCACATTATCTTCAGATTTGTATTTATATTGTTCAAATATAGATATTTAACATATAATCATGAAGAAGAAAAAGAACAATGTTAATTATTATTTAGAATTAGTTAATTTAGAAAAATACATGATTGTTAGTTAAATAATATTTTAGGATAAATATAAGGAGTTGAGTCAAAGTACTTGAAGCATTTAAAGAGTAAAGATAATATAAATAATTACTTTATTGTTGTAAGGTTTTGGATAGATTAATTTCAATGATTCTCACTTATCCAAAATCTATGGTTGCATGTTTAAGAATATAGTAAATTAGAATGGAAGTTCAAAACTTTTTATAGCTTAATTGGACCCTTCTTCATCGTTGTTCAAAGGACCACAGATGTGAGTGAGATCTTTATGCAAAGAGTGATGTATTGTATTTTATTGATATAAAGTCACATTTAAGATATACAATGCCTTTGTTTCTTTGTCATTGGTTGAGTTATTTTATAATGTAAGAGTTTTGAAACTAAGGTCCTAGGTCATGTCTTTAAATATTGTTTTCCATACCACATCCATGGAGACTTGGGTGCAAGACAATATGGTAGTACTTCAAAATGAGCCTTGCAAATTTTCAATTGAGTTGGTGTTTTAATCCTATCAAATTTTTTTGCTCTTTGTTATGTTTTAGGATTAGTACTTTAAGTTGTCTTCTATTTTTAATTCTTTTGTTTAAAATCTTGAGTTAGTTAAGTTTCATCATTATATTTTGGCTTAAAAATACTTAAGGCCATTATATCATTGAAGGGACCACCTTTTGTCCTAGGCTTTATTTTATTTTGACTACGTAGGTTATATTTTCCTAAAGTCTCAATTACATTGTTTCAAATTTTCTTGTTGTTGATCTCTTTAATTAATGACTTAAGGGTCTAGTGTTCATATTAGGTCATGCCCCCTTTTCTTTGCTAGTTGAGTGTTGTGTCATGTTTTCAAAGCTCCTCATAATGCCACAAAGGCATTTTTTAGTGTTTTTAATTCATTGTGACATCGTGGGAGACTACCACTTGTCACTTGTATACTGGCCAAAGGAATCGTGGTAAATATTTTAATATGTTATGTTTGTTTCTTTTTGTTAAAGGTTGAGCTACTTAAACTGCATCTTTCTGCACATGGAGAAGATTAATAAAGATAATTGAAAGTTGAGATAAAGTTACTCAAAGTTTATCAATGAAAGTCAAACGATTATCTACACTAAACTATGAAGTTAAGATCAAATCTAACGATTCTCATGATCCTATGATTAAGAGAAGCTAGGTGGTTAACCATTGCAACATCACAAGATATTGTCACATGTTCATGCCTAGGCAAAGCAATCTGACTATAAAACGAGAAGCTAAGGTGTAAAGGACAATGAGTTGGATGGTTTCATTGGTCATTTAAGAGGCCCTCTTTCCATGTAGGAAGTCAATCTCATATTAACTAATTGAACTCATTCGATTAGCCAACATGGAGGAAGATCAACAAAACAAATTCAAACTTGGTGAAATAAAAAATTGGAGTTATTTGTTGGATCAAGTAAACATTAATGGTGGATGAGATGTTGGAAAATTAGCTCAAAACAAAATAAAAGAGGATATTAAAGTTATTTTCAGTCAACAAAACATTCAAATAAGAGAAAAAATTGCTTCTAGAGGCAAAGAAGATTGAAATGAGTTATTATAGTGTGAATTTAGGGTTTTCCTCTATAAAAATGTTGTGAGTAAATTTAAGAGATTTCTTTAGTTGTTTGAGTGCTATAAAATTTGGAATTTCTCTAAAATTGTGGGAAAAGATTGTAACTTAGTTTTAGGGGTTGTAATGATGAGGTAGAGTAGAATTTGCTAGAAATAATCTTGTAGCTTCAAAAATTTTTAATTCTACTTTTCTTGTGTGCATAAAACTCTATAATTGAAATACCTATTCAATTAAATGACACCCCAAAGACCCCACTATGGAGAAATTGAATACCAAAAAAAAACCTATACAATGTTTTATTGGACTAGTTGAAACCATCAATAAATGATAAATACCAAAGAAAGAGGTCCATAACTGATAAAACCCTAGGTGAGGGGTTTATTGATAAAGCATCCAATATTGCATATGCAAATATGCCAATATCGGGTTTGGATGTGTTAAGAATGTGGATTAAAAAGAGGAATCATTAGTCTCCTTTTTCTGATTCTCAATTGTATAATTTAGGAAAGCTATTGGTGCCAAATGTGTTTGTGGATGTTGATTTTCTTAGGGAGGTGGTAGAGAGATATGACCTAATTATAAGGGTTGTGAGGGGTAATTAAGTAACAGTCTTATTATCAATAAAAAAGGAAGAGATTCAAAAATGTTGGTTTTTATGAGCTTGTATATTTCTTAGAGCCTTTTGATTTTGAAGAGGTAAAACAAGAATTTAAAAGGACACAATTTTTCATTAGAGGAAGTCTTCTTCCTACTCATCTAGACAAAGAAGGACAATTGAAATATTAAATTGGCCCAAGTTTAGTAGAGTTCTTCCTAGTTGATTTTTTTATCCTCACCTAAAAGACACATTCTTTTCACTATGCCAAAGTCCTAGGTCTAATCACCCAAAAATGGTCATCTAGACTATGAGCCTTCTTTCTAGCAATTTTACATAATTTATCCATTGCTTATCTTTGGTCAAATCCTCAAAAATCTATTTATTCAAGCATAACCTATAGTTTGACCACTTTATTGAATTAGTTATTCAAGGTCCAACATGTACAATTCAAACTTTTTACTAAGTGTAGTGAGCCCATCACATTATTCATTCATTCAAGCTTTAACTTTCTTATTCAGCAAGTTACTGTAAATCAACATGCAAGCATAACACATAAAAGATCAACACATAACATAGTGATTTACATGGAAACCCAATTTGGGAAAAACCACTAGTAACATGCTACTCAATTCTCACTCTTCTGAAGTGATGCCTTGTGAAAGGCCTGCCCTTTTAAAGGCTTACAACACACTGTTAAATGTGACCTAGTTAAAGGATTTAACCACCTTGTTAGAACTAGGCCTAGTTAGAGGACTTTAGAACATTCACTTGGAATGTCACCCTGTTAAAGGATTTACAAATGGCGGTTAGACCAACCTAAGTCGATAGGATTTTCCTTCTACCCTAACTTATACAATTTCTAGAGAGTGATAATAAGGGGTTTAGACCTGATTACAGAATACAACTCAACTTGCAAATCTTAGATCAGTTCTCAGCTCATATCATTGCCTAGCTTTCAGTCTCTACAACTCTGACAACTTGCCCTCCTTTCAAGCTTAGTCTCTTTGAGTCTCCATGCTCAATGTACCAGTGCAATCATCTCTCTCTGACCACTCATCAAAGTAGAGTCTTTGTGCTCTATTCTTCCTTCTCCTTGACACCCTTCTAACCACTTCGCAATTTGGCATCCAGCAACTCTTGCTTCTTGGTCTATGACTCCTTAAATAGAAGTTTGGAATTCCTTTTCCCTCTTGATTCTTCCCTCCTTTAATTTCAATTCATATGTATTAGGTAGGATTCATTGAATCTAACCCATATTATGTTCCTTCTAGAAACATCATGAAGAATCCTTTTGAATTCGCTAAAAAATGGTTTACATAAAATTCTGTGCCACCAGCTCATCATCCTTATCATCACAACTAGTTCACAAGATTAAAGGTAACAACTTTGTCAACTCAGATTCGGTGAATCTTTTTCATTTCCAATAATGCAGAAGTTCGACACTATTGAAATTTTGATGCTTGACACATACTGTGTTACTCGACACCAACTACGTTTTTACTGATGCTCGGCACTTGAAGTTCACTAGGCATCTACTAAGATTTTTTGATGCTCGACACTTGTTACATTGCTTAGCACTTGAACTTCACTCGGCACCTAAAGTTCACTTGGCACACACTAGATTTTGCATTTACTTGGCTCCAACTGAGAATTTTCTCGGCTTAAACTAGCTTTCTTGGCACCCACTGATGAACTTAGTTTAAGCTTTGCAGCCAACCTTGTTCTAACTTATACTTCTAGTCTTTCTAGGTGTGGCCAACCTCTGTATATTTGAGTATGTTATCAATACATCATTTAATCATTGTCTTAGCTAAACTTCATTACAAAACCATAATTCAACCTTTCCCTTAGGGGGTCAGTGCAAGAAGTTGGGTCTCACTTTTGGCCAAAAAGTGGAAGTGTTTTTCTTGTTTTTGAAATATTTTGTCAATTGATGCCAAAATTTGAGCCATTTAGAGATTAAATATAAAAAAACTTCAGCAATAAAAATTGTAGTGCCTGGAATCTACTTTTTGAATATGTAATTTATTTGTATACCCATATGATAGATTATTTTTTTGGTATGGATCTTTAAAAACCACTTTTTCAAAATGCCTGTTTCAAGACCATACCACGCTCGTGTACGACCACCATAATTTGACACAAATGAATGAATTTTTCTGAATCCTTTTAAATGGAGCTACCTGACACACCAAAGATTGATTAGAATATTTTTCTTGAATTTTTTAATGAATTTTTTTTTTTAAATTAATTTTTAATTGGCTATAAAGGAAAATTTTAAAACCTCTCATGTACGGACACCATAATTTGATCAAAATTTCACTTTTTTCATTTTTTTTTTTTTTTTAACTTCAAAAGAATTGAATGTAGATTGATGACATATAAATTAATTTAAGAAAAAATATAAAATTAAAAAGTTATTAAAGTTTTAGTGAACGTTGCTATTTTACATTTAGGTACCACCTTTGATTAAAATTTTAAAAAAAATAGTAAATAAAATCATAACTCTATAAAATTTATATTTCTGAAATCAAGAGAGTGAGAGCTCTAATGGGTTTTTGTTTCATAAAAAAATTTGCTCAGGAAGACCCTCTAAAAATTATGGCAAGGCATGAATTTGTCAGTTCAATGCCTTAGCCAAATCTTGAGAGGCCAAGGCATAGGCTTGGTCTCACCAAGCCTGTCCCAAACCAAAATCCAAGGTAGGAAAAAAAAATCTCGCCTCATGTTGTAAGAAATGGGCACCCATTATTTGAATTTCAAAAAATGGGTATCCGTTTTCAAAAGCTAAAAGCGGCATGTAAAATTTGCCGAAAACTTTAAAAAATGAATTTTTAAGAAACGGGTACCCATTTTTTACTTTTAAAAAATGGGTACCCATTTTCTATTTTTAAAAGCGGGTGCCCGTTTCTTAAAAATTCAAATTTTTAATTTTTTGAAAAACGGGTGCCCATTTTTTAAATTTGGGGTCGGGCACCCGAGCCGAAAATGGGTGCCCATTTTTTAAAATCGGGTACTCGTTTCTAAGAGGTCTCATTTCGTAGATTTGACTTCCGCAGAATTGTGACCCAACTTTGTGCATTCACCCTAGGTACTCTTGTTACATCTTGTTGATCAAATCCTCTTCATCAACCAACTAAGTGATTGTACTTGGATCTTGTAAGCAATTGTCATTACTACAAATAGCAGGTTTGACACCAATGACAAAACAATGAAAACATTCTTTATCAACCAACTTCCTTCTTTGCAACAATCTCCCTCGTTAATCTTCAACTATGATCTTTTCAATCAGATTTTCAACAATCTCCCTCTTTGGCATTGATGGCAAACCAAACTGATCAACCATCAAACTAAACTATTTAACCAAATGCTAACTAGGTTAGAATAGTAAGTCAAATGCCAAAAAGTAATTGTGTTACCATCAGTTTTCACATCTCCCTCTTTTGATCTACTATCCCGATTGCTTCATTTCTACCTCTCCCTCTTAGCTACTTTATCCTTTTTCTTTTCTTCTTTCCCTTCTTTCATTCTCTCCCTCTATATGCATTGCTCATCTTCTGCTATTTTCTATTCTGATCAGCTTCTTCATCTTCTCCCTCAATTGTTGATCATTTCTATCTACTTCTCCCTCATACTATTGATCAAATGTTGTTGATCAATTTCTTGACATTTCTCCCTCTTTGACAATAATGCTAAAGACATATTATTTCAACATTTATCATGCAAATATAGCATTTGCAAGTTCCTTCAATTTCTCCCTCTGTCACCTTGCTTGTGACTGATTTGAATCTTCAACACTTTAATTACTTCAAGAATAGTCCTAAAGTAAATATCCTCTACATCAATGTGTAATATTTCAACAATCAATTCCTTTGATGCAGGGCAGTCTTTCTTTTGCTTCAAGTAGCCTTGGCTAGGGGTGTCACCCCTAACTTACCTCTAAGATACTCAAAAGCATCTTTAAGTAGTGCTTTTGTGAAGATGTTAGCAATCTATTCATTTGAGCTAACCTATTCCATCTTCACTTGTTTGTCTTCCACCAATTCTCTTACATAGTGATACTTGATTGCAATATGTTTGGTTTTAGCATGCATTACAGGATTCTTTGATATGTTGATAGCACTTGTATTATCATAATAAAGTATCACAACCTCATTTACCTCTTTCTTCATACCTTGCAACAAATGTTTGATCCATACAATATTAGTGCAATTGATAGCAGCTGCAACATATTCATCTTCTGCAATAGACTGTGAAGTACAACTTTGCTTTTTGTTGGTCCATGTAATCAATCTTTTTCCCAAGAAAAGTGCTCCTCCACTGGTGCTTTTTCTATCATCAATATTACCTCCCCAATCTGCATCAATGTAGGCTCTTAGTTCAAACTTTTCACTTCTCTTGTAATACAAACCAAAGTCATCAGTTCCTTTAGGGTACCTCAATATTCTCTTTACTGCCATTAGATGATTTTCTCGTGGATTTGCAAAAAATGTTGCCACTATTCCAACAACTAATGCAATGTCTAGTCTACTATGTACAACATACTGCAACTTTTCAATCATTGATCTATACATTGTCTGATTCACTTCAGCTGACTCATCATTCTTTGATAACTTATGTCCTATCACCATTTGTGTGCTAATTGGTTTTGAGTCTTCTACTCCAAATGTTTTGAGTATCTCCTTGATGTATTTTGATTAGGTCACAAATATTCCATGCTTTAATTGATGTACTTGTAATCCAACAAAGAATTCGATTTCTCCAAACATTGACATTTCAAACTCATGTTTCATTTGATCAGCAAAATCTTTGCACATAACATCTTTTCCTCCAAATATTATATCATAAACAAAGATTTCAGATATCAAAATGTCTTTACCCTTTTCAGCCTTGATGTACAAGTTGTTATTGTCATTTTTTCTCTGAAATCCTATCTTCACAAGATATTTGTGCAGTCTCTCATACCATGCTCTAGGTGCTTGCTTCAAACCATAAAGTGCCTTATGCAGTTTGTAAACCATATCCTTGTTGTTGTCATCAACAAATCCCTCTGGTTGTTCTATGTAGACTTCCTCTTCCAGTACACCATTCAAAAAAGCAGACTTCGCATCCGTTTGGTAGACTTTGAAACCTTTGTAAGTAGCATATGCAAGCAATGTTCTTACTCCTTCCATTCTTGCAACAGGGGCAAATGTTTCCCCATAATCTAGTCCGTGTTCTTGTGCATAGCCTTTGCAAACTAGTCTGGCTTTGTTTCTTGTTATCTCACCATTCTCATCAAGTTTGTTCCTAAACACCCATTTCATACCAATTACATTCTTGTCAATTGGTCTAGGAACTAAGATCCAAGTTTTGTTCTTCTCAATCTAATATATCTCCTCTTCCATAGCTTTATACTAGTCATCATCTTATAGTGCATCTTTCTCTATTTTGGGCTGAACCTTGCTCAAAAAACATGATTAATTCTTTAGTTTATTCCTTGTCATTGGTCTGGCATCCTTGTCACCAATGATTTGATCTGTAGGGTGATGTCTTCTCACATACTTGGCTAACCTTGGCTCTATCCTTCTTTCCATGTTTGATCCTTTAGCTTTAGAGTCATTTTGCTCTTCTTCATTTGGTGCTTCATCATTTCTTTCATGTATACTATTTTTAGAATCCGAATGTACATTTTTTTCATTCTGCAACTTAGCTTCTGAATGCAACTCGACATTCATTGGTTGTGACTCAGCTGATACTAAAATTTGTTGCTAATTCCCAACTTGATTAGCAATATTATTTTCAATAGTCATTCCTTTATAAAAGTATACAAAGGATCTATAATCCTCTAATTTCTTAGTTTCATCAACTTGGATTTCTGCATGTTCATCAAAATTTACATTTGCACTCTCCACAATCTTGTTAGTGTTAGTATTCAAACACTTATATGCTTTGCTTCCAGTGGAGTATCCAAAGAATATCCCTTCATCACTTTTTGCATCAAACTTGCCATTTCTAGTATCTTTAAGAATATAGCATTGACAACCAAAGACTTTGAAATGTTTTAGATTAGGTGAGTGACCATACCATAGTTCAAAAGGTGTTGCATTTGTACCTTTCTTGACTTGGACTCTATTCAGGGTGTAAACAACAATGATGACAACTTCTCTCTAGTATTTTAGAGCAACATTTTTCTCCATCATCAAGGTTCTTGCATAGTCTACTACTAATCTATTCCTTCTTTTAGCAATATCATTCGTGATGGAGTTCTTGGTGCTAATGTTTGCCTTTTGATACCTTTTTCCTTGCAGAATATCTCAAATTCTTTTGATGTAAACTCTCCTCCTCTGATCTTAGACATTTCAGACTTTTACCTATTCTCTTCTCAACTCTAGCCAAATACCACTTGAACATTTGAAATGCATCAAATTTTTTCTTCAAAAACATAGCAATCAACATCCTGGAATAGTCATCCACAAATAGCATTATGCATCTGTCTCCTAAGTAACTTTTCACTTCTATTGGACCATATAAGTCTGTATGGACTAACTCTAGTACTTCTTTGGAAGTGTATGTTTTTCTTTTGAAACTAAGCTTTGTCATCTTCCCTAGTTGACATTGTTTGCACATTGTATTTTTGGGCTTCTTTAGTTTAGGAAAACTTCTGACTTTCTTCTTTTTGCTGATGCTAATCAGATTGTCAAAGTTAACATGACACAATCTTTTATGCCATAACCACACATCATCAAGTCTAACAACAAGACAAGTTGTATCTTCCATATCTAGGTAAAACAATTTACTCCTAGTTTGTTCTCCTTTTCCTATCAGATTTTCATCAGTGTCATAGATCTTGGTAGATTTGTTTCCAAACTCAACTTTGCAACCTACATTATCTAATTGTGATACACTCAACAAGTTGTAGTTCTATCTTTCAACATAGTATGCATTATAACATGAAATTTTCTCTGTAAGTGTAATTGAGTTTTTTTCTTTGATTTGACATGGAGTATCATTACCAAATCTAATACTATTTCCATCATACTGAGTAAAGGTTGAACTTACTTTTATCTCCTGTCATGTGATGTGAGCATCCACTGTCTATGATCTACTTGTCATTCTTGTTCACAAAAGTCACCAATGTTTTTGCCTCATCTTCATCTGATTCATCCTTCATGGCTATGTAGACCACTTCATCATCATTCTCATCAGAATCTTCTTCAACAATGTAGCATTTTTGCCTTTGTCCTTGTAATCTCTGCTATCATCTTCTCTTTTGTTCTTGTACTTGCTTCCTTCTTTTTTGTTCTTCTTTTGTGTACACCTTGCAGCAATATGACCTACTTCATTGCAATTAAAAAAAATGATAGGCAACTTACCTTTGAATTTACCTTTGCCTCTATAGAATCTCCTAGCCAGTAGTGCTTCCAATTGTTCCATATCTTCTTCATTTGCATTGCTATCACTGGATGCATGTTTTCCTTTTCTTCTCTTCTTGTTTGATGTCACCTCCTCACTGTCTTTCAATGTTAGCTTGGCTTTGAAAGTAGATTCAAGGTTCTTAGGCCTACAGTTGTCAAAGTTGGACAATTCAAATGTAGTAACTCTTCCTACTATTCATTCAAAGGTTAGTGTGTTTCCTTGTACACACCTTAGCTCTTGAATGGTTGAAATTCTAATAGCATAGATGGGGAGCATGGTCCTCAAGTATTTTCTATTGACAGTCTTTTCTTCCAATTGAACACCTAGACTCTTTATTGCATTTACCACTTCTTTCATTCTAGATCCATATTGAGCAGCATTCTCACCTTCTTCCATTTTCATGTCATCAAACTTTCCTCTAAGGATTTCTCTCTTTGCTCTTTGAACATTATGATCTCCTCCATAGATATCTAACAAGGATTTCCACATCTTGAATGTAGTATCACATCCTTTGATGTCATCAAATTCAACATAATTGAGTGCAGAGGCAATTTCTAGGATTGTTTGATTGTGCTCTTTCCTTTTGTTCAAGTCATCTGCAGTAAGAGGTCCAGCTAGGTCTACATGCTTAGTTCCAATTGAGGTTTTTTCATAATCATCTATTGATCCAAGGTGCAATTTCATCAGACTCTACCATGCAACGAAGTTGTCTTTGTTGAGCTTGGGAAATTCTCTCTTGGACATCTTGATCTTCCTGCTTCTAGTACCTTGAAACTATATCAACAGATGGTTTTGATACCAATTGTTAGAAATGCTTTAGAACAACTGAGAGGGCGGGGGGGGGGGGGGGGGGGGGGGGTGGCAATCAATTATTCAAGGTCCAACATGTCCAATTCAAACTTTTTACTAAGTGTAGTGAACCCATTACATTATTCATTCATTCAAGCTTTAACTTTCCTATTCAACAAGTTACTATAAATCAACATGCAAGCATAACACATAAAAAGATCAACACATAACATAGTGATTTACGTGGAAACCCAATTTGGGAAAAACCACCAGTAACATGCTACTCAATTCTCACTCTTCTGAAGTGATGTCTTGTGAAAGGCGTACCCTTTTAAAGGCTTACAACACACTATTAAATGTGACCTAGTTAAAGGATTTAACCACCCTATTAGAAGTGGGCCTGGTTAGAGGACTTTAGAACATTCACTTGGAATGTCACCTTGTTAAAGGATTTACAAATGGCTATTAGACCAACCTAAGTCCATAGGATTTTCCTTCTACCCTAACTTATACAATTGCTAGAGAGTAACAATAAGGGGTTTAGACCTGATTATTGAAAACAACTCAACTTGCAGATCTCAGATCACTTCTTAGCTCATATCATTGTCTAGCTTTCAATCTTTGCAACTCTGATAGCTTGCCCTTCTTTCAAGCTTAGTCCCTTTGAGTCTCCATGCTCAATGTACCAGTGCAATCATCTCTCTCTGACCACTTGTTGAAGTAGAGTCTCTGTGCTTTGTTCTTCCTTCTCTTAGATGCCTTCTCCTTGACACCCTTCTAACCACTTCACAATTTGGCACTCCAACAGCTCTTGCTTCTTGGTCTATGACTCCTTAAATAGAAGCTTGGAATTCCTTTTCCTACTTGATTCTTCCCTCCTTTAATTTCAATTCATATGGATTAGGTAGGATTCATTAAATCTAACCCATATTATGTTCCTTCTAGAAACATCATGAAGAATTCTCTTGTATTCCCTCAAAAATGGTTTACATAAAATTTTATGCCACCAGTTCATCATCCTTATCCTCCAACTGGTTCACAAAATTCAAGGTAACAACTTTGCTCGCTCAGATTCAGCGAATCTTTGTCATTTCCAATAATGCAGCAACTCGACACTATTAAAATTATGATGCTCGACACATATTTTGTTACTTGGCACTAACTACATTTTTACTAATGCTTGGCACCTCAAGTTCACTCGGCATCTACTAAGATTTTCTGATATTCGACACCTATTACTTTGCTTAGCACTTGAACTTCTCTCGGCTCCTGAAGTTCACTTAGCACACACTAGATTTTGCATTTACTTGGCTCCAACTAAGAATTTGTTCGGCTTAAACTAGCTTGCTCGGCACCAACTGATGAACTTAGTTCAAGCTTTGTAGTCAACCTTGTTCTAACTTATACTTCTAGTGTTTCTAGGTGTGGCCAACCTCTGTATCTTTGAGTATGTTATCAATACATCATTTAACTATTGTCTTAGTTGATCCTTGCAGTTCATTACAAAACCATAACTCAACCTTTCCCTTAGGTACTCTTGTTACATCTTGTTGATCAAATCCTCTTCATTAATCAACTAAGTGATTATACTTAGATCTTGTAAGCAATTGTCATTCCTACAAATAGCAGGTTTGACATCAATGACAAAACAATGATTGAAAACATTCTTTATCAACCAACTTCCTTCTTTGCAACAATCTCCCTCTTTAATCTTCAATAATGATATTTTTAATTAGATTTCCAACACACTTTTCAAGGTGGGTGGAATCTTCATTCTCCTCCACACATCTCTCACATTTTTGAAATCCACCATTGATCTTGATTAGGTGAGATGCTTGTGTACATGGGTCATCCAAGATGCACCCTCCATCGATTAAGCCCCTCTTGACTTTTGATCTTAGCCATCCATTTATCTTTAAAAAGTAGGCTCTCTCCTCATTCTTCTATCTCTTATGCTTGGTACTAATGTTTTGCTATAGGATTTCTAGGTGACTTTGGAGAACTTGGAACATTCTTGCACTTGCATCTCACATAATTACATAATGGCTTATGGGCATGTAGCGTAGTTTTTTTTAAAATGTTTTAGAGTAGCTCATCTAGTATAAATAGAAGGATTTGTAACACTTTCATCTTGCTAGCTTTTTCTTGAATCTTGCATATCATCCTAGTTTAGCTTACATTTGCATTGCATTGCATAGTGATTCTTGGATGCTAGCATTCTTGCTCCCATATTTGAATCTTCCATTCTATTGTGCACCTTTCAAGAGCTTCATAAGCTAGGTTCATTTGAGAGCCATCATCTCATAGCCTTTGCATGTCATAGATAGGAATATATAAGTTGTCTCTTGAGGCACTCTTCATCATGGGTATTCTCAAGAAGTGACACATTTTTAGCACAAATTTTTGGTGTGGGGCTAAACAACCTTGTCTAGCTCTTTATTCTTCATTTTCGTCCTTTATTTTCTTGTTATTTCAAACATTTTTAATTTTAGAGACATAAATATCGTATGATACTTTTCCAGTATTGTGTGATACTTTCTCTAATAGTGGTGCAATACACTTCCACTTTTTCCATCATACTAGATCTATGTATTTTGATGCCCTTTTATTCTGCACTTTATTGTATTGTTTGGTATAGAGTATTGCACTAGGAAAAACTACCACCTGGACATACAAGGAAGTATTGTACGATCCTGTTGTAGCCAAAATATCATCCAGTCTAGTTTAGTTAACTAGTTTGGTTCTCAATTTACATTTTTGGTTTTCAAAGTTTTCTATTTCAGATTTTTGGTTTCTTAATAGTCCTAACAAGTAGTTTTGTAGGGTACATTTTAGATTTTTCTAACCTTGTTGCATGCTAACACTTATTTTGTAAGTGCTATTGCATTCTTTGTGTTGGTCTTGTTTTCACTTCAAGTTTATCTGAATATATCTCTAAGTGAATGTTCCAAGTTCCTTTTGTGAGAATTAAGGTTTGATGTTTTTATTTTTGTTGACCCTATAATAATCCTAATTCTTGTTTCCATAAATGTTTCCCTAGAAAACCTTTGGATTATGTTCTCATAACATTCCCTTTCAAATTAAATGTACGCAGGAAAAAACCTTTTTATATGCCCCTTTGTATTTATTCTCGAGTGCCTTTTAAAAATTTGTATGCATAGTCTAAATTTACCCTAAGTCCCCAAAATGATTTTAACCTAAGCTTTTACTTTAATATTTTGCAGGATTACTTGAAAAATCAATAAAGTAATGATAACCCTTGATCTTCCTTAAGATCAAGGGTTGTCTTTTTGTTGCCATAAGAAATCACATGTTATTTACCGCTAGCGACATAGCGACCAAGCACATGAGACCCATTCAATGAAGAACAAGGTTTTACGCAAATAGTCCACATGGTTAGATCTTCCCATGATTGACAGTGGTTGCTTTGTTTCCATGAGAAACTACAAGGTTTTTATCATTAGTGACATAGCAACCACCTACCACATGGATATGTAGTGGGACCAACCTTTGAAGATGACATCGTAATTTACATGTCATTAACTAGATGTTAGGCTATCAAAATGTCAGATGCCATGGAGGATTCACAGTAAAAGAAATGTAATGTTGAACTACATTGTTAGATCTTTCCAAGATCAACGATGATCACTTTTTTGCCATGGAAAGTTGCATGAATTTTATCCTTGACAACATAGTGACCAAGAGGAAATACTGCAGGCCTACTTTGTTTATAATGAAATTATCATATGAGTTCTATCATCTGATGCAAGGATCATCAACGATGGTCACTATGTCGCCAACAGGAGTTGCTCAATTTTTACTCTTGGCGACATAGCGAGAACATGACACATGTCTAGAAATGTAAGTGGGTCCAATGTAAGTCTCCAATAGTGAAAGAAAAGGCTTATGTGGAAAGATTCAATTGGATTAACTACCAACTTGGACGGTTGAAGCTGATTCATTAAAGGTTTTATTCCTAAATCATCAAATTTTTCAAAAATTGATGGCCTATTTTCAAATTTGAAGGTGATGGCACCTTGTTTCTCTGTGATCCATTTATGAGAATTAAGGCTCCTCGTGCAAAGTAAAGCTAGGAATATATTGTAGAAAATCGAAGGATTTCTTCATGCAAATTTATTTCTAACTTTTTGAGAGCTATAACTTGTTGAAGAGCTATTTTCCTTGTCTGGCTAAAGTGTGAAGAATTTTATATACTAGCGACTCACTACATAATTTAGAAAGAAGAAAATAGAGAGAAAAGTAAGTATCTCAATCTATATATCATTCAAGGAATTTTGTTTTCACTTAATTAGTATAAAATATGCCTCTAAAGAAGGATTTTTTGGGGAAAATAGAGTATACTAGTAGGAATATACATGATGATTTTCTTGAACAATTGAGTGAATCCACAAATGAGTTAGCCCAAATGAAAAAATTAATTCTTGTAAACCCTAAGCTCTAGATTATAGATGGTTTTTATGATAAGGGGAATTGGACTAGGGCCATTACCTCTAAAATAGGGCTCTGATTGTTCAAGAAATGGTTCTCAGAGAGGAAATTGTTAGCCCCCCATGGGAATATTTGGAACTTTGATTTAGGAAAGCTAGTAATCCCTAGGGTTTTCATGGATTCAAACCTTCTCACAGTTGTAGCCCTTAACTATGGCCCAATAGCTAGTATAGTGAGGGAGTAGATAGTGTTTGATAAAAATTAATGCAAAAGAGATTCAAGAGGTTTTTGTGTTGGAGCTAACCATGGATTATCATGCGGTCATTGAATTTTAGGGATTGGAAAAATAATACTTGTGTCGAAAGGATCAAGCCAGACAAGGTGCATTAAGAGGACACTTGGCCATAATTGGAAACTTGGCTATTTTTACAACATCAATTAAAGAGCCCTTTAAGAAGCAATTTTCAATACTAGGGCCATTGATATTTACATGACTTTATGTAGGGTTTTTGGTGAAGATGAACATGATTTTATGCCAATAAAGTTCATGTATATAATGACATAGATCTCTTCTTTTTGTGTGGATATCATCTTTTGATTTTGCATCTTATTTAGTAGAGGAAATTTAGATAGGTCTAATTGGAATTGCAAAGAGCAAAGTTGAGAAAACATTTGGCCATTATTCCTTATTGATGCATATGTTCTTGTTTAAAGGGGTTACTTACTTTGAAAAATAGATGGTATTAAAAAGAAAATATGAGGGAGAAGCTTTGCCAGTCTAGTTATGTAGTGAAAATATGACCTGGGATATAGAAGAGGCTAGCTTTTTGAGATTTGATAGGTACTTCACATCCAAGTTGAGGAGCCTTATATTAAGGGACAATCCCAGAATTCGTAAGGCACTGCTAGATTTTATTAGGCCTATGGACAACCCTGTTAATTTGAAGGTGTCTCACAATTGGGTAGACATCATACCATACCGTGTGTCTATAGTTTTTGGAGTGTATGGATTCCAAGGGACTCCCCATGTACTTCCTTACCAAGTACCTCTAAAGATGGTAATAGCTGAAATGCTATGGTAGGTGGATTGGAGGAAGCCTAATTGACTGGTTAGTCTAGGGGCTCAATTTTCCCATCTTGCATAGTTGCTCACCAATTCATAATTACCAAGGGTGGTTGGTTAATTTTGTAAATATTCTTAAACCCCTACAAAAATGGTTGTCTTCCATGATCGTTTCAATGATAGTGAAGGATTTTTTTATATTTTTAGATGGAGGGCTAAGATTGGTGCCAAGGATCATCAACCCTACTTCCCTGAAGGCATAATTAGAAATGAATTATCTCTCCAAGAGCAAGAGATTAAAAAGGAGAAGTGGAGAGTTTATTCCTGGGTCCTAGATTTTATTAATTGTTTTGATAAAAACTATAAGCCTATAAAGGATGCCAAGATAGAGGCAGATAAAATATATAAATTGATGATCACTTTTCCAGAGATCATGGAGGCTATGAATGAGAAGAAATTATTCTTTATTAATTCTTATCTTAATAAGGCCTGAGAGGCCATCATAAGATTGTATTTTACCCCTACACTAGGATTAGGGCAGCTAGTAATTCAAAGGAGACCTAGCTACAATATTATTCAAAATAAAAGTTTTGCAATTGAAAAAGGCAAACAGATAATTGGATCAACTAGTGTTGTTATGGAGGAGAGGCCTAATGAGCCAACACCCAAGAGGTAGAAGATAGAAGAGAAATAGGTACCCCAAATAGAGAATTACTCACCTACCTAGTCCTCATTGCATTTAGGAGATGAACAACTCACTAAGGAGCAGATGGAACAATCTGGATCCCAAGGGGGAGTTTTTATCACTATTTCAAAGCTAGAAGAGGAGAATCCTCAAAACCCACCCATGCCTAGCCTAGAATTGATTGTTTCTAATTAAAAAGGAAGGATATTAGATCCTATGGTAGAGAAAGCTAGTTAAGAGTTTCTTTCTGATGATAGCTTTGTCAAATCTAGAGCTTTCTACCAGTTTGCGTGGAGGAAAAATATTGAATTGTTTGAAGAAAGATGCAATAAGACAAAGGCATAACATCCTAAGATGGAAGAGTCTTCCATAAAAGACCAAATCAAAGATGAGATGGTGCAAGAGTTTAAGAGCTTGACCCCTGAAGAGGGAAGAAAGATGATAAAATCATCTGGGGTCTTGCTTCTGCCAAATTGAGACATTGTTGATGCAATGATTTTTAATTTTATTACTAAGAAATTGAATGTAGATGAAAAGGTGAAAAACAAACTAAAGGGTGCTAAATTTAGTGAAGATCATGCTGCATTAATTATTTTCTCTATGAGAAAAGGATCCAGAGCTATCTCCTCTCAACCTGATGATACCAGCTTGATTGGAAATTTAATTGTAAAAAAGGTAGAGGATACTACAAGTGAAGAGGCCATAGAGCTAAATGTTGGAACAACCAACCTCACCCTAGCCACAACCCTAAGGGAGAAAAGGGATACATTAGAATTATGAGAAAAATATGAAAAGGTTCTAGTAGCCTATAATAAAGTCCATAAGAGGATAGAACTTGAGAATAAGTTGATAGGGTACCAAGGACAATCTAGTAGGCCAAGAATCACTTATCCTCATCCACAAGTGGAGCCTTTTAAATCCATTCCTCTTATAGAAATTCCAGACACACCATAGAGACTTCAATATTATACTATTGAGGATTTTGAAGAAGAAAATAGCAAATTGTGGGCATTGCATGTAGAGCTAGATATCCAGTCTAAGGATAGGTTGAGGAAAGCTATTATATATTTGGTTAATAAAATTGGTTGGCCAAAATTCTATGAGCAATTGGAAAAAATAATAAACATTTGGGATGAGCTGAAAAGAAGTGATGATGCTTTTAAGCCAATTGTTAATAAACAGAACAAAAGGGACAAAGATGCCACTCTTCTATGTTTTTCAGTTATCAGTTTATCTTGTGAATAGATAGAAAGGACTTTTTACTTAACAAATGATCTCTCTAATTTTAACAATAAGAGAATTGCATTGAAAATAAGAATAATAAATTATATTGACAAATATAAGATTAGAAACTTTGAACTCTTCCCACATGCCCTAGATAAAAAGGATAAACTAAAAAAAAAAGAAGAGGAATGGGCTCAGGAATTGGATGACCTATTATGTCTAAGGATGAATAGAGTCATAAATGAGAAGGGAAATGCATGGTGGGCATGTACAACTGAAGAAGTTGTAAAAGTGCAAATATTGTATTATTCTTTGAGAAAAGATTTTATTGAAATTGATAAATTAGGAGAATATGTGATGAAGAAACAATAGGAGATTTTGAGTTTCAATTGGCTAGATGACACAATTTTTGACAAATGGATGACATATTTTGTTCATGCAAAATAGTTGGAGCTTGATGAAACTAATGATGATGAAATGGAACAAGATGAATTGCAAATAATTGACACATCGGTAAAAGTAGAAGAGGATAGAGGTAAGAAACCAATCATAGTTACAAGCACAACGACCTAAATAGATGACTTGGCTATAGGAAAATCAAAAGTGATTGTCAATATGTCAATACAAGGTGACATGGATGGAGAACCCCGAGTTTAGCTTAGCTTTCAAGTATCAGATTAGGGCCCATCACATGCAAGTCCAATGGCCACATGCTCTGAGGAATGACAAAAAAAATGAATCCAATCATGAATTCCCTGACAACAAAGAAGTACAACAGAAGTGATCCCACAAAAGAATATTCATGATGAAAAACATTCTGTTGTACCAATTTTTGTCTTTTGTGACAGTAACTTTGTAAATATCCTTTTGTCTTAAGGACAGCTATCGGTACTCTCTAGGCCTAAAGCTTATTGCATCTCACACTATATAAGTGAGATTCCAAGGCTAGAGAATGGGTCTAAACTATTTTATAACCCTTATTTTTGCTAGTTTAGTTCTGTCTAGTCCTTGATGCAAATTTTATGATGTATTTTCTCTGCAAAATTTGAAGATACATTAGCTTTGAAGGATTAGATTGTTTGGTCTTGAGTTGTTATGACTATTATTTCAACGTTATATAATTTTCAAAGAGAATTAATACAAAGATGAATCACCACCATGTATTTTTTCTTTGAATCTTGTGTCCAGTTTTATTGATTGGTTACTTTGATGTTGTATGAGCAAAGCCTTTCTCAACTAAATACAACTGGGATATGTTGTATATTAGTTGACCATCTCTTTTAATTCATTGTATTAAGTAAAATTTTTAGTGAATATGGTAGGATCTCCAGGCAATAAGAAGGATTTGTGTAAGAATGAGTTTTAGAGAGAATTGGTAATAAAGTTGATTGTAATGCAATCAATTAGGTCACAGTAGTTGGGTAGACTCTGAATCCCAATGGATGAGACACTAATCAATTATTTAAATTAGGATATGAAGATATCATGGATAAGCATCAAGCAAAATCTTTAAATAAAAATAAATTTTACTTTAAATGTATGAAGAGTATCATAGCTAGTCAACACTTGTTTGCATTTAATCCATGTGTATTCATTAGCTATTGTTACCCATAATTACTTGTAAGTCTAAGAAGACTTGTGACCAATCTGCTATAGGGGATGGATATTATAATAAAATGTCATTAAATGAATGAAATGTGAAGGTAGTATCAAGTCTTGAATCTTTTTATCCCTCAGGTGCACCCACCTTGGTTTTGCAGAGCCAAAAGAGTAGAAAATCTTTTATGATTTTGTTGAAGTTGATCTATGTGTTTATGGGAAGTAGCTAATCCATAGGTTATTTTGATCTTCACCATCTTGGTATCAGGTATCTTATTACTTGGTAGTGTAAAAAACACCAACACTTTTATAAAAGGAAAAATTGCAAAATATTAAAAAGGGCTACTAACATTTGTTCCAAGGCTACCCAAGCAAAAAATAATAATAAATTTGTGTGTCTTCTCTCATTTTCAAGTGTGACATTAAAATAGTTGTTTATTTTCATTAGGTACATAAAAATCAAAAGTAAAGGTTCATTGTTGGTGGGAGAGTATTAACTTCACCTTTTAGGGGAATCAAAAATTCTAACCCTTCATTGGATCATGAAAGTGGGTGGGATACTCCAATCTTTAGTGGTTTTAATTAACTTGTTTGGCATGTTTGGGGGAAGCATTAGGGAGTAGGAGAGTATGCTCTTTAGCTAAAGCATGAATAAAAAATATTGACCTCCTTGGTGTGGATCCATTTTGTTAAAATCTCCTAGCAAGATTCATACTTTTAGAGGGTCTTCTATTGGTGGAAAGATATGAATATGAATGACCTAAAGTGGGAACACAAAAAACTTGGCTAACCCAACCCACTATACTCACAAACCCCTTGACAAAGGAAAAATCCTTGGGGGGTGTAACACTTGACTTCACTTTGCAAGATTACTAGTTGGATTGGGACCATGAGGACATCACTAGGTGAGCATGCTTAAGGAACTCTTGTGGTCATGAGGGCTTCATCTTGTACCATGTGAGCGAGGGGTGTTACAAACAAGACCTGTACTAGAAACTTTAGGATTTAGAGGCCACCCTTTTGAGACACTCAATATCTTGATGCAAGGATCAATCCTAGTAGACTATTCAGATCACCCCAAGATTTTACACTCACCATATGTATCCCTTTGGTTGTATTAATACACTTCCATGACAAAACCAATAACTACTGTAGGCAACCACCTTGTGTGAGGCAAGGGGGCATCAAGTGTGGGCTAAGGTATTGAGTAATGAACAATGAACTTTAGATAGATATTGCTTGGCATGTTTTTTTATTTGTGCTAGACCCACAAAAATCTATTGATCATACACATGATGATAGTCTTCATAGGAATTTTTACTTTGAAACCTCCCAAGTGTTTGTATTGGCAAGGTTGCTTTGTCCCTTGTCCAATTTCTAGAAGATGTGTGTTTGTGCCATAAATTGCTCTCAAAACACTATATTGTTGTTACCAATTGAAAACAATCTGCTACAATAGTCAAAATTTCCTAAAATGATTAAAAAAAAATAGTCAAAATAAAGGTATTTTAGGCATAAAGTCACAAAATATTGTCTCTACTGAACTTTTGTTGTACCACTTTCCTAAAAGCATCGTATAATACTTCTGGCATTTGGAAATGATTTCACTCTTATATACACTATATCATGTGACTATACTGCATTTTGTCTTACAACATTTTATGAACTATCATATTGTCCTATTCTATTTCACTGGTATTCTGTAAACTATCACATGTGATTTATTTGTTGAAATTGTATTACCTTTTTTCTGAACTCTGCTGCCTGAGTCTACCACTTGTAAAATCTAAACTTTGACTATGTTCTGCCTAAATAGGGGTGTCCACACTTGGTCCTATTATGTCCCTAGGTTGAAACCTACATCTTTGGCTATATTCTAGATGGAAAATATTAGCTTAGCTCCTTGGATGCAAACTAACTTTCATAGATTGTTTACTTGCCACCTCCTCCTTCCATGACTACTTTCTATTGGGCTTCTTGCCTAGCTCCCGGCTTGAGTCATTAGTGTCATAAATTTCTTGGATTCTTTTGACAAGCTACTATCTTTGCTACATTTCTTGACAAGTGAACATCTTGACTTTACAATTTTTATTCCAAGTGTTTTGTGTCATAAGTGGGGCTTAGGGTTTAGGGTTTAGATTTTTCTATTACATGTTAGTTACAACTAGGCTACAATTTGGTCAAGGTAGTTGTCCTTCCTTTGGTTTCAAACAATGGGCTTCTCCAACTAGGTGTCCACATAAGAAAAACTTTGAAGGTGAACCTATTTTTGACAAGATTAAGGAAGACAAGTCCGCCACTTGGTACAACCCTATTAGTCACTTTGGTAGCTCCTTTGATACCCCAGTTAATACCCCTAGAGCTAAAAAAATGTGTCTTTCACCATGAACCAAGAAGAGAGACTTTGCCACTTAGATGAGTTCTTCCATATTAGGAGAGAGTACATTGGAAGAGGGAAAATGACTTCTCAAGGTGAACAAACTAGACCAGAGCAAGAGAAAATTGAACAAGCTAGGCACATAGCCTCTAGGATAGCTACACATGCTCATGAAGAAAATGATACTCACAACAATAACACTTGTGGATTTGGAAATACTTACACATATGGCCATGAGAATAAAAATGCTAATGCTTCTTTTAGCAAACCCTTTGCAAATGATACACACTTTGGAAATAATGGAAATAATACCCCACCAAGAACTCCATGGTCATGTGTTGAGGGATATATCTCACCACCTAGATGCTCACAACCTTTGCATCCTAAAAGTGAAGTAGATAATGAAGTTACTAGTGAAGATCTCGTTAGGTTCTAACTAGATGAACACCTACAGAGGCTCATGCTCGAGGCACTAGAACAAAACGGTGATCAATACTTTGCACATATGAAAAATAGAAGTTGGAGGATACCTCATGGCTTTGATGTCCAATGAGTCATTAAAAAGAGGGAATTGATTGAAAGTGAGATCTTGAAGAAGCAAGTATAGGATATATAAAATCAAGTTATGTACATGCAAATGGAAAAAGGAAAACCTAAGATCTCATTTGTTGAGACTATATGTGCACTTCCCTTTTATAAAATTCTTTACATTACATCATTTCCAGGGGATATAGAGGTTCCCAAATATGATAAATATGATGGAAATGGTGACCCACACAATCATGTTAGATAATTTTATGCATTTAGCATGGAATTTATGCAAGAAGACACATATCTCATGAGGCTATTTCCAAGAAGTTTAAATGAACAAGCCATAGCATTCACTAAGATATCCCCACCCTTAAATATTTTTATGACCTTGTGCAATGATTCATTCAACACTATTCCAATAGCATACAAAATCCCATCGCCATGCTAGATCTATGAAACATTAAGAAAAAACAAGGGGAATATTGTTTTACCTACTTGTAAAGGTGGAGGAGATAACATGCTAGGTATGTATGACAAATCCTTGAGAGTGAAAAGATTGATATCTTTGTTAACACTCTTGTACCCAAACTATACTATGACCTTAGAAAAATAGTGTTCACTACTTTCAATGATATGATTGAGTGCTTATCACATTGAGGATGTTGCTATTAATAAGGGTGAAATACTGTTGAACAAGGACAAAAATGGCAATGGTAATGGCAAGGATAAAAACAAGTCTTGGAATAAAAATAAATATGTTGTCAATAATGGGGTGGTGGATGTTTCTAAGACAAAAGAACCCTCTTTTGTCTTGGCTAATGTTACTCTCACCACCAAAAAAAAAAGGCAACAAGATCTAATGACTCCAAAAAATATCAAACATATGATAAACCCAAATTCACAAAGTCCTCTAAACCTATGCATAGCTTTACCCCATTAGTTGATTCATATGATGTGATCTTGAAGACATTTCTTACTAACAAGCTCATAACACTACCTAACAACTTGAGACACTATGACCCCACTATCAAATCTTATTGGTAGAGAGATTATCACTTTTGTGATTATCATAGAAACAAGAGGCATCATACAAATAATTTACTTAATTTTAAGGAGGTGATACAAGATCTCATTGATGGGGGAAAGGTTGTCACTAATGGGTTGGTTAAGAACTCTAATCATAAAGCATTCATGGACCTTATACCACATTATGAACAAGGAGAAACTTCAAAAGAAAACAAAAAGGGTATTAATGTTAAGACCAATTATGCATATACCAACCTTGACAATGTCATAAACATGCTTGAGCCTATTTATGAGAGTGTCTACATTACAGGACCTAAATTTGAAGAAGAGCCTAACTATGACACAAATAATGGAAGTCTTAATATTGAGGACCCATGACCCTTTTTAATGTTTTTATAACAATAGACCTATGGTTTCACTTAGGTTAGCAGATCTCTTTTCTTCTCACGGTGAGATACTATGTGTTGTTACTAGTAGGGCAGTCCAAGGTTGTCCATAAAGTGACACACAATTCCAAACATGCTTCATCTTCTAAGAAACCTACTACTTTTTCTATTTCCAATTATGATCTTGTTAGTGAGTTGCAAGGAACCCCCAATCAAATATCCATCTTTGAGTTTCTAGAGTGGTCTCCTTTGCAAAAGGAGATCTTAGAAAATTCCTTATGCACAACTAGTATTCCTATGGATATTGTTGCCAATACGTTCCAAGCTATGGTGAACTATATAACCTCACCACATTACCTTACGTTCTCTAAAGAAGATGAAAAATCTCTTAGTAACCCACACAATCTTGTAGTACACATTGAGGTTCAAATCTACCATACCTAACTCAGATGAGTATTGATAGACAATGGTATAGGGTTGAAAATTATTTCTTTTAGTGTTGTTCAACAGTTGGGATTCTCTAAATTTTCTATTAATCCTAGGAACCAAATAACTATAAAATCTTATAATGAGGTTGAACATTCTTCCAAGGGTCTTATTGTGCTACCTATTTGAGTTGGTCCTATGGAGAAGGATGTGGTGTTTCAAGTCCTTGACATTCCACTTGCATACAACCTTTTGCTATGGAGACCATGGATACATGGCATGCAAGCTGTACGATCAAGATTTCATTAATGTATAATATTACCCTTCAATGGTACTAAATTTGTGATTCTAGGGGATAATTATATGTCTCTAAACATGCTCATGGTTGTAGAATTGCTAGTTCTAAACAAAAAAACTGCTAGTGAAACGAGATTCTCACTTGCCACATGTGAGCAGAAGTTAAAAAGGATGAGAATTGGTGTGGGGATTATAGTTTAGATTCTATTTTTGTGTTTCTAGTTTCCCCGTGGTCTTATGAAAAACCATATGCAAGCATGATGCCCACATCCTCAACTACGACCATCTATGGAACATTTGTTCAATCCTTAGTTTAATTAGAAGAGAAAAAAGAAGACCAAGTTGTTAGGGATTGGATATACAGAAAGAAAGATCCAAATGATAAAGTTATAATTGCTATGCCTATTTCTCCCTAGACATAAGGAAAAGGTTATCAATTTCTTAAGAAGATTGATCACCATAGACATAGACCTTTGATAAATGATAAGCATGCTCTTGTTGAACCTATTGTTGGACTAGAAAATAGGTTAGAACCTAGCATACTATGAGCAACCACAAAACTCAATTAGGATATACTAAAACCTTCCAATCTATGATGAAAACCAATTGAAATAAAGAAAGTAACATAATAAAAACACCAGTCCCCCAGCCCCACCTCGCCCAATTCGCCTCAAGAGGCTCCCATTTCACCCTCAAAGGAGATGATTGAAATCATTGTTGAAAAAGGGGGGGAGGTCATCAAAAAGAACAAGAGGAGGGCCTAGAGGAACTTCTATGGGGACAAGGTCAGTTTGGGTATTGTTAGAGAACTTGCTAAAATCTAGGTGCTGGAGGACCTTGATAGAAGCACCCACTATGATGAGCTCCTTGACCTGGCTCTTCTGGTTATCTCTGGCAATTTGTGGGGAACTAGTTTCAACTTCTTGAACAATGCAAATAACAGTTTGATTGCCATCAAGTGGCTTTTTCAAGAAATTGAGGCTCTGAAGGATAGGAGCAACCAACTCAACAACTAGGATACTGACAAGGACCAACAAGCCAGAGGGAGCAAGGACCAGGTGGGTAGCTAGGGGAAAGATAGAGGCCAGGTCTCCAGAGACCATCAGGATGATAGAATCACCCAGCTAGAGCAGAAGGTCCAAAGGCTGGATTCTCTCCACCAGATAATCACCAAACAGATAGTAGAGACCCTTCACACCTTGAATGAGAATATTGTCAATCTGGGTGACTATTTGACTACAACTGGCCTTAAAAGGGAAGCAGAGTAGAACACAGAGCAAGGATTCAACTGGGATGAATTTCAAAAAGAGGCTAGTGACCAGGTGAATTAAGGGAACCAGATGAACGCTCCTACCAGGATTCAGGAAGAAGCAGCCAGTCAGAAGGATAATGATGCTGCAGAAACCCTGTAGGCCATGGACATGGATGACCACTAGCCTATTTTCCTGGCTTTGTCCCTGGCCTTTGTTCTTTGGTTTCGGGCCTTCTTTTGTTTTCGGCCTTTTGAGGCAGTTTTTCTGTTTGTTTAGACTATTTTTTCTCGCTCTTTTTGCTATAAAACTTTGGGTTTCAAGATCCTTGTAAAACCTATTTTACCTAATCAAAAACATAATAAAAACTCACTCTTCAATTGTAGCTCCCATGTCCTTTCTTCTCCATTTGATGTAGCTCCAATTGCCTATAGTGCCTATACAGTTGAAAGCAAATGACTAGGATATGATAATGCTATTGGGAATACTAGAAGTGTGACTTGAGCATAATGGTATCTAAGGATTCTAAAGATGTTCTACGGATTGAAAATGAGAGCAAGATGGTTCAATTTATAGGCAAAGTGCAAGAGGAGAGAATTGAATGAGAAGATGGACACTTGTCACTTTGCATGTACAACTTGGCATGATATTCGTTAGAATATCTATGACAACCATGACACAATATGCAAAATGTAATATTCTATGATATATGAAAGTTAACATGGCTAAAAGTGGAGGAGAATCTATGAGGTGCATATGACATCCCAAAGACACTTGTAACCAAGAATCTATAAAAATAGAGGCTTATTATAGACATGAGTAAGAATAAAATATATCAAATATGACATATTTTAGCCACGTGTAGGGAGAATACCTATGACATGTCATGTACATGTGTCAAGGCTAGGTGGAATGTTCAAATTAAAATTTCATAATTCCAGACAAATGGAAATTAGTAAATTAGAAATTAGAGGTGGAAAATAGGACTTAGGAAATTGAGAATTTGCATAGTTTGCAATGGATGAATCAATTAATTAATTGAGAATGTTGGTTAGTAAGAATAATTAGTAATGTATGATGAAAATGATTGAAATGAAATAGGAATAGATTATGGGTTAACTAATCCTATAGGGTAAATTAGTAAATGATTGGCCAATTTGATTTGATAAATGTAAGATTATCCATTTGATGAAGTGCAATGATTATGCAGATTGACTATGATGATGATGGGTAGATAAAAGCCATGATCAAATTTATTGATTGATTAGAATAAATAACATGTCAAGGACACATGAAATGGATTAAGAATATGTAATATTTAAAAGACATTGTAAATGCTACATGATCAAAATTGATTGATAAGATTGCTCATAATAACATCAATAAACATTGTCAATGTTATTAAATTTATTGGATAGGGTTATGATCTAACACTGAGGGACTCGACAATGTCAACGATTAGATGATGAGAATAATAGTTTGATTGAGTATTGAGGGACATGATAGTGCTAAGGTTAGATTTGATAGGTTTGATAGATTGCCAAGGTACTAAGGGACAATAATTCTTAGGGTTGGACATATGATGATTTATTTGAGATATTTGAGACATTTTTGGGTTGATTAGGGTTGATTTAGGTTGATTAGGGATGATTTTAGGTTGATTTGGGATGATTTTGGGTTGATTAGGGATGGTTCTGGGTTGATTAGGGATGATTTCAAGTTGGTTTGGGATGATTCCAAGGTTGATTATAAAGGATTCTAATGATGTTGAAATGGTTTTGGGTTTAGTAGATGAAATTATGAAATTATCTGCAATTGATGTGCAAGGGGATACAAATGATGAAGGACATTGTCAAAACATGCTTGAATGATAATCAAGTTTGGCCAAAAGATCGCAATTAGTGAAATGTGAAAATGGGATGAGATAGTATGAAAATGTGACTAAAAATTAGACATGAACCATTTTTGAGTGTCTACATTTTTTCCCTCTTTAATACAATGTGATTTAGAGCATTGCATTAAAGAATAATTGATGAGAAAGCCATAACAACCTGCCCTAGTAGGGATGATATATATGGGTGACCCTCAATAAATTGACCAAATAATGAAAATGATAGGTTAATCTTTTGATAATGAAGATAGGAATATACTACAACTGACATATAAAAAATTGGAGCTCAAACACAACAGTTATGGGGTCTGAAGTGCAAAATGGGGGTCAACTGCCCCCCCAGGAGTAGTTCTAGACATCCAACTTCCCCAAGTGCACTCAAAATGAAACCAAGTGCACTCTAAGAACACTTGGCATGCCCAAGTATGCATTGAGCATAGTTGGGGGTCCCAACTATGCTCTAGGATGCTCTGGGGTCCTGAAATTAGTCAAGATGGGCCTGGAACAATCTAAAACTTCAAAAACATGCCCAAAACCCTAGGGAAAGGTCAAAACACAAGTGAACTCAGTAAAAAATGGTCAAATGTGGTAAAATTTGGTCAAACTTAGGTCATATTTAGGGAAACTTGGTAGAAAGTTGATACGGAGCAATGCAAACGGTCAAAAATAGTACAAATGAACTTGGAATGACCCAAAATTTGGTCTAAATGCTCAAAATCCTAGAAAGAGTTCAAGAATGGTCAAATGTGGTAAAACATGGTCAAACATAGGTAAAAAATGGTCAAACCTAGGTCAAATCAAGTCCAAACTTGGTGGAAAGCAATAGAAGGTTGATAGATAATGAATGATTATGTAGGAATGCAAGATAAAGATGATTTTGGTGTATCAGATTACATGACCATGGTGGCGATGAATGAGATTGATGTTAGAAGATAGGGGAGATGAGATGAAGACCAATTAGTATGAGGTGAGGAATTTTTCTTTCATAAAGTGCACTATATGTTAAAGGAGCTAATTTTTGATATGGAAAATGGGATGCAACACATCGTGGCCATAAAAGGCTAGAGTGCAAATGCAAGCCATTTACGTAAATGAGCATGATGTAGACAAAAAATGATCTTGTCCTTCCTAAGGGATATATACATTCCCTAGACTCTCAAAGGTACATTCAATAGACAAGAAATATAAGAGGACCATAAACCATCTTGACCATTTTCATAAATCAATTTATATCATCAAGTGGCATAGGAACATGATCGAAGAAAAATAAAGCACAAATAAATCACTCACTAAACAACATGAGCCAACAACTATTTTTTATTTTTAGTTTTTAAGGTCTTTGGAGAGTGTTGGACACATTGATAATGTGATAGGTATGATTGATGGTTTGGTTGATAGTGGCAAGTTGGATTGATTGTTGGTTCACATTGCTCAAATAATGTGATTGTCATTGAAATGCAGTGCTTTGAGTTTTAGTTTATGAAAGTAAAAAGAAAAAGGGGTGACTATCCATAGTGACTATTTACAAGGTTTATTGCAAGTCTGTGGTGGGTTTTGTGGGCTTTTGAGGATATTTGATATTTTTGTGTTACTCATTTCTTCATGAGATTTTAAGTTTTAGGGTTTATTTCAGGATGTTTATGACGTTTAGTGATTTTTTAAGGACATTTTATGATTTTTATATATTTTTTAGGGAATTTTACAATTTTTACTAATTTTTTTAGGACATTTTATGAGTTTTAGTGATTTGTTCAAGACATTTTATGATTTTTATGGATTTCTTCAGGATACTTTATGATTTTTTTAAGGATTTGTTCAAGACATTTTATGATTTTTAGGTCTTTTTACAGGATCATATTTGAATTTTTAGAATTTTTTAGGATCATAAAGGATTCATAAGTGTTAGCCCCAATCCAATATGTGATAAGCCCATTGGATAACATGTGCTTAGGGACATGCCCCCGATTTAATTTCAAACTCATGCACTATGTAGGTAATATGTCCCCAGACAAGACAAAGATTATGTACAAAGGCCAAAGATAGAGTATGTATAGAGTGGTGATGCTTGGGTAAGATAACAATGGATATTGACCAGTTCATGAGCCATAATCAAGGACTAGGGATGTCTTGCAATATGAAGGATGTGATCAAGGAATGACAAAAGGGGGGGAAAAAAATGGAATCCCGATAGATGTAGGAGCTACAACCAATTACACATAGCATCTATTTGGTAGGTTTTCACCATGGTACTTTCCCAAAGTGCATGATTTCTAGATTTTCACTTGTAAACACAATTTTTCTCTTGACTCAAATTTTCATGCCAAGATGCCTATTTGTTAGGTTTTCATCAAGGCATCCATTTTTCTATTACTTTTTTTCTAATTTTTTTCTATTTCTTTTTTAGGGCTTTTTGCTATTTTTTGATATTTTTTCAGGACTTTTTGCTATTTTAAAAATATTTTTTTAAGGACTTTTAGATGGAATTATGAATGTTGCAGATGAATGCTAGCAATGATTTTTTTTATTGATGTTGCTAACTAATAACCTTTGAACCCATCAGTGACTATAACTATGCATGATTTGTCCCCAGTTTTTAGCTAAAAGAAAACCACTAAAATGGCCTCAAGATATACCATCATGTACTATATGTAAGATAGTGTTTACTTCTTATGAATTAAGGCATCTAAGAATAGTTGGGTTAAAGGATATTTTGTATAGGATGTCACTGATGATGACATACTAAAAATTTTGCTAGATAGAGATTGTATTTTGGGTGTTGAACAAGTCAAGTAGGAGCATTTGGGTATAAGTAGTTGGATACAAGGAAGAACTAGGAGGATTAAAACCAACAAATTCACACATGAAGGATGATCAAGAGAGCTCAAAAATAGTTTGTGGCATGTTGAACACTGAAACACTTGTATTCATGGCATCAACTTGTTCATTTTTTATCCTTGTGAGATACTTAGCTTTTCCTTTTTCACAGTCTAATGGCGCCTTTCAGTTTTCACCAAGAGACCTATGCTTGTTATTTTTTCCTTTATTTCTAGTTTTATAACTAGAAGATGGAGTTGACTCCCCAAAATATGCCAATGTGTTCAATTTAGGAGAAATTTCTTCTATATGACCATCAATTATAATGCCTTCATAGAGCTCCAAGACATTTATAAGAGCATCTTATTTGTCAAATTGATTGAAGATTGTTGGTCCATGCTAGTATCAATACAATAGTTTAGGATAACTTGAGGGGATGCCATCATCAGTGTTGAATGGGCTCTAGTTGAAGGTATATACATAGGTATTAGATTTAGTGGTATTATTGGGTTCATGCTCAGAAGCTAGAGGACTTGGATGCCATAATGTATCGATCCAAGGTGTATGATTGGTTTGAGAGATGATTGGAGTTATAGTAAGATATTTATTCTCCATGGGTAGGTTATTAGGGTCAACAAATATATGGTAAAGTGTATAAGGACTATCAATATTATCAATTTCAGGTTGGGTATCCTCAGATGCCTTTTCATCATTCAAAACATTCATAGTCTTACATGAGGATACCTTATTACTAGGAGATCCTATTCATAAAGGTTTGAATCCAAGCCCTAAACTTAGAGGTCATCCTCTTGTAGTGATAGGTTCAATCATTCCTTATTTTTGAGATCCAAGACCACTAGATCTATCATTGTCTTGTTTCTACATGATAGTAAACCTAGGTCCATACTTGTGAGGAGATATTAAAGTTTGTTCTTTTTCTTTCTTAATAAAAACATATGTATTCTTATTGATATGTTCTTCATGTAGGTCACCTCCACTAATGAAATTGATAGAAGTGGCATTTTGTGTACTAATCTAAGAATGTTGTGCTTGAAATAGTTGTGATTTACCATAAGATTGAGGAGAAAGTGGTGACTGCCTAATGTGGAATACTTGAGACAAAGTATTCTCCACACTCTTTGTGTTCAATCTTTAGCTTTTCCTTGGTCTTACCGAGGAGGATATCAGGGTCCACATATCTTGAGGAATTTGTGGGCTATGCTTGATTATTTGTTGGGACTTGGCACGTAGTAACATCTCTCAAATTAGCACAAAACTAGAAAGGATCTAGGTTACCAGGGATGGTAACCTCCACATTATTGTAGGTGAACTTTAGACACTAATGATATGTAGAAGTAACTACTTTCATAGCATGAATTCAAGGGCATCCTAGTATCATGTTGCAATTCATTTCGATATCTAGGACCTAGAATAATGTATTATTAATAGCTAGACCAACTCTTATGGGTAATATGATAACACCTTTGGAGAAGCATTCACAATTCTCATAGCCCTTTATTGTGATTTTGTAGGAGGAATCCACATCTTCTTCAAAATAACCAAGACCCTTGACAAATTTAAGGGTATAGATGTTCAGTCCTACTCCTCCATCTATCAAGAGATGTCTAACCTTGAGATGAAGGGGGTTGTTGTGGTTAGGTATGTCTTTAGGAATACCTCAGGGTGAAAAGGTGATATGATGTGATGTGGATAAGTTCCCAACCATGGCTTGGAACTAGGAATCATCAATGTTATCTAGTACTATGAACTCTTTTAAAGCTTGGTCAAGGATCTTCTGATGCTAGGGTGATGTACACAAAAAATCCAGGATGGATATTTGTGTAGAGGTTTTTCCATGCTGGTCTATGAGGCTATAATATGAAGAAGTAGGATTAGTAGGTCTAGCAAGAGTTGTGGATCTAGTAGAGGTTGTTCATCTAGCTAGGGCTCCTGGTAAGGTAATCTAAGTATGATGTGTGGTGACAACACAATGAGAGTCTTGAGCCTTTAAGGTGAATGTGGCTATGTGGAGTCTAACTCATTGAAAAAATTGATGGTGTAGGCATATCTAGTATGTGTGTAATTTACATTAGCCTGGGAGCTTGAGTTTGAACTAAAGACTTTCTCTTTGTCATTATTACCCAAAGTATCTTTAAAAATAGTATGATCAGAATTGGACACTAGAAGTGACAAATCAACAATAATCACACTATCATCAATACGGTCTTGGATTTCATGTCTAAGTTGGAAACTATTGAATACAATTGATTAATTATGTATTTTCTTTGATGTTACAAAAAATATCATATCATTACCAGTCAATGTATGTCAAGCTCACTCAGGCATTGAAGATATTTTTCTATGTCTACTGAGCATTTTAGTGTTTGCCTAGTTTAGAAGAATCAACAATAATCACACTGTAATCAATAAGGTCTTGGATATCATGTCTAAGTTGGAAACTATTGAATTCAATTGACTAATTATGTATTGTCTTTGATATTACACAAAATATCATATTATTACCAGTCAATGTATGTCGAGCTCACTTGGGCATTGAAGATAGTTTTCTGTGTCTACCAAGCATTCTAGTGTTTGCCTAGTTCAGAACACAGTATCTACCAAGTTCACTTGGGCATCAAAGGTAAGTTTGTGAAAGTTGAGTGTTGACCGATCTCACTTGATTAATGAAGGAAATGTTGGATGGAACCAATGTTAATTGAGCTCACTTAGTTACCAAAGGAACTTTGTGAATATGTAGTGTTAACTAAGTTTACTTGGTTAACATATGAAAATCATTTCTGAGTTAGTGTCTACCAAGCAAGGTTGGCTAACAAAAGATTTTCTTGTTTTGGCATATTAAGTTCAATTGAATTATCTGTTGGTTCTAGCCAACTGAGGAGATGAATATTAATTATTCTAAGTTATATTCTAGCCAACTTGAAAATATGAAAGATATAAATATAAGGTCAAATTGAGAATTAGAAAGATGAATGCATGGAAGATAATTGAAGATTTAATAATGCTAAGAGGAAGTGAACTAGAAGGATAAGACGAATATCCTTGTGAGGCTAAAAAGATAAATTTGATCAAGAAGGATCAAGTATACAAGCCAGAATTGAGATCTATAATCAACAATTCAATTGTATCAAAATTAAAATCTCTTAACGAAGTTGGCTTATCAACTATTTGTAAATCCTCTAACGAGGTGCCATTTCTATTGAATTGTTTGAAGACCTCTAATAGGGTGATTTAATCCTCTAATAGGGTCATATTTAACAACATGTTTTATAACCTTTTAACAAGGTTGGCTCCTAATAGGGTTCACTTCAGAAGAGTGAAAATCAGTAACTAGTTGCAATTGATGGTTTTCCCAAATTGAGTTTCTATGTTAAATCTTGGTTCAAATGTGTTCATGCTATTTCTCTTATATGTTTGTAACTAAGTTAAAGTACCATTAATCATAGATAATATCTTAAAGATTTTAATGTTATGAATTTACTGAGCTATTTTAGTGTTTATCGAGTTACAACATTTTTCTATGTGTTTACGTAGCATCAACAGAGTTAAGTTTTCATAGAGTTGTTTTGTACTGACATCTAAGGGATTTGGGATTGATTTTTGTGGTAACTGATTCACCCCTCCCATCTTGGTTACTCCTCTTATATTTCCAAAAATTGGTATCAGAGATTTTGGTGCGTGTAGAGAAGGTTTCAAGGACCTAAGCTAAAGATCAAGATTTCTTACAGAAGAGAGATTCCCAAGTTGAACTGACACAACTTTGTAGCATGGCAAGGACTTATGAGATTACAGCTAGAAACTATCAGTGATTTAGGGTGTAAGTATCTTGATAATGAATACATGACTCCTATTGGTACATTATCAGTAGAAGATATTGCTAAAAAGAAAAATCATAACAACATGATGATTGACATTTCTTGTGCTCTTAATTATGCTAAATTTGATGAAGTTAAAAAATTGCACTACAACTTATGATATGTGGATCAGACTAAAAGATATCTATGGAGGAGATGATAATGTAAGAAGAACTAAATTTGAAAGTATTAGAGGGAAATTTGATCAGATGAAGATGAGAGAAGATGAAAATATTGCAAAATATGTTGAGAGAATCAAAGCAAGTGTGAGCACAATAAAAGAATTTGGAGGAGACATTGATGACAAAATAGTTGTAAGCAAGGTACTCAGAACCCTTATTCCTATCTATGTAATTAGAGTGTCTACTATTCAAGAGATGAAATGTGATCCAAATAAAAAAATAACTTTGGATGCTCTAGTTGGAAGATTGTCAATTTTGAGTTGGATAACTATCATAACTATGTCCCTAGTTACAAAACTATTGAGTTTGCATTTGAATCCAAGCTTTCATCCAATAAAAGAGGTAAGGACTAATCAAAGGCCAATGAATTAGAAAGTGAAGAAGAAGAACAAAGTTTTGACAATGATCTTGAAGTTGTTGAATCCCTACTTGCAAGGAAATATTCCAAAGGTAGAGGAAAGTACAAAGGTAAGATTCCTCTAATCTGCTTTTCTTGTGAAGGATTTCATCACATTGCTGCAAGGTGCCCAAACAAAGAAAATAAGGATGAAAAGAAATTAATAAGTACAAAGGCAAGAAGGAATTCAAAAACTACAAGGACTACAAGGACAAAGGTAAGAAATTTTGTTTTATGGCTAAAGATTCTAGGAGCAATTAAGATTAAATGGTATATATTGCTATAAAAGATGAATTTGATGATGAAGGAGATAAAATGACACTTATCTCTCATTTTAGAAAAATGACACATGGATTATTGATAGTGGCTACTCACATCATATCACTGGAGATAAAACAAAGTTTGAGTGCATGGAACATTATGATGGTGGTATTGTGAGATTTGAAAACAATGAACCTTGTTGCATAAAGGAAAAATGATGTATCTCATTAACCAATGAATTTAGATGTGATAATTCTTTTTGGATTGAAGGACTAAAGCACAATCTACTGAGTGTGGAGTTGAATAACATTGGATTCAAGGTAGAATTTTATGAATGGAAAGGCCAAACTACTGGATGGAAAAGGAATCTGGTTGGATCTAGCAAACAAACTAAAGGTAATATATTCTATCTAGATCTAAGTGAAGATTCATATTTTATTGCTCAAGTAGAAGAAAACTGGTTATGGCACAAAAGATTATGTTATGTGAACTTTGATAACCTATTTAAGATAAGAAAACACATAGGAGTAAGAGGTATTCCTAGCTGGAGGAAACTTAATATGGGTCTATGAATTTTTTTTGTCAAATTGGTAAGATGGGAAAGACTAGTTTCAAAAGAAAGAACTATCATTCTAAAGGAGTCTTAGAGCTTATGCATACAAACTTATGTAAACCTATTGGAATAGAGAGTTACAGTGGAGATAAGTTTTTCATTGTTTTTGTTGATGACTATTCTAGAATGATGACTATAATGTATCTTAAAGAAAAATTTGAAGCTTTTCAAAAATTCAAGTGGTATCTAGCAAGAGTAGAAAAGGAAATTGAAAAGAAGCTAAAATGTTTGAGATCAAATAGACGTGGTAAATTCATCTCCAATGAATTAAATAAATTCTACATTGAAAAAGGAATTATAAGACAACTATTAGCCTCTGGTATACCTCAACAGAATGGTATAACTAAAGAAGGAATAGATCCATCATGGATTGTGCAAGAACATTGATGATAGAAAAGAATGTTGCAATCAAATACTGGAAGGAAGCAATCAACATTGTAGTACATACCTTGAATAGAGTAAAACTAAAGAAATACTCAAATAAAACTCCTTATGAACTATTGTATGGCTACAAACCTAATATAAGTTACTTAAAAGTATTTGGCAGAAAATATTATATCTTGAAAGAATCTAGGAAAGGTAAATTTGATGTCAAAGGTGATGAAAGCATATTCCTAGGACACACCTATAGAAGTAAAGCATGCAAATGTTTGAATTTATCTACTCATAAAATCATAGAAAGTGCACATGTGAGAATTGATGAGTCCGTAGAAAAGAATGCAAAAGAAAGCAACAAAAAGCCTAAGGGTTATGGAAAATTTGTTTACTACAAACCTGATACCCTACCAAATTTATCTCGTAGACAAGAGGCTTCACCTCCCAAGTCCCCAAAATCTCCAAAAACTACTAACTTGTGGATAGTGCAACCCGAGTCACAGTATGAAGGACCCAAGTTACAGTCAGAAGCTACCAAGCTACTACAAGAGCAAACTAAGTCTGATGGACTTGAGTCACAAATAGTGGGACCCAAGCTTAATACTAAAGTTCATGAAAAAATCAATAAAAAAAAATCTAAATCCAAATTACCTGTGCTATCAATATATGTTAGAAGGCATCATGCACATGACCAGATCATTGGAGACAAATCAGATGGAACAATGATAAGAAACAAATGAAAGGTACATATTTACTTGCTGAATTTGAACCTAGAAATGTTAAAGATGCTTTGGAATATGAAAGTTGGATTGAAGCAATGAATGAAGAAATAAAATAGATAGAGAAGAACAAAACTTTGACTCTTTTTCCTAGACCCAGGGATAAAAACGTAATTGGCACAAAGTGGGTATTCAAAAACAAGCTAAATGAAGATGGAGAATTTTCTAGAAACAAAGCAAGGTTAGTATGTAAAGGTTATTCTCAAGAAGAAGGTATTTATTATAGTGAAAATTTTTCTCCTATTGCAAGATTAGAAGCTATTATAACTTTATTAGCATATGCAACTCACAAAGGATTTAAAGTTTATCAAATGGATGTAAAATCTGCATTCTTGATGAGGAAGTCTACATAGAATAGCCTAAAGGTTTTGTAGATCTTAGAAAAAGAGATATGGTTTGCAAATTACACAAAACATTATATGGTGTCAAGCAAGCTCCTAGAGCTTTGTATGAAAGACTTCATAACTACTTGGTATAGATTGGTTTTCAAAGAACAAATGATAACAATAGTTTGTATATCAAAGAAGGACCATACAAGAAGATTTTGTTGGAAGAATTATTCATGGATGGCACTTTATTCACAAGAAATGATGAATTATGCAAGGTATTTTTAGAAGAAATGAATAAAGAATTTGAGATGTCTATGTTTGGAGAGATAAAATTCTTTGTTGGGTTGCAGATCCAATAGAAGAAAGATGATATCCACATTATTCAATCTAAATATATCAAGGGGATACTAAAGAAATTTGGAATGGAAGACTTAAGACTAGTTGGAACCCCTATGTCTACTGGACATAAACTTTCCAAAAATGATGATTCCAAAGAAGTAGATCATACCACACACAGATCAATGATTGGAAAATTGCAGTATGTAATGCTTACGAGGCTTGATATTGCATTAGTAGTTGATATGGTGGCAAGATTCTCAACAAATTCCAAAGAAAATCACATGATGGAAATCAAAAGAATCATGAGATATCTAAAAGGTCTTGAAGACTATGGTTTATGGTACAAAATAGGAAGCAATTTGGACTTAAAAGTATTCATAGATGCTGATTGTGTAGGAAGTATTAATCATGGAAAAATCACTAGTGGTGGAGCATTCTTTCTTGATAAAAGACTAGTATCTTGGACAAGAGAGAAATAAAATTGTGTCTCTCAGTACATAGTAGAGGCAGAATATCTGGTAGCAATAGTCAATTCTTCTAATATTGTTTGGTTCAAACAACTATTGGTAGGTATGAAGATAGAGATCAAGGATCCAATAGTTATATACTGTGATGACACTAGTGTAATTAATATATCGAAGAATCCAATAATGAATACCAAAACAAAACACATTGCTATAAAATATCACTTTTTGAGAGAATTGGTACAAGACTAAGAAGTTAGATTGGAATATGTAAATACTAAAGAATAAATTGTAGATATATTCACCAAAGCGTTACCTAAGGATGCATTTTTAAATCTAAGAGGTAAGCTAGGGGTCATTCCCCTACCTAAAGCTCACTGAATGAAGTTTAGTGATGCATCAATTAGAGCATGTTGAAGACCAATTAGTTGGTGCAGTATTGAAAAGGGCATATTGCAAATGAATCAGTACTTGAGGCACATTGATATTCACTAATTATTTTCTTTAGCATGAGATGTCAAAGAGGGAGAAGTTTTCTATCATATCTTATAGAAATTTTATAAATAGAAAGAGAAGGAGATGTTAAAGAGGGAGAATGAACTTGGTCTGATATCAAAGGCAGAGTTTCCTATTTGAAGAAATTGTAGTAGACAGAAATTTTCTGACATAGGGAGAGACTAAAGGAAAAAATAGTTCACACTGATAGAGGGAGTTCTCATGGAGTATCTAAATAAAACTAAGGATATGTTCCTTACTTTATCCTTTATTTAAAAATTTCATTGCATTATGACATGTTGTGTTGCCATCAATTCCAATATTGAATACAATTGATTAATTGTCTATGATGTTACACAAATGTCATATCATTACCAGTTAGTGTACGCCAAGCTTGCTTGGGCATTGAAGATAGTTTTCTATGTCTACCTAGCATTCCAGGTTTGCCTAGTTCAAAATAAAGTATCTACCAAGTTAACTCGGGTGTCAAAGGAAATTTTGTGAAAGTTGAGTGTTAACCATAACCAAGCTCACTTGTTTACCAAAGGAACTTTGTGAATATGCAGTGTTAACTGAGTTCACTTGGTTAACATAGGAAAACCATTTCTAATTTAGTTTCTACTAAGTAGGGTCAGCTAACAAATGATTTTCTTGTTTTGGGATATTAAGTTCAGTTGAATTATCTATTGGTTCTAGCTGATCGGGGAGATGAATATTAATTATTCTAAGTTATATTCTAGCCAACTTGAGAATATGAAAGATATAAATATAAGATCAAGTTGAGAATTAAGATAATTGAATATTTAATGATGCTAAGAGGAAGAAAATTAGAAGGATAAGCATAATATCCTTGTGAACTTGAAAAGATATATTAGATCAAGAAGGATCAAGTATACAAGCCAGAATTGAGATTTGTAATCAACAATTTAGTTGCATCAGGAATCAAGTCATCTCATTGTTACTCTTGAGCCATTGTGATTAAATCCTCTAATAGGGTCACACCTAATTGTGTGTTCTCTAACCTTTAACAGGGTTGGCTCCTAATAGGGCTCACTTTAGAAGAGTGAAAATCAATAACTAGTTGCAATTGATGGTTTTTCCCAAATTGGGTTTCCATGTTAAATCTTGGTGTCAAATTTATCCATGCTATTTCTCTTATATTTTTGTAACTAAGTTAAAGTAACATTAATCACAAATAATATCTTAAAGATTTTCATGTTATGCATTTACTAAGCTAATTAGTGTTTATTTTTCTATGTATTTACCGAGCATCAACAGAGTTAAGTTTTCATAGAGTTTTTTTGTCCTAACATCTAAGGGATCTTAGATTTATTTTTGTGGTAATTGATTCAACCCTCCCCTCTCAATTACTCCTCTTATATTTCCAACAGGAAACATGTGGTGGTCTTGTGTCCTTTGATGTGGTGGTAATCAAAGAATATTTTGTCATCCCACCAAGTGGGCTATTTTGACGGTTCATCTTTGACTAGAGGTAACTGCAAGAAGTTATTGCTTAGTAATTGTTGAAGTGCAATCTCAAGTGGTATACCCAAGGGTGTAAATTTTCTATCTTTTTTTTTTTTTTTTTTTTTTTTCTGATGCATATTCATGGTATGTCTTGTGTTAAGGCCTTAGTATTCTATTGTTGAGGTGGTGTTTGGATAGGAGTTTGTGTGTTTGGAGGGTTTACACCTTTAAGAGTCATTTGAGGTTGTGCCATGTTGATCATTCATGCATCCACAATACCATCATTGGTTACATTCTTGTTTTTGGAGAAAAAATTTGCCTTGTCATTATACAAGTTTGTATTGGTGTTTTCCTTGTTTTTTTTGAGGATTCCTTTGTGGATAAGGGAATCTTCAATGCTAGATCAATTTTTCATTAACTTAGCAATGGTTCTTGGAGTTTTGATCTTAAGTTTGTACATTAAATTGGGAACTAGGTTTTCAATGCATAGATTAACTTGTTGTTCTTCGAGAATATTTAGTGAGCATTAACTGACATGGTTTCTCGAACATAATAGGAATTTTATTGATGGTTCTCCCATATTTTGTTTTGTTGAGAATAGATCAAATAGTGTCACCTCATTTTTTATGTGAAGGAAAAGTTGGATATGAATCTTTCTACTAATTCTAACCAAGATTTGATATTAGTAAGTAGTTTAGAGTACCATTCAAGTGGGGGCCCACTAAGAGAACAAGGGAATAGTCACATGAGATATGTTGCCTCATCACTGAGTTTGGTACAAGAGGCACAAAATTCCCTAATGTGGTCAATTAGGTTGCCTTTTCCTCGATACTTTAAAAATCTTGGAGCCTTGAAATGTTTTGGCAATGGAGGCATATAAAAAATTTTGTCAAAGGGATTAGGATGTAAATCCCTTTCTGTGTATAGGACTTATTTCATCTGGACTCCCAATGCCTCAACTTGTTTGGCTAATTATTTGAATTTTTTTAGTAAATCCTCATTAGGGTATTAAGTGTTAAGCCTTTCTTCTATTCTCTTATGTCTATGAGTATATCGTTTTCTATGGAGAGAACTATCTACTCAATTTTGATATTTCTTTATCTAAAGATTCAGTGATGTGTTGCTAGGAGGTGGAGGTACGATGGAACTTGGAAGATAGAAAGGTCCTTGTTGTAGTATTAATTGTGATTTTTGTACCATGGGTTGTTGTTGCATCACGTGTTGTGGTTTTTGTTGTGCCATTTTTTGTGGTTGTTGTTGAGATATCTCTCTTGGTTGAATGTGACAACATGTATGTGCCTGTTGTTGTGGAGGTATTTGTTGAGTTTTTTGTCAACATATTATTATTGATAGGAAATTTGTTATTCTAGGTGTATTTGGTATTCCAACTATTTCTTTAGTTGCTATTGTTGTTCAACAACATGAAGCAAAAAAAACATAGCTTCATGTTGTTGGAATTGTTACTAGTACAACACATGTAAGTCAAGTGGTTTTAGACTAGCTTTTTGTGTTAGGGATGTTAGGTCCTTCCACCACTTGAGGTTGTTGTGGATGTTTATGTTCATATTTTGTATACATGTTAGGTGGATTTTGACTTGGTTATGCATTAGTAATGTTGGATCCTTTCCCCACTTGCGGTTGTTGTTGTTTCAAAAGTTGGTTATGTCCTTTAGAGGTGAACATAATGTTTAGATCTTTGTTTTGATCCTTTTGGGTGTTTGACGTTTCACCTTGAGATATCATATTGATATGGAAATGAGGCACATTCCTTTGGGGAATAGTTGAAATGTTAATAAGACTCTTCCGTTGTGTGTTAGGAGGGTATTTTGTAACAAGTGTTGATGTTTCATATGGTACACTCATAGGGAGCTCAATTGTAATTTATGTCATAATGGTTAGTAGGGTTAGGAGCAAGGGTGCACTTTGTTGGATTTCCTCCAAAGGAGGTATGTTCGACATCACTATGGTGCAAGTCACCTTAGGCACTTCTTGTTGTTGCATTATTTGATTGAGGTCAATTCTTAACATTCTTTTGGGGTACTTTGGAAGAGTCTTGTTGAAATTAATTGATGAAGGTTCATCAAACAAGGGGTTGATATTGATGTGTTCACAAGTACTTTGGAGAATCTCAATGGTTGATTCTTGGTGAGATCTTATAGGTGTTATATTTGTGTTTGAAAACTCCAAAGGTTGTTTCCCCTTGTCCAATTCTAAATTAATCGTAGGTTATATGTTTTCAAACGTTGGATTGTATTGATATTTGGACTTGGGTCCTTCCAAATTTGGATTAAATTTGATGATTTATTGGGCCACCAGGAGTTTAAAGTTCTTCCAAAAAGTCTTGTCTTGGAAGTCCCTAGCCATTTATTTGTTAATGATGCCATAGTCAGTGTTAGAACCATCACTTAGATATAAAGTACTTTGTTGTATGTTCAAAGGATTGAAGGTACTTATGCTAGGTTTGCTGAATATAAATGAGTGAGTTTCTTCATCCTTTGGTGTTGTAGGTACAATTCTACTTCTAGGTGGTATAGGTACAAATATGGGTTCAAAATTAGGGCACCATTAAACCATTCTATGTGTAGGGGAGGTGTTTTGAGGGAACTTCATGGTAGACATGATGATAGTTGGTTGTGTGATTTTTGATGGTAAGGGTTTGGCAGATACATGCTTAGTGGATTCACAAGAAAAAGTTGTGAGGCTTCAGTTTGATCTATGTCAAGTGTTTGCTAATGTTTTTTAGTTTTCTTCTACCTTGGACAAGCTTTAGGTTGTGTTTTTACTTTAGAAAAAAAGGGTTGATATAACTCTTCTAGTCTGTAAACCTTTTGTGTCCTTGTAAGTGTTGGCATGATATCTAGAGATGTAGATACAATGGGGAGATGTCAAAATTGACTCTCTACCTCCCAAGTGCACTCTTAAACTATGAACTACACACTAAAACTACCAACTATGCACTTGATGTTTGTAGTTGGTAAAACAAGCCAAAACTTGATAATTTAGAAGTGGGTATGTATGATATAGATATTTTTTGGAGTTTCAAGGGGTTAAGCATGCTATGCAACCTAAGGAAGTGCAAAATGAATTATGGTTATGATATTGAAAATGTAAATGACCTAAGGGGATGAAGCACAAATGCAAATTTGAATGACATTTTGGATTTTCACTAAGGGGTATGAGGATGATTCTAAGGTATACAAAATGTAGATTAGGGTTGAACTTTAGACTTGGGAATGATGTTAAAGGTTGATGTATGAAAATGTGGATAATGCAAAGGGAAGTATATTAAGGTTGATAATTATGTTTTTGATATTCAAGATAGGGATGTGGGATCAAATAAGGTGTTGAGTTTGACTAGTGATTTCGATAAATTGATTTTTGGACAAGTTGATCAAATTTTGATATTGGAAGAGATGCTAGGGTTTTGGACTATGCAAGATGAAGTGATCATGCAACTAGTGTTAATTGGAATGATGTTTAAGGAGAATCAAGATATGATAATGCTATGAAAAGGGTGCATGCAAGGTTTTGAACTTAGGAGAAATCTTTGGAAAGTATTAATCTAAGAGTTTAAACTTGTGAAGATGGACTTTGGATCTTGACCGAAAGAGATAAAAATTGAAAAGATCAAGTTGATAAAAATGACAAGGTCAAATCCATCAAGACATAGATTAAGTTTGACCCAAGAAAATGACAAAAATACTATAATCAAGATCCATCATCTATCAACATTAGGAGATACTCTAAGTCTGATACTTTTTTTCTAATTTCGACTAAGTTCAAGGGGTTTTGGGTACAAAATTAGGTTGAAGGGGGATCAAAATGAGGATTATGTAGATTGGATATGCAATATTCAAGGATTCTAGGTTGATAAGTTATGTTTAGGGTGTAAAATGATGTTTTGGGTTATGTTCAAAATGAGGACCTATACTAGCTTCTAGAGGCAGTTCTAGGGTCCCAAAATGCAATCTAGAGGTCCAAAATGGTCATTCTAGCCACCAAATGCACTATGAAAACACCAAATGTGATCTAATAGTACCAATATGCTTAGGGTGTAGTTGGGGCTAGTTTGAGTGCAATTGGAAGTTTCACGATGTAGTTGGGAAGTTAGGTTAAAAATTTGTTGATCCTAGACTAGGTGATTGTCAAACTATTATACCAGAGAGCTAATTGGTTAGGGATGATGTTATGATTATATTGGAGATGAAAAATTAGGGTTATGACTTGAGAAATAAAGCCTAATATGTGAAAACTAGGTTAGGATATGGAAAATGAATTTAAGGACATGATTAGAATGGGAGACCTATTTAGGCACCTAGTGGCAATTGTAGAGTCCCAAAATAATATCTAGAAGTCCAAAATAGCTATTATGGCAACCAAGTGTGCTCAAAAAGAGCCAAATATACTCATGGTGTAGTTGGTGCAAGTTAGAGTTTAGTTGGTAGTTTTAGAGCATAGTTGGTAAAGTGGTATGAAACTAGAGTGATTTTGGACTTGGTGGCTTCTAGATTGTTGTTCTAGAGAGCTAGATGATAGGGGATAGTGTTATGATCATGATTGAGATTAAAAATTAAGGTTTGGAGATGAGGACTAATGACTAGGATGTGAAAAATGATAGATAGGGCATGCAAGAATTCAAGTTGGGGGTTGCAAGATGAAGATTGAGGGCTAAAATGTAAAGACTACAAGATGCAAAATGAAGCCTAAGGGATGCAATATGAAAGATACAACATGATCCCTTTTAGTCTCATCAATGCAGGAGCTTCTTTTCCAAGGGTGGTGAATTAATCATTCAGGCATCTACTAGACAAGATAATTGTCATCTACCTAGATGACATGACAGATTTTTCTAGGAGAAGGAAGAAGCACCTACGTGATCTAAGGTTGGTCCTCTAGAGGTGCAAAGAACATGGTATCTCATTGAATCCCAAGAAATTTTTATTCTTCATTAGCAAAGGGAAACTCTTGGGCCACTTAGTGTCAAGAGATATGATTTAGATAGACCTAGAGTGAGTCAAAATGATTCAACAATTGTCCCTCTCTTCTAATAAAAATAATATCCGCTCTTTCTACAGCCAGATTAACTTCTTGAGGAGGTTCATCCTAGATTTTCTAAGACAACACAACCCATCACCAATATTCTCAGTAAGAAACTAGTTTTCAAATAGAGTGAAGAGGCCATGAAAGCATTTGATTCAAGTTTTCCATAGTTAAAGTGCCTCTCCTTGCTCACCTAGATTATAAGAAAGATTTTGTCATTCATTGTTATGCCAATGAGCACACCATGTTTGTAGTCCTACTCCAAGAAGATGCGTCAGGCTCCAAAGTGTCCATATCATTTATGAGTGTGACTTTAAGGAACCATGTGTAATCACCTAAAAATGGTCATCTAGACTGTTAGCCCCCTTCTCAACATTTTGGCTAAATTAATTTAATCATTTACCTAAACCAAATTGCTAATAATCAATTTATTTGATTATAACCTATAGTTTGACTATGCTATCCTAAGTTCATTATTTGATTAAAAGAACATGTCCCCTTTTAATTAAATAAAAGACCCCATTCTTCTAACCTACTTGAAGTGCACAGATAAAGTCCTTTTTCTATTTTGGAATTAAAAGAAAAGGCTTTGTGACTTTTTTCTTATATGACAAGTCAACTTATATTCTATTGGTTGACTTGTGTGTGCACATAGATCACTCCTCTTTTCAAATTCCACCGTTGATCATCCACCATCTTCATCTTGATCTCTACCATCCTTACGAATTTAAAAGGGAGAGAAATTTCCCCCTCAAAGCATCCATATTTTGAGTATTGTTATGCTATAAGTTTTCTAACAGGTTTCTTTGGAGCTTTGTGGAGAAGTTCTATTTCTTGTCTACATTCTCTCAGACCATAGCATTTTATCTTAGATTCATGTTGCATATTAGTTTAACTTCTATTTTTCAATAATATATCTCACATAGCTTAATATTTGGATTGTAACACTCTCATACATGTTTTAGCATAGCTTCATTTTGCATTCTCATCTTAGCTTAGTTTCCATACTTGCATTGCATTCTTGAGGAACTCCTTGAGACATTTGCATTCTTGCATCTTGTCTTTGGAACCTCCCATTGCATGGTTTACTAGCAAGAAGAGTATTTTGAAGGCTTAGCTAAGAGCCCTTAAACTTGAAATACACTCTCTTGCACTTTGTGGATAGGGAGCTCTAATCCAGCATCCAAGCATTCCAAACTCATGGAATCGTTTGGATAGAAGGGTTTAGAGTGGGACACTTTTGAGTGTACATTATTTGCATCCACCGTGGGGCTTGAATCAAGTTTCTAGCTCCATTTGCTTTTATTTTTTATCTCTAGTTTTTTATAGCAGCATATTGGATCTAATAAAGTGCTTTTGTAGAATTATCACTTTGGTTTTAAGACCAACCCATATGTAGATTGGTTTGAAGGCCAAAAATCTAGTTGTTTTAAAGATTTGATCATATCTTTTAATCCACTTGGATTTTGGTTTTGAAATTTGTTTTGAAAATTGGGTATATTTTTAACATGTCTCAATATGATTTTTAGAGAATTTTGACATGATTTACGGGAGTTATGATTTTTTCTTTATTTTTCATAAAAATCCATTTCTGATCGCAAATCACCATATTTTTTAGAAAAAGTTACATTTTTAGAAATTATTTTTAATTCTAATGAGGGTACTTTCTTTGTGTTTTAACTTTTGAGGTCATATTAGGGATAAAAAACCTAATTTGATAAATTTGGCCTATTTTGACAAAATGGGTTCCTATGACACAAATGAAGAGATTTGTTTGAATTTCTTGAATTTTTGGAAATTTCTCTGGTTTTTAGTAGGGGTCTCTTCTTTCCATTTCTATTTTTGGATCCTAAATCATAGCAAACAAGCCCAATCTTGTTGACTAGGTCAAAATCAAAGAGTAAAAATGAAAGCATTTGTGATTAACTTGCACTTTCTTTGCATGCACTTGGTTGGAAGATAAATTGAATTTTTGAGGCAACTAAGAAATTTTTATTGCATATTTTTATGTTATTTCACACTAACTTTTGGTGCTAACAAATTGTGATTTCAGGTTGCCATCCTTGTGAAAAAATTGAAACATTGCCTTAAAAAAATGCATGTCAAAGCTTCAAATGCACAAGGGCTACTAACAATTGTTTGTAGGGCTTCCCAACGCATAAAAACCAAATTTTTCTTGTTCTTTACTTTTTACATGTGTGAAATATACTATTTTTTTTTTTTTAGGCACATTAAAACTTACGATTGGGATCTTTTGGTGATAGGAGAGTATGCTCTTCACCCTTGTGGTGAATCAGAAATCTTGACTTACCATTTGGTTTCAAGAGTAAGAGGCAATTGAATCTTCTTGGTGTGTTTGGGGGAAGCAATCAAGGTAGGAGAGTATGCTCTTCACCCTTGAGGTGAATGAGAAATCTTGACCCTTGAGAGTGGATCCATTTTGTGGCAGTTAGGATCCTTTAGAGGACCTACTCTCGGACAACCTGAGAGGAATGACCCAAGTGGGGACAAGTCGATTACCTAGCTCTTCCAACCCACTATAAAATCAAGGCTACCAAGGACACAAAACCTTGGTAGACATAGTGTTTCTCTTTGCCTAGTGTGATCTCTTATGGGATTTCAACCATAGGGAGATCACTAGGAAAGAATGCTTAAGGTACTCTTGTGGTCGTGAGATTGGTGACTCATTGCAAGGTGAGGTGTCCCGTAATTGGGAGCAATATGAACACTATGAATGGAAACCCTATCTAAACACCGTAAGTTAGTAACTACCTTTTTTAGCCACTCAACTTCTTGGTGCAAGGATCGATCCTAGTGGACTACCCGGATCACCCCAAGATTTTACACTCACCATCTATGTTCCCTTGGTTATGCTTATTGCATTTCCATGAAAAATCCAATATCTCTTATGGGAAACCACTTGGTGTGAGGTGAAGGAGCATCAAGAATGGGCCAAGTTGTTTGGTAATGAACCATGTCCTTTAGGTAGATATTGCTTGATGTGTTCGCAAATGTGGTATACCTGTGAAAATATTTTGAACATACACATGAACATAATTCTAGGGATTTCTTTTGAGACCTCAGATATTCTTGTATCATGCAAGGTTGCTTTGTCCCTTGCTTGATTGTTTGAAGACTACTCCATGTGTCACTATCTTGCTTAGAAAAAAATTGTTTTTGAACATCAAACTTGCTATGCTATCAACTATTGTCAAACTTTTTCAACCAAGTCAAAGCATCAAGTCTTAACATTTTTCTTGTGTTTCTTGTTAAGGGAGTCTCATCATTTGATTTTTATTTTCTATGTCTCTAGTTCTTGAACATGATTAAAGTGACTCTTTGGTCTTAGTGCTCTTGGTCTTTTTGTCTTCATGGTCTATTTCCACTTGCTAGTTATCCTTTTTTTGAAATGGTTACCTTGATTTCTTCACTACACCCTTAGGTTGGGAAAATTGTTCACTTGCCACCCCACTTGTTCTATCTACTTGGCTATTGGCTTCTTGCCTAGCTCTTGACTTGAGTCACTAGTGTCATAAGTAACTTGGACACTTTCTTGACAAGTCACTTTACTTTATCTTTACTATATTGGCAAGTGAATAATCTACCTCTCTAGTTTGGACATCAAGTTATCTTGTGTCACCTTAGTAGCTTCCTCTAGTCTCCTTCATGCTTGATTATCTATCTACCACTATGTAATTCAAAGCTTGTGCTTCCAAACCTCAACCAAATCTAGATAATCATGATATCCTCCATGTCACTAAAGAGTTTCAAGATCTATATGCCCAATACAAAGAACTAGAAGAGACAAATGATCTTTCTTACCTTCATCTCTCTAAGCGCATGATAGAAATGAAGTCTAAACTTGAGAAACGGTTAGAGGAGAAGATTGCATCATTACATGAATCTTCCTTAAGGTCTTTACATGCATGTGAATCACCTTCTTTGAGGTCATCCTTTTCTTCTAGGTCTACATGCTCTACTTCAAGACATCAAATGTCTTCACCTTCTAGATCTAAAGACCTCTTTAGAGAACAAGCAAGTGATACCTCCTTTGAGCCTATGCCAAAATTTCATGATGGACCTATCTTTGACCAAGATAATGATGAAGACATGGATGCATACTATTCACTTGAGAAACACCAAAAGGACTCTAGACATACTTCTAATAGAACTTTTGCTCCCTTAGAAGATTCTTATGATGACACTTTGCAAAAACTTCTTCGCAATAAGATCATCATGTTGCCTAAGTCTAGATCATATGGAAACCCATTCTTGGATATCTATTCTGCTTATCATCGACATAATTAGCATAGTACTTTAGATTGCATTGAGCTGAAACATAAAATCCAAGATCTTATTGATAATGAAATTATTGATACCTCTAATGATTCATGTGATGAGGATACTTTTCTTGAGAAAGATCATATTAATGAACCTATGTTTAGTGATGATTTCCTTGATACCTCCACTTCTTCCAACACTCATGCATCTCCCAACACTTCGAAGCTTTCCAATATGCCTCCATCAAATAAAGAGCCTAATGCTTTCCACATTGACTATGTATATCCTCAAGGGCTACCTCTAAAAGAAACTCAAGCTAACCTTCACTTGGCTGCAAACCTTTTCCATGCTACTAAGCCTAAAGATCCAAGCACTACTTCATTCACTCTTCATTCTCCATTGTCCTTGGAAATAGCTCCATGTCAAGAGGACTCTCAAAAATAAAAAACTATAAATGTCAAGAAAGATCAAGATCAAGTACCCTTTCATCTCTTTCAAGATTTTTCCCCTCCATATCCTATGTCTTTTCCATCCCACGAGTATGATGAAGATACCACTTCCATTATCTCCCTTGAGCTTACTGAAAATTATGAGAAAAGTTATCTTTATATGCTATCCAAAGCTACTTGTCAAGATCAAAGCATCCCCTCATGTCCTACTTCTCCATATCCACTTCAAAATTGTGCTCAAGCTTCAACTGATCCTATTAAAAGTGTTGTTCCTATCGAAGATACTCATGAGTCTATTGATAGCTTTGACCATGTTTCTTACTCTAAAGATGTTAATATCCCTTTTCACTATCCATTTTCATATCCTAATTCTATCCTTGGTCCTCATCCATTAGAGCTAAAGCCTTCAAAGCTTCCATCTATATTGGGACCTTATGTTCCTTCATCTCCTACACTTTCCACTCCTAGCTCTCCCATCATACCTCAAGATCAACAAAGACTCTCATCCTTGATGACTTTTCACCCATCTATCCATCTAAACCAATCATATCAGCCTTATTCATCTAGAAATCCCAAGTCCTTTAGAAGTGAGAATAAACATAAGAATCCATTGAAAAATGAAGATTACTATGACTCATCTAATCAACACGTGAATGCTAAGAAGGAAAATGCACTAAAGAGACCTCAAAGGTCCACTATTAAGAGAGCTAAATCAAAGAAAATTTGGGTTCCTAAATCTGTCATTGAAGAAATACACTCTTAAGCACCCAAAGAACAAGGAAAATCTAAAGCTATGTGGATTCCCAAGTCTCTTTTAAAAGACTTGAATATTGAAAATACTTCAAAGTTGACATTCAAGCTTCCAAAGGCTTCCATTCCATCTTCTTCCAAAAATCTTCCTAAAAATATTCCAAAGCCTTCCACTCCACTTTTTTCCAAATCTCTTCTACCATCTCATGCATCTAAACCTCAAGCTATTTCATCCATGATTCCTCCATCATTCCAATACCCTTCAAGGTGTGTGTCAATGTTGATCTTGTCCAATATTTCAGCTACCCTCATGAAATCCTCTAAAGCTTACACTTACTTTCTATACATGAACTCTTATCCTCAACATATTCTTTCTACTACCATTTCTCTTTCATTACCCTGTCAACATCTTTGAGCATACCTTTCTATGGTCTTGGATTATCATGACTTATCTTTCCTATAGGAGCACTATCTACATTCAAAAAGCTTGAGCTCTTTCTAAAAATTCTAAAAATCTAACAAAAAAAAAATTTATAAAATTTATAAAAATGAAAATGTGCCTTGGTGAAAACTACTTCTTGTGGCACCTTGGTAGCAAAAGTAAAGAGAAATAAATACATCCTATGGTGAAAACTATATCTTGTGGTACCTTGGATAAGTACCATGATGAAAACCTAGCAAATAGGCATCATGTGTAATTCTTCCATCATCCATCTATCCCCTCTTCTCTCTTTGATCTTGACAATGTTGAGCTATCTTTGCATATTGGCTATCTTATCCACAAGATTTTCTATTGTGCTCTCCCATTCACTCATAGCCTCTATCTTGAGCTTTATTCTTATTGCTCTATCCCATTACGATCCTATCTAGTTGACCCTTGAGTCTTGATCACAATAAATAAAACATGGTTCTCATAGGCCTCTTGACATGTCTACTCTCTTGGATTGCATGCTTTCATGCTATCTTTCTCATTGGCTTCCATTGCTTATCCTACATGTTATCTTACTCATTGGCTTCCATCGCTTATCTTATATGCTATCACACTTGTTGGCTTCACAGCTTATCCTACACGCTATCTTGCTCATTTCTTCCATTGCTTATCCAAAACCTACTTTATATGGCTATCTTTCCCTAGCTTGGGTATTCTTGAGGATCACTTTCACTTGCTTCACGTTCCTTTCTTATGCATCTTTTCTTATCCATCGACTTGTTTCTCCATCATGTCCTATACCTTGCTAGACATTGGGAGAAAATGATGTGATCTTGCTTGAGAACTAGTGATCTCTAAATTATTCTAAAAAATCCAAAAAATCATATATGATGCTGAAAAAATCCTAAAAATTAGAAAATGTCCTAAAAAAATGATCATCTTAGTGAAAACCTAGCAATAGGTGCTTTGATGTATCACCAATAAAATCAAAAATAAAAAAATACAAAAAAATTGAAAAAAGTCCTAAAAAAATTTGTCAAGTGGTGAAAACTTGGAAACAGGCGCTACTTGAAACCCTTGCAACTATGTCTATCAGTCTTAATCATCCATTTCACTACACATTTCCTAGCTTGGAATTGTTTCTTGTCCTTGTCTCGGGGGCATAGCTACTTAGCCTATTGAGGTATTCTTTTACATTAGGGTTTCCTTGACAACTCACAAAATAGTGTTTCATAATACTTCCCCCACCTTGACATCAAGTTTTTTTCAACACTTTTTAGATAGTTTTTCCTATAGTCTTCGATGACACGATATATTTCACTATCAGAATCAAGTCTTGAATGGCCAAGTGACTCACACACATGCACCTAAACATTTAAATGACTAAGCTATGTTGATCTTTATCTACTTTGTGTGCTGTCTATGATGATTTCTTTACTATATGTTCCCTCCCTAATAGTCTTTCGAGGATGTCACTGACTAGAAGACTGGGGGCATGAGACATGCTTTCTTGATTTTTTCTTGTGGGTATACTTCATTTGTCTATAGTGTTTTAAGCATTCATGCTTATCCTATTTGACACTTTGAATTTTTTAATTGTATTATCCTTGACTATTTTGCAAGACCACACTTGGGGGTTATCCTAGCACTTATGCCTTGATATAGGTGTAATCTTGCTAAATCAAACTTAAGGAATCTAATCATGTAGTTTTCTTGACTTACATGTCTCTGATGCTTAGATTGGATTTCCACATACCTATTTGATATTGATCATATTCATATTCTCATAGTTATGCTAGTGATAATTATATGATCTCATGAAGTCCCTGATAAATGCTCAATGATGAAATTAAGAGTCTAAATGTTATACACTTCTTGTTGGTAAACCACTTTGCATATTAGCTTGCATTTTAGGTTCATTTTCTAGCTTAATCTTATATTCTTGCATATGGGGAGACCTTTCTCTTCATCTTTTTGTGGACATATAAGCTAACTCCTTTCATATATTTCTTTACTTTCTTCTTGTTCATGTCTTTTCACCTTCTTAATCTTTCACTTCATCTCTTTTCTATCTTATCATCACATTATATAAAGTTTTGACCTCTTAAATAATTTTGATGTCCTAGATTCATTTTTGGGATCAAAATCAAAATCTGAGTTCATCTTGATGGTCAAAATTATCTTTTAAAATTCTACCTTCTTCTAAGCAGTTAGCTGACCCTTTGAGGTCTAATCTTTGAATCATCGTTGGGACATCTTCATTTCTTCATGTCTTCATCACTTCTATGCTTCATATCATTCACCTTTTCACGTCTAAATCATCTTTCTACTTGATTTGACCTAATTTTTATGACTTATCCTTCACACTCAACTTTTGTCAAACTAGGGCATTCTATCAATTTCTTATAGTCTCTTTCTGGTTCTAATCACCCATCTATCATCCTGAACATTGCTATATCTTGATTTATTCATATCTAGCTCATTTCTACATTTGCCCTTACTTCATTTCAATTTTGATCTCGAGGGGCAGAAATAGTCTATCAATACATGCTACAACTATCTACTTCTTAGGAGCATTTGTTTGATCTTTTCACTTACTCTTGATCTATTTGCTTTTCTAGGTGTTAGTATTCTTCTTGAATTTTGACATCATCTCTATCCTAGTGTTTAGTACTACCGATATCAGACTATACATTTAGGATTTTCTATCTCTTTCTGCATTTCATTTTTTGAAATCAGATATCTATTTCTATTGCTTCTTTCTTGACTTCTATTTTCTTTGACATAATGTGTTCCCAGATTGATCACACATTATTCAAAGAGGGGAAAATGTTGTCACCTAAAAATGGTCATCTGGACTATTAGCCCTCTTCTCAACATTTTGGCTAAATTAATTTAATCATTTACCTAGACCAAATTACTAATAATCAATTTATTTGATCATAACCTATAGTTTGACTATGCTATCCTAAGTTCATTATTTGATTAAAAGAACATGTCTCCTTTTAATTAAATAAAAGACCCCATTCTTCTAACCCACTTAAAGTGCACACATAAAGTCCTTTTTCTATTTTGCAATTAAAAGAAAAGGCTTTGTGACTTTTGTCTTATATGACAAGTCAACTTATATTCTATTGGTTGACTTGTGTGTGCACATGGATCACTCCTCTTTTCAAATTTCACCGTTGATCATCCACCATCTTCATCTTGATCTCTATCGTCCTTACAACTTTAAAAGGGAGATAACTTTCCCACTCAAAGCATCCATCTTTTGAGTATTGTTATGCTACAGGTTTTCTAATAGGTTTCTTTGGAGCTTTGTGGAGAACTTCTATTTCTTGTCTACATTCTCTCATACCATAGCATTTTAGCTTAGATTCATGTTGCATGTTAGTTTAGCTTCTATTTTGAAATAATGTATCTCACATAGCTTAATATTTGGATTGTAACACTCTCATAAATGTTTTAGCATAGCTGCATTTTGCATTCTCATCTTAGCTTAGTTTCCATACTTGCATTGCATTCTTGAGGAACTCCTTGAGACATTTTCATTCTTGCATCTTGTCTTTGTAACCTCCCACTGCATGGTTTACTAGCAAGAAGAGTATTTTGAAGGCTTAGCTAAGAGCCCTTAAACTTGAAATACACTCTCTTGCACTCCGTGGATAGGGAGCTCTAAGCCGACATCAAAGCATTCCAAACTCATAGAATCGTTTGGATAGAAGGGTTTAGAGTGGGACACTTTTGAGTGTACACCATGAACTAAGGTATTCACTGGTAGAAAAGAAAGCCTTCTTAGTCATAAAAACACTAAAATTTTTTGGGTATTATATATTACATTCGCATTCAACTGTGTTTTTTCCAAGTTTAGCTATAAAGAGTATCCTCACCCAATAGGAGGTGTTAGTTAATAAAAAAGTTTCCTGGGTATCCAAATTATAGGAATTTGATCTTGAGATTAACCTACAAAGCTGTTAAGGGGCCAAGGCCTATGTAAATTGATGGCATATGTAAAAAAAGACATAGCAAAGGACAACTCATGTGCATTATTGGTAGGTCTTAAGAATGATTGGTTCTCAAACATTGCGTATTTTCTCACTTATGGCGAATGCTCTAAACACCCCACCAATAAGGTGGAGAGAAAAAAATTCACTAACAATTTTCATGTATACAATCTCACAATAGAATATTATCTTCAAGTAGTGAGATGGGCTATTTTTTAAGAACAAAAAACCTTTGTTTCCTAGAAAACACTTGCATGAAAGGGCTACTAGGAAGTAACTAGATAGTTTAGAAACTGGTAGAGAAAGGGAATTTGGGGTCATTTTGATTATTCATTCTAGAACAAAACCAAGTTGTTAGACCTTGTTGAACTTCCTCTAAGATGTTGAAAAGAAAGGAGCAAGTTCAAGTAATATAAGATAGAGAAACCATGTTGGGAAAAGAAGGCAATTTTTGGGTGTTGTAAAGGGCTTCACTATAAAGTTGAGAAAATTATGTTAGGTGGAGTTTGACCAAAGGAGTCAATTAGACACATCTACGTTAGTATGGAAGAAATGATAGTTTTTAATGACTATGGTGAAGTTCTCTAGCCACTTGATGATGGGACCATATATTGGTGTTTAGTTTTGATAGGTTTAGTTTATGCTTCATTTGGTTTTGAGAATCCTTTCATATTCTCTACTTAACAAGGCCAACGATGTGAATGTGGAACCTCATTTGGCCTCCCCCCTATTATAACTCTAAATTCCCCATTAACAACTAAGTAAATATTTCATTCATTCATTTAAGAACTATATCATTGAATTGTCATAATCACATAACATTCATTAACATGACATATAATTAATTAATATCTACAAACATTCATCAATAATTTGTGAACACATCAATCATTATATTCACATAACATTCATTAACACAACATATAATTCATTAATGCACACAAAACATTCACAAATAATTTGTGAGCATATCAATCATTATAATCACATAATAATATTTAATAACATGACATAAAATTAATTAATAAGCAACATTCATAAAAAAATCATCAACACATTCATCATCAAACAAGGTTTTTAACATTCATTTCTTCTTTTGTATTTTCTTTGGTCAAAGATAAAGGCTAATAGGCACACCATGACTATCTTTGACATTCTCATATGGCTCTTGTGGTTCTAATCCCATGATATGAGGCTTCCTCTTCCTTTTTTAAGGACAAGGTTGATGTGCCCTGTAATAAGAAATAAATGGGTTTAATTTTAAACTTTTTTAAAAATGTTATAAGTATTTGATTAATCTAAAGAACATAATAAGAATTTTTTTGCGTGATAGTTCCACATCATCTACTATCACATTTTTTTCAGCCCCAACCTTAACATGCTCAACACTAGCATCACCATGACATTCTACATACTAAAAAATTATCACATAAATGTTACACCAATTACAATTTAAGATAAATTTTATTAGTAATTACATAATTAATTTTCAAAACAAGTTGAATACTTACCTGTATCATTGTGATGCACATCAAGGCCTTCATCATGTGTAAAATTTGGGCCTTCATCATGAGTAATATCTACGCTAGGAGTAGAAGCCTACTGTGAAATTTCATGCACATTATTATTAGTATTCAAAATTAACATCAAATAGATTATTGTTATGAAGTTCTCAATTTCTATTATTATTCATTAGGCATATTTACTTGTGTGAACCAGTGCACCAAAATCTTCTACATCTCTTTGGCCACTGGAATTTGTGTGGTGGCAGGAAACCACTACTTTACAGCCTTGTTTGAAGCTAATTTGTTTCACCTCTTCTATGGGTGCTAGACTAAATTCAATGCCTTTCTTTTTTTGCACAATATCACCAATTTTGAATGTATTTCTTATTTTTAATTTAATATAAAAAATAATTGTTATGAAATTTTATTTACTATTTCTTATAGGTTGTGAGTGAATTTTCATATATCCACCATAGCCAATTTTGTGTTGACCAACCTTCTCTTTCCTAGCTCATGTAGCCTTTGATGTGTCCTTCAACCTATATATGTAAAACTTGAAATATATTAGAAATATGTTAGATTATATAAATATAAAGAACACTAATTTGTGCATAATTGCATTAATACTACCACATACATATTTTTTTGTCAGGTGGTTGGTTAATTCCTTTATCTCTTAGTCTTATCTATTTTGCATCTTCAATGATTTCATTCCACTCTAGCTCTAGAACCATAGGAGGATGCTTGTACTTTGGGTTGAACTATAGAGCTCTTTTGTATTAGTCTCTCATAGTCTTTAGATGTTTGGAAGCTTTTTTAAGAATTTGAACTCTGTTCAAAATATTTTGACCAAAGAGCTCCTATATAGATTTTATGAGCTAGTCTTTTAATTTAGGGCCTTTCTCATTCCACCTTTAAAAAAAAAAAAATTATTAGATAAAAAAATTAGTTCAAGCTATGTACCTTGAATATATTACAACAAATGGATAAATGAAAAAATATACCAACCAATTGTATGAAGCTACATACCTTTATGTAATGTGGGCCCAAATATCTTCAATGTTAAATCATAATAAGTTTCATAAGAAAGATCATTTCCTGTAAAATCATCATAGGATCATTAGTAAAAAATGAGTTATGAATAAGTAAACTATAATTACACTCTAAATAATTACACTTTTAAAGTACTTGGAAGCTTAGGAAATTTTAAGGGAATCATATATTTCTCGGCCATCAACAATGATGCTTCCAACAATCTAGTAGAAGTAAAACAAACTACTCTAGGAAAGCCTAGTAAATTATCACTAGTATTGGTATCTATTCTGTCATCATGAGAAGTTGTACCTATAAGTACACATAGTTAATAAATGTCATACTATGATCAAATTGTATGGCTTCATAATAGATGAAGATAATCACACTATTGTATTTCTCAAGGATAATATATCTATTTTGAAGGCTACCTATTCCATCATGAAATACACTTGAATTGTCAACCCAGAGATGTAGGACTTGAAATGGGTCAGCATGGTATATGCACTAAGCTCCTTTAAGAGTCTTAACACCTTTTTTGTAGGAAAGTAAAATGCATGAAAATAATCTATACTACTGTTACACAATAGTAAACACACTTGGAATAACAACAGATAATTGTAGAAAGCTTTGGAAAATGAACCTAAACTAGTTAACAACTCAAAACATCCACCATGATCATTTTCTTCAAGTGCCACAAGAACTTTCATAGTAACAATACTGCAAGACTAATATAGTAAATCTAACTTGAATATAGGAAATTACAAAGAATCAATCTACTCTACCTAAATCTATTCCACCTCCCAAGTGGGCCCCCTTGGTTGGTTTCAAATAACTATGAAAACAACAAGTATTCCAAAATTACTCTTTCATTAAAATCCTTCTTGGATTACATCAACTGAATATTCATGAAGTACAGAAAAAGAGTAACTTTTGAATCTTAAACCAATATTGTCTATATTATCATTAGCTTACTAAGATAATCCAAATCCAATATATAGAGGATTAGATACTTATTAAATACATGACATAAAAGTCTTGAACAAACATCGCCATAAAAGAAGGTGGAAGATCAACCATGACATAGTACATTTATTACTAAGCAATAGAATAAAAAATTGTAGGAAATATAGCAAGTTGTGTCTCCTAGAGTTTTTGGAATAGTAACTCCTCTACAAGCACGACTTATCCATAGGAATTGAACTATGCTTTCCTTGCCACAATCGGTCTCCATCATCTTCTTTTTGTAATGTAATAATCACCACCCTTTGCATTGCTCTTCATTTTCTTGAAAGTTAGAAACATCTAAAACATATATGCAAGATAACATTCCTACTCTTATTTAGATATTAGAACATAGCTTAAGATATTTATATTAAATATTGCATTCTATGTATAGTATTAAGCAAAGTATGTCATACACACTACCCATAGGTTTAGTAAGTTCTAACTATCTCTAGCATAAGTTCACAAGATATTTACACAAATGTTTTGGAAATGTTTTTGACAAAGCACAAAGAGTAAGTCCAACCTATGAAAACTATATCGAAATTAAGACATTAGTATGCCTCATCATCTACCCCCCACTATTCAAATGCTTTTCCTCAAGCATTATACTTCCTTTCCATAGCTTTGAAGTCTCCCACTATAGTTTTCCCTTCCTTCCCACTTTTTAAAGTATAGAAGAATCCTTTTTTGTGCTTTCAATGTTCACCTATGTGTTGCTCAACCAATGGATTTGGTCTGGTAGCATCATCACCATAAAGAGGGAAAAGAAGGGTAGGAGGTTGAAGAGTCAATGTCATCTATAGTTCCTTTTTTATTTGTGTTCCTAGTTGTATATACTTGGCCACCCTATTAATAGCTTCCTCATAATTGATAGGGCTATTTGGTTCTACCTTTTTGAAAGCTTTTGGCAATTGGTTCCATTAGTTCCTAAGCCCTACAATAGTTCTTTGTTGTGTAAAGTTTGGAAGTGTCTGGTAATCTCTATAAACCTTTTCTCTTTTTGCAAACACTTTCTCCCTAATCTTTGGTTTTGGTTTCCCATAGGTTAGTCTGAACTAGTCTCTTAGAAGGTCATCAGGCTTGCATGTTTTAGCTTGTACTAGTAATGGTTTAGATCTCTCAAGATCTCTATAGGCATTTAACTGCCTATCATAGTTTGTCTCATTGTGCATCCAAGACATTAAATCTCCGAGGTGAATATCCCCTATCTAAAGAAAAGGGTTCCACTCTAACTAATGTGGAATTATGAAATTATGTAAATAAAGTTCACACAAAAAATTCTTCTACCATTAAGGAAAGGTCTAATACACATTGTAGAAATCTTGAGCATTTTTAAATTTACAATCAACATCCCTTATTGTCATCATCAATTGAAATAATAGAAAATGCTCCTTCAAACAAATGGAATGCATTGTTGGTGGTGGCTTATAGGCCATTACCTAGTTAGCTAAATTTAAAGCTTTATTCATTTGTTGTTACTATTTCTCAAGTTGCTCTTTTAGTGACTCAATTTCCTCATTTTTGTCAAATATTACCTTCTACATTTGGTCTCTTTCTTGCCTCCACAAGGCTTTTTGAAAAATGAAGTGATTGTATAGACCAAATAATATAGAGTGGATTGTAGATGAAGGGAATTCTTAAGACATAGATTTCTTCTTTTATTACTTAGCAACTTGCAGAAGTAATGGGTATACTAGGAGGATCTATAAGGCATGATAGAAATATTAGAATATATAGGGAATAGTGGCAAAGTAGGTTGATCATTTTTAGGGGCTTTTTCTAAGACAACAACAGGGTTTGAATTACATATTTCCTAATTTACCTATGGCATTTCATTAATAGGATCATTTTCATTTGTTTCCACATTTTGGGGTTCCAACCATACAGGAGAGTCATCTAAAATATTCTCAACCACTAATTTTGTATGAGATTTTGAGATTGAAGCATTTAGGTTTTCATTGGAAACTTAGGTTACTTGACCTTGCATACGAGGGCTTCAATGCATATGAACCTCTTTAACTTCTACTATTTTGTGGGCCCACTTTGGTTTAGGTACTATTGTGGTAGATGCTGTAGGAGTGGTTGTTGCAAGAATAAACCTTTTTCACTTTGTTACTTTAGCAGAAGGGTTTTGGGTTTCCTTTTCAAGATTAGGGCTCTCTTTACCAACCTTATGCTTTCCTTTGTCTCTAGAAAAGCTAGGGATATCACCCTTTGAAATAGGCTCAATAGGTTTATTAGGAGAGGGTAATGCTGGTTCTTTTTCTATTTCAGCCGGATTCTAACTAAGCTCTGCAATTTCTTCTTCATTCCCTAAATTTTGTGAAATAGGGTTGGCTTGAGGCTACAAGGTTTTAAATTCAACAAATTCTACCCATGAGAAGAATCCCTAAGAGACCTTTCAACAAGAAATTTGATGAGGGCAAGATGAGAAATAGAGTTTGCATTTGCTTTCTAAGTTTCTTTAGTGCTAATACACAACATATTATAAAGGAAATTGTGGATATTAACATGAATGTTATGTCTTACACAATTGAGCAGCTTAAAATGGTGAGCATGCAAGTTTGAAAACCTACCTTTGTAGGTCAAATACCTAATGGTATGGGTTGCCAATTCTAAATACAAAGCTAGGAGAGAGATTCTTTTACACCCTTGCTTTGTAATTTCCATTAGAGTGTCACCCGATCAAGAGAACTATGCCCACGATGACCTGACATCATGTTTATTTAGATAATGCTCCCCATTAGCTAGTAGTCATATGAATTTTTCTATTTTCTCCTCAATAGAAATTACTATTAATCCCCATACTATGGCTTCCCCTTCATCAAATGTCCTCATAAACTCCATTATTAATTCTTCATTGAGCTTAGTTAACTGTAAGAAGTAGCCAAGCCATTCATAGGCATTAAATTGTCAGACTACTTCCACTTCCCCAAGTAGAATACTATGAATAGCCAGCTCATGTCCTAGCAACTGGTCTCTCATATTCAAAATTCCTAGCCTCAAATTTCTCTATTCTCACCACCCTGATAAGTTTTACCCCTTTAACACTTATGCAAATACCCTCTTCTCAAAATTTCAAATTGATCTTTCTAAGAAATGCTGATACCACATTCTTTTAACAAGACTCCATTATGTTTGGCATGTAAAATAATGATGCAATTAATTATGAAGGATATCAAGGTTTAACTAGAAGTTTTTTCATAATAAATCATAGTCATTTTCAATCATGTTAAACACAGGAGATCTTTCCCAAAATTGCAATGAAAAGGTATGGCAAATACAAAAGGATTTTAAAATTAAAATCAAACCACTGCCAAAGTATAACCTATAACATGGGCATGACTAGGGTGACATGGAGATGACATTTGGAAATTAATACACTTTCTCAGCCCCCCAATTAATTTTGGCATAGGAATGAGAAATTGGCGTAAGGCATATACGATATATTTAATGCAATATTATATATAAATATCAAAAACTATGTGCTAAAAATGAATAAAGATTAAAAATGTTATACCTAAAAGTTTGAGAGTGTACTTTCACATGCAAATTTATGAGGTGGAAAAGTCTGGTGACCACAGAAAAGGTGCTAACGGTATGTTTTATTAAAAGTAGTAAAAACATAATTTGTGGGTGATGTGAAGTGTGAGTGGATGATAGAAAAAGAAATGAGATGAGTTGATATGAAGAAAAAGAAAAATGAATGAAAGAATGGACCTTAGATTAAAAGAGGTTTTATTATGTGTTCTTGTTGAAAATTTGTTATGGTACGACTGTAGTAAAGAAGGTTTGCACCCTCTGCTTTAGGAATTGTGTCTATAGGAGTTGGTAAATAGTTTGGATGGAACTACTGCCAGAACTCATCTTTGGTCTATGGTTTATGATAGAGGCACAATCTATGGCCATTTACAAGAAATTTGAATTGGACAGGATCAATGGTTGTCAACTAGACTACTCCATTATTGAATACATACTAAATTTCATAAGGCCCTAGCTACCGGGTTTGCAACTTTCCTGGATTCTCTTTGAAATGAGAATTGTATAGGAGAGCCCAATCTCCCACTTGGAATTTTTTATTACTGATATTTACATCATGCCACTTCTTTCACTACTGCTAAATGATCTCTATTCTTTCCAAAGCTATCTTTCTAATTTCATCCAATGAGTTCAAGTGGAGAAGTCTCTCTTCTTGTGTGCAGGTAGATTGATGTTCAATTTTGAAGTAGCATGAAGGTTTTTATGTTCAAATTCAATAGGAAGCATTGTTGCTTTTCCATCTACAAGTTCAAATGGAGTGAATCGTGTTGTTATGTTACATGTAGATCAGGTATGCCTAGACAACTTTAGTTAACCTACTACCCCAATTCTTCCTCGGTATTTACATTGTCTTGGTCAAAATGGCCTCAATTTCTTTGTTGGTGATCTCCCCTTTCCCATTTTCTTGAGGGTGATAAGGAATGGATTTTTGGTGCCCTATGTTATAGTCTTTCATAACTTTAGTGATCAATTTTGATGTGAATTGGGCACCTTGATTTGTGAGAACTTTTCTAGGAATTCCATAACATGTGAATATTTCCTCATATAACAATTTATCCACTTTCTCATCTCTTGCATTTTTCATTGCTCTAACTTCCACCCATTTAGTTAAATAATTTGTGCATACTAAGATGTATGATTTTCCATTTGATGGTGGGTCAATTAGACCTATGAAGTACATAACCCACTTGTCAAAGGGTGTTACAACAATCTATGGATTGAGTGGCATCTCATTTAACTTGGTTGGTTGGCCCATCCTCTAGCATTTTTCACATTTAGTTGCATAATTTATTGCATCCTTATGTAATATTGGCCAATAATATCCAATTGCAAGTACCTTTAGTGATATTCTGTTTCCTACAAAATGGCCTCCGCATGGTTTATCATGATAGGCATGTAGTATGTCATATATCTCATCCTTCCTAAAACATCTCCTCATGATCTAGTCTAGTCTAGTATAGAAGAGATTTTTATCTATCCATGAATAATGAAAAAATTTCTCTACTAGCTTCCTCATGCCTTTGTGAGAGAAGTGCGGGGGCATTCTATTTGTAGCAAGATAGTTTGCTATGTCTTCATACTATGGTGTATGAGTTGCTATGTGGAACAAATGCTCATTTGGAAAGGTATCTTCAATTGGAGTCAAATATTCATTAACAATGTGCAGTCTAGACAAATAATCAGCAACTACATTGGACTTGCCTAGCTTATCAACAATGGTAATATCAAACTCCTACAACAAACAGAGCCATCTTGCCAATCTACTTATTATAGTAGGTTTGTTTATTAAGTACTTTATAGCTAAGTGGCTAGTATGAACAAAAATAGGATATCCAGTTACATAATGTTTGAATTTGTTCAATGCATAAACAAAAGCTAAAATTTCTTTCTTAGTTACTATGTAGTTTAGTTTAGGACCATGGAGGCTTTTACTAATATAGTAGATTGCATTTTCAATGTTAGTAGACTTTTGTCCTAATACAACACCTACAACATAGTCTAATGCATTAGTATGGATATAAAATGGAATTGACCAATCTAGTCCCTTCAAAATTGGTGTTGTAGTGAGGAGTTTCTTAAGCCTCGAGAAGGCTTCATTACATGTGAGTGTCCAAATGAAATTAGCTTCTTTAGTCAAAAGTGTATACAAAGGACTAGTTATTTTACTAAAATCTTTTATGAAACACCTATAATAGCCAACATGACCTAAAAAAGATCTTACATCCTTTGAGTTTGTAGGTATGGGAAATGTTGGAATTACCTCTATCTTAGTTAGGTCCACTTGTATCCATGCAATTGATATAAAATGACCAAGAACCACTCCTTCCTACATGAGCATGAAACATTTCTCACTAATGAGTGATATATTATGTTCTTTGCATCAGAAAAGAACCATTTCAAGATTCATCAAGGCTTCCTAAAATGTGATTCCAAATGCTATGAAATCATCCATGTATATTTCCATGCAGTCATGTGATATATTAGCAAAAATGTTGATTACAACTCTTTGAAATGTTGTGGGAGCATTACACATGCCAAATGGCAAGACAAAATATGAAAAAGTACCCCATGGACATGTAAATATGGTTTTATCTTGATCTTTTGGAGCTATACTTATCTAATCATAACCACTGTACCCATTAAGAAAAGAAAAGTATTTCTTACCAACTAGAGTGTCCAAAACTTGATCAATAAAGGGTAAAGGAAAGTGATCCTTCTTGGTTGCCTTATTCAATTCTTTGTAATCTACACAAATCTTCCATTTCCCTCCCCTTTTAGGTACTTTAACTAGAGGTGAGACCCATCTACTATCAGATATATGGTATATAAAACCAACATCAAGCAACTTTTACAATTTAGTTTTAACTATTTCTCTGAGTGCTAGATTAATCCTCCTCTAGGGTCGATGGAGTGGAAGGCACCCTTCATTGATATATATTCTATGAGTGCATTATGTAGGACTTAACCCCTTCATGTCACCATAGTCCCATGCAAACTCCTCTTCATGTTTATGAAGAAGCTTTGTTAACTATCTCATCTATTTGGGAGGTAGTTTGTTATTGACATGGAGATTATGATCTTTTTAGAACTCAATAGTAGTTGTGAGATCAACCATAGCAACTTCAGAGATTGGACTTGTATCTAGTTCACATGGTAAAAGCTAATGGATAATGTCTAGTTCCTTGGCTAGAAAAAAATTCTCATTACAGTCCTCGTATGTAGTTAGTTGTAATACAGAACTATTAGATACATCCATTTCTACCACACAAGTATTATTAAAAATACTTTGAATTACTAAATTCTCCTCTTGTAGCTTTAGAAATATTGTCTATGTAAAATCATAAGTTGTGCTATAGAGTTTAACTCTTCCTTTCCATCCCCTAAATCTGGCCACATAGGTGTGTTTAAATTTCATTGGGGTTGTGCTAAGGGATATAGGAAAAATTTCTTTGTTTCCTATCCATCTTATATGGTCATAGTCCCTAACCTACAACTTATATTTGCATCAACTATAGCTTACCATGATTGTCCTAAAATAATAGAGTAACTAGGTAAGTTGATTTATGAGGACAGAATCATGAAATCTATAGGGTACTCTAGAGAGTCTAGGATTACTACTATGTCTTCTATCATCCCATTAGGAGTAGCAGTACAACTATCTACAAGTTGTAGAATTTTTGGGGTAGCCCTTAATCCTTCTATATAGAGTTTTTTCATAGTATCCTTGGTCATAATATTTATAGCAGCACCAAGATCAATCAAGGCATTTTTAACAGAGTAACCATTTTTAATCACATTCACAACTACACTTCCTAGATCAGAATATTTAAGAATAACCAATTTTCCTTATAGAATATCAACCAATTGTCCTATAACATGGACTATAGTTGGGTCCTTTTTAGTTCTCCTAGGGTTTTTCAAATAGGCTTCTCTAATGACTATGCCATAAGTAGGAACATCTTTAATAGCTTAGAACAAAGGAATCTAGACATGCATTTACTTTAGCTAGTCAATGATGTCAAATGATTGTTCCTTTGTTTGTACAAGTTTACTTTGTATGAGCTTTTATTGAAAAGGAGGTTCAACTACTATTTGAGTTTGAGCTGAGTTGGATACATTGGTTGGATTAACCATTTGTGGTAGAGAAGTGGCTAGTTCTAGTGCTGCAAGAATATCTGGTATTTTAGTTATAAGAGGTAGGTTAGGTATTGGTAGGGTTGTACCAAATTTCAAATGTGTCTCTGCAACATTTAGAACATAAGAAAGATATTGCTGAGCATCAACATAATACTTGGGTTATTGTGGTTGTTGGTTATTTGTATTTGGTTGAGGTTGTGTAGGAAACTAAGTTTACTTTTGAGATCTAGGACTTACAGGTGGTGGCATTGGTGCATGTTGTTGGATTGGAGGCAGTAGTTGTGGGTTACCAAGATTTTCATTAGGCCATTGTTGAGGTCCTCTCCATTGGTTTGTAGACTACCAATTCCCTTGGGGTTGTTGCCATTAGTTCTACTGATTCTATCATTAGTTTTTTTGTTGGTTAGGCCAAGAAGGTTGGGAGTATTGAGGCCATTGAGGCTATTCTGGATTATTTTACCAAGAACTATTCCAATTAGGTTGACAATATTGTGAAGGACCTTGGACACCATGATTTTCCCATTGATTACCATATGGATTTGAATTTTGAAAAGGGTCTTGAGGCATACCTTGATGTAGGGCCCATGGCTAGCATTGAGCAATGAAGAATAATTTCTCATCCTCTCCTATCTTGAGGTAATCAGTTGGAGGATTCTGGTTCTCCACACTAATGACCAATTGGCATTGGCAATCTTTCTTCTACTTCTGACAGTGTGGACATTACTTAACTATCTGCACCCAACCCCTACATGCTTCTTCTTTGTAGTCATTGTGTTGAGATATGTAGTGACATCATTTATGATGTCCTACTTGAAATCTAAGAGTAGATTAGATATCTCAAGCTTTGAAATACCTTGACTGATCCCTTTAGTGGCTATGGACTAGTGTCCTCTGCCTTTCTTTATAGTTAACCTTGAGTAGTTAAGATGGATTTTCTTAAGGTCATCCCCAAAGGATTGATATACATCACAACCAACCATCAAGTCTAGTGCTTCCAAACAATTATCATTTACCCCTCTTAAGAAGACCAATTTCCTCTGCTAATACATGTTGGGGGTTCTTTCATAGTGTATACAAGAAATGTGAAACATAGTGTTCCAATGTTTCATCCTCCTTTTGTGATATTCTAAAGATATCATCTCCTCTTGGATCATTTCCCTTGTAATAATCTTTGTATTTCTCTAGAAATAGAGTTTGCATTTCATCCCAGGTACCTGCTACATTGGCTCCTAAGCTCATGAACCATTGTAAGGTTGATTCTTTTAGTGTTGCTAGAAACAACTTGAGCTTATGGGCATTAGTGTTATAGTAAAAGCTACAAAAAATTATGTTAAACTTAAACAAAAAAGTATCAAAATCCTTAATTGCAAGGCCATAAAACTTTAGAAGAGTAGCTGCAGTATATTTTTGAGATCAGCATTGGTTATGAGGCTTAAGAGAGAAAATTGAAATGCAGGTTGTGCAATTACTGAAGGTATTTGATTATGGGGTTGCTGGTAAAAAGGAGCATTGGCTACATGATTGTTAACAATAGGTGGATTTGGACTAGAACTATCAAAAAAGTTGGCCAAAATTTCAGCAAAAGGCTGAAGATCACTTGTGTCCAAGGTTTTTTCTCTAGAGGAAGATCCTGTAGGAAAATTAGGGCTTGCATCCTCAAAAGGAAACTCAACTGCTTCTTCAATTTCTTCATTCAAATTAATAGACTCTCGTGGAAAAAATATGCCATATTCATGTTGTTGTCTTCCTCTTTGATGCATGTAATTGAATTGGTGACTTTTTAATCAAGTCCACAACTTTGTAATTTTTAGCTAACAAAATAATCTAAAAATAAAAGACTCATGAAGGTTCCTAGTTTGACACCATCCCTGGAAATGAAACGAAAATGTATGGTTTCATAATAGATGAAGATAATCACACCATTTTATTTCTCAAGGATACTATATCTATTCTAAAGACTACCTATTGCATCATGAAACGCACTTGAATTTTCAACCCAGGGATGTAGGACTTGAAATGAGTTAGCATGGTATGTGCATTAAGTTCCTTTAAGAGTCTTAACACCTATGCTGTAGGAAAGTAAAATGCATGAAAATAATCTATAATATTATTAAAAAATAGAAAACACACTTTGAATAGCAATATATAACTATAGAAAGCTTTGGAAAATGAACTTAAACTAGTTAACAACTCAAAACATCCACCACGATCATTTTCTACAAGTGTTGTAGGAACTTTCACAGTAACATTGTTGCAGGACTAATATAGTAAATCTATCTTGAAAATAGGAAATTGCAAAGAATGAATCTACTCTACCTAAATCTATTCAACATCCCAAGTGGGACCCCTTGGTTGGTTTCAAATAACTACATACACAACAAGTATTCCAAAATCACTCTTTCATTAAAAATCCTTCTTGGATTACATCAACTGAATAATTCACGAAGAACAAAAAAAGAGAAACTTCTAAATCTTAAACCAACATTGTCTATATTCTCATTAGCTTACTAAGATGATCTAAATCCATTATATAGAGGATTGGATACTTATTAAAAACATGATGTAAAACTATTGAACAAACATTGCTAGAAAAGAAGGTGGAAGATCAACCATGACATAATACATTTATTACTAAGCAACAGAATAACAACTTGTAGGAAATATAGCAAGTTGTGTCTCCTAGATTTTCTAGAATAGTAACTCCTCTACAAGCATGGCTTATCCATAGGAACTGAACTATACTTTCCTTGCCACAATCGGTCTACATTGTCCTCTTTATTTAATGCAATAATCACCACCCTTTGCATCGCTCTTCATTTTCTTAAAAGTTAGAAACATTATAAACACATATGCAAGATAATATTCCTACTCTTATTCATATATTAGAACATAGCTTAAAATATTTATATGAAATACTACATTCTATGTATAATATTAAGCAAAGTATGTCATACACACTACCCACAGGTTTAGTAATTTCTAGTTATCTCTAGCATAAGTTCACAATATATTTAGACAAATGTTTTGGAATTTTTTTTGACAAAGCACAAAGAGTAGGTACAAACTATGAAAACTATATCAAAATTAATACATTAATATATCTTATCACGAATGAAAAAGAAATTACAAATCAAATCATATTTAACACCTAGCAAAATATAGAAAAACAAGGGCTTACCAATTCTAGTTGTAGCAAGTGTGCATGTTTGCGTGCTCCTTATTGTTGATCCCTCATTCGACAATCTTCACCAAGACCTAAAAAGAATCATATATATATATATATATATATATATATATATATATATATATATATATATATATATATATATATATATATATATATATATATATATATATATATATATATATATATATACATACATACATTATATTGTCTTTTTAAAATATAGATTGCAAAAACATGACAATAGTCATTTAAAACTGTCAATAATAATCATGAAGAAAATAATATCCCTTTTGACTATTGAAAATTGAAATCACATATCTTAACACTGGTACCCTTGTTAGGTAGAACAACTCAGTAAGGTTTCAAAAATTGTAGTAACAACACATTCATATTTTGGTTCATGATCCATAAATTAGTATAAAACATAAAGCTTTATTGAACTATTGTCTTTACAAAAGATTCATTATTACTTACTTCTAGACAATGTGCTCTCTGACACAATTCATTTCTTGTCGCCTATTTCTCTTCGGTTTCTATTGGATCCATCACAACCACAAGAATTTGTAGATTGATGCTTTTGAGGCTTTTTTTACACATGCTTATAGGATCACTGGTATATGCAATGTCATCATCACACAATACTGTTGCCACCATATCAGCAACTAATTGCTCTAGTGTAATATGTTCTTTTCCCTTTCCCTAAGCATCAAATGTGACAAAAACATCATTAAAACAATCAAAACAAGTCCAAAACCTTAATGAAAATAACATAATAATATGAGATTTTGTAAAATTACAATTACACTATTTTTAATAGAAAAGTTTTACCTGCGTTGGATAAGGGGTGGGAGCAACATCCTTGTCTTTGTTATATGATGGATCGATCATGTTGCCCTGTGACAAAGAATATATATAAAAGCATCAACATATTGAAAGGAATAGTTGACTTAGCAAAAAATCTTATTAATAAAATGATATATTGTATATTGGAAGTAATTAATTTAAATATTACATATATTGTACTTACATGTCCCATGATAGTAACTTTCTTTGTATCTATGCAATACAAATTGTAATATATTAGCACCTCTTCCCCTGAACTAATTAATTTTATTGCACATACAAAACATGATTTCCCTCGCATGTCTCAAAAATGTAATTGGGTCACTTATTAGCTGACCTAGGATGCATAATATTTATAAAACCTGCAATATTCCTTGTTTCTTTTGGCCTTCCATCAATTTACACAACTCCTTTACTTTGATCATTATCTTTCCATTGTAGATAATTTGTTGATAGTGCGTACCTACAAATACTTTTTTTATATGGAACTATCCGCATCCAATTATTGTAATTGTAACAAGGTCTTACTTAATCCATCAATTCAACAACTTTGTTATAGCTGATCTTTATTCCATCCATGGAAAATAGGCTCAAACTATGTAATGATGATGGCGCTATGTGATATATCCTCTCGTGTACACAAAAATCAATGTTAATTGGAAGTAATTCCTTTGGTACCCATTCTTTTTGAAGATGTGCATACTTCAAGGGAACCTTTATGTCTCCCTTTGTCTTATCATCATAAGAACATGACCCCCCTTGAGCAAGGAAAAATTGCATGAATTTATTGATTTTTCTTCTCATCTTTTGACCTCTAGTTTGTCTCTCTTTCATAGACCTACTACATATCTCACTTGTTAGCATGAATGATGATAATACTACATTGAGGGAGTATCCTAAGAATTGGAAAGTATTGATATGATACATTCATGATTTTTTTTTCCATTGATGTCAACATAGCAGTAAGTTTGTGAAGAATGACAAAGTAGCTAATAGAGATCTTAGGTGTACAGACAATGTTTTGTTTGTCTAGTGAGACACATTCATGGATATGTTTAGTATAGTACCCTAATGTGAAAGTTCAATGAATTTTATGTAAGTTAAAGATGTACAAAAGTTATACCTAATTAACAGAGAGCAGTATAGAGACAAAGTACCAAAGAAATGGTTTCTAATATTTACATGATATCTGTTGGTAGTGATATAATCTATTGATGAGCAACCGACCAATGATTGATGATAGTTTGATGATGACATCAGCAGATGTACAAGCTCTAATATCATAAATGTTAGAAGTCATACAGACCATGAGCCAATAGTGCTATTATAATTGTAAATGAATTAAATATCTTATTATAATTAATTGGGAAATCCTCAAGGCCGACTCAAGGAATTATTTTGAAGATAAAGCATAAAAGAAATATATTTTCCTTGTTTATAACCTAAATATGGAAGTTGTGATCATAGCATTGAGTGTGAAGTGTGAAAAGGAGAAGAGTGTTTAATGAATGCAATTAAGTGATCCAAGGGATTATTGGATGCAAGATTTTTGACTTGGTTACAAAATCAAAAGGATTAGAAGTCTAGTTGACAAGATAGAAAGAGGAAAGAGTAGTACTATTCATTTCTATTATCCTACAAGGAATAATACATAGATCATTTGGACAATGGGTTCATTGATCTTTCCCTTTAACTTGTTTGGGTAGTGGGCCCAACTATCTTCCATGACTCCTAACAGGGTTGGCACAACTCCTAAAAGAGTTGAAATCTCTTAACAGGGATTCAAAATCTCCTAACAGGGACTGATATGTACTAAATGTTTTTATTTATTCCTAATAGGTTCAATCCTCTAAAAAGGAATATTTATATTAGTACATCATCTTATGGGTACCATCCCCACCAAGGTTTTCCCTCTGATCAAGGGTTTTCCTAGTTAACATATCTAGTGTTATTGTGCATGAGTATCTTGTTATGGTTTTTTATTATATTGCTCATATGTTTAAAGTTAAATAAAGTTGATAATTGTGATAGTAGTAGGATAAATAATTCACCCCCTTCTCAGTTATATTAGCAAACTATATATTCTAACAATTAGTATTAGAGCATTAGGTTCTTAAAGAAAAAGATTAACATCTTTGAGAGATTGATGGTGAATCTTTTTAGAAAGGATAGTCCTTGAATTGATGGGGCCAACTATGATAGTTGGAAGGAGAAGATGAAGACCCATCCACTATGTATGGGTCTAGGTTATTAGCTCTTGACAAAGAGTGAAAAAACAATTGTCAAAGAATGGAAACTTGAAGAATGCAGTGAAGGAGAGAGAGACCTATTCATGTGCAATATGAGAGCTAGAGAAGCTTTACTATTAGCTCTCCTAGAAAATGAACATTGTTAGGTAAAACCACTAGAAACATCTCATAAGATTTGGAAAGCATTAGAATCTATTTTTGAAGGTGATACACATACAAAAAGAGTATGATTGCTGAATTGGATATGTGCATTTCAAGATGCTAACATGATGGAAGATGAATATGTAAGAAGCTATATTTGTAGGATATAATAGATTGTTGTAGGAATCAATACATATGGTGGAAAAAAGGAAGAAGATAAGGTTGTGTGGAAGATATCAAAGACATTGACACCACCATTTAGGTAATTAGCTTAGATGATTCAACTACTTATACCTTGTACTAAGGAGTTTACCAGGGAAATATTGCCTAAAAAATTGGAATCAATAAAAGTAGGTCTGAGACAATCAGGAAAACTTACAAGAGTGGAGACAACTTTTAGTGCCTTGTGTAAACACCTAAAAATGGTCACCTAGACTACTAGCCCCCTTCTTATCATTTTGGCTAAATTAATTCATCATTTACCTAGACTAATTTGCTAATAATCAATAAATTTGATTATAACCTATAGTTTGACTATGCTATCATAAGTTCATTATTTGATTAAAAAAACATGTCCCCTTTTAATTAAATAAAGGACCCTATTCTTCTAACCCATTTAAAGTGCACACATAAAGCATTATTTCTATTTTGCAAATTAAAGAAAAATACTCTTTTTGTCTCATATGCAAAGTCAACTTCTATTTTATTGGTTGACTTGTGTGTGCACATGGATCACTCCTATTTTCAAAATCCACCCTTGATCTTCCATCATGTTGACCTTGATCTCTACCATCTATACGACTTTAAAAGAAAGAGCTCTCCCCTTGTCAAACAATCCACACTCTTAAGTACTATTATGCTGCAAATTTATCATTCAAATTCTTGAGAGAATTTGTGGAGAGCTTCCATTTCTTGTCTACATTCTCTCATAACATAGAATTTTAGCTTAGAATCATCTTGCATGTTTATTTAGCTTCTATTTTGTAATGATCTAGCTCACATATCAAAACTAGGCTAGTTTGTAACACTCTCATTCTTGTTAACATAACTTCATTTTGCATATTCATACTAGTTTTAGTCTACATTTGCATTGAATTCTTGAGGCATTCTTTGTGGATACTTTCATTCTTGCATCCTGTCTCTAAGATAACCTCTCATTGCATGTTTTACCAGCAAGAAGAGTATCTCTAAGGCTTAACTAAGAGCCTTCATATGCTTAAAACATACTTTCTTGTACTTCATGGATAGGGAGCTCTAAGCTAGCATCCAAGCATTCCAAACTCATGGAATCACTTGGATAGAAGGGTTTAGAGTGTGACACAAATATAGTGTACATTTTTGGTGCCCACAATATTTTTGTTGGTATTTTAGTTTAATTCTCATGTTTGGTTTTTTTTAAAACAACTTATTGCATCTAATCAAGTGGTTTTTTAGGTTTCTTACTTTGGTTTTAAGGCTAACCCTTGTGTAGATTTGTTTGAAGGCCAAAACCTTAGTTTTGAAAGATTTGATCATATCTCCTAAACTACTTGAGGTTCAATTTTTTGTTTTTTTTAGAAGTTGGGAATACATTTGAAATTGTCTGAGTCCAATTTTTAGATTGTTTTGATTTGATTTGCATCTGTTATGAATTTTTCTTTGTTTATCATAAAAATTCATTTCTTTTTCAGAAAGGTCTTAGAACTATATAGGGGGGTAGTTCTTTTTGTTTTGAATTTAGAGGTCATATCAAGGATCAATAACATAATTTGATAAATCTAGTTTATTTTGACAAAATGGTTCCCTAGGGCACGAATGAGGAGATATTGCTAAATTTCTTACATTTTTGGAAAGCTCTCTACTTTTTAGCAAGGATATCTTATTTTCATTTCAATTTTTGGAACCGAAATAATAGAAAACAAATCAAATCTTGATGACTAGGTCAAAAGAAAAGAGTAAAAAGAGATCATTTTGTGATTAGCTTGCACTTTCTTTGCATACACTTGGTTGGAAGATAACTTGGATTTTTCTTTGGAAACTAATTGTTAAAATTCTTTAGAATAACTAAGAGGGGGGGTGAATCAATTATCCAAGGTCCAATGATTTCCAATTCAAACTTTCTAATAAAACAAGAGTGAATCAAAATTGCTATCCTTCTTCTTTCTTATCATGCATGCAATTAAACATTAAACAATCATAAAAGTAAACATGCATGACCAAATAACACAAAGAATTTTGGTAACCCAAAAATCATCCAGGAATAAGAAGGTAAAACTAGAGTGGGCATGACACCTACAAAATAACTGCGCAATTGATTTCAACCACTTCTGATGGTTTGCCCTATTAAAGGCCTTCCCTGTTAAAGGCTACAACAGATTGTTAAATGTGACCCTGTTAAAGAATTTCTACACCTTGATAGGAGTGTGCCTTGTTAGAGGACTTAAGAACATTCAACTTGCAATGTCACCCTATTAAAGGATTTTCATAGAGTTGTTAGGCTCACCCAAGTCCATGGGATTTATAGTCACCTTCTCAAAAGAATCTTTCATCCCTCTCTAAGGATCTCCTATCCTCCTCTTAAGGATCTCTTATCCTTCTCCTGAGGATCTCTTTATCCTTCTCCTGGGGATCTCTTTATCCTTTTCCTGAGGCTTATCCACCTAGCTATTAAGCTAACCTAGCAATGTAGGGTTTCAATTTCTAATACAATGTGAAGAGAGTATTAGAAGGGTTTTGATCTGATACAGATTGCAACTCTAACCTTGTAGATTTCATATCACTCTTCAGTTCTTTTCTTAGCTTGGCTTTCCTCCCTTGCAGTGCTAACAGCTTGTTCACCCTTCAAGATCTATCTCCTTGAGTTCTTCCACTTGTTATGCCAATGCACTCCATGGTCACTTGATCAACTCAGAGTCTTGATGCTCTATTCTTACCCCTCTTGGCTTCTTCGCATGACCACACTTAAGACCAACTCCTTCTCATACATACACATTTGATCTCTAACCTGTAACTCTTTATAAAGAAGTTCTATTCTTCATTTCTCGCTCAAATCTTAATTTGATCTAGAGAAAATGGTATTGTTTTCCCTCCAAATTGTTTCTTCTAGAAACTTCATGATAAGTCCACCAGCCTTCGCCTTGAATTGATTTGCATGGTTTACATAGAATTTTGTGACATCTACGCATCATCCTTATCATCCAACTAATTCACAAAATTTTATGTAACAAACTTATCATCACTAATCTGGCAAATATTTGACTTAACAAATAATGTAGCAACTCAGCATCATTGATTTATTGATGCTCATCTCCTTCTGTGTTATTCGGCTTCAATTGTTATTTTACTGGTCCTTGGCACCTATAGCATTTTTTCTTTGCTTAGCACTTGAAGACTCAACACTTGATCTTCACTCGACACCTAAAGATCAATCGGCACATACTAAAGTTGAACTTGCTTGGCTTCAACTAAGAATCTTCTTAGCTATAACTAGCTTGCTTGGCTCTCTCCAATGAACTTAGTTAGGCTTTACAAATGACTTAGTTAAACCTTACATCTTTGTTGTGTCTTAGTGTGTCCATCTTCTTAAAATATGTCATCAATACACTATTTCATCAATGGCTTAGCTGATCCTTATACTTCATTACAACATCATAACTTCAACCTTTCTCTAGGTACTCTAGTTACATCTTATTTATTGGCACCTCCTTGTCAATCAACCAATTGATAGTATTTGGGTCACTTAAGTAATTGTCATTCCTACGAGTAGCAAGTTTGACATCAATGACAAAACAATGATTGAAAACATTCTTTACCAGTTCCATTATTCTTCATTCATGATCTTTTCAATCATTTCCAACAATCTCTCTCTTTGGCATTGACGGCAAACCAAACTGATCAATTGATCAACTTAGTTACCACCAAAATTACATATGTTGTTTTCTTGGTATATAACTCCTTCTTTTGTTGATCAAAACTAAATCTTTGGTTCTACTTCTCCTTCTAGACTGTTGCATTCTTACTACTGATCTCATATATCTCCATATCTTTATCTTTCATTGATCAGTTTCTCATAAATCTCCCTCTTTGACATAAATACCAAAGATGTATCATCTTCAACATGCTAAGTATAAGCTTTGCATCTCATATTTTCTCCCTCTGTCACCATGCTTGTGACTGATCTAGAATTGTTGTTCTTGTTGTCATCCTCTGCATCATTCTTTTGATATTTCAATGATCTACTCTTGTTGATGCAAGGTAGCTTCTTTGTTGCTTTAGATTGCTTGAGTTAGGGGCATTACCCCCAACTTTCCTCTAAGATATTCATAAGCATCCTTGGGCAATGGTTTGGTGAAGATATCTGTAGTTTGTTCCTTTGTGTGAATGTACTCCATCTTCACTTGTTTGTCTTCCACCAATTCTCTGACATAATGATACTTGATTGCAATATGCTTAGTTTTTGCATGCATTACTAGATTCTTGTATATGTTTATAGCACTTGTATTATCACAATACAGTATCATAAGTTTGGTTACCTCTTCTTTCATTCCTTTCAATAGATGTTTAAGCCATACAATGTTTGTGCAATTGACTGTTGCTACCACATATTCTACTTTTGTAGTGGACTGAGATGTGCATGTTTGTTTCTTGCTAGTCCAAGTAACTAACCTTTTACCTAAGAATAATGCTCCTCCACTTGTGCTTTTCCTATCATCAATTTTTCCTCCCCAATCTACATCTGTGTATGCATTGAGCTCAAACTTCTCATTCTTTTTGTAGTATAGGCCAAAATCATCAGTTCCTTTGAGATACCTCATTATCTTTTTTACTGCCATGAGATGATTTTCTCTAGGATTAGCAGAGAATCTAGCCACTATTTCAATTGCTAATGCTATGTTTGGTCTACTTTGTACAACATACTATAGTTTTTCAATCATGGATCTGTACATTGTTTGATTGACTTCAGTTGATTCATCATTTTTGGATAGCTTATATCCTATTACCATTGGTGTGCTGACTAGTTTGGAGTCTTCCAATCCAAACATTTAAAGTATCTCTTTGATGTATTTTCATTTTGTCACAAATATACCATGTTTTAGTTGATGTACTTGCAATCCTACAAAGAACTTGATTTCTCCAAACATTGACATCTCAAACTCATGTTTCATTTTTTTAGCAAAACTTTTGCAAAGTACTTCCTTTCCTCCAAAAACTATGTCATCCACAAATATTTTAGATACAAGAATATCTTTACCTTCTTCTAATTTGATGTACATGTTGCTATTGTCATCAGTTCTTTCAAATCCTATTTGCACTAGATACTTGTGAAGTCTCTCATACCATGCTCTAGGGGCTTGCTTTAATCCATATAGAGCCTTGTGTAATTTGCATACCTTATTTTTGTTCTTTTCATCAAAAAAACCTTCTAGTTGCTCTATGTAGACTTCCTCTTCAAGTATACCATTCAAAAATATGGACTTTACATCCATCTGATAGACTTTAAATTCTTTGTGTAATCACTTAAAAATGGTCATCTAGACTATTATCCCCCTTTTCAACATTTTGGCTAAATTAATTTAATTTCTTACCTAAGCCAAATTGCTAATAATCAATTTATTTGATTATAACCTATAGTTTGACTATGCTATCCTAAGTTCATTATTTGATTAAAAGAACATGTCCCCTTTTAATTAAATAAAAGACCCCATTCTTCTAACCCACTTAAAGTGCACACATAAAGTCCTTTTTCTATTTTGCAATTAAAAGAAAAGGCTTTGTGACTTTTGTCTTATATGAAAAGTCAACTTATATTCTATTGGTTGACTTGTGTGTGCACATGGATCACTCCTCTTTTTGAATTCTATCGTTGATCATCCACCATCTTCATCTTGATCTCTACCATCCATACATCTTTAAAAGGGAGAAAGCTTTCCCCCTCAATCGAATCCATCTTTTGAATATTGTCCTGCTGTAGGTTTTCTAATAGGTTTCTTTGGAGCTTTGTGGAGAACTTCTCATCTCTTGTCTCATTCTCTCATTCCATCATATTAGTCTTAAGATCATATTGCATGTTAGTGTAGTTTTTTCTTTGCAAATAATTAGATCACATAGCTTAATAGTTGGATTTGTAACATTCTCATCTCATTTTAGTATAGCTTGCATTGTGCATCTCATCCTAATATAGTTTCATTTTTGCATTGCATGATCCAAGAGTTCTTTGACACTAGCACTCTTGTTCTTGTCTAAAGAATCTCTCATTTTGTGGTTTACTAGCAAGGGTTGTGTTTCTAAAGCTCAGCTGAGAGCTCTCATGTGTTCATTTGTATGCCCCTTGCACTCCATGACTAGGGAGCTCTAAGTCAGCATTCGAGCTTTCCAATCTATGGAGAACCTCGGATGGAATGATTTAGAGAAGTGCACCTTTTCGAGTGTACACTTTGAAGGATGCATATGCTAGTAAGGTCCTTACTCCTTCCATTCTTGCAACTGGAGCAAAAGTTTCTCCATAGTCTAGTCCTTCTTCTTGTGCATACCCTTTTCAAACTTGTCTTGCCTTGTTCCTTGTGATTTCACCATTCTCATCTAACTTGTTTCTAAACACCCACTTGGTTCCAATTATATTCTTGTCAGCTGGTCTTGAGACTAAGGTCCATGTCTTATTTTTCTCAATTTGTTCTATTTCTTCTTTCATGCCATTGTACCATTCATCATCTGTTATAGCTTCAATTATTGTTCTCGGTTCCATTTTGTTGAGAAAACATGTCTCACTTCTGAGTCTATTCCTTGTCATTGGTCTTGCCTCTTTATTTCCAATAATTTGATCTACAGGATGATGTTTTTTCACATACTTTGCCAATACAGGTTCTTTCCTTGTTTTCATGTTGTCTCTTTTAGAATTTGAATCTTCATGCATATTTTCATCAGGTATTTGTTCATTTTCTTCTTGTTGGCTGCTCTCAGAATCTGAATGAACATTCTCTATATTCTGTAGCTCGGCTTGTGAATGCTGCTCGACATTCACTATTTGTGATTCAGCAGATATTGGATTTTGTTGCTGATTATCATGCTAAGTTGAAACTTCACCATTATTAGGTATACCTTCATAAAAGTATACAAAGGTCTTGTATTCTTCTATTTTCTTGGTGTTCTCAACACTTTGAACTTCTGCAAGCTCATTAAAGTTTACATTTGTGCTTTCTACTACTTTGTTAATGTTAACATTCAAGCACTTATAAGCTTTGCTTCTAGTAGAATAACCAAGAAATGTGCCTCACTTTTTGCATCAAACTTTCCATTTCTAAACTCTTTATATATATAGCATTTGCATTCAAATATTTTGAAATGTTTTACATTAGGAGAATGCCCATACCATAATTCAAAAGGTGTTGCATTTGTACCTTTCTTGACTTGAACTTTGTTGAGTGTGTAGACTGCAATACTTACAACTTCTCTCTAGTACTTGAGTGCAACATTTTTCTCCATCATTAAGGTCTTGGCACAATCAATAACTAATCTATTCCTTCTCTCTACTATACCATTCTGAGGTGGAGTCCTAGGTGCTGATGTCTGCCTTTGATTCTTCTTTCATTACCGAATTCTTCAAATTCTCTTGATGTGAATTCACCTCCTCTATCAGATCTGAGACATTTTAAGCTCTTCCTAGTCTCTTTCTCTACTTTGGCCAGGTACCATTTGAACATTTGAAATGCATCTGATTTTAGTTTCGAGAACATAACTGTCATCATCCTTGAATAGTCATCTACAAATAACATTATGTATCTGTCACCTTTGTAGCTTTGTACTTCAATAGGACCACACAAGTTAGTATGAACTAGCTCTAATACTTCATTAGTAGTATAAGCCTTGCTTTTGAAAGTTGACTTGGTCATCTTCCCTAGTTGGCATTGTTTGTACATGGTGTTATTAGGCTCTTGAACTTTGGTAGACCTATGACTTTCTTCATCTTACTGATGCTTATCAGATTGTCAAAATTTACATGACATAGCCTCTTATACCAAAACCATACATCATCAGTTTGAAAAATGGGACAAGAAGCATCTTCCATGTCTAGGTAAAAAAAATTACTCCTAGTCTGATCACCTTTTCCTATTAGACTTCTTTGAGAATCATAGATTTTGGCAACTCTATTTTCAAATTCAACCTTGCATCATATGTTGCCTAACTATGAGACACTTAACAAGTTATAATTTAGGCCTTCAACATAGTATGCATTATCACATGATATCCTTTCAATAAGCTTGATACTACCTTTCCCTTTGATCTGACATGGTGCATTGTTACCAAATCTAACACTATTTCCTTCATATTGAGTAAAGGCAATGAACTTACTTTTGTCTCCAGTCATGTGATGAGAGCATCCACTGTCTCTGATCCATTTGTCATTTTTTTTCATGCAATTTACCAGGGTAGTTGCTTCATCTTCATCTAATTCATCTTTCATAGCCACATTGACTACTTCATCATCATTCTCGTCAGATTATTTTTCAACAATGTAGCATCTTTTGCCTTTACCTTTGTAGTCCTTTTTGTCCTCTTTCTTGTTCTTGAAGTTGCCTCCATCCTTGTAATTTTTCTTTTGTGTGCATCTAGCTGCAATGTGACCAACTTCATTACAAATGATTGGTAGCTTACCTTTGAATTTGCCTCTTCCTTTATGAAATCTTCTTGCTACTAATGCCTCCAATTGGTCTACATCATCTTCATCAGTGCTGCTGTCACTGGATACATACTTTCCTTTTCCATTCTTTTTCTTTGTTTGCACCTCACCATTGTCTTTTATTTTCATCTTGGCTTTGAATGTAGATTCAAAGTTTTCTGGCTTGTAGTTGTCAAAGTTGGATAGCTCAAAGGTAGTGAGTCTTCCAATTATTCCTTCAAATGACAATGTGTTGCCTAGTACACACCTTAGCTCCTAGATGGCTAATACTCTTATAGCATAGATGGGAAGCAAAGTTCTCAAGTATTTTCTACATACTATTTCTTCTGCTAACTATCCTCCTAGGCTTCTTATGGCACTAACTACTTCCTTCATCCTTGCACCATATTGAGCAACATTCTCTCCTTCTTCCATTTTCATATCATCAAATTTTCTTCTTAGGCTCTCTCTTTTGGCTCTCTTGAAATTCTCATCTCCTCCATAGATTCTTGATAATTTTTCCCACATCTAACGTGTAGTATCACATCCTTTGATTTCATCATACTCGGCATAGCTTAGTGCTGAAGTAATATCTAACATCACTTGATTGTGCTCCTTCTTCTTGCTCATGTCATCTGCAATGAGGGGTCCTGCAGGGTTTACATGATCAACTATGATTGAGGTCTGTGTATAGTCACCTATTAATCCAAAGTGTAGCTTCATCAGACTTTTCCATGCAACAAAGTTGTCTTTGTTTAGCTTGGGAACTTCTCTCTTGGACATCTTAATCTTCCTACTGCTAGTACCTTGAAAAAAATCAGTAGCGTGCTCTGATGCCAATTGTTAGAATTCTTTAGAATAACTGAGAGGGGGGATGAATCAGTTATCCAAGGTCCAATGATGTCCAATTCAAACTTTCTAATAAAATAGGAGTGAATCAGAATTGATATCCTTCTTCTTTCTTATCATGCATGCAATTAAACATTAAACAATCATAAAAGTAAACATGCATGACCACATAACACAAAGAATTTTGGTAACCCAGAAACCCTCTAGCAATAAGAAGGTAAAACTGGAGTGGGGATGATACCCACAAAATAACTACGCAATTGATTTCAACCACTTCTAATGGTTTTCCCTATTAAAGGCTACAACACATTGTTAAATGTGACCCTGTTAAAGGATTTCTACACCCTGTTATGAGTGTGCCTTGTTAGAGGACTTAACTTGGAATGTCACCCTATTAAATGATTTAAATAGAGCTGTTAGGCTCACCCAAGTCTATGGATTTATAGTCACCTTCTCAAAAGAACCTTTCATCCCTCTTTAAGGATCTCCTATCCTCCTCTTAAGGATCTCTTATCCTTCTCCTAAGGATCTCTTTATCCTTCTCCTGAGGATCTCTTTATCCTTCTCCTAGTGATCTCTTTATCCTTTTCTTGAGGCTTATCCACCTAGTTGTTAAGCTAACCTAGAAATGTAGGGTTTCAATGTCTAATACAATGGTAAGAGAGTATTAGAAGGGTTTTCATCTGATACAGATTGCAACTCTAACCTTGTAGATTTTAGATCACTCTTCAATTCTTTTCTTAGCTTGGCTTTCCTCCCTTGCAGTTTTGACAACTTGTTTACCCTTCAAGATCTATCTCCTTGAGTTCTTCCATTCGTTATACCAATGAACTCCATGGTCACTTCAACAACTCAGAGTCTTGATGCTTTGTTCTTACTCCTCTTGGCTTCTTCGTATGACCACACTTAAGACCATCTCCCTCTCATACATACACATTTGATCTCTAACCTGTAACTCCTTATAAAGAAGTTATGTTCTTCATTTCCCGCTCAAATCTTAATTTGAGCTAGAGAAAATGGTATTGTTTTCCCTCCAAATTGTTTCTTCTAGAAACTTCATGATAAGTTCACCAGCCTTCGCTTTGAATTGATTTGCATGGTTTACATAGAATTTTGTGACATCTACTCATCATCCTTATCATCCAACTAATTCACACAATTCAATGTAACAAACTTATTGTTACTAATCTAGCAAATCTTTGACTTAACAAATAATGCAGCAACTCAGCATCATTGATTTACTGATGCTTGGCTCCTTCTATGTTATTCAGCTTCTATTTTTATTTTACTAGCACTCAACACCTATAGTATTTCTTCTTTGCTCGGCACTTGAAGACTCAGCACTTGATCTTCACTCGGCACTTGAAGATCACTCAGCACATACACAAGTTGAACTTACTCAACTTCAACTAAGAATCTACTCGGCTCTCTCCAATGAACTTAGTTAGGCTTTAAAAATGACTTAGTTAAACCTTACATCTTTATTGTGTCTTAGTTTGTCCATCTTCTTAGAATATGTCATCAATACACTATTTCATCAATGGCCTAGCTGATCCTTATACTTCATTACAACATGATAACTTCAACCTTTCTCTAGGTACTCTAGTTACATCTTATTGATTGCCACCTCGTTATCAATCAACCAATTGATAGTATTTGGATCACTTAAGCAATTGTCATTCTTTGAAGTAGCAAGTTTGACATCAATGATTGAAAACATTCTTTACCAATTTCATTATTCTTCATTCATGATTTTTTCAATCATTTCCAACACTAATTACTTTATGTTGCAGGTCTTACTTATTTTTGCTGCCCTAACCTTGTTGGTTTGTAGGATTTTCACACTTAATTTCCAAAAGAAAAAAAAGGAACACATGTAAAAGCTTCAAATGTGCAAGGGCTACTAACACTTGTTTGCAGGAGCTACCTAGAGCATAAAAACTAAGCTTGCTTGTTTATTTTATTCCATGTGCAAAATTTTACTAGTTTCTTTCATTTTCTAGGCACATTAAGCTTGTGATTCAGATTATTCGGTGATAGGAGAGTATGCTCTTCACCCTTGTGGTAAATCAAAAATCTTGACTCACCTTTGGACTTCAAAAGTAAGGGGATAATTAAAACTTCTTGGTGTGTTTGGGGGAAATAATCAAGATAAGAGAGTATGCTCTTCACCCACATGGTGAATCAATAGTTTTGTCTCTTGAAAGTGGATCCAATATATGGTAGTTAGAATCCTTTAGTAGGCCTACTCTTGAGCAATCAAGAGGAATGAACCAAGTCAAGACAAGAAAACCCAGCTATTATGACCCACTATAATCTCAAGGATACTGAGGACACAGAACCTCGGTAGATGTAGCACTTATCTTACCTAGTGTGATTGCTTGTGGGATTACGACCATGAGTAGATCACTAGGGAGGAATTCTTAAGGTACTCTTGTGGTTGCGAGACCAGTTACTCACTGCAAGGTGAGGTGTCTTGTATTAGGAGCAAGTAGAATGCTATGAATGGAAATCCTTTCTAAACTCACTAGGTTAGTAGCTACTTTATTTTTTTGCTCAACTTCTTGGTGCAAGGATCAATCCTAGTGTATTACCCATATCACCCCAAGATTTTACACTCACCATATATGTTTTGTTGGTTATGCTTATGACATTTCCATGAAAAAGCCAATATCTCTTGTGGGAAACCACTTGCTATGAGACAAAGGAGCACTTAGCATAGGCCAATTTGTTAAGTAATGAACTGTGTCCTTTAGGTAGAATTTTCTTGATGTGTCTTTGAATGTGCTAGACCTTTGAAAATATTTTGAACATATACATGACAATAGTTCTAGGGATTTCTTTTGAGACCTCACATATTCTTGTATCATGCAAAGTTTCTTTGCTCCTTGCTTGAATTTTTGAAGACTACTCCATGTGTCACTATCTTTCTTGGAAAGAAATTGCTTTTGAACATCAAACTTCCTATGCTATCAACTATTGTCAAACTTTGTCAACCAAGTCAAAAAATCAAGTGCAAATATTTTCTTGTATTTCATACTAAGGGAGTCTCATCATTATCTCTTCTTTTCTATGTCTCTCATTCTTGAATATTCTTAAAGTGACTTTTTATTCTTAATGCTCATGGTCTTTCTATCTTCATAGTTTGTGTTTTCTTTCTAGTTATCTTTTTTCTGAAATGATTACCTTGATTTATTGACTACACCCATGGGTTGGAAAAGTTGTTCACTTGTCACCCATTTTCTCTATCTATTTGGCTATTTGGCTTCTTGCCTAGCTCTTGACTTGAGTCACTAGTGTCATAAGTTGCTTGGATACCTTTCTTGGCAAGTCACTTTAATCTCTTTCTACAATATTGGCAAGTGGATACTCTACCTCTCTAGTTTGGACATCAAGTTATCTTGTGTCACCTTATTATCTTCCTCTAGTCTCCTTCATGTTTGATTATCTATCTACCACTATGGCATTAAAATCTTGTGCTACCAATACTCAACCAAATCTAGGTGATCATGATATCCTCCATGCCACTAAAGAGTTTCAAGATCTATATGCTCAATACAAAGAACTAGAAGAGACAAATGATATTTCTTACCTTCATGTATCTAAGTGCATGATAGAAATGAACTATAAACTTGAGAAAAGGTTAGAGGAAAAGATTGCATTCTTAAATGAATCTCCCTTAAGACCTTTACATACACATGGGTCATCTTCTTCAAGCTCTACATGTTTTACTCCAAGACATCAAATGTCTTCATCTTCTAGGTCTAAAGACCTCTTTAGAGAACAAGTAAGTGATACCTCCTTTGAGCCTATGCCAAGCTTTCATGATGGACCTACCTTTGACCAAGATAATGATGAAGACATGTATGCATGCTATTCACTTGAGAAACAAAAAGAAGATTCTAGGCATACTTTTGAGAGGATTTTTACTCCCATGGAATATTCTTATGATGATATTTTTCAACCACTTCTTGTCACTAAGCTCATCAAATTGCCTAAGTATAGCTCATATGGAAACCCATTCTTGGATATTTATTGTGCTTATTATCAACATAATGAGCATAGTACTTCAGATTGCATAGAGTTGAAACATAAAATCTAAGATCTTATTGATGATGGGATTGTTGATACTTCTAATGCCTCATGTGATGAGGATACTTCTCTTGAGCAAGATTAGGTTGATGAACCTTTGTCTAGTGATGGTCTCATTGACACCCCTATTTCTTCCAACACTAATGCATCTCCCAAAAATTCAAAACTTTCCAAGATTCCTCCATTAAAAAAAAACCTAATTCTTTCCACATTGACTATGCCTATCCTTAAGGGCTACGTCTAAAAGAAACTTGAGCTAACCTTCACTTGGTTGCAAACCCTTTCCATGCTACTACAACTAAAATTCTCAACCTTCATACAATTCTATGCCTACTATTCCTACTCCAACTATTCCTTCATTACCTCTTCAAGGTCCTAGCATGCAATCCATACTTTCTCCCTTGTCCTTAGAAGTGACTCCATGTCAAGAGGACTCACAAAAATATAGAGCTATAAATGTCAAGAAAGATCAAGAACCCTTTCATCTCTTTCAAGATATTTCCCCTCCATATCCTATATCTTATCCACCTCCTAAATATAATGAAGACATCACTTCCACCATTTCCCTTGAGCCTACTGAAAATTATGAGAAAATTTCTCTTCCTATTCTATCCAAAGCTACTTGTCAAGATAAAATAATCCCCTCATGTTCTAATTCTCCATATCCACTACAAAAAAAATTCTCAAGCTTCAAATAATCCTATTAAAAATGTTGCTCCTATCAAAGCTACTCATGAGTCTATTGATGTCCTTGGTCATATTTCTCACTCTAAGGATGCTAATATCCCTACTCACTATCCTTTTGCATCTCTTGAATCTATCCTTGGTCCTTATCCATCTAAACTTACACCTTCAAAGCTTCCTTCCATATTAGGACCTTATGTTCCTTCATCTCCATTTTCCACTTCTATCTCATCACCCATTTCTCCTATCTTACCATTTTCAATCTCTCCTCTTACACCTCAAGGTCAATGAAGAAACACATACTTGAACTCTTCACATTCACATTTCCATCATCTACAAATCCCAAGTCTTTTGGAAGTGAGAGTAAATATAAGAATCCATTGAAAAATGAAGATCATTATGTCCCATCTAATCAACATGTGAATGCTAAGAAATAAAAAACATTCAAGAGACTACAAAGGTCCACCACCCAAAGAGATAAATGAAAGAAAATATGGAATCCTAAACCCATTATTGAAGAAATGTACTCTAAAGTATCCAAAGAAAAATCTAAAACTATATGGATTTGCAAGTCTCTCTTGAAAAGCTTGAATATTGAACATAAATCTAAGTTGACATTCAAGCTTCCAAAGGCTTCCACTCCATATTTTTCTAAATAATTTCCTCAAAATTTTCCAAAGGCTTCCACTCTATCTTCTTCTAAAATTCTCCTAACACCTCATACATCTAAAGCTCAAGCTATTTCATCCACAATTCCTCCACCATTACATAACCCTTCAAGGTGTGTGCCAATGTTGATCTTGCCCACATTTTCACCTATCCTCATGAAATCCTCTAAAAGTTACTCTTAGTTCTTATCCATACTCCTACAATCCTTTCAAGACATGAACTCTTACCCTCCATATTCTCTTCCTACTATTATCTCCCTTCCATCACCCTATTAGCATCTTTTAGCATACCTTTTTATGGTCTTGTCTTATCATGAATTATCTTTCCTATAGGAGCACTATCCAAAGTGAGAACCACTTCTTGTGGTGCCTTGGATCAGTACCATGATGAAAACTTGGCAAACAAGTGTTATTCATAATTCTTTTGCCATCCATCTATCCCCTTTTCTCCCTCTTTGATCTTTACAATGTTGAGCTATCCTTGCATATTGGCTATCTTGTTCATCAGCTTATCTATTGTGCTTTCTCATTCACTCATAACCTTCATATGCAACTTTATACTTATTTCTCTATCCCATCACTATCCTATCTAGTTGACCCCTTGGTCTTGATGATTGGATTACATGCTTTCATGCTATCTCACTTATTGGCTTCCATTTCTTATCTTATATTTTATCTTGCTCATTGCTTCAATTTCTATCCAAACCCGTCTTCATTTGGCTATCTTTCCCTAGCTTGGTTACTCTTAAGAAGCCAATCCTTGAGGATTTATTTCACTTTCTCCATACTCCTTTCTTATCTATCTCTTCTTATCCACCAACTTGCTGCCCCATCAAATCTTACACCTTGCTAGACATTGGGAGAAAATCATATGATCTTTCTTGAGAACTAGTGATATATAAATCATTCTAAAAAATCCAAAAAAATCATATATGATGCTAAAAAATAAATCCTAAAAATCATAAAATGTCCTAAACAATGATCATCTTAGTGAAAAGTTAGCAATAGTTGCTTTGATGTATCACCAAAAAAATAAAAAAAATCAAAAAATAAAATAAAATGAAAAAGGTCCTTAAAAAAATCTATCAAGTGGTGAAAACTTAGAAACAAGCACTACTTGAGACCCTTGCACCTATGTCTATCAGTCTCAATCACTCACTCTACAACACATTTCCTAGCTTGGAATTGTTTCGTGTCCTCATCTCAAGGGCACAACTTCTTAGCCTATTGATGTTTCCTTGTGCATTAGGGTTTCTTTGGAAACTCACAAAACAAGTTTTCTCAACACTTCCTCTCCCCCCCCCCTCCCCCGGCCACCTTGACTTCAAGTATTTCTCAATGCTTTTTAGATAATCTACCTACAATCTCTGATGTTGTGATACTTCTCACTATCAGAATCAAGTCTTGAAGAAGTGGCCAAGTGACTTACACACACACTTAAACATTTGAACGACTGAGCTATGATGAACTTTATCTACTTTGTGTGTTGTCTATGATGATTTCTTTGCTATGTTCCCTCCCTAATAGTTTTTTGAGGATGTCATGGACTGGAACATTAGGGGCATGGGGTATGTTTTCTTGCTTTCTACTTGTGGGTATAATTTGTTTGTCTACAATGTTTAAATAATTCATGCTTGTCCTATTTGACACTTTGAATCATAAACGTATTATCTTTGATTGTTTTTGCAAGACCACATTTGGGGGTTATCATGGTGCTTATGCCTTGATATAGGTGTAATCTTGCTATATTAAAACTAGGGAATCTAATCTCATAGTCATCTTGACTTACATGTCTTTGATACTTAGATTGGATTTCCACATTCCTATATGATATTGATCATATTCATATCCTCATAGTTACAATTTTGATGGTTGTGTGATCTCATGATGTCCCTAAAAAATGCTCAATGATAAAATTACAGTCTAAATGTTATGCATTTCTTGTTGGTAAACCACTTTTCATATTAGCTTGCATTATAGGTTTATTCTCTAGCATAGTCTTGCATTTTTGCATATGGAGAGCTCTCTCTTCACATTTTCGTAGACATATTGGCTAATTGATTTCATATGTTTCTTCACTTTCTTCTTGATCATGTCTTTTCATCTTCTTGATCTTTCACTTTGCCTCTTTGCTATCCTGTCATCACAAGGGGTTAATCTAAAAATCATATTTGATCTATCCAAGTGTTACATATTTCAAAAAAATAAGTCTATATTATACACATGAGAGAGATCCATGAAAATATTAACATGAGCATATCAACATGAACATAAAAGAAACACATACATGAGCAAGAAATTGAAACATCACATGATAACTTAAAATGTTGAAACATCCATTAAAATGAGACAAGTACACAAAATCTATCCATCAAGTCCAATATCTCATGTATATCAATGTGTCATAGTACATATACAAATGTGGGATCCACAATTTAGATATCCATCTCAAAGATACATGGAGTAAATCAAAACTATCAAAACTATTAGCCTAGCCCTAAGACTCACACGCAGCCTCTATAGCTAGTGGTGACTCTGGTGGTGGAGCTCATCTCCTATCCAATGGCTGTACCACACCCTCTAATCTACCTGCCCACTCTAAATAGTCAGGAAGCCCCTATCCTAGTGGCACCAAACCCTTATAGGCAGCATAATTATATGCAGCTCATGTGCCATGATGTGATGCCTCTCACCTAGCAACATCTTGCTCCCTATAGAGATCCTCTCCTTATGCCATTCATTTATGAGTTGTTGATCTCATACTTTGATGGTCACTTGAGATATCTATAGTTCTACCTCTAGAGCCCAAATCCTCACATCTTGATCATCATCTCCATTGGCTAGCTGCTATGCCTGCACCTCCACTTGAACTACTCTCTGCCACCTCAATGGCACTTCCCCCTCCTCCTCCCTTATGGCCTGGACCCATGTCAATCTCCTCCCTAATCGAGAACTAATCTCAACCTCCATTCATTTCCCCCTCCACCTCCTCCTTCACCTCCATCTCCATCTCCTCCATGCCCTACTACTACAAGTAGAAAATCTAGCTCTGTAAGCTAAGGGAATATATTCCTCTACCTCTCATACAAATATGTTGGGTCTGCCCCTGCATCTACTACATCTAGAAAATATTCCTAAGGGGTTTGAACTAAGGTTGATGTCTCCTAGATGGTTGTCTAATAGTCTAACATGGGCAGCCAGCCTCATTCATCATTTGAGTGGAATTGAGAATAATTCATTGCCTTTAGTGAGACTACTTGTCACTCTAAAAAGTACCACCATACCTAGCTAATCATGAAACACTCTACTATATCAAAGTGTTTTCCCACTAGTAGTCTACTATTACATGTAATCTAGCTCCCATGAGTTAGAACATTTGTGATAGCCACTTGAATGTTGTCAGCTCATCAAAAAAATTCCAATAATATATAATATCTTTGCTATGGGTCTATGGTATAAACCTTGTATATCTAAAGATGTAAGGCTAGCTATACTCCTGTGGCTAAACCTAAGGTTGGGTGATAACAATATGCTCCAATGCCCAAGTCTGCACCAAAATTGCTCCACATGCCCAAGAGTGTCCCTTATGATATTCGACCTTATGTAGCTCATGAAACATATCTGCAAGAATTGTTGGTCCCCATGCCATCCTAAAAGGTTGTGTAATCAAATCTGCCACTAGTCTACCCAATTCCAATGGGAAGCCCTTCTAGCTCCTATCGATAACCAAAGCCTATGCCACCAATGAACATAAAAAACATGATAGTGGGTAATTAATGCCATACTCATCAATGAGTCACTCCCAACTTAGATGGTGGTCTAGGATGGTAACATCCTAGAACATCTCCTACATCACTACCCTCCCCTCAATTGGGGTTTGATCATTGTATACTTGTGACATATAACCAAATCTTGCATCAGCATATCAAACTTAGAACTCACCAAATCACCATGATGGGGTACTCAAAGATTGTAGTACACATCCTCTAAACTGATGGTCTCCTCTCCAATAGGCAAGTGGAAGGTGTTGTGCTCACTATGCCATTGCTCAACTAGCACAATCAATAACTAGTGGTTCACTCGTATCTAGGGCATCCACATAACCCTCCTCAACCCCATGCTCCTTATGGCTACCTACTCACCATCATCAAGGTATTGTAAAACTCATGACCCAAAAACTTTGGGGGCTCTAATGTGAAGTGCCAAAAACACCATCTGCAACACAAAATAGGAAAACATCAGTAAACATTAGCAAACATGCAAAAATCCATCAAAAAAATACCAAAAAAAGACTATGTGACATTTCTTACTATATGTAGGCAACACAATATGCTGATCAAATATTGTGTGACATTTTTTAATATACCCATGTGATACATTTTTGTCGAGCAACATTTCACACTAGTTTGAGCGACATTTGGGTATGGTTCATATGATAAACTTTAAACTAGTTGTGCGATACATTTTTTAATGTGAAGTATCATATGATATTTTTTAAAGTACTCATGTGATAATTTTTAAAATATTGCATGATATTCTATATTTAACCTCTAAAATGTGCAAAAAAATCTCATTAATGCTCAAAAAAGTGGAAAAAAGTTGAAAACTTACTGATGCCTCATAGTGGGTTGGCTGATTGTACAATCAACTACACTCAAAATGGTGTTGATTAGTGGGAATGTTTTCCAAGGCCATGATGCTCTCTTGACCACTCATAAGCTCTAAAAAAATCACAAAAGACAAAATGATTTGAAAATGACACTTGGACCCCTTATATAGCCTTCTGACCTAATTTTGACCCATTTTTCAAACTCCTCAGAATTCTATGAAAATTGCACCCTTGGCTAACTTCAACATCTTGGATCCATTTTCAGGATGAAAATAAAAATCTAAGTTCATCTTGATTATCAAAATCACATATCAAAATTATACCTTCTTCTATCTAGTTAGCTAATGTTTTGAATTCTAGTCTTCAAATCTTTGCTGGTGCATCTTCATTTCTCCATGTCTTCACCATTTCCATGCTTCATGTCTACTTCAATTCACAACTTTCATCTCTAAATTATCTATTTTCTTGATGTGACCTATTTTTTATACTTCATCATTCATGGTCAACTCTAGTCAAACTAGGGCATCTTATCATGTTTGTATGGTCTTTCTTTGGTTCTAACCATCTATCTATCATCATGGACTTTTCTATATCTTAATTTTCTCATATCTAGCTCATTTTTGTATTCCTCATACCTCATTTCAATTTTGATCCTAAGGGGGCAGAAATACTCTATCATCACTTGCTACAACTATCTATTTCTTAGGAGCATATGTTTGATCTTTTCATTTGCTCTTGATCTATCTCCCTTGCTAAGTGTTAGCATTCTTCTTGAATTCTTACATAGTCTCTTTCCTAGTGTTATTACTATTACTATCAGGCTATACATTTAGGATTTACTATCTCTTTCTATATTTTATTCTTCAGAATCATATATCTCTATTTATTGCTGCCTACTTGGTTTCTATTTTATTTGATGTAATGTGTTTCCAAATTGATCATGCATTAGTCAAAGAGGGGAAAATGTAATCACCTAAAAATTGTCACCTAGGCTACTAGCCCCCTTCTTAGCATTTTGGCTAAATTAATTAATCATTTACCTAGACCAAGTTGCTAATAATAAATTCATTTGATTATAACCTATAGTTTGACTATGCTATCCTAAGTTCATAATAAATTCATTTGATTATCTGATGAAAAAGGTCAAAGTGAAAGTGATGATGACCTATAATTTGTAGCTATTAAGGAAGATGATCTTGATAGAGAAATTAGAGAAGAAAATGCTCTATTTTATCAATTTGAAAATAAATCTGATTGCATAATAGAAAGTGCTTGTTTACATCACATAACTAGTGATATGAATAAGTTTTTTAAATTCAAAAACTATGATGGACATATTGTTAGAGTTGTTAACAATACAACTTGTCATATTATAGGCATTGGATCCATTACTTTAGATGGAAGAACTAACACTGATGATGTTTACTTTGTTAACTGATTAAAACATAATTTGTTGAGTGTTAGACAGTTGGTGGATGAGGGGTATCAATTGCAATTCATAGAAAAGACTTGCACTATCAAGGATAAATATGGTAATATGATTGGAACTGGAACTAGGTCCAGAGGTCATATGTTTTAGTTGAAGCCCACTGAAATAACATGTTTGGTTGCTAAAGTGGATAACAATTGGTTATAGCATAGGAGATTCCATCATCTAAACTTTGATAATATTGTGAAAGTTAGTAGCACTTTTGCAGTCAGAGATTTTATTGAGATAATAAAGCCTACTAATGTTGTTTGCAAAGAATATATTTTGGCTAAGTAGAAGAAGGTATCATTTCCCAAGAATAAATTCACAACCATAGAGAAGCTGGAGATTTTTCACACAGATCTGAGTGGTCCCTCTAGAACAAGAAGATTCTATGTTGAAAGGTATTTCATGATTTTTGTTGATGATTTCACTAGAATGATGTGGGTAGAATTTCTTAAAGAGAACTTTGCAAATTTTGAGAAGTTTAAGGTATTTAAGAATAGATTTGAAAATGAATCTGGTGTTAAGATAAAATGTTTGAGATCAGATAGAGGAGGAGAATTCACCTCTAGAGAGTTTAATATGTTTTGTGAAGAGAATGGAATCAAAAGATAGTTATCTTCACCTAGGAACCTGAATAGAATGAGATTACAAAAAGTTGATGTTGTTTGAGAATGATGTATCCAAGAAATCTTGTAGATAAAAAATTAATACAATAGTGTACACTATGAATAGAGTATAGATCAAAAAAGGTATGAGCAAGAATCCTTAGGAATTATGCTCTCATCATTCACCATTAGTTAAGTATTTCAGAATATTTGGAAGTAAGTGTTACATTAAGAGAGATGATGCTATTGGTAAATTTGATCCAAGAAGTGATGAACATTTGTTTCTTGTATATTCATTGAAAAGTGAGGCATACAAATGTTTAAATCATAGAACTAAGAATATAGTTGAATACACAAATGTAAAGATTGATGAAAAGTTTGGAACTAAGGAAAAGATGTTAGACTAAAATTCATATAGAGAAGAAGATAATTCTGGATTTGTTAGACAAAATGTAGAAGTTTTTTTTTAGACTAACAGTTATATGTGGAATGATGTACAAATTGTTGAGAAAAGAGGAGAAATGTTTGAACCAAGAGAAGAGATAAGAGTTGAGTTAGAAACTCCTACCTCTAATAGGAATTTGATAAAGGACCATCCAGAATAGATAATTGGAAGTAAAGAAAAAGGTGTGATGATAAGAAATAAAGTTAATGAAGAGATATGTTTGATTTCTCAAGTTGAACCTAAAAGTGTAGATGAAGCATGTAAAGATGATCATTAGATTCAAGAAATGAAGGAAGAACTAGATTAGATTGTGAAGATTGGGAGTTAGTTCCTAGACCTAAAGACAAGAATGTGATAGGAACCAAATGGGTATTTAGAAAAAAGATGAATGAACAAGGTGAAGTTGTGAGAAACAAGGCCAGACTTATATGCAAAGGTTACTCATAGAAAGAAGGCATAGACTATGAGGAAACATATACCCCTGTATCTAGAATGGAAGCAATACAAATTTTTTTGGCTTATCCAATGAATAAGAAGTTCAAAGTATATCAGAAGGATGTTAAATCAGCTTTCTAGAATGGAAAACTTGAAGAAGAGGTATGTATTAAGTAGCCTGAAGGTTTTCCTCTTCTAGAAGACAAAGATATGGTATGCAAACTTAATAAAGCTCTATATGGGTTGAAGCAAGCACCTAGAACCTGGTATGCAAGGTTGGACAACTATTTGGCAAAACTTGGATTTGCTAAAGGTACAATAGATAGTAACTTGTATTTGAAAGAAATGGAGAATGGTTTGCTGATAATAGTAATATTTGTTGATGACATCATATTTGGAGGTAATGATGAAGCAAGTGATAAGTTTTCTAAAGAGATGAAGAATGAGTTTGAGATGAGCATGATAAGAGAAATGAAGTTTTTCCTAGGATTGTAGATTGTATATAGTGATGGTATTTTTGTTTCTCAAGCTAAGTACTTGAAAGAGTTGTTGAAGAGATTTGGATTGAAAAGTTGTAAGCCTATTGGTACATGTATGATAATTCGTCGCAAGTTATCTAGAAAAAATGAGACAAGGATAAATTTAAGAAACTCCCCTTTGGAAAAATGGATAAAATTTTGGCAAATCAAACATTAGTTCAAGGGAAAATAATTAATTTCTATCGGCAAATTAATTTTATTGAGTTGGAAATTTTTTTAATATTATTGGTGATGTTTTTTCAACTATATCAAAATTGTATAGAATCCTAGCGAATCTTTTAGTATTGATCAAAATCATGGATAGAAGTATACATACCTAGAAATCATGATTTTATTAATATTCTTATTATTATATGGATCCTAATTGATTATCAAACTTGAAGGGTAAATTAATCCCAGTTTTATCATTATAGTTTCTCTCCAAATTATTGAATGGTTGTAAGCAGGCAACATCCATATTTTTTATGATCATTGGAGGATCCTAGCTCAATGGGCTAAATCCTATTTTGGGAGAAAGTTTTGAAAGGATACCAAGTTTAAAGGAAGTCCCAAAAGTAAAGTTACATATTCTCAATCAAATCTATTTTGAACCAAAGTGAGCAAGGAAAAGAAGTTTAATGGAAAGTCTTTGGAATAGAGACGGATGTAAAATATACATACTTAATGTGTAATCTAATTTCAATTTTTACCAAAAATTAGCTAATAAGACATCAAGTAAGATAAGAATTGGAAATTGTAGGCTAATATAAATAATTTGCTACTAGGGAAAAATAGATTGTACTAGCAAAGTAATCACTAAAAAAAAAATACTTGTGTATTATTATTGGTGATTGGCTTAAGAATGGAACCAAATTTTTGTAAAGTGCAGGTGACATGGCCACCCAAAAAGTGCAAAAATATTAGCCAAAGTTGGGTTCCCTGATGAATGAGATTAGCTAATTAGTGAATATTAGCTACTAAAGTTATCCTTGTGAGACACATACAATTGAGAAGAAGAAATACAAATCCATGATTAGAGGTTTGCAATATCTAAATCACACCAGACCAGATATAGTAAATACAATTGAGATTATAGCTAGATTTTAAGCTGATCCTAAAGAGTATCATTATGCAACAGTAAAGAGGATATTCAAATATTTGAAAGGAATATTTGACAATGGAATTTAGTATGATAGATTGAGTGATTTCACTCTATGTACATATACTAATGTGGATTGTGCAGATAGTATAGATGGAAAAAAGACCACCAGGGACCTAGGACTTACTAAGTACTCAAAATCTATTTTTCTAGAATGAATCGAGTCAAAGAAAAAACATTGCTCAATCTATCTACTTCTCCAAGTGTCACAAGTCTTTCTGACCAAAATAAGTGATGTATAAGTCTATTATTTTTTATTAGCCCCTCCCCTATTGGTTCAACAAGAAAATTGATAAAGGGAGGTCCTTAAAATCTTGAAGGATACAGATTTTAGTCTCCCAGATTAAACAAATAGATTAGCAAATAAAAGTGCTAGAGCTACAAGTAATCCATAAAAAGTTAAAGTGGTGTAGCATTTTTTCTTGGAGGAAGATTGGTTTCTTGATTGAGCAAGTAACAAGATTGTATTTAACAAATTATGATTGAGGCAGAGTATGTTACACCAGAAAACAATTGTAATCAAGTGATGTGGATGAAATAGATGTTGAAGGATATCAAGATTGAGTTTACAAAACTTGTTATCATATACTATGATAACACAAGTATAATAAGTATGTCTAAGAATTTTGTATTGTAATCTAAGACTAAGAATATATCTATTAAGTATCATGACTTAAGAGAGAAGGAAAAAAAAAAGAGATTAGGTTGGAATATATAAGTATTAAAGATCAAATTGCAGATATCTTTACAAAGGCCTTACCTAAAGATACATTTGAGTACTTAAGAGGTATGCTTGGGGTTATGCCCCTGTCTACTTCTAAGTAGATGATGCATAAATTACATTAGTCCAGTGGTACAATGCACTATTATTATATTGGACTAAATTTTGATGCTTCCTAACAAGGGAGTATCTATTATGAGTTGAGTCATTGAGGAATCTTGGTATTTGGTCTTGAATAATGTTTTTGGACACTTGAGCTGGTTGAAGATTTGGAGCAGTTATTTGACATAATGAAGCTTTTTTTATTGATGTCAATAGGAGAGAATATGCATTAAAAAAATCCCCTAAGTATTTATGGGGAGAAGAGTGCATGAAAATCTCTACTTTATTAGAGAGATTTAAAAAGATTCATGTAAAGAATAGGAGGAATATCTCAAGGGGGAGATATGCAGCATGAAGAATTCTGATGTATTGCAAGTTGTTTAGTGTGAACAAATGTTATCAATCCTAAAAAAAAAAAGAACAAAGAAGTGTTCCAAAAGATTTTAGATTTGATTGATGAAGAGGATTTGAGAAGATGAGAATAACAACAGAGAACTATTTGGTATTCATGGAACTTCAATTTTTTTAATCTATGTTGCGATCAATGCCAAAGGGGGAGTTTTTTAGCATGAATGTTGATGATTTTAAATTGGGGAATTATCCTAAGCATTAGAGAGTATTGAAATGTTGCATTCATTACTATGTTTGTCATTGATGTCAACATAGCAGTAAGTATGTGAAGAGTGACATAGTAGCTAATAGAGATCTTAGTTGTATGGACAATGTTTTGATTGCCTGGTGATGCACATTCATGGACATGTTGATCTGAATTATGAATTCAGGTTACAATACCTAGTGTAGAACTTGTGGTATTGTGACTAAAATTGAAAATAGTTAAAATACAATAGTAGATTTTTTGCAAGCCAAAAAGATGATCCATTCATTTCAAAAAATAGAGTTTATAAAAATTTCATGGATCACAAGGGTCACCATTATCCCTTGAAAATGAAAATGAAAAGTCCACAAACTAATTAATTATAAAATAAACTCTAAAAACTCTAAAAATCTATATTAAAATTTACATCTACTTGTAGAAGAACCTTCAAATGGTAGTCAACTTCATTGAAAAATGGCCCTAATGTCTCCTACATAGCTTGAATTATTGCCTCCAAAGGACATTTCACCATTTTTTTCAACTGGTGATCTGCCACACTTCCAAACAACTTTTTGTTACTTCAAAGTTTTAAAAGTGAAGGTTGGCTCCATTAGATCTACACTAGAATGCCATTGATATGAAAAATTATGGATTGAAATAATATTTCCTTCGAATCCTTCCTTATTTTAAAGATTCTACTCAAAATTCTGACCGTTGCATAAAAGAAGGATCGATAGCTCGAGATGAATTTTGAGCCTATTTGGAGAATACTTTCCCATGAGCCTAGATTCATTCAAAATCATGACACGTGTCTAATAATTTCCAATTAGAAGACTCAATTAATATTATTAATAATTATATTGATAAAAAATAATCAGAATTATCAATATATGTTACTCATATCTCAAAATCATGAACGTCAATTTTTTTGGAAAGATATACTAGAGATCTAAATTTATTGTTCAAATCCTTAAGCATAGCGCTACAACTTCTTGACCCTGTCAAAGCCTAGAAATGCCTCAGAGACCTTCAAAAATGCAAAATACTAGAACACAAAAAATACCAAAAAAAAGGGTTTTGATATTTTCCCATTTTTGCTTGTACCAACATCCTTTGCATCTTCTTGAACTATGTTTTGATCACATGTTCAATGTAGTTTATTAATGCAAAGGTTCAATGTGTAGCATGTAAGTTAAAGATGCACAGAAGCTGTACCTAATTTACAAAGAGTAGTATAGAGACAGAGTAGCTGAGAAATAGTTTTTGATGTTTACATTATATTTTTTGGCAGTGATATAATCTATTGATGTGTGGTCATCTAGTGACTGATGATAGTTTGATGATGATGTTAGCAGATGCACAAGCCCTAGTGTTGCATGTGTGAGAATACTATGAGCTGACAATGCTATTATAATTTTAAATTAATTAATTATCTTATTATAATTAACTAGGAAAGCCTCAAGTCTAACTCGAGGAATTATTTTGAAGTTATGTTATAAATGAAAGATGTTTTCCTTTTTTGTAACATGATTATAGAATTTGTGCTTGTAGTATTGAGTGTGAAGGATGAAAAGGAGCAGAGTGTTTACTAAATGCAAGTATGAAATCCAAGGGATTATTAGATGCAAGATTTTTGATCAAGTTACAAGATCAAAAGGAGTAGAAGTCTTCTTGATAGGATAGAAAGAGGAAGGAGTAGTAATATTCATTTATATTATTCTACAAGGAATAATACAAAGATCATTTGGACAGTGGCTTCATTGATCTTGTCCTTGAAGTTTTCTGGGCAGTGGGTCGAGCTATCTTCCACAACTCCTAACAGGGTTGGAATCTCCTAATAAGGATTCAAAGTATCCTTATAGGGAATAATATGTATGGAATGTTGTTATTGACTCCTAACAGGTTTCATCCTCTAACAAGGAATATTTATATTAATACATCATCTTGCGGGTAACATCCCCACCAGGGTTTTCCTTATGATCAAGGGTTTCCCTAATTAACATATCTAGTGTTATTATGTATGAGTATCTTGTTATAGTTTCTAATTATATTGCTCATATGGTAAAAGTTTAATAAAGTTGATAATTGTGATATTAGTTGGATAACAGATTCACCCCCCTCCCCCCTTTTAGTTATATTGGTGGACTATATATTCTAGCATAACTATCCTCTTCTATTCCTATATTTCCCTCACTACTTGAGGAAGACAAATCTGATAGATACCTATTTGGTGGTACCTATAGCCCATCAAAGGAGAGATATAGTTGAAGGAGTGAAATATTTTTCTATAAAATGAGGATAATATTGATGAATTTTGCCTAAATTTAATGTTGAAGGTAAAGAGAAAGCAAGCATGTAATAAACTTATACTGCTCAATCCATGTCATTGTGTACGATCCTCATCAAAGGAATATAGTTTTTTGCATATGTAAATCATCTGTGTTAAGTTAGTTACAAATTACATGATACTTATGCTACAAATTAAATATAACATAACATGAATAATATTCATACATCATAATCATTGTATACTTTTTAATTTTTTACCTCTACAAAAAAAAATATTATGAGTAATTAGCACCAAGAATTGAGCACTGTACCAAATATTTACACCTAATTAAAACCTAATACATTTCCATTTATCATGTCATTGATCATCTTCTTTGTCCATCTCATCATCATGAACATCATTATTATTGCCATCATCATCGAAATTGTCATAATAACCATTGTCATCATCATGATCATCACTACAACCATCATTCTCATCAACATCACCATCACCATCACCATCACCATTACCGTCACCGTCACCATCACCATCACTATCACCATCACCATCACCATCACCATCACAGTTATGCTCACCATCACCATCACCATCACCATCACTATCATGGTCACCATCATCATCACTATCATGATCATGATCATAGTCATGGTCATCATCACCACCACCACCATCACTAGTACCACCATCATTAATGCCATCACCATTATCATGAACATCATCATCATCATCATCATCACCATCTACTTCATCATCTTTGCCATCATCATCTTCCACTTCTTTAGTATCTTCTTCTTCAATCACATTATAATTTACCAGTCTTCCTCTTAGATCATGTCTAACAAAAATAACCAACCCAGCTTATGTGGAATGCCAAAGTAAAACACTTGCTAATATTATCTTGGAAGAATATAGTGCTCATTTCCAACTAGCTCAAATGACCATGTATTAATCATTATGAATCCATTATCATGTTCAATAATAGTTCCATCAAGATTATTTTGATTCATTCATAGCATGTACCATTTCATAAGGAAAATAACTAGTTTGAAGGAATTAAAGTCACACTCAATGATATCATCCAAAGTTCCATAGTATTTTTTTTTAGATTGTTTAGGATGCATATCATTTCTAGATAAAAGATTGGTTACCTCAAAGATTGTAGTTATCCTAGAATCTCAAGTTCTTTTAGTGTTGTCCACCTTTTTCATGAGAAATTTATAGCAATTATAGTACATAGCTTTGTGGTGCTTGACCTATTATTTTTCAAACATGTCAAAATTATGCATCCATCTATGATTTGATATTTAAACAAATGGGTAATGATAGATTAACTTATACACACCTTTCCACCTCTTAAACCATTTTCTAGATCAATTAACATTAGCAAAACATCAGGATCTCCATCATGATGAGTTTCTTTAACCTATGAAGAAACACCTTCCCATGTTAATGAGCGACAATTTTGTTGAGATCATTCAATCCATACCATCATCCAATCAAAATTCTTTGCAACATACCAATGAAGTGCATCCCACTCATGAGAAACTTTATAAAATAAATAGACCAATTAGATACAACTTATATTAATGATGGACAAGAATTAATTAACTACAATAACATCTTATAATTATTTCTCACTTTCCTCAATCTACCTTTCCCCATCAAGTACTCCCCTTTGAATATGTTAATAGACTTGGGATCCCAAATGTAATCTACATGGATCTTTGGTGCAAACTTGTGAAGATATTCACTAATGTACACCATGGTCTAATATACCATATATCCCTCGACCATGAAACCCTTAGGATGTGCTCTTTTTTGAACCAAGCCCTTCAAAATATTTAGGTGCCTCTCAACCATATACATTGACCTAGTTGGTATAGGTCCACACAATTCAATCTCCTCAACTAGATGTATGAGGTAGTATTCTTGCGCATTGAAAAAACTTGAAGGTAGACACTTTTTCATCTCACACAAAAGTTGAGAAATTTTTCTCTTCCAATGCTTTATGTCTTTTTTTTATCAATTACTTTAGATAACAACCACCTAGAAAATATTCATCATGCAAAATCATATTAATGAGACTCTATAAAAAAATATACAATTTAAATTATAGAAAAACAAAAGCAAGATGCAAAAATAATAACTATACAATAAATCTAAGAAATAACACTTCTAACCTCATGTATATCCTAAGATCATATATAAATTTTTTGATACTCATGTTGTCAAAGTTGTGTGGGAAAAATAGAGGTAGAATGTACTACAATAATAATTAAATGGTCTTTTCAATATATTATAAAATAAAATAATGAAAAGTACATGATGTTTTACAAATTTATTGTAAATAGAGAAGAACATGACTTACCTTGACAAAGGTATGTCAATCATGCATTTTCAAGCCTAATCCAAAATCACCTTTCTTTGATTTGAGATTGATTATGCTTGTAGCAAATCCTGTGGGAAATTTAGTTTTTTTTTATGGCTTCAATAATGGCATCAGTTTATTGCTACATTAACAACCAAGGAATAGCACTTGTATGAATATGGTTTCCATTTCTATTTGATTCAAGGAAAAACCTCAATGCATGGTTAGATTCATCAATGTCATTATAAATTTTGACCAGTTTTTCTTTGTCATGGCTCCCATCCAATATTTCCCTCAATGTCTTTGTTACATTGTATTGGCCTAATTTTTCAACCAACTAAACATTTTAAGTACTATGTGAAAATTAGGAGAGAATATTTTCTTCCTACTTAGGTTTTCTTAAAATGTGTCTTTCCTCATTAGAAACCCTAAAAAATATTCATGTTTCATGTTCTAATAATTGTCCATTAACTGATTTGCAAGTATGATAGGGATATATGAAAATATTTCTTATGCACTAATATCCCTAAGTTTTTAATTCTCTTGTCAAGTTTTATTTCATGTTCCTAAAGGGCCTTTAAGTTGTGATGTTGCAAAAATGTCTCAAGCACAACATCACTTCTCTAAAATCACTAACCATTTTGGAGGCTACAAAGTAAAAAAATGGTCTGCCAAAGGGTTATTGCAATCTCATGGGAACTATCAAGCTTAGGGAAATCTTAGTCATGATGGTGCAAAGGACATAAATTAGTAGTTCAATTAACTTTTGACGTTGTTGCATGCTTGCAGGTGGTTTAGAAAAACTGGGGGTCAAGGTAGTGACACAACAAAAGCTTGTAGTCGCTTTGTCATAGGGTTAAATGTTAACTTAGATCTTTAGGTTGCAAAGGAGAAATAATCAAGAAGATAGTCAAGTTAATAGTTGATCACAACATCACACGAGTAAGCTAAAAGATGAGATTGTAAGTTGTGAAGCCACAAAAAGTATCTGACAACTAGAGGAAATGCTCATTGCAATGTCATAGGGTTTTAAAATGGAATAAAAATTAAGTTGTGATGGAGTGATTAATTAATCAAGTAGTTAACCTTTAGACCATCATAAAATCACAAAAGTTTGTGATCGACTCAAGTTTATAATGGTGAAGTTGCAAAAGCTTGAGATCACACTGTCACAAGGTCAAAGATGCGGTTAACATTTGAAGTTGCAAAGCTGTGTTTGAAGAAAAATATTAACTCTTGGACTATATTGTAGCTACAGAGAGTTAAGGATAAGAATTTTTGCATGGCTATAATCAGTGATCAAGAAAAGGGATAAGCTATTGTGAGGGTGTAATCATGGAAAATATAAGGAGTCACAACATTGCAAGGGTAACCTTGCGGTTAAGGCTAATAGCTCCGACAATGTGAAGTGGGTTAGTTAACCACTAAGAACATGGTCCAAGTAGTTAATGCTAGGTTAAGAGAATTAGCTCAGAGAGTGTGAAATCTTATTTTGTACAATCACTCCAATTAACCCATAATCAAAGAAATGAGCTCCAATGGCACAAAAATGAGTAAGGTGCATCGTCACTCAGGTTAAAGTATGGTCAAGGGTAAAGGCCCCAATAGTGCTATAAGATGACATGTGCCAAGAAATAGCAAGGTGGCAGATCTATGAAATCAAAAGACACCACGTGGCATGTTCCAAAAGGATAGTCACGAAATTGTAAAGTTGAGGTTAGACACCTGAGATGATAAGATCGAGGAATCACATGGTTGGGATGCAAAATTTGGAGGAGTCCTTATCATATGCCAATCATATAGTCAAGAACTAGAAGAGATGGAGTTGCAATCATACACTCATTGTGGGATCATAAGAGGAAAGATAAAGAGTTAAGAAGGCACAACATTTTGGGTGATCGAGAACATAAAGATAATGATTTACGATCTCATGCCAATTGTAACATCAGATACAAGATGGAAGATCATAAGATCATAGGAGCATATCATCAAGGCTTCTAATGCTATGATAGAGAGAGGTTGACTGTGATTGTAAGATTGTAAAGACTAGTTTCCAGGATTACAAGGACATGAGGGGTTTCATTTTCAAAGTAAATCAATAGAATAGTGCATAGTTCAACACCAAACAGTGCCAAGAGATGAGTTGATGCTCTACAGCCTTGATGGTAAATATGATTTTCAAATAGAATAAGACAGTAAGATAAAATTAGATACTTTGAGCTACCCATCAAGAAAGAAGTAATTATTTTTTAATTAGTTGCAGATGATAAGGCTCTATCTATAGAGGCAGTTGAATATTTCCATGACTAAAGCAGTAAAAGAAAAATAAAATTAAGTAGAAGGCTCCTACAATAAGTGTCTCTTGCTAGTGTTACAACTAATTCCCCAAATTTTGTTTGAATGCAGAGAATGTCTTAAGTGCAACTTTATAGAAATATTTGGCCTCTCTTTTTTCTAGTAAAATTTTTGACATTTGTCCTCCCATTTGAAGCTTGTTGTAATCCTATATAAGGTTTTCCAATATGTGGAGTAAGGGTTTCAGTTTGGTTGAATTTTCTTTCACGACTATGATACCACATGTTGGTTGTAATTTTTATGAATGTGATACCATAAGGTTGGTTCTAGTTTTATTATTGTGATACCACCATCCTCAACATTTTTCTCTATTATGAACAACATTGTAATTTCTATGCAGTTGTCTATTGTATATTTTCTGAGTTTTTTGTATACATTTGATGTATTGGTTTCAAGGGAATCAATAAAAATATTTGTTGAAAGTTTCAATCTGAACCTTGTCTCCTCTTTATGGGTTTGTAATTTTATGTGATATATGCACAAGGTGCATATTGTCCAATTGTAGCTCAGCTTTGAAGTTGTATGCCATTGCGTATTTTCTTGTTGGGTCAAGGACTTGAGTAAATTTCTTGATATGAATTGACATAATTGTAGGGATCATGGGAGGATTTGATAAGTATGAGTTTCATTTTGAAGATAGATGTCTATTTGCAAGGTGAATGGATCGATCTGATATCTAGATATATGAGTATATCTTGGGTATCCTTGTGTATTTTCTAACTTATCTAATGCCCAATGGATAAGGGATTGATCAACTTGGAGATTGCATATTTTCTATTGTTGCATATGTGGGTTATGTTGACAATCAACACATTAATCAAAGTCTTTTCCTCTTATATTGAAGAGTTGAAGAGATTTGTGCTCACTTAGTTTATCAAGCTCATAGGTCATATTATTAGCTATGTCACATCCATTAATGTTTTCATAAGCAATAGAATATTAAGGATTTTATCTTCTTTATAAGATTTAGTTGTATGCTTTGAAACTGGTACCATATGAAGAATCTGAGGTTCACCCACCTAGATCTTGCAGATCCTAAAGAAGAAGGAGTATAGCCTTATGGTTGGCCCAAATGTTTGAATGGGTATGTTGATCATAGGAAATAGCTTCCCCTAGATGTATTTATTCCTATCACTGGGTTATTAAAAAATTGTTAACTCAGAAGCCAACAAAATGGCAACTCTGTTGTTGAGTATGTGAAGTAATCCATTGTTAGACATATTGAAATCTATGGTATAAATTGCATTCTTAGAATCTTTATGATAGAAAAACCTTGAGAATCTAAAAGAGATTCAATACAACAGGAAGAATTTTCTACAACAGCATAGTTGTGAAGTGTTTTCCAACTCTTTGTTGAAGATTCATGTCTCCCTATGGTTACCTTATTCAGGACAATAGTAGGTTTGATGTTTGAGTGTAAATTGTATTGTTAATAAGAGAGTTTATCTTCAATCAATTCAGGTAAATATTGTTTTCAAAGTGTTATTGTAAAGTTTAGAGTCAAGAATGAACAAAAGTATTTGTTCTCTTTTTCAAGTTTGTAAATCTCCAAGAGTGGTTTGATGATTTGTGTATTTTCCTACAAATTGAAAGTCTAGATCAGATTTGTCAAGTGACAAATTATGTTTTATTCTCACAAGTGTGAGTCATGACTCTAAATCTCTATACCAATATCCTAGTTGATTACATATTAAATATTTCAAAGGACTTTCAATTTGTATGGGAAAATCTGAAGCTTTTGATAGTAGTTCTTGGAAAAGAAGTTATCCTTTTTTTATTTATAAGTTGAACTGGTGTGTAATCTACTATGTTAACAAATTGAAATGCTAAAAAGTGAATGTCCATAGTGATTTCATTTGTCCTCTTCAAGGAGGTGGTGTCTATACTTGTTTTTTTATGAATGGTGTGAAGAAGTTGAAGTTTACACTCATGCCAAATCAGCATATCAAAGTTCAACATCAGCATTCAAGATATTTTTCTTTTCATGAGTTTTCCTTTCATGAAAGTCAAGTATTAGAAATTAGTGCCTCTATTTAGCAACTTTTAGAACTAGGAGAAAGAGGTAGAAGTTTTTGTTTTAAAATGGAACCAGATCTAAGTTCTGAGGTTAGTTTACCAATTTATGAAAGTATGGTTGAAAATATTGCTATGTTGAAAAAGAAACTCCACAATAAGATTGTCAGTTTCATAAGGAATACAGTAGGAAGTATTCAAGGTTTGGAACATTATCAAGTTTATATAAAGTTTAGATCAACACTCATGGAGTTGCATTTTTCTTTAAGACCTAAGGAATTTTCATTACCTATTTTTTTCTTAGATGTCTTTATGCCTAATTTAGTTAACTGGCCAACACATTTAAGATTACAATAGCTTTTTCAAGTTGAAGAATACATCAAAAAGATGGAAAGTATTTTGTATGAAAATAGAATTCATGTTGAGTCTTCTAATGATGATATTGAATGTGTTGAAAGTCAAAATGAATGTAATGAATCTATAGATAATGATAAGTTATCTTCTTAGTGAGAAGAGAAGGATTCAAATTTTAGTGAATTAGATGATTGCAACCAACATGAGGAAGATGAATATGTAACTAAAAACGAATCTTGTGATAGTATGTATGAGAGGGAAGAAATGTATAACAATAGTAGAGGTAATTCTTATTATGATGAAAATAAGTGTAGTTAGACTTATGATTTTTCAAATTTTACTACTAATGGTTCTATTGTTGTAAGTTCTTCATGTCATCCGGATAATAATCACAACCAAGAGGAGAAGATTTGTGAGGAAATCTTTTTGAACCCTAATGAAATTTCAGCTTTGTAAGCTCATGGTTTTGAAAGATGTGTAAGTGTTTCTAAGGATGCTCATATTTTCTCTTATGATGTTTCTTCATTTAATGAAGTCATTTCCCCAAAGTTTGATGTGGAAAGAGATATAGAATCAGAACCATCTTTGTCAAGATTTGGAGGTGTATATGACAGTACCTCAACTGTTTGTGTACATGATGACTTATTAGATGTGGAGGATGTTATTGAAGGGAAATTTTGTGTTGTTTTAGTTTCTCCTCGTGCTGACAATGTTGCAATAAATTTTGATTGTTCATATGATGAAAAGGAAAATAATGGAAGTTGTGAATCTAATTTTGAGTTTTCCTTATATGTTGATAAATCTTGTGATGATAGATTTGATGAGTTCAAGGTTAACTCTAACGCATTGTTAGATGAAGATTGTGATTATGATCACCATATTGTGTGTTAGCACTTTCAGTATAGTTTTTCTAACTTGGTAACTAATCCATTGTTGGAGTGTGAAGAGATTTCAACACATGATAAATATGATTAGATGAGTAATGAGACTGCATATGAGCAGGGATTAGAGTTCACATACCCTTCACATCTAGGTACACGAGGTGAGTTAAAAATTTATGATGAATATGAATCTTTGAATGAAGAATAGTATGAGCACTTTATGTTTCCAGTTGATAGCATGCATGACTCTTTTGATAATGGTGATTCTTAGTTTGATTTTGGAATTCAAAAGCATGTTGATATGCATTTTCATAGTGAGTAAGATGAAGAGAGTGTTTCAAGTTTATATGTGCACTATGAAAGTGATTTTGTTTTTCCTAATTTTCTAATGAAGATTTATGATGTGTTTGGTGAAAAAATTGAGAATGTAACTTGTAGCATGCCTTTGGGAGATGTAAATGAAAATGAGGTGTTTGACAAAGGTAAGAAGTTTTGAGAGGTTTTGTGGCCTGGGGCCATTATTTGTACAATAAAGGTAGTTTACTTATTTTCAATAAAGTTATATGAGAGAATTTTGTTGTAGGGGTCCGTTTCTCCCAGAAATTCTAAATCCTTGCCATAACAGCAAGGGGCATGCATCCTTAGACAAAGCCATTGTTCACCTAATTTTTAACCCAGCCAAAATTTTGAAATACCTTATGAAAATTGGGAGAGAATTTTTTCTTGTTGCTTAGGGCTTTCTTAAAATGTTTCTTTCCTCATTAAAAACCCTAGAAAATAGTCATGTTTCATGTTCTAATAACTATCTATGAAATGATTTGCAAGTATGATAGGGATATATGAAAATACTGCTTATACACCAATATACCTAAGTCTTTTATTCTCTTTTCATGTTTTATTTCATGTTCCTAAAGAACCTTTAAGTTGTGATGTTGCAAAAATGTCTTAGGTGCAACATCACTTCTCTATAATCACTAACTATTTTGGAGGTTGGGAAGAAGCAAAATGGTTTTCCAAAGGGTTATTGCAATGTTGTAGGTAGTATCAAGCTTAGGGAAATCTTAGTGGTGATGGTCTAAAGGACATATAGGAAAAGTAATAGTTCACTTTTGAGTTCATCGCATGCTCATAGGTCGTTAAGAAAAACCAGGAATCAAGGTAGCAATAGGGTAAAAGCTTGTATTCACACCATCACAGGGTTAAATGTTAACTCAAATCTTTAGGTTGTGAAGCAATAATGATGAAGGAGATATTCAAGTTAACATGTGTTTGAAGCATCATATAGGTAAGATGGAAGCTAAGATTGTAAGTTATGAAGCCCTAAAATGTATCTGAGAGTTAGAAGAAATGCTCATTGCAATGTCATAGGGTTTTGAAATGGAATGAAAATTAAGTTGTGATGGAGCAATTAGGTAATCTAGTAGTTAAGTTTTAGACAACACAACGTCATAGAATTTTGTGATCGACTCAAGTTTATGGTGGCAAAGTCGCAAAAGCTTGAGATTACACTATCGCAAGGTCAAAGTTATGGTTAGCATTTGAAGTTGCGAAGTTGAAAATGAAGAAAAATGTTAAGTTATGGACTACAGTATAGCCACAAAGAGTTAAGAATAATTCTTTTTGCATGGTCATAGCCAATGCTGAACAAAAGGGATAAACTATGGTGAGGGTGCGATCATGGCAAGTAAAAGGAGTCACAACATCGCAAGGGTAACCTCACGATTAAGGCTAACAATTTTAAAAATGTGAAGAGGGTCAATTAATCACTAGGCATATAGTCACAGTAGTGACTATCAAGTTAAGAGAATTAGCTCTAAGAGTGCAAAATATTATTTTGCATAGTCACTCCAGTTAAGCCATGGTAAAAGAAATCAGCTCTGCTGACATAAAAATGAGTTAGATGTACGGTCACTCATGTTAAAGTATGGTCAAGGGTAAAGGCCCTAATGGTGAAAAAAATGACATGTTGCAAGAAAAAGCAAGGTGGTAGATCCATCAAATCAGAAGATTCCATGTGGCATGCTCCAGGAGGATAGTCATGAAATTGTAAAGTTGAGATTATACAACTGACATGATATGATAGTTTGTAAGATTGAGGAATCACATGGTCAAGATGTAAAATTTGGAGGATTCATGATCATATGCAAGTCATATAGTCGAGAGCTAGAAGAAATGGAGTTTCAATTCTATGTTAATCATGGGATCGTAGGAGAAAAGATAAATATTTAAGATGGCACGACATTTTGGGTGATCACAAAGGTAAAGATAATGACTTATGATCTCACAGCAGTCATGAAATCATATACAAGAAGCAAAATTGTAAGGGTATAGGAGCATATCATTGAGGCTTCTGATAAAGAAATGTTGACTATGATCGTAAGATCATAAAGACCAGTCTCCAAGCTTACGAGGAAACTAGGAGTTTCAATTTTAAAGTAAATCAACATAACAGTGCATTGTCAGAACCAAAGAGTGCCAAGAGAGATGAGTTGATGTTCTACAACCTAGATGGCAGATCTAGTTTTTAGATAGAATAAGACAGTAAGACAAAATCAGATACTTTGAGTGGCCTATCAAGAAATAAGTAACTATTTTGGAATATTTTGCAAATAATAAGGCTTTGTCAGTAGAGACAATCGCAGATTTCCATGACTAAAGTAGTAAAAGATAAATAAAATTAAGTTGAAGGCTCCTACAATAAGTGCAACCTTCTAGCATTTCAACTACTTCCCTATATTTTGTTCCAATGCAAAGAATGTCTTAAAGGAAACTTTATAGAAATATATGGCCTCTCTTTTTTCCAATAATTTTTTTGACATGTGTCCTCCCATTTGAATCTTGTTGCAATCCTATATAATGATTTCCAAGATGTGTTGTAAGGGTTCCAGTTTGGTTGAATTTCTTTCATGACTGTGATACCACATGTTGGTTCCAATTTTAATGACTGTGATATCATAAGATTGGTTCCAATTTTATTATTGTGATACCACCATCCTCAACATTTTTCTTTGTTGTGAACAAGATTGTAATTTATTTTAAGAATTTAGATAATATATTCATCTATTGTAAATTTTCTAATTTTGTTGCATACATTTGATGTGTTGGTTTTAAGGGAATGAACATAAAGCTTTGTTGAAAGTTTTAATCTAAACCTTGTCTCCTCTTTATGGGTTTGTAATTTTCTGTGATATATGTACAAGGTTCATATTGTCTAGTTTTAGCTTGGCATTGAAGTTTTATGCCATTGTGTATTTTTCTGTTGGGTCAAGGACTTGATTAAATTACTTGATATGCATTGAAAAAATTGTAAGGATCATGGGAGGATTTGATAAGTATGAGTTTCATTTTGAAGATAGATGTTTGTTTATAAGGTGAATCGATAGATCTAATATCTAGATAAATGAATATATCTTGGGTATCCTTGGGTATGTTTTGACTTAACTAATGCCGAATGGATAAGGGACCAATCGGCTTGGAGATTGCATGTTTTTATTGTTGCATATGTGGGTTATACTCATAATCAACACATTAATTAACGTCTTTGCCCTCTTATGTTGAAGAGTTGAAGAGAGTTTCCCTCGCTTAGTTTATCAAGTTCATAGGTCATGTTATTAGATATTTTATGTCCATGAATTTTTGCATAAGCGATACAAGATTAAGGGTTTTATCTACTTTATAAGATTTAGTTGTATGCTTTGAAACTAGTACCACATGAAGAATTTGAGGTTCACCTATCTAGATCTTGCAAATCCTAAAGAAGGAGTATAGCCTTATAGTTGGCCTCGATGTCTGAATGGGTATGTTGATCATGGGAATTTTCTGCCCTTAAACATATTTGTTCCTATCATTGGGTTATTAAAAAACTATTAATTCAAGAGCCAACACATTCTTTCCAATATTCATAGCATCAAACAAATACATGATTGGGAGGTGCTCATAGTATGGCAAGCTACTAAATTGTCTAGGACATCTTTTAAGTCCTTTTGGAAATTTCATATCAATCCCTTGACAACCTTCACAAACATCAATTAAATCATTACTAAACAAAATATAGTATCCAAATTTTAATTTCATCAAAAACTTGCATTAGATGGAATGACATTACCTCAATGATTCATTATATTGTATTCCAACTTCCATCTATAAGTTGTCATTCTTCATGGCTTTGATGTTCTCTCTTCTTTCCCATCAAATTTTTTTTTGATAATTCAATACTTATGATTTTTGTGGAGAAAGTATCTATCTTCATTGAACATCTACTTTCCTAAAAAAAATTCTTTCCCATCGAAAAGATTTTTTTGATAATGTGATACTTATGATTTTTGTGAAGAAAGTATCTATCTTCATTGAACATCTGCTTTCCTAAACTTCTTGAATGATGAGATTTCATCTGAGGACCGCAAATTGGGCATGCAAATTTTCCCTTTGTCTGAAGACCTACAAGATCGTGTATAATTGGTTGACATGTACTAGAAGATTCATATTTACAACTATCACACACAACTTAAACATACAATAAAAATGTGTTAGCACTCTTACATACTAGAAATATGTCTTAACAATTTTACATACCAAAAAAAATTGTTAGTCCAGGGGCATCATGTATTGTCTATATAAGCATTACATGGAATTGAAATTGTCTTTTACCAATGCAGACATCATAATTAGTGACCCCATTCCATAACTCCAACAACTTGTCAATCAAGGGCTTAATACATACATTCATATCTTTCACTTGGTACTTACCAAGTTTAATGAACATATACAAAACATAATTATCATGATCATTTTGATATTATTTATAAATTAACTTAGATGACTAGTAAATGGAAAAATACCTGATACAATCATTCCCAACATTATGTGCTCCCTCTTTATGGACATCCAAGGAGGAATGTCATTGTAAATAACAAAAAAAAGCTAGAGCAAGTAAACAAATCTCATCTCTCAAAATGCATTGACATCGTCTGCTACCAATCAAAGCTTCAAATTATGAGATTCTTCTTGTAGACATTGAAAAATGGTTCATGTCCACTATTTAATCACCTTTTCATACTAACTCATCCCATTTTATCATTTCACTAATTTTGATCTTTTAGCCAACTTAATTATCATTCGACCATATTTCACCAATATCCTTCATCATTTGTATCCCCTATGGAGTTAGTTGTAGATCATTTTAGAATCAGTACCTATTTTATCACAAGAAGAAAGATATGGGTTTGTTAGATTCTTTCTAGAAAGATAGATCAAATTTGCCTAGTCTTATGTAGACATGCTTGGATCAAATCCTAAACTAGTCCTTCATCACTTGCCATTAAAACCAGGAGTGAAACCAATAAAGAAAAAGTTACAAAAGATGCATCCCCAAGTATCTCTCCTTGTCAAAGTAGAACCAAAGAAACTATTGGATGCAGGCTTCATAAGACCCATTGACTATGCAAAGTGGATATCCGATCTGGTACTAGTAAGAAAACACTCTAGGAGCATCAAAATATGCACAAACTTCTGTGATCGCAACAAAGCATTTCCCAAAGAGAACTTCTTATTACCAAATATAGACACAATTGTAGAAATGACAACTAAATATGAGATCTTATTATTGATGGATGGTTTCTTTGGATACAACCAGATTAGATTAGCTCCTAAGGATCAAGACAAAACAAATTTCACATGTCCTTGGGGAGCATATTGTTGGAATATCATACCTTTTTTCCTTAAGAATGTTAGGGCAACATATCAAAGTGTAATGACTACCATATTCCATGATTTCATGCACATCCTAATTGAAGACTATGCAAATGACTTACTTTGCAAATCCCTAGTAGAAGTGATCATTTGGACATCTTAAACAAAATATTCATCAAAATGGAAAGCTATAAGATCCATTTTAAACTTAAAAAGTGTGTATTCAAATTTATTTCTAGAAAATTCCTATGTTATATTATTTCTCAACAAGGCATTAAGGTTGATCCTAAAAAGTGAAAGCAATACTTGAGTTGTCTCGTCCAAAAAATTTGAAGACATTACAAATTCTACAAGGGAGATTATAGTCTATCCATAGATTCATTGCACAACGAGTAGATAGATGTCACTCATTCCAACATCTATTATGAAAGGGTGTATCCTTTCAATGGAACAATCAATGTGATGAGACTTTTAAATAACTCAAAGACTATCTTTTACATGCACCAATTTTAATGGCTCCTATCCCAGGAAAACCATTCATTTCATACATCTCAACTACAAAAATAACACTAGGAGCTCTCTTAGTACAAAATGATGAACAAGGAAAAGAGTGAGCTATTTCGTACAGCATCAAAACACTTGTGGAATATGAAATAAACTATTCACTCATTGAATGAGCTTTCCTTGTCAATGTCTTTGCAACCAAAAAATAAGACATTACATGCAACATCAAAAAACAATGCTTGTCTCTAAGATTGAACCATTAAAGTTTCTCATAAGTATAGTCATTCTCATAGGGCTCTTAGCCAAATGGGTTAAGACCCTTAGTGAATTTGACATAGAATATGTGGACAAAAAGGAAATCAAAGGACAATTAGTAGTTAATCAATTACTAGAAGCACCTATTTTACATGATCATCCTATGTTGATAGATTTTCTAGATGAAACCATATTTAACATGGATATAGCTAATGAATAGAATATTTACTTTGATGGATCACATACAAGAAATGGTTTAGGAGCTAGCATTATATTTATCATAGCCCAAGGGGATATAATCCCTAAGTCATACTAGATAGCATTTAGTTGTACAAACAACATTGCAGAATACGAGGCAATGATCATAGGATTGAAGCTAGCCATCCAATGGAACATACAAAATTTGTAATTATTAGGTGATTTCTAGTTAGTCATATGAGAAGTCAATGATGACTATGAAACCAAAGATGATAAGTTAATACCTTACAAACAGATGGTAGATTTTCTCAAATTGAAATTTTTCACTATCTCTTTTTGTTTGCTCCCAAGAATACACATCAAGAAAGATGATGTTATGGCCACTATTGCTTCTATGATTGATATGCCTCAAAATGTGGAGCATTGGGAATTTCTTGTCAAGAAATTCTTGATTCCCTCATTTGAACTCTTTCAATATAAGTTCATCTGTGAACTTGTTGGTCCCAATCCCCCTGGTATCAAGACATTTATGATTATCTACATGCTCAAATCCTACCGCTCGACCTATCCAAGAATGAATGTCCAGCCTTTATCCATCAAGCTGCTAGATATATCATCATTACTGACACCCTTTACAAGAGATCCTTTGACCAAACTCTTCTCAGATGCATCGAGTCGCAAGAAGTTGAAACTACATTACATGAGGTACATGAATGTATATGTGGAGGCCATTTCAATGGTTTGAGCCTAGCAAAGAAACTAGTAAGAGCTCGATATTATTGGCCCCTCATGGAACAAGATGCTTATATTTTTTCTAAAACATGTCATAAGAGCTAGATACATAGTAATCTGACCCATGCACCAATGCAAGAACTTCAGCTAGCTAGCTCTCCATGGACCTTTTCATAATAGGAATTTGACCTAGTTGGGGCTATTTCTCCTCCTTCCTCTGATGGCCATAAGTTCATCATCATAGAAATTGAATACTCTTCAAGTGGGTTGAAGTTGTCCCTCTAGCTTTCACCATTGGAAATAAGATTTCAAGGTTCATCTTGAACTATATCATATGTCGATATGGAGTCCCCTTGGCTATTTTTTTTTTATCATAGTAGTTCATTTAAAAATAAGGATATTCATAAGCTCTATGAGAAGTACAACATCTACCATGGATATTCCATTATTTACCATCCATAGCGAAATGACTAAGTAGAAGCATCTAATAAGACCATTTTCAATATTCTCCAAAATAATGTTAATGATTCTAGTTGAGACTGGCACTTACAGCTAAATCTAGCTCTTTGGGACTATAGAACAAGTGTGTGTGCTCCCACTAGTGCAACACCATACTCTCTAGTCTATGGCACATAGGCCATACTTCCTACTGAAGTTGAAATTATGTCATTGAGAGTATCCCTACAAGATTTTGTTGATGATGAAACATACAAAGTATCTAGACCGCATGAACATGAAATGCTACATGAGTAGAAGTGAGCCACCTTGACATATCTGTAAGCTTACTAAAATTGACTCAAAAGGAGCTACAAAAAGAAAGTATGAGGTCATCATTTTGAGGTCACTGATCTAGTCCTAAAGATGAACTACAAGAATCAGCAACATAGAGAGAAACCAAGCAAATTTGAACCAAAATGGAAAGGACCATATGTAGTACTACAACATTTGGGTGTGGATTATACTAGCTTACAACTCTAGAGGGTGAACCAATTCCTATTTCCATCAATAATATGCATCTTCATAAGTACTATACTTGATTATGTCTAAAAGTCCTAATAAATAATTTAAAAATAGCAAAAATTCATGAAAAAAAACAAAAAAAAAACTGAAAAAAGTCATGAAAAAAATGATGCCTTGATGAAAACATGGAAAATAGTTGTCTTGGCACAAAAAATTGAGTCAAGAGAAAAATTTAGTCCACAAGTGAAAACCTAACAAATAGGCACTTTGGGCAAGTATTGTGGTGAAAAACCTAGCAAACATGTGCCACATATAATTAGTTGTTGCTCCTCTATCTATCAAGATTCCATCTAGTTTTTTTTCCTTGTCACTTCTTGATCACATCCTTCATATTGCAAGACATCTTTAGTCCTTGATCATGGCCCATGAACTAGTTAATATTGATTATTATCATCCAAGCATCACTAGTCTATACATACTCAGTCTTTGCCCTTGGTACATAGTTTGTGTCTTGTCTGGGGGCATATTACCTATACAGTGAGTGAGTTTGAAATTGAACTGAGGACATGTCCCTAAGAACATGTTATCAATTGGACCTATCACACATCATATTGGAGCTAACACTTGTGAATCCTTTATGATCCTGAAAAAATCCTTTAAAAAATCCTAGATATGATCCTAAAAAATGGCCTAAAAATCATAAAATATCTTGAACAAATCCATAAAAATCATAAGATGGTCCTAAAAAAATCACTAAACATCATAAAGTGTGCTGAAAATTCACTAAAAATCATAAAATACCCTGAAATAAACCCTAAAAATTATAAAATGTCTTGAAGAAATGAGTAACACAAAAATATTAAATATCCTCAAAAACCTTGAAAACCACAAAACCCTCTCAAAATTTGCAATAAACCTTGTAAATAGTCACTATAGATAATCACCCCATTTTCTTAAACAATCACACTTATACAGACTAAAACTCAAAGCATTGCACTTCAATGATGATCACACTATCTGTGAAATATGAACCAACAATTAATCCAGCTTGTCACTACCAACTAAACCAAAAGTCAAACCTATCATGTCAAAAATCTGACATAAAGCCAAAAACACCAAAAAGAAAGTAATAATGGAGGAGAATAGTTGTTGGCTTACACTGTTTATTGAGTGATTTATATTTTCTTTGTTTTTCTTTGATCATGTTCCTATGTCACTCAATGATATAAACTAATCTATGAGAGTGGCCAAGATGTTTCATGGTTGTTTTTGGTTTTCTATCTATTTAATGTACCTTTGAGAGTCTGGGGCATGTATATATGCCTCAGGAAGGACAAAATGAATTTATGTCTAAATTGTTCTTGTTTATGCAAAAGGTTTGCATTTGTGCTCTAGCCCTTTACTCCATGATGCATTTCGTTCCTTTTTCCATACTTCCTAATGAAGTTGAAATTATGTCATTGAGAGTATCCCTACAAGATTTTGTTGATGATGAAAAATATAGAGTATCCAGACTACATGAACATGAAATGCTACATGAGCGGAGGTGAGCCACCTTGACACATCTGTAAGCTGACTAAAGTTGACTCAAAAGGAGCTACAAAAAGAAAGTATGAGGTCATCATTTTGAGGTTGGTGATCTGGTCCTAAAGATGAACTACAAGAATTAGCAACATAGAGAAAAACCAAGAAAATTTGAACCAAATTGGGAAGGACCATATGTAGTTACTAAAACATTTGGGTGTGGATTATATTAGCTTGCAACTCTAGAGGGTGAACCATTGACAATATGCATCTTCATAAGTACTATACTTGATTATGTCTAAAAGTCCTAAAAATTTATCAAAAAAATAGAAAAAAGTCATGAAAAAACAAAAAAAAAAATTGAAAAAAAAGTCATGAAAAAAAGGATGCCTTGATTAAAACATGGAAAATAGGGGTCTTGGCACAAAAATTTGAGTCAAGAGAAAAATTTAGTCCACAAGTGAAAACTTGGCAAATAGGCTCTTTGGGCAAGTATTGTGGTGAAAAACTTGGAAAACATGTGCCATGTATAATCAGTTATTGCTCCTCCATCTATCGAGATTCCATCTAGTTTTTTTTCCTTGTCACTTCTTGATCGCATCCTTCATATTGCAAGACATCTTTAGTCCTTAATCATGGCCCATGAACTGGTTAATATTGACTATTGTCATCCAAGCATCACCAATCTGTACATACTCAGTCTTTGGCCTTGGTACATAGTTTGTGTCTTGTCTAGGGGCATATTACCTATACAGTGAGCAAGTTTTAAATTGAACCAAGGACATGTCCCTAAGAACATGTTATCAATTGGACCTATCGCACATCATATTGGAGCTAACACTTGTGAATCCTTTATGATCCTGTAAAACTCCTTTAAAAAAATCCTAGATAGGATCCTAAAAAATGGCCTAAAAATCATAAAATATCTTGAACAAATCCATAAAAATCATAAAATGGTCCTAAAAAAATCACTAAACATCATAAAGTGTCCTAAAAAATCATTAAAAATCATTAAATATCCTTAAAAAAACCCTAACAATTATAAAATTTCTTGAAGAAATGAGTAACACAAAAATATTAAATATCCTCAAAAACCCTAAAAAACCACAAAATCCTCTCAAAATTTGCAATAAACCTTGTAAGTAGTCACTACAGATAATCACCTCATTTTCTTAAACAATCACACTTATACAGATTGAAACTCAAAGCACTGCACTTCAATGACGATCACACTATGTGAGAAATGTGAACCAACAATCAATCCATCTTGTCACTACCAACTAAACCAAAACTCAATCCTATCACATCAAAAATCTAACACAAAGCCAAAAACACTAAAAAGAAATTAATAATGGAGGAGAATAGTTGTTGGCTTAGACTGTTTATTGAGTGATTTATTTTTTGTTTGTTTTTCTTTGGTCATGTTCCTATGTCACTCGATGATATAAACTAATATACAAGAGTGGCTAGGATGGTTCATGGTCATCTTTGATTTTCTATCTATTTAATGTACCTTTAAGAGTTTGGGGCATGTATATATGCCTCAAGAAGGACAAGGTGAATTTTTGTCTAAATTGTTCTTGTTTATGCAACAGGTTTGCATTTGTGCTCTAGCCCTTTATGCCATGATGCATTGCATTCCTTTTTCCATATCAAAATAAAGCTCCTTTGACATATAGTGCACTTTATAAAAGAAAAATTCCTCAACTCATACTAACTAGTTCTCATCTCATTTCTTCTATCTGCTAACATCCATCTTGTCCATCACTGCCATAGTAATGTACTCTAATACACCAAAAGCATCATCATCCTACATTCCTATATATGTCAAAAGTCTAAAACACCCAAAGAAATACATATATAAGCATGGAATTCACATCATTTTAAATTTCATTTGTATTCATTCCATATCATTTTACATTTCATTTGCATTCATTTAATGGGAAAAACATGTGGCAAGAATAAAGATATCATTTCCTAAGCATAACATGTGATAAACCAATGCATGATGTCATTATATAAATTTTACATAGAAAAGCATATAAAACATGTGCATAATCCATCTCATATAGTCATCATAACATAGGTAAATCTCATAAATGTCTCAAAAAATATCAAAGTACATGATCAAGTTTTACATCAATACTAATTGCCCGTAGGCATCAACCATGAAATAGCATATCAAAAACAAAGGAAGCCCCTCTACACATGTGCATTTCTAAGTCAACCTATACTATCCCTAGCCTCATGAACCCTATCTAGCCTCAAGGATGACCCATCCCCTATATGTAGTGGCTCCATCAATTCCATCACTCCTCCACTACTCTATGTCATGTGTGTCTGTTGAGAGTAAGATCTCGCTACCTAATAGATCTCTACCCTCTACCTTAGTGGCACTACCATCTCATAGTGATCCCTCCAATATTGTGTCTTTGCATGCACTGCATCTATCATTTTGGATGACTCTCAAAATAATGGATCTTGAATACTGCTAAAAAACTCTAAATACTCTTGAACTACTCTCCCTTCCCTTCGCATTGTTGTATTCCTCTCTGTTGTAACACAGTCTCGTGTAACTATCACCACATTCCTCTCTCTTATAAACTAGCCAATCATTGCCTTGCTCTCCTCTAACTAACTCCAAAACCCTCCAATCACCTCCATCATCTCTAACTCTAACTAGTTTGGCCCTATCTATACTAGTACTACCATACCCTCTATGACATCTACTAGATACTCCTCTATATCCATCATCGTAGCATCAACACCTCTATCCTCCTTTCCATCTGACTCCCCTCTATCCCCCTCATAATCCTCTCCCCTATCACCATCCCCATCCCTACTATCTCCACTCTTCTCATCATCCCCTCTATCATCATCATCTCCCTCATCACCATCCTCCCCATCCTCCTCATCATCTTCCCCATCCTCCTCCTCATCCTATCCATCCTCATCCCCTCCCCTATCCTCGCCATCCTCCCAATCCTCCACATCATCCCCCCCATCCTCCTCCTCTCCTCCCTCCCCATATTCCTCCTCCTCACCATCATCCTCCTCTTTTTAATCATCCTCCTCCTCTCCATCATGATCTACTTGTGGTCTCACCTATGGTACTAGAACTCCTAGATCTATCAATGACATCAGTTGATGCTAAGGAAACCATATGTCATATATTTTTATGATACCTACATCTATCACATTTTTCACTACTCTCCATTCCCTTGTATGTAGCTCCTCTGACTATGCATAGTCCACCTATGTCCTAATTGATACCCCCTACTCTCTAACCTCTGCTCTCAATCAAGAAAATAGAGAAAGCCCTGTAGGCACATCCTACCTCTCACCAAAATGTACTCACTCTAGAAACCACATCTCTATCACTAGGTGTCAAATCATTGTATGACCAATCAAATAGTGCTCCTTCCTATAATAAGGATCTAATCATCATCCCACCCCAGGCAATATATGTATGGTCTCCATATAATGATCGTCATTGTGTCTAACTAATGCCTATAGAATTGGGTGTATCCTAGTGGTCCTCGTGCCAATATCTCTCTATAGTTGTATGTGTAGGGCATGTCCTCAACCAACTCCCTCTCCATAAGAAACCTAAATATGATAATATGTTTAAGCCTAGATCTATAGTAGTATACCCCCAATGTTGAAAGTTAATCCACCTCTATATGCAACCTGGTGTAGATAATAGTACAACATCACAAGCATATAGGGCCCCAATGCAAATATAGTCACGTTCGTAACCATCCTCTCCAAATATTTGCCCCATCCAATAGGGAATCCATTCCCTTTCTTATCCCATATTAGTAACCTAGCAGATCACAACAACTAACCACTCATGTCACGCAACCAATATCTCCCATCCAATCTCATAATCCCAAATCCCCAATTCTACATCTTTGCAACCAAACATCTGGTGAAGTGTTACCCATCCTATAGCACCATCATATACTGCCAACTCCCCATAAACCAAAATTTTGAGGATGTATCATACAACCTCCAAGGTTAGAGTCACCTCTCACATGGGTAGATGAAAAGAACTAGTCTCTAAATGCCTTCTCTGGGTCACTGTTATCAGTAACCCCTCATTACCTCTCACCTTGGGCATGAATGTAATATGGTAAAGCCCAAGCCCTATTAATATCTCCTAGTCATTGATGGTTATCTAGTGATGTAGAACTGGGCTCTAAGGTTTATGTCCCCACGTCTGCAATAGGGGCTAATCCTCTTGCATAATCACACGATGTATGTCAACCTTCTATGACTTTCTTTCAAGTCTAACCTTAGTTTGACCCAAGTTTGACCTAGTTTGACCAATTTTGACCTTGATTTATCTAATTTTGTCTATTACTAAACATGTGTGACTAGTTTGACCTATGTTTTAAACTCTTTCTAGGTTTTTGAGCTTTTATACCAAATTTTGGGTCATTCTGAGTTCATCTGTATTATTTTTTACCCTTAGCATAACTTTCTATCAAAATTTTCCCAAATCTAACTTAGGTTTTCCTAATTTCTTATTTATGATCATTTTTGACTAATTTGACCTATGTTTTGAACTCTTTCTAGGGTTTTGAACATGTATACCAAATTTTGGGTCATTTTGAGTTCATTTGCACCCTTTTTGACCCTCTATATCATTTCTTGTCAATTTTTTGCTAGGTTTAACCTAAATCTAATCTAGGTTTGACCAATTTGAACTCATTTTCATTTTTTTGATTTATTTAACCCATGTTCTAACCTTTTCCTACATTTTTGCATATGCATGCCAAGTTTCAGGTCATTGCAAGCCCATTTTGACAGTTTTCATAGCCCTAGAGCATCCTGGAGTGCAGTTGGGACCCCCAACTATGCTTAGTCTACACTTGTGCATGCCAAGTGCACTACGTCCACACTTAGTCATGCCAAGTGTTCTTAAAGCACACTTGGGTGCATTTTTAGCATAATTGGGGCATTTTCCTACCCTAACTTGACCCTGGGATCCCAAGTGGGCCCCTTTTGACCCCTAACTAATGCCAAAATGCATAAAAAACATAAAATAAATAGAGGATGCTTTGATGTACTCACTGGTGGTCCTATTTCTTCTCCTCATTGGTTAGTACAAACTCATTCTCCATGTTGTTTCTCCCTAGGTAGTTGGTCCATCTTCCTTGCTCCCGAGATCTTTTCATCCAAATGAGAGGGTGAAAATGATGTCCAAACCTTCTCCACACCCTTTTATAGCCCTATTTCTGCCTAGATGGATGTTCAAGAGGCATTTTCTATGTTTTTCATGATCAAGGATAACTTTAGTGGCTAATATTTGTCAATTGGCTAATCTCTCTCATCGAGGTTCCTAGATTTGGCTTTTTTTTTTGTACTTTTGGGGTGTCCATGTCACCTAAACTTTACCAAAATTGAGTCACATGCTTTGGCCAATTGCCAATAATAATACATAATTATTTGTATTTTAGTGATGACTTCACCAATGTAATCTAATTTATATATTTAGTAAATTAAATATTTTTTCTTGGAATTTTCAAGGCTTGTCTTAATTGATGGTCAAATTTGCCAATATTTGGTAAAAATTCAAGTTATACTATAGATTAAATATGTAGATTTTACATGTGTCTCTATTTTGAAGACTTTTCATGAAATTTTTTATCCTTTCTCACTTTGCCAGGAAATAGATTTGATTGGGGACACATGTCTTTACTTTGGGGAATTTCTTTAAAACTTGGTATTCTTTTAAAAGTTTAGCTTGAAATAGGATTTAGGTCATTGATTTAGGATCATCCAATGGCTAAAAACATTAGGGGTGCTTCTCTCAAACCACCATTCAATAATTTGGAGGGAGACTGTAATGATAAAAGTGGGCTAAAATTAACCTCAAAGTTTGATAATTAATTAGGCTCCATATAATAATAATAATAAAATCATTATTTCTAGGTATGTGTACTTGTTTCCATGATTTTCATCAATAATGAAAGATTCACCAAGATTTCATAGAATTTTCATATGATTGAAAAATAATTGCCAATAAAAATAAATAATTTCCTACTTAAAAATAAAAGTTCGCTAATAGAAATTAATTTTTTCCCCTCAAATAATGTTCGATTCACCAAAATTTAATACTTTTTTGTAAAGGTGGGTTTCTTAAAGTTATCCCTAGTCGTGATGCTTTTTTCACCCTAGATGCCATGACTTTTATATTTGTGCTCTCACTTGTGATTCGTTAGTTGTTATGGCTCAGTCTGCTTGTTGTCAACAAATTAACCTACTAGTTACATTTTTTGGTCAATTTCTTGAGGGGGGCCCATATATAACACCCCTATTAGGGCATGCTTGTATGGCTTTTTTAGCAATATTCTTTGACACAACACTCTAAATCACATTGTATCAAAGAGGAGAAAAATGTAGATGCTCAAAAATGGTTTACATCTATTGTTTACTCACCTTTCCATACTAACTCATCCCATTTTCTCATTTCACTAATTTTGATCTATTTTCCAACTTTATTATCATTTAAGCATATTTCACCAATATCCTTCATCATTTGTATCCCCTTTCGAGTCAGTTGTAGATCATTTCATAATCGATTCTTGTTTTATCCAAACTTTACGAAATCAACCCGAAACTATTTTAGCACCATCAAAATAACATCTAATCAACCCAAAACCATTTCAAAATCATCTCAAATCAACCCAAAGCAATCCCAAATCAGCCCTACTCAACCCAAAATGGGTCAAATATCTCAAATCAATCATCATTTGTCAACCCTAGGCATTATCATGTGCCATAGTACCTTGGCAACCTATCAAATCTTATCAAACCCATCAAATTAGACCTTAGTAATGTCATGTCCCTCAATGCTAGGTCAAATTTTTGTTCTTATCATCCAATCATTAGCATTTTGGAGTCCCTTAATGTCAAATTATGGCATTATCAAACCAATTTAATAACATTGACAATGTCTATCGATGTTATGATGATCAACCATATCAATGAAATTTCCATCCTATAGCATTTATAATGTTCGTTATATGTCACATGTTCTTAATCCATGTCATGTGTCTTTGACATGTTATCAATCCTAATTAGTTAATCAATTTGATCATGGCTTTTATCTACCCATCATCGTCCTAGTTGATATGCATAATCATTGTATTTCATCAAAGGATATTATCACATTTATTTCATCAAATTGGCCAATCATTTACTAATTTATCCTATAAGATTAGATAAACTATAATCTAATCCTATGTAATTTCAATCATTTCTATCCTATGTTTACTAATTATTCTTGCTAACCAATTTTCTCAATTAATTGATATTTATTAATTAATTTATTCATCTTCACAAACTATGGAAATTCTCAAATTTCCTAAGTCCTATTTTCCTCTTTTAATTTCCATTTGTATGGATATATTCATTTTTAATTCAACTATTCTACCTATTCTTGACACATGGACATGACATGTCATAGATATTATCCCTACACTTGGCTAAATTATGTCATATTTAATATATTTTATTCCTTATACATATTTATAATAAACCTCCATCATCATAGATTCTTGGCTACAAGTGGCTTTGAGATGTCTTATGCACACCATAGATTTTGCTCCACTTTTAGCCATGTTGACCTTCATGCATCATAGAATCCTACATTTGGCATATTGTGTCATGGTTGTAATAGATATTCTAAGGAATATCATTCCAAGTTGCATATTCAAGTCTCTCCTCTTACACTTTGGCTATAAATTGAGCCATCTTGCACCCATTTTTGGCCTTCAACCCCTATCTCTTAGAACCCATTAAGGTTGAACCACATTTCTAGTACTCTCAATGGAATCATCATATCATTATTGTTTTCTTTCAATTGTATAGGAATTATAGGAAATTGGAGCTACATCAAAATGGAGAAGAAAGGACATGGGAGCTACAATTAAAGAGGGGGTTTTGCTTCCTCCTTTTAATTTATTTTCATGCTATATTAGAATGGTTTAGTGTATTCTAATTGATTTGTTTTGGTTTCTCATAGTATGCTAGGTTCTAACCCATTTTCTAGTCCTACACTTCTTTAAATACTAGCCACCTATCTTCTATATCCTTAAATGCAGAACCATCCATAGGAATTCACATAATGTCAACTTGACTTCTATTGTGTGTATGGTAATCCATAAATTGTTCCAAGCTAGTGCACCTGAATAATCATTACAGACATGGAATAATGGGAATGTACTAAAGAACTTTTCAAGGCACCTTTTTGGTTATTTGATCTGATCAATATCTATTAATGTAATAACTAGGGCATTGTGTTTTAAATTTATGTTGTTTGTGATATATAATATGATCATTGGTACGTGCATGTATTGTTTGAAACTCTATTCCAATATCTTTTATAGTGGTTGATAATTCTTACTAAGGGTAAGGTAGAATATTTGATGGTGGTAACAAAAGCTCACCTATGAAATTGTGGAAAAAAATTATTAATAAAAAGAACATTAATGTTACACTAACATAGAAGATGAAAAAAATGACACTATACCTTAGCATACATGAGATTTCTACATTGGATATACCATTCATAACTTTGAAGTTTACCAACTACAATACAATGGAGAGAAGCATTGTTTGGGAGCTTTGGTAAAGGGGCTAATATGACTTTTCAATTATAGGTATATCAAGGTTCTCTTCATCATCATCATTATTAGATGCGCTACTATCATCATCTTCATCAATTGCACTAGTAACATCTTGTTCAATCCTCTTCTCTGGCACATTATCAAATGCACCAATATCAACATCTTCAATTGTGTTCTCTTCCTCAAGATCATCTTCTTCCATGGGAGCATACCATCTACTAGTTGGAAATCCACATTTACCAAAGGATGAAAATTCTATCCCCCTTCAATGTGATAATTGTTCCTACAATATCTATGAGTTGTTGTGAGTAGAATTCTTCAATTCTTTAAGGTCTTGCATTTTTTACAAGGAAATTAGCATTTTGCATTGCCTTTTCTTTTGAATTAAGACCACAATCTAGAAATTGTCTCCTTACTTTGTTCTGGGTTCATATTATTAGGTGTAGATTTTCTTCACAAGAAAATATTTGGGCTATAAAATTATATCAAATATAAACATTCAAGCATTAGTAGTATCTTGTATATAATAGAAAACAATTAAATATTACTATCTCTTTAGTAAGGGTGGTATCTAAAAAATCAAATGAATTATACATTTAAAATATATATAGAGTAAGAAGAAGAAAATGGTATATTTAAACTAAATCAATACAGAACAAATTCTGTTAACATAGATGCAATATTTTACATGAGGCTAATTAATGGTTCAAAATTGATGTCTTGAGATAATTTGTGTCGATGGGGCTTCCTTGTTTTTTATACATGTATTTTGTGTCATCACAATGAGGATTATGTTTCTCATTTTCCCTTCAACAATATTTGTCTACAGAGATTTGGCATTTCTAGTGGACAGTTAGTTATTTGGCTTATTGGTGTCTCTTTTTTAGCTAAGCTTTGGGTCTAGTAGGGTAGGCCTCTCGTTTAAACTTTGTCTTTATGGATTGTTGATGACTGGTTAAGACAAAGTGAAAATATGATTGATGTGAATGTGAGTGAGTTATATAATCTAACAAACTATATCATGCACAACATAAGTGGTGAAGAAGTAATCCTTAATGTCTTGTATTTATTCATTGGGTTGATGATCAAACAAAAAATTTCTCTGATGCCCTCCTATAAAAACCATCATTTTGGTTTTTTAGGTGATCCTAGAGGATTGATTCTATAAAAAAAATACAACACCGCAAACTTTCTCACCCTCTCTTGATTTTTAGAAAAAAAAAAAATGAAGAAAGTAGCATCAACACCATAAAAATTCAAGAAATATTTTTGTTTAGTGGAAAAAAAATGTACAACATTGTGATAATTCTTGCAATCAAAAGTCTAAGTTAAAGAAGTATTAAAAATACCAATTCTTCCATTTTTATGCTGAATTTTTATATGAATTTCTTTTCATGTTAGTGATCCATACTTGATATCTAGTGTTTTGGAAATCATGATATATCTCCTCGTCAAATTTTGACTCAATAGGACAAATCAATTAAAAGCTATGACCCTTAGAAGTCCATTCATTACAACTATATTGAATTTTTTTACACCAAATAGGAACTTTTCTTTATTACCTAAGTTTTTGTTATTACAATGTTTAGGGATCTTCGCTAAAAATGTTGCAAATGTTCATCCCATATTATTCCAAACATAAATATGTCATCCAAATAGACCAAAATAAGGGACAATGAAAGGTCTAAATATGTCATTTGTCATTCTGAAAGCTTAAACATCACACACTAAGCCTTGTACATTCATACACAAGTAGACTTGTACATGGATAAAATTATTTGTTATATATTATCCAAACTATTTTGGTTTTGGGGGTGTGCATAATCTTTCTAGGACCCTAAAGAAAGGTTGAGGTACTTGTAGAAGCAGGAACCCATTTTTTCATTTATGGGTTAAAATATATCTTACGAAGAAGAGTACTCAATAGTGGCCATGGAATGGTGTTTCCATCGATAAAACAATATAGCTTCTAATCCTATTAGGAGGATTAAAAAATTCTTAACTCCCTAATTTTAATTCAAAAAATATTTGATTCATGATAGTAGCTATTTTATTTGAATTTTCTTTTCTAGTATATAGTTATACAGTTTGTGGTAATGGAAGGTCACATTTTTTGGGTTGATAGGTATATTTCACACATCATAGTGAGCATGGACTTTCTATTCCAACCATTTGTAGGGTGAAAAAATTTGTTGGATATCATCCAAACATTTTTCTAGTTTTGTTTTACTTTATTCCTTCTAACTATTCTATTATGTTATTTGAAAACTAGAAAAATATCCATCATAAGGAATTAGATGGTAACATATACACAAAAAAATCTTCAAATTATGATCCAAACTAGTTATTTGAATGTTATTTTTTTATGCATATATTATTTCTCTAAGATTTCATTTAATTTTACTTCAAAGAGAGAGAGTGAGAGGGGGGGGGGGGGGGGGGGGGGATGGGGGCGGGTGGTTGTGTCTTTGTGTGCCCAAGCATAGGTCTCAACATGCCAAACCATATGCAATATTCCATATTGGGTGTATTCCATAACCTTTTTTAGGAACCAAAAAGTGAGTGGCAACTTGTGGGTTTGTGCTCTTACCTAAATCCTAGACCAAAAACCATAGCCATGGATTAGATTATATAGTAATAGGTGTCACTTGGGTCATTTATACATGACATAACATGACATATATTTAACTATGTCTAGTAAACTATAGAAAACTCTTTAACGAATTAGAAAATTAACCTATTACATGCAACAAATAAAATTTAAAAAAAAAATACTTCACATTCTTAATAAACTTTGGGTGTTTTTATCTTCTTCTTTTAGTTAAAAGAAACCCCAAAATTCTGAGTTATACCTTGATTAGAGGAAAGTTGCAAAAAGTACAACTTCTCCAATAAGTGGTTGAGTTGTTATTACAAATAGGAATCTTAGAGTGAAATTATATAAATTTGGTGGTGATAAATATTTCAATAAACAAACCATATCCAATACAAGATGTTCATGAAGAGATTTCTTCCAATGAGAGAAAGATATTGAGAATTTAAGACATGGATAATCAAATAGTGCTAAATATCATTTGATAAAGAATCACTTGCACTGAATGGGAGATACTCAAAAAAATATGTTTCTACCTTGATGACGGTGAAAGTTGATGCAATGAACTTATATAAGTATAATATATGTTGATGAAACAAACCCTAGAGTTATCAATGCCCACATAGTAGGATTCACAACAAAAATGAAGAGGTGGATAATGAAGTTGAATCAAACAACAAAAAAGTGAGAGATTCAATAAGGGGTTAAAAGAAAAGATCCAAAGGATTCAACGAAGGGTAGAGAGATGACCTCAAAACCATGAATTAATGTCAAGAATAATATTCTAATATGAAACAAGGTAGAAAATGACAAAAAGGAAAACTTAGCACAAAGCTACATTTCCTTAGATATGATAGAATATCATTTCTGAAATGTCCAAAAATCACCCACTCTATCAAATTTGTAGAGAAAAAGACTATGAGATAAAATTACATTTACTTCATCTTAAAACTTTCTCCCTTAAACCACAATAGGAGGGCTACATACATGGATGTGTAGACCACCTAGTACAAAATGCTTAAGAGAATTCTCCACCATAAATGTTTGGGTAAGTGATTTTGACCATATTAATAAGGGGACAATAGCAGTATGTAAACCACCAAGGAAAGGTGGTGCACTAGAAAGAAATGAACCAACAATATATAACACACCTACAATAAATGAACAAAAAAAAGATGAAACACTAGCAGTAGGAAAACTAGTAATAGATGACACACTTTAACAATATCAAACCAATAGTAGATAACTCTTTAACAATAGATCAAACCACAAATACATGCGTTGAGAAAAGGTTTACTTTCAAAAGGTTCTAGATTTGATTTTCCCCTTTGAGCTACTTTCAACAGCTATTGATTATGTTTGATGCTACAACCCTAATACCCAATGCAAAGGATCAAGTTTAAAAAATTGCTTTGATACAAAAGCCTCTATCCTACATGGTAGTTTCTTGCTGGCCTAGTTTTTGACTTCATAAGTCTATTTTCATAGTACCAAAGCATTGTATATATCTATTTTTATGAATATTTTCTAATGAAAACATATTATAATAAATAATATATTAACATTTCAAATTTGATAATATATGTTTGTAGGTTAGATAAACCAAAGACATCATAACAAATACATAAATATAAAATCAATTTGAAGATTAAAACTAGATATATGTACCATGTGATGTGTAAATTTGTGCTGACAGGAAGTCATCTTGAGAAAATTGGTGCCAAAATTTGTGTTGCTCAAATGTGATAAGGGTTGCAGTGTTCTTTAGGGTTTCATTGTGCATAAAATTTGTGTTGTCCATGTATATTTTAATATGATCCTTGTCCTAATTTAGGAGTGAAGAGAAGGGGCAAAGGGTTGTACACTAGAGTGTATATATGTTTTTTTGGTGTACATACATTATGCATGTACATGTTTACATGGCATCTAGCTTAGGGTCAGAGGGCCATAGAAGTATTGAAGTCTCAATGTAAAGATAAGTAGAGGAAATGAGTTTGGAAGTTATCCCAGGAATATTGGTGCCATAATTTGTGTTGCTCAAATCCAATAAGAATTATATTGATGAAATTACATGTTTCTATCAGCACACATAGGGCTACCAATTTTGTGAAGGGGATAGAGAATACCATTCAAATATAGATATAGTCATTATAAATCCTAGGTAGATATAGTCACCATAAAAAATGTTGACATCAACTTATTGAAAACTTTGGGTTCAATAGATATTTTTTGATATATTTTGTAATTTTCATGACCCTACCATGGCAATAGGGAACTGTTGGTGGCTAGATGAGCTTCTGCATAGAAATATAGAAAGATCATGATATAGAACACCAAGATTCTAATTAGGGTACACAAGATGGGCACTAACATTACTATGATGATGGTGTAGAGTTCTTCCCTCCCTCATTCCATAGTAGGGATATGGACATTGAGTTTGCACTTCTGGGCAGGGAGTGTCTCATATCTATATAGGCACACTAGTTAGTTAAGTCATGTCTTGGCTATGCAAAGGATCCCTACTAATCTAATGGGCCGAGACTGTAGGATCATAATAGTTCTTGAAAGCGTGACAATGACAACCTTGATCCTAACTTCCTGGTATGAAGGGATGGTAAGACAAAGTTAAATCAAATAAGAAACAAGAAAAAAAAGATACAAATGTGATAAGGGCATTACCTCTTTCTATGGTTTCTCCTCTTGTTGTAGTTTCTCCTCACCCAAAATCTTTCTTGCAATCTGTCATGGAAAAAAAAAATGAACTATTTCCCTTTTCTTTTTTTTAATATGATCCTAAAAATGTCAAAATTTTGGTGATAAAATTAACTATTGACAAAATTTTGATCTTGTTAGGATCATATTTTTAGAATTTAAAATTGGGTTGTCATCAAAAATGTTGGTAAAAAATGGAGGCCCAATGTACTAGTGAGAGCTAGTTATTATTGCCTACTATGAAAGAAGATTTTGTACGCTATACTAAATCTTGTAAAAAGTGTCAACTACATGGTAACCTAATTCATCCTTTTGGAAGAGAATTGATCCCATCTATCACACATTGGCCTCTTCAGCAATGGGCCTTTGACCTAGTTGGAAAAATAAACCCTAGCTTATCAAGTGGACATAAATCTATCATCACTACAATAGGGTACTCCAATAAGTTGGTTGAGGCCATTCCACTTTTTTCTTCTCTAAGGAAACATGTTGCCCTATTTATTTCAAATCACATTATCTATTGCTATGGTATTCCCTCCTCTATAGTCACTGATAATGGAGGGAAATCCAAGAGTAAGGACCTTAGGCAACTATGTAAAAAGTTCAAGATCAAGTAAAACTGGTCCTCTATCTATTATCCCCAAGGGAATGCTAAAGATGAGGCTTTGAATAAGACACTACAAAAAACCTTGTATATGATTGTACACAAGTCTGGGAGAGATTGGCATTTTTAGATTAATCCTACACTCTAGACATATCAAACTAGCATACACACTCCCATTGAGGCTACTCCTTTTTCCCTAGTTTATGGGTATGAGGTTGTTTTACTACTTGAGGTTGAGATTCCATCCTTATGAGTCTCCTTGAAATCTCTTACATAGATGAAGATTATAGGGCTATGAGAATACATGAGCTTGAGGTCATAGATGAACATTGTAAGGTTAATTTTGAGCACATTACGTCTTGCAAAAAAATGCATGTCTACTGGCTATAATAAGAAAGTTCATCCTAGAGAGTTTCAAGTTGGATATCTTGTCCTAAAAGAGAATCCAATAAATTAGAAAAATTGGGAACAGAAGGGCAAGTTCAAATCTAATTACTTGGGTCCCTAAATTGTCATTGTTGTATTTGGATGCAGTGCATATTAGCTCTCTACACCCAAGGGAGAACAACTTCATGAGCTCATCAAAATATTGCACCTCAAGAAGTTCTATGCTTAGTTATTTTACTTCTAAGCACTTGTACATAGCTTATGATCCTGAAAAAAATGCAAAAAAAATATAAAGTACTAAAAACAAATCCTACCAAGTGGTGAAAACCTAGAAATAGGTGCTACTTCAGACCCTTTCACCTACATCTATCGATGTCTCACTTTACATTCACCTTTCATCTTCCATTGCTTTTTCCTTCCTAGCTTGGAAATGACTCTCGTCTAGGTCTACAGGGCATGAACTATCTTAGCTTGTCATGGGTCTCCTTGTTGCATTGGTATTTCTTTGATATCTCTCTCAAAAAAAATTTTTAACACTCTCCTTGATATCGAGTGTTTTTCAACACTTATCAAATATTTTAGCTATAGCATAGGTTGTTGCAATGTTTCTCCTTGATAGACTTTCATTCTAAAGAGATAGTCATTTAACTTCTATACATGCACTTAAACTAAACATTGGTTGAGGCTTGTGGACTTAATTTTATTTATGTGTTTTCTATGATGTCTTCTTTGCTAAGTGTTCCCTCCCTAATAGTTGACAACTGAGGGCATGGGGCATGTTTGCTTTTTCTTTCTACCTATGGGTATACCTTGTTGATCTTGGGTGTCTTGAGATTATTGCTTGTTTTTCTTGACACTTAGGATACACAAGTATCATCCTTGTCTAGTATTGCAAGTGTGTACTTATGGCCATCTTGAAATTTTGTATCTTGTGTGAGCATAATCTTGTTACAGTAAACCTAGGGAATCTAATTGCACTAGTCATCTAGACCTTTATATCTTTGATGCATAGGTCGGGTTACCACATACCTATCTAATATAGATCATATTCATATCCTCATAGTTTATGCTAGTGATGATTGTATAATGTTTTGATGTCCCTAATAAGGCTCAATAATAAAAACTAGGACCTACCTCAATAACCCTTGTGATTGCACCTTCACGTACTTATTTTCATTTTGGGGTTCATTATAGCTTAGTTTTGCATTTGAACATTGGGAGAGTCCTCTTTATCTTTCATGAACATTTTAGCTAACTATGTTCATTTTCTTTTTCTTCTTCTTGATCATATCTATTCATTTCCTTTTGGATTTTAATTGCCTCTTTTATATCTTGTCATTACAAGGGTTTAATCTCATAATCATATCTAATCTATCCTTTTGGGCTCATCTTAATGGTCAAAATTGTATTTTAATTTTTTCTTCCTTCTTCTATGTAGTTGGCTAACCTTTTGAGCTTTCTTTCTAAATATTTCTAGGGTGTTCATCATTTCTATTCTCTTATACTCTTTTAGCTCATTTCATGAATTTTCTTGCTTGGACCTAATTCTTATGCTTTATCCTTCTTGGTTGACCTAGGGCATATCTTCATTTTTTGGTGGTCATTCCCTTCATCTTAATATCTTATCTATCATGTGGACTTTTCTTTATCTCAATTTGATCCAATCAATCTCATTTATACATCTCCTCTACGTCATTTTGATTTCAATCCTAAGGGTGCAAGAATATTCGATCATGTTTGTAAATTGCTTTTCTACTATGGCTATCTATTCTCTCAAGAGCATATGCTTGAGCTTTCCATTTTCTATTAATTAAAGCATTGATACTATTTGTCTCTTTCCTAATGTTCAGTCATATCACTAACAGAATGAGTGTTTGAGATTTTGTATTCTCTAAACTTCATCTTCAGAGTTCGTTTATGCTACTTGCTTGGTTTTTTTACTCTTTGACATAATATGTTCCTAGATTGATCACATAGTAGTCAAAGAGGGGAAAATGTAATCACCAAAAAATGGTCACCTAGACTATGAGCCCCTCTCTAACAATTTTGCATAATTTATCCATTCCTTATCTTTCATCAAAACCTCAAAATATATTTATTCAATTATAACCTATAGTTTGACCACTTTATCTAAAGTATTTTGTTTAATTAAAATAGCATGCTCCCTTTCAATTAACAAAATGTCCCACTTCCCACTTATTTGAAGTGTGCATACATAAGTATTAGTCCTATTTTTAAAATTAGAGAAAAAGGCTTTTTGTCTCACATGAGATGCACACTTTCAAAGATGGGTAGAATATTCATTCTCCTCCACACATCTCTCACATTTTTGAACTCCACCATTGATCTTGATTAGGTGAGGTGCTTGTTGATGCAATGAGAATCTGAATAGCTAGGGCCAGAGGCACACCCAACTATCCAAACACCTTGCTGAGTAAACACAACAGAAGAAAAAAAACATAGAGAACAATACCAAGGAGAGAAGGAACAACAACACTTTATTAATTCATCCAATTATCATCAAAAATCCCCAACTATAAGGCCTTCTAGGTTATAGCTTAATACAAAATATAACTTCAAAATCCATGATCCATCTCTAGACTCGCTCCTCTAGGAACATCTACTCCAAACACTCTAAGTCATACCTAGCCCAAACCTAAACACCCTTATTTATACTCACCAAAACAACTTATAGAAGATTCTAGATCATTAAATGATAGAAAGGTTGACCTAAAAATAGTCTACACACATCCCAAGACAATATTCTTACATTTAATTCATGATCCAAATTAAATAAATAAGTTGGATCAAAATTTTAATCAATCACATACAAACTTAAGAAAAGAAGGAACTGAGCATCAAAAAATATCAGGTTCACTTGGCACATAAATGAACACTCAGCCAATACTAGACAACTTGGCCAACACTGAACAACTTGGCAGCAATTGTAGCTCGGCAACCACTAGAACTCAGCAATAGCAGGTAGAATGAGCCAAGATGAGAAAGATAGAAAGGAAACCTAGGATGCTCCTACATCAGACAACCAGGGTTGAAAGAAATGATTCTTTTGAATCATTAAGATCAGACAGCCTAAGCTAAATCCAACTTAGATAGAGAAATCCATGTGGCATTTTCAACTATTTTGTTCTTCCATTTTGCCAAATATTCGTAGTAATATTTTCCTCTTATGCTTTTACTAAATCTTTGGTCCAATATCTGTCCAACCTCTTAAATATTGTTGCATGATAATCTTTAGACATTTCTCACTAAAACCAAAGGCTTGCATTACCTTATGAAAAAAATTCCAATCAACTCTATCATAAGCTTTCACTATATCCACCTTCATCACAAAACCCTAAGAGTTAGAGAGAGATAAAGAATAAAAATTTTCATGAACAATAATGATAGAAAAAAAAGATTCCTTTCAAGAATGAAACCATTCTATTGATCAGAAATCAAATTAGGGAGGATAGCCAAAATATGTTGAATAATAACTTTTGAAATAATTTTGTAGATAGAATTATAAAGAGTTATAGGCCTAAAATGTTTTGGAGAATCAAAACCCTTTTTCTTTGGAATTGGATAGAGAAATGTTGGTTTATCCCCTTAGTATTCTTTTAGCCCCAAAGAATTCTTTCACTACATCACAAACATCTTTTCCAACAACTTCCCAAACTTTCTAGAAGAGAAACATGGGAAAACCATTTGTCCTAGGGGATTTTTCTCCTTAAAAGGAACAAACAACCTTATAGATTTCATCCCCAAAAGGAATATTTGTCATCATTTTGTTATGCTCATTAGTAATAATTTGAGGAATAGTTCCATCTATCTAGTATCGTCAACATTAGAATCGTTAGAAAGGAGAGAGGAGAAAAAGGAAACCAACTCTCTTGTGATTTCATTTTCAGTAGTAATTTTACCCCTTCCCTTAATTAGGCTATAAATATGATTCTTAGCCCTATGCTTCATAGTAGATAGATGAAAAAATTTAGTATTTTGATCACCTTCTTTAAGCCAAATAGATCTAGATCTTTGCCTCCAAAATGTTTCTTCTTTTAAAACAATATCATGGTAATTAACTAGCTTCTCATTCTCTTCCTTTACCAAATCCTCTGAATAACCATTAGTCTAAATTCTATCTTGGTTATTTTTTAACTCCATTTTCAAATTAGACTTTCCTTCAAAGATATCTCCAAAAGAGCTCTCGTTCCATTGTTTTACTCTTTTTTCACACTGTTAAGTTTTTTGGCTACATGGAAAAGGGTAGTACCATCAATTTTGATATTCCACAAACCTTTAAAAATGATAATAAAATTAAGATTTTAAATTCACATTTTCTCAAACATGAAAGGAAAATTTTTCTTTTCTTGAAAAGGTTCATCTTTGAATAGAAGTGGGAAGTAGTCAGAAGCAATCTTCTGGATAAAAGAAAGGGCACAATTGAAATCTTGAGTCCAATCCAGAGATATTAAAACCCTATCCAAGAGAGCTAGAATATAGTTGTTACCAATTGTTTTATTACTGTAGGTAAAATCTATTCCTTGGAGATCCATATCCATTAATCCCTCTCTATTACTAAAATCCATTAGGTCTAGTATTCCTTCCAATTGACTAGGGTTACCTCCTTTTTTTTCATGTTCATAGAGAGGAACATTAAATTCTCCTATCACCCATTCACCACTATAATCTAAACTCTTAAGCTTAGATAAGGAGTCCTATAATTTATTTCTCACATTTTTGGTATTAGGAGCATATATATTTACCATATACCAGTAGGTACCTAGAGTTAAATGTTGGATCTTCATAGCAATAAAGTGCTTACTTGCATCCATCAAAGTTGTAGAGAACACTAAGTTTTTCCACGTAATCAAAGTGCCTCTAGATGCCCCTTCAAAACTACTAGCCATAAGATCATAGTTTTTAAGAGATTTTAAACTTTCTACATTTCCTTTCTCCATTTTCATTTACCAGATCACCATAATATTTGGTTTGTGATTCCTAATAAAATTCCTAACTACATCTAATTTAAGGATGTTATTCATCCCCCTAACATTCTAGGATATAATCTTCATTATTTTTTAGAGGTAAAATTCATAATAGTAGCTTGTTTTCCATTAGCTACATTCTGCATACTTTTTGTTTCTCTCTAATTTTTAATAGTCTTTCTACCCATTTTTTCGAGGATCCAACATCATGTTTTATTTTTGGTGATTCTGTCTCTAGTTTACTTCTTCTAGTCACAACTCCTAAAAATGAAACTATTGAGGGACCTTTCTTTTCAACCTTCTTCCTTTGTCTAGTTTTCTGTTTGAGTTCTCCTTTGCTAGCTTTTTGTTCCCTGTATAAATTTGGAGAACCAAAGACAGGATCATATGAGATTGACTCCCCAAGTAGAGGTTTTGATAATGGGAAATTTCCTCCATCAAGGGAGTCTTCCACATAATTATTCAGAATATCATATACCTCTCCTTTCTCTTCCTCTTGGATTTCTCCTTCCTCAAAATCCTCTTCCTCTTCATCATATCCTAGCTAATCCTCCTTATAAAAATTAATAATTAACTATTTTTGTTTCCTTCCTATTTCCTCATTTTCATGTGGAATAGATGAAAGACTTCCCTCTACTACCAACACCTTTCTTCCATCATCATCATCCATCTTTCTCTTAGAATCCTCCTGATTGCTAGGGATATCTCCAGATTGTATTTCTCTAGGATTTGATTCTCCTTTTGTTACTTTAGGTTTCCATACTAATTTTAGAACCTTCTTTTACACTATTGCCACCCTTTTTTGTTTTGGTTTTAGTTGACAACTTTTTTTCCATTGACCCATCTTCTTGTAGGTGAAACACGTATTAGGGAGATCTTCAAAAATAATCTCTTGAATCCAATTTTCCCAATTTAGAAATATTCTCCACTTTCTAGGGTAGATCCTTTAGTTCAAAAATCTTAACAAAGATCCTAGCTGAAATAATTTTAGACTTTGAGGTAGTTGTGTTATCAATAGCAATAACTTCACCAAATGACCCAACTATCCCTTTGAAAATATCCTCATGCCAAAACTCTAGAGGAAGACTCAGGAGTCTAACCCATACAGGGGTAGTGAGAAAGAAATATGGTAAACTTTAAGAAAGTTGCCTCCAAAAAAACATATAAAATATTACCAAATCTTTCATTATTTTGAAAAAATAAAATTATTTCTATTGACGAATCTCTCTAATTTGTATTCTAAATATGCTTAATATTGGCGATTAATTTTTTTGTATAAAATATTGTTGGATCTCAATAATAATAGGAAGTTCATTAATCGCCATGGAATATTACAAATAAAAATTGATCATTTTTTATCTCATGTAATATGTTGAGGATCATTACATATACTTTGAATCGATAGTAAAAACTAAATATTGGTGATATATGTTGGAAATCTGACTGAAAAGCTCATTGTTGAATATCAAAGAGGGACATTGTTGCAAGGAAGGAAGATTTTTTCTAAGAGAATGTTTTCAATAATTGTTTTGTCATTGATGTCAAACCTACTATTTGTAGGAATGGTATTTTCTTATAAGATCCAAGTACTATCCCTTAGTTGATTGATGAAGAGGATTTGATGAACGAGATGTAACAAGAGTACCTAAGGGAAAGGTTGAGTTATGATGTTGTAATGAAGTGCAAGGATCAGTTAAGACAATGGTTAAATGATGTATTGATAACATACTCAAGGATATAGAGGATGATCACACTTAGAAACATTGGAGGAAGAAGTTGTAACAAGGTTGACTGCAAAACTTAAACTAAGATCATTAGTAGGTGCTAAGCAAGTTAGTTGAAGCCAAGAAAATTCTCAATTGGAGCTGAGTGACAAGAAATTCTAGTGTGTGCCGAGTGAATTTTAGGTGTCGAGCATCAGAAAATCTTAGTTGGTGCCGAGTGAACTTCAAGTGCCGAGCATCAGGAAAAATATAGTTGATGCTGAGTAACACAGTATGTGTTGAGCACCAGTATTTCAATAGTGTCAAGCTACTACATTATTTCAAATGACAAAGATTCACCCAATCTAAGCTGATAGAGAGGTTACCTAGAATTTTTTGAACTAGTTGGAAGATAAGGATGATGAGCTGGTAGCACAGAATTCTATGTAAACTATTTTTAGGCAAATTCAAGAGGATTATTCAATCAGTTTCTAGAGGAAACAAAATATGGGTTAGATGTAATAAATCCTACCTAATCCATAAAAATTGAAATTAAAGAATGGAAGAATCGAGCAGGAAAAGGAACTCCAAGACTTCTATTTAAGGAGTCATAGACCAAGAAGCAAATGCTGCTAATTTTACTGCTACCAAAGAGCCAAATTGTGAAGTGGTAAGAAGGGTATCAAGGAGAAGACATATAGGAGAAGGAAGAGCATAGGTGCTCTACTTCTACAAGTGGTCATGAAGAGATGATCGCACTGGTACATTGAGCATGAAGACTTAACGAGACTAAGCTTGAAAGGAGACCAAGCTGTTAGAGTTGTAGAGATTGAAGGCCAGGCAATGGTATGAGCTGAGAAGTGATCTGAGATCTGCAAGTTAAGTTGTATGTTGTAATCAAGTCAAATATTTTCTAATACTCTCTAGCAATTGTATTAGATATGAAAATCTTATGGACTTAAGTTGGTTTAATAGCCATTTGTAAATCCTTTAACAAGGTGGTATTCCAAGTGAATGTTCTAAAGTCCTCTAACCTGGCCCACTTCTAACAGGGTGGTTAAATCCTCAAACAAGGTCACATTTAATAGTGTGCTATAAGCCTTTAATAGGGCAGGCCTTTCATAGGGCATCACTTCAGAAGAGTGAGAATTGAGTAGCATGTTATTGGTGGTTTTTCCCAAATTGGGTTTCCACATAAATCATTGTGTTATGTGTTGATTTCTTATGTGTTATGCTTGTATGTTGATTTACTATAACTTGTTGGTTAGAAAAGTTAAAGCTTGGAGGAATAAATGGTTGAATGGGCTCACTATACTTAGTGAAAATTTTGAATAGGACATTTGGACCTTGAATAACTAATTCACCCACCAAACCACCCCCCCCCCCCCCCCCCCCCCAATTATTTGAAAACATTCTTAATAATATATCCCTAAAGTAACCAATAATTATGATTATTATTTGTTAATTCAATTCAATTTCTCCAATAATATATTATATTTAGGTGACTCAAATCTAATCATCTAACGAATATTGTGGTGAATATTTGAGTTTAAAACTTTTAATAAAATAAATTATTGAACAATTTTAAATGTTCTAGAACTAAATTTTATAAAATTGTGGCAGTTTAGGTTGTATCAAATCTTAAATTATTAGACAAAAAACTATAAAATTAGCCAATTTGTGAATATTAGCCACTAAAAAATACCTTGGAAAGAAAACATTTGATAGGTCAAAGTTGGTTCCCATTTTTTTATTGTAAGGGAGCTATTGTTGAAGAACCATGGACCCCACATAAAACCATATTCATATCTTCCTTGCAAGTAAATAAAAAGGAAAAAAATCTTTAGACATTATAGCAATATCAACCTGACCCCGAAGAGCCCATTTCTTTTTAACCATATTTCTCAAGGAGTCAATATCTAGCTAGGCCCCCAAAAAAATTTGAACTAGGGTTAAATCCATCAATGATATAGAGAAATCAACAATCGAGTCTAGAACAAAAATTTGGTACTCACTTTTTTCCAGCAAGTTTTTGAGATAATAGGAGGGAAGGCAGACTTACCCAGTGGTTGTTTTCCAAAAAGAGAACACCACTTTCTCCCTTAAACTTCATCTGAATCCTCAAGAACCTAACAATCCATAGAGGAAGCCCCCCTGGACATTCTCAGGGGGCTCCCTTTGAGGAATAATGATAGAGGACAACAAATCAAATTGTAAAAACTCAATATCCCCATGGCTTCTTGACTCAAACCCCAATAATACTTTGTCTTCTTTCTTCTCCTAAGATCCATCTAAATTTCATTAGCATTACCAAGACCTACTTCCACATGCCCTACAAGCCCTTTTCCAATCCCTATAGCCAAATTCCCACCCAAAACCTCTACCATTCTTGCGCCAGCTACCTATTTCTAACCTCTACAAGAGTTGTGGTGGATGCCTATTGGAATAATTATTTCCATCTATTAGAACCTATTAAATAATTTAGCCAACATACGTAGATGTGGTTTTTTAGGAGGTGGCAATAATCGATGGCCTAAGGATTTTGTTGGTCAATTTTGTCTTTGTCTAATGAAAATGTAGAGTTTAGAAGGAGGACATAATCCACATGAGAACTTTGAAGTTACTTTTGAAGACTATGAGTGACTCACAATCCATAATTAAGATATGTTCCTACAAGACATGAAGACTACTACCCTGTGTCATCTAATATTGATTATTATCAACTGTATCAATTGTAGCATCTATACTGGTTGTAAATAGTTATAAAATTTTAAAAATCCCTAAATAATCCTTTTCTTGTGAAAATCCTTGTCTCTTATAAAAATAATTTTAAGATAACTTAGGAGGGGCTAAGAAATTTTGAATTCATGTGTTGTAAGGTCATTCTCTCTCTAGTCTATGTGTTATGTTATGAATATATTAATGTACCAACTTACGAAGAAATTAGAAGTTTAGATTCGAGTCTTATTATATTGAATACCATTTTGCACTTCATAAATGTGTACTTGAGAACTATGGTTTCAAATATCAATGATAATACAACTCAAGTTTGATGCTCTCCTCTGTGTCATTTTTGGATTTTTAGGTTTACAAATTTAATGATTCACATAATTCAATGCATTCTTTTCAAAATGTATATGTGTTGATTTTTTTTATGATCAATATTCTTCATTATATTTTTTGAAATTAATTCATAAATTTAAAAAAATAGATACATTATTTTTACAAATGCATGGCTAGAGAAGAAGAATAAATCAGTTTGTATTCAGTTGATCCAATGCTATTTATTTTAATATGGTATCTACCATATAAACACATAGTCTTGGTTTTCCTTTTATAGAAAAATAAGGGAATCACACAAGCTTTAGAGTGTTGTGACTTTTTGAAGTGATAAATTAAAATATATAAGTCAAATAAAATTATCTACACATGTCAATATAAAATAGATAACAACATCAAATCATTACTTTCTTACTTTCCCTTTACAGTTTATAGTCATACATTTCAATCATGGCATTGATCTTCTTCTCCATCCATTAACTCTTTAAGTGTATTATATGATACAAATTCTAGATTATAATTAGGATTGGTCGTATCATCATCATTGATATCTATTTCGATAATTTCAGCATTTTCATCAACATTAACTTCTAGATAGTCTAGATTTGGTTGAGCTCATTTTCTTTCTATGAGCATTGATTTTCTCTTCTATTTGCTTGGTTCTTTTGTTAGACTTCATCATATTTTCATTTTCTTCTTTTTTGTTCTTCAGTTTGTTAGCTAATTGGTGTACTTTCTCTTCAAGTTGCTTGCATTCTTCATTTAGAACTTCTAACTGATCTATTTTACATAATGATAATGTTTATGCAAAACACTATTTTCTTCTCTAACATAGAAATGTTCTCCTTCCATCATAGTAATTTCTTCTTACTTTTCTCTTAGTAATTCTTCAACATGTTGTTTTTCTTCTTGGGCTATTCTTAGTTTTTGGTTGGCTTGATCTCTTGACAAATGGCATTTCTTCTCTTATCTTGAACTTCACTCATCCTTACTTGTACTAACTCTTTTTCCTTCTTCATCATCCTTATCATGTTAGTTAGCTTCTTATTATCCTCATCAAGGTTTGATATTGTTTCTTCTAATTCCTCTACCTTTTATATTAGCTTCTAGCTATCACTCAAATCCCTCATGATCTTTTTCCTCTTGCTCAATTACTCTCTAGGTTTTTCTTTCAAGTCCTCAATAGTTTATAGAGTATCATCAATTTGTCTCTAGAGTCTAGTGGCTTGTTACTGCTAGAGTCTGAGCTTTGATACCAAATTTTAGTCCCATGGGGAACTTATAGGACTAGATTTGAGGATAACAGGATAAAGACTTTTATCTTAGAGAATGGTCATGCTGACAAATGAATCAACACTACTAGATGTAATCATGTTAATGATTGTTAGAAAATTGATACTAAAAATAGAATCTATAATGAAGATGGATGGGAATAAATATGTGCAAAAAATAAAGTTTTTTATTTGAAATTCTAATCCTATATTGTGATTTGTAAAGGACTATGACTATGACTCTCCATGTGTCAACATAGTGTTCTTGTAATGTTGACACCCTTCTCACATAATACTTGTTCTATCATGTTGGTAAACTATTTAAATTTTTAAAAAGAAGGTTATAAAAAAATGAGAAAATAAAATAGATATGACAAGATGAGAACATAGCATATATATGAAAAAATGAGAGTATAACATCATAGAAATTTTATAATTTTTTTTCAATTAACCTTTGAAGATAAAATTTATGCCAATAGAATTATACTATTGAAAATAAATAAAATCAAAATCAAAATTAATATGAAAATAAATTATAATTGTTATAGTAATAAAAATCAATATGTAAATATGTAAAAGGGAATGACAATGATGCATCTCATCATTTGGGAAAATGGCAATGCTACATCCTCTTATTTGGGTAACTTGTTTGAAAACTCTAAAAAAATGTTTTAATCTTTACTATTTTTTTGTAAAATAATGAGTTGTAATTATTTTTTCAAGATAGTGCAATTTCCCCCTTCTGTGTGATGTATACTAGATTTCTAAGAACCTATGATTAATATTTACTATGCATGCACTCTAGACTTAAAAATCTTCATATATATGAATTTTAAATAGATTAAGAAGAAGGGCATGTAATGTATAGATGAGCAGGGTTAGTGGAAAGAATTGTATAGATGAGCAAGGTCGGTGAAAAGAAATGTATAAACTAAAGAATTCAGTTTTGCATACCACTTGAACAAAATACAACCTTGCAATCCAGATGACAAAATGATAATTCTTACATCTCTTTGGCAAAAGTGAGGAGTTTGATATGAAAAATATTAGAAAAATATTTTCACAAATGACTTTTTTTTTGTCTTTAGTTTGATGATGCAATCAAAGTATGCTAGAAAACACTACTATACCCTATAGAACTTAAATAAAATCACATGCAAAGTTTGTTAAAAATATTGTCTTTGAAGATCTTGGCAATATTGTCAAAAGTAGTCCAATTCATCAAAATTTTGACAATCATCAAGGGAAATTTTTCAAAATATGACAATTTCATGCTTCAACCCAGCAAAAGGGATAAAAAGAGAATTGTGTCAGAACATTTTGTTGGATTTTGATATCAAATTTATTAGTGAATAGGTCTATGATGTCTTTCTTTCTTATTTTAAGGGACGCAACACTATCATAATCAAGTTCATCATCAAATTAGGCATGTGTCTCCTTACGCCAATTAAGAGAAAAATTATGTTACTCAGAAAGTGTCTCAATATTATCCACAATGGTGCTTAGGGTGGACAAAATGGGAGTTGTGATAGGGATATTTTTATGTGTTTTGGAAAACCCTCAATTTTTTAAGATTATCTTGTATTAAATTTTCAATTTGGTGAGGGTTTTGAGGGGATTGTGGATCATTTGGGGGTGGTTGTGGATTTCTTTTAGGATCATTAATTTGTGGGGTAGAGTTCTGAGGTTTATTGGTGTCACCCGTGTTTGATTAAATTGCAAATGAATTTAACATTACAAATTAAATTGATAAATTATCATAAAAATACAAAAAACATATATGTTCATAAAAAAACCTAAGTTTGAATTTTAAAAATGATTGAAAACAAGATTAAAGATATTAAAAATTGACTTACCATTGAGGAAATGCCTTAAATTTGATGCAAAACATGATCAAGTACTCAAAATATTTCATATACCTGAAGCTCAAAAAGAGAAACAAGTCATTTTGGTAGGAGAAAATGGGGAAAATGGTGTTCATTTTTTTTCCTAAACTCACAAGTTTCAGGTGCCCCATATGGCTTGTCATTTGTTTTGGTTTGATATTAGGGTGAGTGAGGAAAAAGTAAACACACTTTTTATAGAACTTTTGAATGTTTTCAAACTTTTTTTTCATATCGCCACTTTGTGGCCCTTCATGCTCCTACACATACCCTCTATTAAAATCTTTAATAAGACCTTAATAACTTCTTGAATAAAATTCACCTTGTTTTCATCAGAAGGAATCTAGGATCTTAGAATCTTTAAATAGACTCCATCTTCAAATATAGTTGCTCCAAAACTTTTTATAACTTTAGTAATCTGGATAATGCTTTGTGTGTATATTCTAATAGTTTCATCTTCTTCATTCTATCATTCTCTAACTTAGATTTCCAATTCAACAACTTTTATTTCTTTATATGTTCATCACCTTCTTATAATCTTTCTAACCTAGTCCAAATATCAAATGCAAGATCAAGGGCTTTTACCTCAATGAATTCAACCTCAGAAAGTGCACTCATCAATGCTTCCCTTACAATCACATTATAGTAGAAATTTTTTTTTCTTCATCTATGCATAAAGATATCTCTCTCTTTCTTGACTTCTACTTCTATCTTAGTAATCAACCAATGGTCAATTCCTATGTATATCAAGTGTGTTTGCATCTTATACTTCCAACTATCATAGTTATCACCATCAAACTTTGGAATTTTCTTCTTGTAAGGCATGGATCCCCCAATCTATGAAGATTCCTTCTCAAAGAGGACCTGATGCTCTAATTCCAATTTTTAAGAAGTAAAGTCCATAGAAAACTAAGGGGAGGGTGAGTTAGTTGTACCAATATACTTTAAAATCCAAACTTATAAATCAGATAACCAACAAGTGAAACAAAGATGCATAATAATAAGAAACCATACACCATAACACAAATATTTGTTGACTAGGGAAATCCTTGATTAGAGGGAAAACCCAATGTGGATGACATTCATAAGATATTATACTAATATTTAAGTTCCTTGAAAAAGGATGCAAACATGTAAGGAGTCAATTACACTGCATTCAAGACAATATTTCTTGTCAGAAGATAGATACATGTTGGGAGACCTTGAACCCTTTTTATAAGGTTCTAAACTTGTCAAATGTTGATAAAGAAACAAGTAGACCCACCATCTAAATGTTACAGCAATTGTGAAGATAGAAATTTAGGATAACATATCCAAAAATACTAAACTGATACATGCTAAAATGGTTTCTTTGAAGCTTAACATAGTTTAAAAAATTAATTTGTGCTCTTCTCTGATCATCCAATAATCAAGATTGGATCCATAATATTCACAATGACCATACATATCATACCCAATTAAAGGTAAATTACTCTCCTTCATAGTCTAACAAATAATTATTTGGGTTGGCTTGTTAAGGCTTCCCCAATGTATATTTAATTACATAGGACCGTGATACATGCCTTTGTAAGAATCTTTACAAGTATAACATTAAGGATTCCACATGCTATAATATAATTGCTACATTTTCCAATGATATACAATACGTTTCCTCGACCCAATTAGTTGCTAGTAAAACTTAGTACATGTTTCACAACAATGATCATTCAAGAATAATCTATGAGCTTTACTATCATGAATACAACAGCATGAACAAGTCTTATACCATAATCTAAGCTCATTGATGATAATTACACCTCACCAATAAAATACATAAAATATGCCACTAATTATATATGACATTATTCCATGTACACTCATCTGCTACCAGTCTTCACCAAACATATTGTAACTTATCCAAAACTCATCATAAAATATAGGGAGCATAGCTATGATATATATACTCATCCTTCAACAAAAATATAATCTCGCATAGCTTAACCTCTCATATGCCATCTTTTTTGTTTCCAAAAGTTTCCATTTAATATACAAAATATTTGTCTATCATGATTAAATAAACATATGATGTCATTAATGATAAAAATTGTCATCAATACAATGCATAAATAGTACATCTAGGTGTCAACCAAACCTCCATTTCTATCAAATGTATAGTTTTAAAGAGTATCTAGAATGAAATACATCATAGTGAGGTATGTTAGACCTCTTACATTATATGAGATGTTATTTATGAGTCAACCTTATGTAACTATTTTATAGGAAATTTGAGTATGGACAGAAACTAGGGTAGGATTCTCATAGAATTGCCCATAATTTTTAATACCTCCATTACTAAAATTTTCTCATCTAGGAAGATTAAAGGAACATCATGAAGAATATGTTTGAGAAGAAACCAATATAAAATGTGAGACCATATAAAGTGGGAGATACTCTTAACTAAGATCTTCCACTACTATTTAGGGTTTGAAAAACTAGGCTTAACTAACTATATCAATGATGACTTAGGTTAAAGTAGAACCATTTATCCCTTTTCTGAGAAAAATAAAAGGTAATTTTCCCTTTTTGAACCACGATAATCCACCCTTCATTTATTTTAACACCCTTACAAGAACAAGTGAGAATTATATCCTTCAGTGAGGACTTTATTCTAAGAATTCCTAAAGGATAATCCTTGATTTTATGCTCAAAGGATTGCCAACAATAAAAGGTGGAAAATTTTAAATGATGCACTTTTTGGGATAACTATTAACCATCCACCTACATATCAATGGTCTCTCTAAGGTCATGAGATAAATCTACTTCAACATAAACCATTTTTTGGGGATGATCATAAAAATGGTCCAACTCCTATGAACCACCCTACCAAGGGTTTGGACAATAGTTTGAAGGAATGAACAACATGAAAATAGTAAACTAAGAGCTCTATAAAAATGGGGACCTTAACTTATTTTACATGCAAGATAGTAAAGTATCGTAACCATCATTGAAAAACAAGCAATAAAGAGTATACACATTAAGGCTCATTCTTTATGAAATCCTCAACATGGATGAGGTTGGAAAAGTGGAACAAAAAAAACCCTTGTTGAGATCTTGGATTCTATTTAAGTCAGACCCCATGAAGAACTTAGGCATTGGAAACCCAATTAGAGATAAATTCTTTTAGCTGGGACACTGCCCAAAAAATATCCAATCAAAGTATATTTTTCTATTCAATCATAGATGCTATCAAAATCGTGCAATGGTAAAATAATGTAAACATTCCTAAGGTTTTACCTTGTAGAACACCTTCAAGAAAAATGTGTGAGGCCTCTTGTTTATAGTTTTCATGATCATCTATCACTAAACTCCAACACCAACATCAACTACTATGCTGAAGTTGGTTGGAGTCATAACAAAAACTAAAAATTTGGTACATAAATGCAATATGATGACATTAAAACACAAGATTTAGACACACGATACGACAACCAAAGAAAAACATTAGTAGAGCTCATCAATTGTCCTATACTCTAGTTCATTAATCATGTACAAATAATAATGTAAATGATTTAAAATTTGAAATCAAAAATCTATTTAATGTTAATTGAAAGAGATGCATGCCTTACCCATGCAAGGGCCATGTAAACACAAAATTATGCTTCAAATGTCATAACTACACCATGTAGTTTATAAGAGGCAAATTAGGAATTTAAGATATGTTAATTATTTATATATTTTTTAAATAAATAGGGGAAGAGCACCATTACCCACACGCCCTAATTGTTTTGTCTTGAATTGGACGCACTTTGATTTAAGACCTTTTAGCTCCTCTTTACTGTGTTTGCATTTCATATTCACACCTTAAGAACACACTTCACTTATTTTCTCCTCTTTTTCCTAGCCAAAACTAATCTAGGACCTAATAATCCTCCTTGATTTTCCTCCTTCTTCACATACCCACTACATTAGGACCTAATTTGTGAGCATCCTCTCAGCCTAGGACCTAGAAAACCCAAATTGGATCTCCTAGTGATAGTCTAACACACTTATTCCATTACTGGCCCTGACTAGTCTGCAATCTAGATGGGGAGACCTTGAAGGTTGACCTTTTGGACTAGGTCAAGCTAGGTCAAATGGGTCTAGACTAGGTCAACCCAAGTTGACCTAGTTCGTACTAGGTCCCTAGTCTAGACTAAGTCAACCCAAGTTGATCTAGTCCAGACTAGGTCAACCCAAGTTGATCTAGTCCAGACTAGGGAAACAAAAGTTGGCCTAGTCTTGGGGTTTCTATTGATTAAGGGTTTAGTAATGTTTAACTCCTCTAGTATAATCCCTCTTGTGCAATCAGCCCTTGTGGAGTAATTTCAAAAAATCTCCTATAAAATGAAATTCAATCCCTCATTTTTATATGGGAGGATCAAGGAGAAAGAACGTATTATCACCCCATTCTAGCTTAGAGCGATTGCAAGGTCAAAGCAAGGGTTGGTTTCTTATTCTTAATTATAAGTGGGGTTATTCTTCTTCATCAAGAATTCAAAGGAGAATATATCAAACATGGAGTTGTGTGGGCATCTTGAAGATGGTTATCCTTGGGGGCTTGGTATGATCTCTACATCATGCTTTAGATCTAATTCTTTACACGTTCATATATTTTACATACATGGACACTTACATGTTAGATTTTCACTCAATCAGTAGATTCTTAATATTTTAGCATATTTGCATTCTAGATCTACAAATCTTCTGTACACACATACACGTGAAATTTTTCCTAGCAGCTATTAAAGGAGATAGAAATTACCAAAATAGGGGATTAACCAAGGAAAACCCCTTTATAGCCACTCACAGACACAAAACTTGTCATATATTTGCAGGATACCAATGAAAGGTTTACAAATTTAGAACCTACTTTTTGGGATCTTTCTGGAGAATTCAGCTTCAGGTCATTGAACTACATCAACCTAGTTGTAAGATGTTTCCCCAAGTCAACCTAGCCCTTAAGTCTCCATTTCCAAGGAGATTTGTGAGTTTCATTCCTTTCATCATTTGTTCCAAGTTCTATGGTCAAAAGTTCAGAAATAGTTCAAATCTATGAGTTTGAAGAAAAATTACAACTTCCTCTTCACATTTCAAGGTGACTACCCTATCCTTCATTTTCCCTTTTAGCATAAGTCTACTTTCATATCTCTACTAGTCTATTTATATGTATTTCAGATCTATATTTGTCATATCTCTTATTTACATTGTATGAAAGAGAACTTGCTAGTGTACTTCCTTGATAAGCTTCTAGATATTTGTATTAATATCCCTTAATTTTCTTTAGGGTTTTTCTAATCAAATTTGGGGATTGTCCAAAGTTATGCTTAGAAGCCCCTATTTCTCTTATATTGAGTGGTTCAGTGAGAAAGTGTTTAATGTGCTTAGTCTTGTTTGCATTGTTATCTTTGGTGTCATTTTTCCCCAAATCATTTTGGTGAACCCAACATGAACACTCCTTTTGTTTGATCTTGGTAGTTAGATATTTATTTTATGTATTGCACTCATAAGTTCAAAAATAAATAGAAATATAGCATTACTAGGATTACTTTGCATTTTATATGCTCTTGATTGATATTGCTTTTCTTCAAGATGTATGATTTCTTTCATGAAGTATTTGATGATGTGTCTATTAGTAAACCTTTCATGGTGTCTAGTAATAAAGAGTCAAATGAAAAGAATGACATCTCCATTGAATCCATTCCTCATATGACTTCATCTACATCTTTTGCAATTGACCTTTACACTAAGGTTATATCATGGCTTCTTATGTGTGATTCTCTATAGTATTGAACGTATCTCAACCCCTTATCACTCTTAAGGGATTTCCTCAAGGCCATAAACTTGATTAGACTTCAGTTGCTCATACTTATCAAAATAATAATAATCCTCAGTCAAATATTATGGTAGCTCTCGCATCTTTACCACCTTTTGAACTAGTGCTTATTCAAGAACCTTGTATACCTACTTCCTTTGGAAAAGAGTATGATTTAGTTAAGAATTTATGAGCTACTCCCTCTAAGATCTATTTATGAGAACTTATTCAAACATCCCTTACTTATCATGAAGCTTTACAAAAGGCTTTATCTACTCTTCCAAAACTTCCACCTAATAAACATAACATTAATTTTTTCTTAGCATGTATGCATGCTACACCTTCTCCTCTTCAAATTGAGTTTATTGAGGATGATTTTCTACCTAAGGAGGTTCAAGATCAATATGAAACTCTTATGGTTTCATTCTTTACCAATCAAAATATTATTCAAAGAACTTTAATTAATATTGGGTCTGGATTGAATGTTTGTAGCTTGGATATATTGAAAGTTGTCAATGTTGATATGTCTACTATGAAGTCAAATAGTCTTACTATTTTCTATTTTCATAACATTGCGAAGAAAACTCTGGGAAATATAACCCTTAGTCATTCAACCTCTCATTCACCTTCAACTATTTAATCCTCTCTCTAACAACTTCAACAACATGAAATTATGGCTTAAACCCTTCTTCTATAGCCATCTAAAGAAACTTCTAGATCTTAATCAACAATTAGCATTAATCCTTTTTTCTTCTTAGTCATTCCATTTTTATGATTATTTGATGATACAACATAGGGATATTAATGATCTTCAATTACAAGTGTAATTACCTTCTTGATTTGTACCTCAATCTTACAAACAAACTTCCATCTCCACAAAACAATTTACATAGGAGGTTGTGCAATTCAAAACTCAAATACAAAAAACAATGTTACTCAACACATATACCTCATTTTTCTTGGATATTCTTGATCCTTCATGATCTCCCTTGGCATGGACTTTGCTTCACATCCATTGTGTATCATTTCTTTTCTCAATTACTATAGCACTCAGCATTCACTATTCTTTCCTTCTAGATAACTTAGCTTGTATATTTCCCTCTTAATTGCTTAGCAATAGTTGAATTTCTCTATAATGCTTATATGCACTCGATAATTATGTCTACCTTGACACATACTAAACTTGTTAACTTCTTTAGTTTATAGCTCATCCTATATGGTGGCTTGATCATACTAATGACTAACTAGCCCTGTGTACTAAATAACTAATTGTTTTACACTAATAAACAATTTACCTTTAGGGTCAACATTATTATGATAGAGTGTTGTGGCAACTTGGTCTTCCATAGGGTCCTCCATTTGTGCCTCATATTCATATGGTGCTAGATATAGAGACATCCCCAAGACCAAACATTGATTGGTAGTAGATGATGTGATACTGATAGATACTAAGGGTCCAGATGATACAGACATGCCCCCTACATTAGAGGATACATGAGTATCTAGAGACTATCTATGGTATTTAAGTATTAAGGGTGTAAGACCCATACTTCCAAATGGTTACCCTATGGGTGATCTAGGTCCATATTCAAGAGCATCTTGAGGAGACATAAATGAGTTTGATGATGATGATGATGATGATTAGGCTTCACCTAAGGGGGAGATAATGGATGTTGAGGGTGGGGAGGATACACCAGTAGTGGGTGGGAGAGAATAGGAGAGGATGTCATCTCTTATAGTATTCAAACCACTACAACCATGCATATCATGAGGTCATATCTAGACTTCTCCTTCTAGGACTAGACAGGAAAAGTGTAGAGATTTGAGTCAACCACCCCAAGCTACCCCTATCTAAGACATAGATCCTAGGTTCTGAGAAGGAGATCTAGGTATGGACAATGGTATAAATTGATTACATGCATAATGATAGAAAATAGATAACTGATAAAATATGATTTGTGCATCAAGTACGGAGGAGTGGAGATCCTTCATAAGGGATATCCTGATGGACATGGACACAGAGGCAAGGATTCCATTCATTAAAATATGTAATATGTGAGGAGATGAGATCCTAAACACTACTTAGATATCTTAACACCTATAGTAATGAAGGTACAATTGATGCAAGACCAACTAGATTAGCAGAGCCATGAGCTACATGTGCACCAGCATAGATCTCATAGCCTCAAAGATTTTGTTGAGCATGTAGACAAATCATTAAAGGTGAGGCAATTAGCACTAGGACTTGGGGTGAAGATTATCTAATTAAAGGTTGGATCTAGCTAATTTTTTGTTGAGGGCTTTTGAAAATCTTGGATATGCCTCTAAGACAATTGGACCCTAGGGAAATTAAATATTTCTATGATGTTGTGGAAGCAAGGATCTTAGAGAAGATTAAAGAAGAATTCAAATCTGAGATGGCACTGATGAAGAGTAACATGATTGCTAAAATTATAAGTGCTATAGGTGGTTTACCTTGACATTCAAGAACTAAAAATGGTTATGAGGAAGTTGTTGAAGAAATTGAGGTTGTTGGATCAACTAGTGATGACAGAACTAATCATGTGGATAGACTTATGGGAAATAGGGCTTTTCAGTTTGCTCAACCTAGATCTCAGTTAAACTTGAAGCATAAGATGAAGGTTTCTAATTTTTTAGGTACTTTGAACCTTGACGACCTGATTGATTTGATCAGTGAATTGGAAGACTACTTTGAGCTAGAGGATATTGGAGATCCACTCAAAGTGAGGTTGGAATAGACTATGATTAAGGGACATGTTAGTCTTTTATGGAAGGAATTATAGCAAGATACAAAAGAGGAAGGTGAAGTGAAGATCACTCATTGGAGATTTATGGTGACTAAACTTAAGGCTAAGTTCATTCCTATTGATTATGAACTTGAGTTGTTTAAGAAGTTGTAGAATCTAAAGTAGAAAGATATGACTATGAAAGATTATATAAAGGAGTTCTACAAGTTGAATATTTAGTCTATACATAGAGAACTATCTAAAGAGTAGGTGGCTAGATATATTATGGCTTGAAATTAAATATTTAGGATGATGTTGGTATGTTGAATATTGCTTTGATTGAGGATTCTTATTAGTATTCTTTGAGAGAAGAAGAGAAGCTAAAGAGGAGACATCAAGGTAGTTCCAGAGGGAAGGAGAAGTAGGACTACTCAGTAAAGGGTAAACCAAGTGTAGAAGATGAACCAAAACCTATTGATCAGAAGAGAAGGATAGATAGAAGTGAGTTTAAGGGTGGTGACAAAAGAGTTGTTTTGAGTCTGGTGGCAAAGTTTGCAATATTAGTGTGGATAGTGGTAGTGCTTGCAACCTTGTTGCTGAGGAGATGGTTGAGAAACTTGGTTTAAGAAGAGTAAGACATCCTTGTCCTTATAAGATAGGCTAGTTTCAAGATGAACATGCTTTAGAAATGAGGGAGCAATGTTTTTTTGACTTTCTAATTGGGCAAAATAAGGATCGAGTGTTGTGTGATATTATGGACATGAGTAGTTGTCACATATTGCTTGGTAGACCTTTGCAGTATGATTTTAGTGCTATGCATATTTGTGTCAAGAATGTGATTACTATTGAGAAAGGTGGTAGGAAGAATTCCCTAATTCCTTTGAAAAATGAAGAACTTGATAGGAGGAACCTAAGTATTGGTAGTCAAGTTGAGCTCAAGGTTTATGAGAAGATTACAAATCAGCATGGAAAGAAAACTTGTAGCACAGTGAGGATGGATGTGAAGAAGAAAAAGTGGAACAAGGGAAAGAGTGTGCAAGTTTAAGACTTGGAGAATACGTATGTGAAGAACCAATTTGGGATTTATGTGTTGAATCTGAGAAGATGTTCTTCCAGCTATTGAGAACATCTTTTTCACACTTGGGGTATCTGATGTAGGAGCATCATGGGGTTGTTGGAAATCCTGCATGTTGGAGTGTTTTGACCTTGGAGTTAAGGTACTTGGTTAAAGAAAGATGTGTGACTCAGGCATTAAGAATTAGTTTGGATATAGTGTTAACCAAGATGCTCAGTTGGAGTAGAATTACTCAATTATTTTTTGGCAGCACTTGGTCATTGAAGGTACTCAGCAGATATTGGGAGCTTGGTTTATACTACATGGCTTGGTTATTCTTGTTTGCAGTGTTGGTTGAGTAGCTTAGTTAATAAGGGGCCTTGATTGATGGGAGATTCGACACATACTAGTGCTTAACAATGCTTGTGTGAACTTAGTTATGCTTGTTGGATTTGTTGATATTTGGAATTTGTTTCGCTAATGCTCAAACATGTCTTCGTCCTATTTTTAAAAATTTATCTATGTTCAATTTCTAGTAAGAGTCAACCTTGGAAATTAATTTGGTTGTATTTTTTTTTTTTTGTAAGCCAAATTATTGCTTAAATGTGTATTTAATGCAAGGGTTTATTTGGTTTGTAACATACTAGGCTGACTTATGGCTTAGTTGGGTATAAGTAGGGGGTCTTGTGGAGTCTTTAGTGATAATCATCTAGCTTGGAGAAGAGGATGTGGAAGAGGAGTGAACTTTGAGAAGAGCTAGTAGTTGAAGCTTGGGAAAAAGGAGATTGCTTGGTGGGCTTGCAAGCACAAATTTGGATCTTCCTTGGAGGTTTCTACCAAAGTGTGGCTCTATACTAGCTAGAGTTTGTGGTTGGATCTTAAGGGATCTTGTAGAACTATTATTGTAATTGCTATTGTGTTTGGTCATAACTGGGAAGACCTTAGAGACCAGCACATTGCATGTAATTAATTATTTTATGAATAAAGAGTTGTTTTTGGTATTAGATCTTTCATTTTTGTATTGTTTCTATTATGTGGTTATTTGTTGGAGGCTAGGACATCTCTTTGGAAATTCTCCTGCCTTGCACTGCATCATGGTTACATATTGGAAAGAGAAGATATTTCATCATCAATTGAGTGTAAATCAAAGGATCATTGTACTGATTACATTCTAACATGTATATCATGTAAATCTCTTAACAAAGTGGTCCTAACATGCCTATTGTAAATATCCTAATAGAGTGCTTTCTTTATTGTGATGTATAACTCCTTTAATCAAGGTAGACTTAATAGTCTTGTAATCTTTTAACATAGAAGACCCCTCTTAGGGTAGATCATCAGAAGTGATCAAAATTTTAGCCCTGATAGGCATACTTTATTTTTGTAGTGGTGAATATTTTGTGGGTGTCATCCCCACCGTAGTTTTATCTTCTCATTGGAGGATTTTTTGTAACCACATCTTATGTTATGTATTGATCAATTTTTATTTTTTATTCATATTATTAGATGCTAGATCTAATATTACATATTGTTACATCATGATGCATGGTTAAGGTTAAGGCTGAGATGTATGGTGAATTAATTTTGAAAATGGTTTATGTCTGAAGTGAAAAAGTTTTAGAGATCCTGACTCACCCCACCCCACCCCCACCTGCCCCCCTCTCAGCATCTTACTTCCCATTAAATTTCCAATAATTAGTATCAGAGAACTGTTCTCTAAGTAAGAAGTCTAACCATTTGAGAGTCAAAGATCTTGGAGATGGAATCTTGTAAACTGGGAAAGGTGATTGAGAATCAAAAGCTTGATTTGTAGTTTGCATTTGAGCAAGTTAAGGCTGTAAAGGAGAAATTGAAGAAATCCTTGAAGAGAAGGAAGGAGATGGAAATCTAGAAAAGTGACACACTGTACAAGGAAGAAAGCATTGAGGACTTATGTGAGGAAGTTTAATCTAGTGAAACTAATACAACAATAGTAGATATAATAGAGAAGAACAAGATCATGAATGAAAATGGAAGAGAACTAGAAAGAGAACATAAAATAGAATTAGTGAGACTATGTGAAGTTTTTGAACAAAATAAAAAGTCTAAAGATGACAAGGTAATGGTTGATGAAGAAAAAAAGGCAAATGGCTATGAGTCCTCATGAGAGGATTCATGAAGTACAAAGGATGACTCTTGATCAATTTGACATGGTGAATCAATTATTAAGTGCAAATCATGAGATTTCTATGAAGGTGGAAGAGATTGAAAATATGAGGTTGGAGAATAATCAATTAAAAACTAAGTTGAGAGCCAAAAATGAAATCATTGAAAGAATGAATAGATCTGGAGAGGTTGTGAGATAGCTTGATGAATAGCTAAAAGCACAAAGAAGACCTCATGATACTAGTGCATTAGGCTATACCAAGTTCATATCATCTAGTGAGCAAGGAGAATCGCCAAAGAATGGAGAAAAAAGGAATGCAAAACCAAAGAACAAGAAGCCTACATGCTATCATTATAGAAAATTAGGTCATGCAACAAATGTTTGTAGGAGCAAAATTGGTAAGTCAAATCCTAAGCTTAAATTCAATGGATATTGTAGATCTAATGCAAAACACAGTTATACACCTAAAACTCAAGGAAACATAAATAAGATTGGAAATGCTACAAATTATGATTAAAATACTTGGGTCAATTTTTAATTATGTGGAAAGTATGGACATATTGCAAAAAAGTTTCCAAGAATACACCTTAGAGGAAGATCGAGAAACCTAGAGAAACTTTGGTTCAATATGTTTTAATTGTCAGAAGGTTGGTCACCAAAGAGGAGACTATATGAACCAAGCACTAGTGTCTAATAATGAAGAAAGCAATGGAAAATAAAAGGTCAATGTTGAAGAAGTGAGAATCCAAATAAATCAAATTTGGAAGAAGAAATCTAATGAAGGCAATAGTTCAAAAGATGAAGTTGTGATCACCCAATCCAATGGATCAAGTGATTCCCCCATCACAAACTAAATAAAAAGGTATGTATGGAACTATATTTCAAATTGCTAATTCATACATCAGTTCCTAATATTGAAAGCATGAAAGTTCAAATTAGCATATGATTAGATGCATAAGGATAGATTTAAAGTTTTAACTAAGTAATATGTTTAGATGTCAAGTTGAGACTTTAATAGTTAGTGAGTATCAATATTGGAGGATAAAAGTGTTATCTAACTGAGAAAATATTGTTAGTATTGACTGAGTCGTGATATTGGTTGAGTTCAAGGAGTGTGAAATGTTATTACCGAGCTTTGCTATTGTGCACCAACTATACGTGCAAAACATTTATGAGGCCCTAAAATTGAATTATTTGAACTATATAGTAAATTTTACTATTCATTTTGATCACATTGCATTCAATTTTCCAAGAGCTAAAAGAGTTTGAGCAATTCCTGAGCATAGTTGAGAGAAATTGTGAAGATGTGTGTTATGAGGATTGAGGGTGATTTAGAGGAGTTGTATTGATATTGATTGAAGCAATATTGTGAGATCAAACCCTAAATGTGAAAATGGCATCAAGTTCAACTATTATAGAGAAATGTGAAGCATCAAAGGATAGAAATATGTAATTAATTCAAAATGAAGTTGTTAATCCACCAAAGTTTAAGACATATCCATATATTGTAATGAAAGGAAATGTGTCTGGTGCCCTATCTTCTATCCCACCAAGAGTAATTATAATCCATGATGTGAGATCTTGTTATACATGTAATATTGGTGAAGTCAGTAATTTTGAGTTGAGGAATTCGTATGAGAGGTTGTGCATTGATGGGAAATTAAAGGAAGAGCATAAGCCTATTATCGAGGAACTCACGCATGCCATAGAATTTTCATGGGTTAAAATTTGAGTTGATAAAGATTTTTTGAGATGAGCACATAGGATGAAATTGTGGCTAGAAGGTGGACCAATTGATATCAAAAAATAGATTATTCACCGAGTAACTAGATATCCTATTATAGATAAAGGGAAGACAATTCGCTGCCAAAGTAAGGATGTAATCAAAGCAAAGACATTGGCAGTGTGGAACAAGCTAAAGTGAGCATAGAATGATGATTTCAACCATCAACTATGTTGAGATAAACTTTGCATTGAGGGTTATTTCTCACAACTTTGATCAGTCAAGCCAACCAAATAATGTGCCTTACATGGTCATTGATGTTGCATGGAAGATTGTGAAGAAGGGTCATACCTATGACCTTTCTGACCTACAATTGAAACAATTGGATGATAATTTGAAAAGCATCAAAAAAGTGAAGAAAATAATGTGTAAGTTTGGTTCACTGTTGTACACTAAGAAAATGCACTTCTCTAAACCATTCTATCCAAGATATTCCATGGATTGGAATGCTTGAGTGGCAGCTTAGAGCTCTCTATCCATGGAGTGCAAGGAGCATAAAACAAGTATGTGATGAGCTCTCAAATGAACCTTAAGGATGCATCCCTTTCTAGTAAACCATGCAAAGGGAAATTCCTCAGACAAGAACAAGAATGTAAGTTTCCAAAGGAGTTCTCAAGCATGCAATGCAAGTATGATCTATGCTAGAATGAAATGTCAGAATGCAACTATACTAACAATATGATAATGTTACCAAGTCATGCCAATTAAACTAGGTGATTTAAGCTATTACAAAAGAGATAAACTACTTGCAAATGAATCTAAGATAGTATGATCATGGTGATGAGAGAATTTAGAAAAGAAATAAGAAGTTCTCCACAAAGCTCTAAGAAATCTATTGAGAAACCTGTAGCATAACAATACTCAAAAATGGTATCCTTAGATAGGGAGAGAGATCTCTCTTTTGAAGGTAGATAGATGGTTGAGATAAATATCAAGAAGTGGATAGTCAAGGGTGTTGGTTGACTTTTGGCATGATCCATGTGTAAGAGAAAGTCAACCAATGAAAAGGAGTTGACTTTTTATGCGAGACAAAAGCCTTTTCTTTTAATTTGTAAATAGAAAAAGGACTTTATGTGTGCACATTGTGTGGGTTAGAAGAATGGGATCTTTTATTTAATTAAAAGGGGACATGTTCTTTTAATAAAATATTAGACTTAGGATAATATAGTCAAACTATAGGTTAATATTTAATTTACTAATTTTTAGAAATTTGGTTTAGGTAAATGATTAAATAATTTAGCCAAAAGCTGAGAAGGGAGCTAATAGTCTAAATGAATATTTTTAGGTGATTTCATTTTCCCCTCTTTGACTAATGTGTAATCACTCTAGGAACACATGATGTCAAAGAATACAAAAGCCAAGTAGGTAACAATACATAGAGAGATATGATTCCAAAGAATGAGATAGTGATTCCTAAATACATAGCCTAGAAGAAAAAGTACTAAACACTAGGGGGGTGAGGGAGGGAGGGAGAGGGGCAGAGAGAGAGAGAGAGAGAGAGAGAGAGAGAGAGAATATCAAAAATCAAGAAGAGTACTAACATTGAACAAAGCAGATAGATTAAGACAAAATGAAAGAATCAAATGTATGCTCTTGAGAAATAGATAGCTCTAGCAAGCGATGATAGAGTATTTATTCCCCCTTGGAATCAAAATTGAAATGAGGTAAAGGGAATGTAGAAATGAGAAATATATGAGAAAATTGAGATATAGAAACGTCCATGATGATAGATAAGCGATTAGAACCAAAAATTGACCGTAAAGAAGTGATAGAATGTCCTAGTTTGACTAGAGTTGACCAAGAAGGATACAGTATTAAGATTAGGTCAAATCAAGCAGAAAGATTATTTAAAAGAGAAAGATGTGAATTGAAGTTGTACAAAGTGTAGAAATGGTGAAGATATGGAGAAATGAAGATGCCCAAATGAAGATTCAAAGATTAGACCTCAAAAGGTCAGTTAACTACTTAGGAGAAGGAAAAATTGTAAAATGTGATTTTGAGTATCAAGATGAACTCTGATTTTGATTTTGATCCTAAACATAGATCTAGGACATCAAAATTAGCTAGGGGTGCAATTTTTGTGAAATTCTGAGGAGTTTGAAAAATGAGTCAAAATGAGGTCGGGGGACTATATAAGGGGTCTAAGGGTCATTTTCAATTCATTTGTCTTTTGTGGTGTTTGAGATCTTTTGAGTGATTTGGAAAGAGATCATGGTGTTTTTTGGCATTCCAACCCATAGACACCATTTCGAGCATGACTAGTTGCACAACTAGTCACCTAAGTACGAGGCCCCGATAAGTCATCAAAAAATTTATGTTTCTTTTAGGATTTAACATGATTTTAATAGCTTTAGGTTTTTTGACAAAAATATTGAGCGGTACTTTAAAATTATCATTCAGACACTTTGGGAAGTATCAAGTGATACTTCTTAAAGTATTGTGTAATACTTCTATCACACAAAATGTATCACATGCTTTAGAAAGTTATATTGTATCAATCCTACCCAAATATTACATGGCATGGTGTGAACTATCATATAGAGGGAAAGTATCACCTGGGTAGTATTAAAAGTATCATGTGTTAATCAGGAAAATTATCACTTACATATTATAAAAAGTGTCGTATAAGTTATTTTTTACCTTTTTGGAATATTTAGAGTTAAATTTTGCATGTGTGAGCACTATTTTTTGTCACTTTGATCAATTAATAATGTTCTTGATTTTTTTATAGGTGATACTGATGTCTTTTTATGTTTGTGTCACTCAATTTTTAAGGTTGTCTTTCTTGCCCTTTTGATCATATCCCCCAAGGTGGTGGGGTTGCACATCCTTCATCATCTTGAGGATGATGAGAAGGCCACCATAGTGAGCATGGAATTGAGGTGGTTGACATACATGCCCCATATATGGGTGAACCATAAGTTGTTGAGTGCTTTAGTTGAGCGGTGGCACAAAGAGCACAATACCTTCCATTTTTCCACTAGCAAGGCCACTATCACTTTAGAGGATGTATATTGCATCCTATAGGTACCATGCCATGGAGACCATGTGAGTATTATCATTATGTTTTGGTATTCATTTATTCCAAGTTTTTTCTATCAAGATGAGGTGTACTAACATGAGTTTCTAAATGTCATAGGTTTTTTATGATTAAACCCTTACAAAGGGGAGGTTGGCAGTTCAGTGGTTGTTTTAGGATGTGGCCATCCTAGACTGACACCTCATCTAGGAGAGGTTGATAGATGAGTATGCATACCAATATCCATTACCCTACTTTCTTTTCTCATTGGTTACCCAAGATCTTGTCATTGATAGGGACCAAAAGGGCTTCCCTCTAGGGTGGTGTCGATTGGTAGCAGACTTGATTAGGTGGCCCTAGAGGATGGCATGCTGACCCACTATCCTTGCTAACATATATCATGATCTCCATGAGATAACATAATGAGAGGGGCAAACTCGGGCATGTGGTATAGTGCTGGCCCAGATATGGACATGGGAGAATATCATAGTGATACGACCATGGATGTATCTGCAAGAGTGCAGTGAGCCATTCATATTTAGATAGACAGGGTTCATCCCTTAGAGCCATAGTAGAGATGTGACATACCATTAACATCTTTTTAATGAGATTACCTCTTTTGTTTGGTGGCCATATCGGTAGTGTCGTAGATGGTTAGATGCATGGGAGCTTGAGTATATGCACTATATTTGGCCACTAGTTGGGAGGCACTCAGAGATTGTAGAGTGATTTTCTATCAACCAAGTATGGAGGTACTTTAGTCAGTGATAGGTGATCTTGATGGAGACCACCACCAATGCATGGTTCCATGAGGAGAAGGCTTAGGGATTGTTTCCTATGTTGCACTACTAGATTTCCTTGAGAGATACAAAAGCATTGATGCAGGAGCCCTAGGATTACTGCCCAAAGTTTGAAGATGTAGAGGCAGATCTAGCATATTTATATGAGATGCAGAAGCATTCATTCTTGAGATTTATATGACCAAATGCACCATCAATGGCAGAAGGATAGGGAGGAGATGGTGGAGATGGTGGAGGAAGTGGAGGCAAGAGTGGTAGGTGGATGGATGTTGAGAGTAGTTCCCAAGCAGCTAGGAGGAGACCGACATGGACCCAAGCTATGAGAGAGGGGGATAGTGAGGAGGAGCATCCATTAAGACATAGGAAGGTGGAGCAAGTGGATCCATAACAAGAGTAGCCTATCGAGAGAGATGGAGAGGATGATTGGGATGCTCAAATTTAGGCTTTGGAGGTAGAGCTCAAGGGTTGAAACTACCATAATGATCAAAGACCAACAACTAGTGGATTCTCAACCAGAGGTTGATAAGTGAGAGAAATATCCAAAGGGTGATTTAGCAAAGGCTAGGTGGGAGCTAGAGTGATAGACAGCTAGGGAAGCCTACTATAGCAGGGTGTACATTGTTACATTTCCTGTGGATCAATGGGTATCTATGTACTCAAAGAAGGATGGCAGGTTAGATCAACTACCATTGAGGGCACTAGCGACTCCTCTTTAAGCATAACCTACTCATCAGGGAGGAAGCTAGTTTTAGGTCTAGAACTAGGTATAGGATGATTTCCTTAGGATATTTTATTGTACCATATGTATTTTGAGACACTCATCCAAATTTTGGATCCCATATTATATATGTATTGTAACACATTTCATATATATGAGATAGTAGATTCAATTGATGTATTTGTGTATTTGTCTCATTTGATGGATGTTATATATGGATATTTCATCATTTGAATTTATGTTTCCATGTGATGTTTCAGCTTCTACTCATGTTTATATATATGCTAAGTTTTATGTTCATGTTTATATGTTTATAAATCTCTCTCATGGATAGTTTTAGCTCTCATGTTTATGATGTAGACTCATGTTTTGAAAATATGATGCTTGGATAGATTAGATGTGATGATTTACATCAACCCCTTGTGATGACAGGATAACAAAGAGATGACATGAAAGATCAAGAAAATGAAAAGATATGATTAAGAAGAAAGTAAAGAAAATATGAAAGCAATTAGCCAACATGTCCATGAAAGATGAAGAGAGAGAGCTCTCCCCATATGGAAAATGAAAGACAAAGCTAAAAGGGGCCAATAATTTAAACTAGTACGCAAAATGGTTTACTTTAAAGTGTCACAAAACATTTAGACTCTAATTTCATCATTGAGCATTATTAGGGACATCGAAAGATCATAAAATTATCACTAGTATAACTATGAGGATATGAATATGATCTATGTTAGATAGAAATGTGGGAATCCAACCAAAGCATCAAAGATATGACGGTCAAGATGACTAATGCAATTAGATTCACTAAGTTTAGTATAGCAAGATTACACTTGTATTAAGGGATAAGTGCTAGGATAACCCCCAAATGTGGTCTTGTGAAAATAGACAAGGATGATACATTGTAGGTCCAAAGTGCCTAGTAGGACAAGAATCAATTCTCTAAACACCTTAGACTAACAAAGTATACCCACAAGTAGAAAACAAGTAAAACATGCCCCATGCCCCTAGTCTTCTAGTCCAAGACATCCATGAAGGCCTATTAGGGAGGGAACATTCAACAAAGAAATAATTATAGATAGTATGCAAAGTAGATAAATTTCATCATAGCTTAGAAATTTTAATGTGTGTGTGTGTGTGTGTGTGTGTGTGTGACATGGCCATTTCTTCAAGAAATCAATCTGAGAGTGAGAAATATTATTTTATCCCTATAGGTAGAGTATCCAAAACATGTTGAGAAATGCTCAATTTCAAGGGGTGTAGTGTTGAGAAATATTATTTTGTATGAGTTTCCAAAGAAACCCTAATGCATAATAAAACCTTGATATGTTAAGCAATCATGGCCCCAAGAGAAGGACAAAGAGACAATTCCAAGCTAGGAAATGTGTTGTGGAGTGAATGAGTGAGACAAATAGACATAGGTCTGAGGATCTCAAGTAGCACCAATTTCTAGGTTTTCACCACTTGGCAGCTATTTTTAGGACATTTTTCAAAAAAAAATATTTTTTAATATATTGATTTTTTTGGTGATACATTAGAGCACCTATTGCAAGGTTTTCACTAAGATGGTCATTTTTCAGGATATTCTCTAATTTTTAGGATTTTTTCAGGATCAATAGATATATACAGATAGCTAAGTTGTCAGCATTAAGCATAGAATTTCTTTAGATGTAGAATTTTGATAGGCTCAGCAAGTTGTTCCCATCTGGGAGTAGAAAGCTGATAGAGACCAGATCCAAATGTTGTTGTGACAATGTATGAACCCAACTAGTGAGGCTCAAATTTCCCTTTCTATTCCCTATTTTTCTAATTTTAGGGGTTTTCTTAAATCATAAGCTCACCCACTTGGAATTCATGAGCATTAACCTTTTTGTTTTAGGTAGTAGACATCCTTTTTGATAAGCCCTCATGTGATCAAAACCAACCTTGTGGTGCTCATCGAGGATTTCTAGCTCATATATTCTCATAGCCCTATGGTCTTTATCATTTATTAGCCCATGTAGGGAGACTTATAGTGAGAGAATCTTTACTTCTAAAGGTAAGATAGCCTCATAACCATAGACTAAAAAAAATGGTGTAGCCCCTATAGGAGTACGTATAGTGGTCCTATAAGCCCATAGTGTCAGATTGATCTACAAGTGCCAATCTCTACCTGATTTGTGAACCATTTTTCTATGTAAATTTTGGAGAAATGTTTTATTAGAGGCCTTAGCTTGGTCATTCCCTTAGGGATAGTATATTGAGGACCAATTTTTTTTGATCTTGAATTTCTTATAAAGTTGTTTTAGGTCCTTGTTTTTGAATTGTCCTCCATTACCAGTAACAATGGAGGATGGCATGTCATAGCAACAAATAATGTGATTAAGACTAAACAAGGCAACATGTTTTCCTATAGAAATAGATAAAGGTGCAGCTTCAACCCATTTTGCAAAGTAATCAATCTCTATAATAATGAATTTGTGCCCACTAGATGAGCTTGGATGAATCTTGCTAGCCAAATCAAAGGCCTACTATTGGAAAGGCCAATATGTAATAGAGATATAAGCTCACATCCAAGAGAATTAATCAAGTTACCATGTAGCTAACATTTCTTACAAGTTTTAGCATATCAAATAGTGTTAGGTTGCAAGGTTGGCCAATAGTAGCCTACCCTAAGTAGTTTTCAAGAAAGTGCAAGGCCATTATAGTGTGCCCTACAAATTTCATCATGGACTTTGGCCAATTCCTTTTCAAACTCTTCTAGTTCTAGACACCTAAGAAGTATTCTATCTATACCCTTCCTATACAAGTCACTAGAGACTAGGGTGTAGTGTGAGGCATTGCGAAGGAGTTGGCATTTTTGGTTTCACATGAGATTTTCAAGAATGATCCGATCATGCAAGTAGGAAAAAATTGTGGAGTAATGTAAGGATTCATGACTGATAATAGTGTAGATCACATGATTGTCAGAGGATTCATATATAGGGTGACATAATTCTTCCACCAATAACTCAAAACATGATTCATGTTTTTGTAACTGAAGAATTGATGCTAGAGTGGCCATAACATTTGTAGCCTTATTTTACACTCTAGGATTTTGTTGAAATGTCACAAATGTGAAGTAGTTCCATAGAGCATCAATCAGTTTCTTGTAGGGTACCATCTTGTCATCTTTGGTTTGATAACCATTATTAACTTGGTTAATAACAAGCTAAGAGTTTCCATAGATGTGCAGCTTTGTGATCCTCCATTTTAAATTCCTTTTAATCATGTTAGTTAAGGCCTCATACTCTACTATATTGTTAGTTCATAGAAACAAGATTTTGTAGGACTTAGGGGTTGTATAACCATGAAGTGTGATAAACAGAATGCCTACACCAGCCCCATTCTAGGTGTGCAGACCATCAAAGATCATCTTCTAGATTCTTTCAATGATATACATGATGGAAGCATTGTGAAATTCAATCTACATATGAGCGATGTCTTGCAATGGAAAATCAGCCAGTTGGTTAGCTATGGCTTTCCCCTTGATATCTTTGTGTTTTACATACTAAATGATAAATTCAGAGAGAATCATCATGCATTTAGCAAGACAATCCATAAGCACATCTTTACTCAATAGATATTTGAGGGGATCAATCTTTGCAATGAGTTGCAATATTTGAGCCAAAATGTAGTGTATAAGCTTTTGGGAGGCAAATACCACTACAAGGGAAGCCTTCTCAATATTGTTGTAGTTCATCTCATAAGCCACCAAAGTGTGACCAATGTAGTAAATAGAACACTCATTTCTAGTCTCATCTCTTTAGGCTAATAGTGTTCCTAGAGAAGAATTTGTAGTTGAGATATATAGTATCAAAGGATTTCCTAGAATGGGTAGCATCAATACTTGAGGTTTGATCAAATACCCTTTGATTTAATCTATGCTTTGTTGATAGTCTTTGTTCCATATATGCCTTTATGCAAGTTCTTATTGAAGGATTGATCTTTTGTTGGTAAACTAATTTGTTCTTTTCAATTTAACTCTCAAATGCCCAAATCTAAAAGAATGACCCGATACCAACAGTTGGATAATCTATCAACAGGTTGATAGATTTCCTCTAAATTGAAAGGTACAACTCCCTTATCAAATGATATTCAATGAATTTTTTTTTTCCTAGACTAATTGAATATGTTCTTAACCTAATAACGAAAGAGGAAAACCAAGCTAGCCCTAGACAAAACTAACTCAGGTAGTGAATTCAGTTCTACACCTAGCCAACCCTAGGAATCCACACTTCTTATGACTCCCTGACATTGGTAATGCAATGTAAATGATGATTATGCAAATTTAATGCAAAATAAAAATGAATATTAAACATCCTAATCTTTACACTAGAAATGAATGACAGTATTCCAATTTATCACCCATTCAGTATTTGAATAAGAATGCAAGAAAGTGTTCAAAACTGACTATAACAATACTCCAATTGAAAGTAATCAGAAAAAGTGATGCTCAAATACCCTAATTCACATCAAAACCTTTCCTATTTTAAACACAACAAACACAACCCTCTAATTATATTTTCTTACAATCTACAGCCAAATCTATTACAAAAACTGAATGTCAATCTCCCCTACATAAACAAAAATACAAAAACTAAATGCCCTCCCCTCTACTCCAGCAATACCTACTCTTGAAAAAAAATAAGAACCCTACATATTAGAAAATATTTACAATAAATAGACTTCTTCATAACCATTCGATTCTCCAATGGTGACCTTTCAGTTCTATAACTATTTCTTCCTAGAGCTTCTCTTCACATTCCAATTGGTTTCTCTTGGTGACTTTTCAATTCTGTAACTAACTCTTGTCTCTTTGATTTCTCATATTTTTCCTTTTGAGAATTGACATATTTATAAACTATGATTTATAAGGATATACATTAACATATTTGAATGACATTTGGACAAGTCATATCAAAATATATTGAATTCAAATCAAAATGTTCCTTTGCTGGTCAGACTAAAAAATAATTCTACTTGTAAATTTGGGTCTGGTTGCGGGGGGCATATCTTTTCATTCCACTGTTGGATCAAGATCATCTTTGAATATATTTTTTCAAACCTAGTTATCTTCATTTTGACTAAAGCAATCAAAAAAATAATCAATTAGTCAAAAGATATGAGCTACTGAATACTAGTCTATATGACTATCACAAAATCAGAATTGATAAAATAAAGTTTCCAGCCATTCTTCTTTCACATGCTATGTAACCCAAATGTCTTCAATTTGTTAGTATGTTATCTTTCATGCTTACCATTTTTATTCCTTACTGAATTTTGGTAGTGGTTCTTTGGAATGCTTGTGGTATAAAATCCCAAATGAAGGTTGAAAAGCATACCAAGTTCGCAGTTTTCCACTCCTCTGTTGTTAGTGAAATCCACACATTCTAGTAACAACTAAACTTTGAAAATAATTAACAAGAAATACTTCTTCTTTTCTATAAGGTTACCGGTTATGGAACACTCTAAATCATCCTTTGTGGAAATTTGACTTTTGTCTTCTCCCTTTCTGGAAAACTCCAAACTGACTGTGAAGGGCATAGCAGAAAATGAATTTTCCACTTCATATTTAATGTCATGTTGATGTCCAAATCTTCAAACAATAAATCATTATGAGATTACCATTCTTTATTTAACAATTAAGAGCTATTTTCCATCTCTCTATTGTGGATTTGATGCTTGGTGGATATTCCATTTTTGAGTGTGAAAAGCGCACCCAATCTTCAATTTTCCATTTCCATGTAGTGGGCACAATTTTGATGTAGATTGATTCACAAATTACTTTTCTGGAGTGATTTTGATACTAGACCCCATATACCTTCATTGTGGATTGAGATTTTCCTTTTCTCTCCTCATGTGGAAAACTGAACTTTGACTATGAAAGGTGTAGCGAAAAATGAGTTTTCCACTACGCATTTTTCCTTTTGGTGGAAAATGAAAAATTTTCTTCTCTAATGGAAAATCTAAAAATGACTACAAAAGCTGCAGTAGAAAATGAGTTTTCCACTACACATTTTTCCTTTGGTGGAAAATAAAACATTTGCTTCTCCAATGGAAAATCTGAAAATGACTATGAAAGGCACAGTGGAAAATGAATTTTCTACTATGCATTTTTCCTTTGGTGGAAAATGAAACATTTTCTTCTCCAATGGAAAATCTAAAAATGACTATGAAAGGCATAGTGGAAAATGAATTTTCCATTTCTTTAAAACTTTGTCAGATTTTCACCATTTTGCTTCCACATCTTCATATCTAAACTTAGAAACAATTCAATCCTTCATAGAAACTTTCTTAGAATCAAGGAATACATTAGTGGAAATTTCTCATGGGTGACAATTTAAATTTTTTTAAAATTGGGGTACTTTTAGTGCACCTACAACTTTATCAACTGAGATATGAACCTCCTAATACATTGTAGACATCCTTGAAGACTTCTTAATTGACTAATATTTTTAGGCAGAGGTATTTCCATGATGGCTTGCACCTTTTCAGAATCAACTTCAATGTCTTTTTTATGGTATGATATAGCTTAACAATTTTCTTGATGTGACACCAAAGGCACACTTTTTGACATTTAACCTAAGCTAAAATTGTTCCCTACAGTCCAATATAAAACTAAGGTGATCAAGATGTGTATCTCTTTTTTTAGATTTGGCCAATGTGTCATCCAAATAGTCTTCCATATTTTTGTACATCATATCGTGGAAGATGGTGGTATTAGCTCATTGATAGGTAGTTCATGCATTTTATAACCTAAAGGGCATGAGATTCCAAAAAAAAGGTACCCATTCAAATGTAAAGGGTGTTTTCTTTTGATCTCGGGGGCAATTTTGATTTGATTGTACACAGAGAAGTCATCCATTAAAGAGTATATTTCATAACATGCAGTTGTGTCCACTATCATGTCTATGTTAGGCAATGGAAAATCATCCTTAGGGCATTCTTTTTTTAAGTATCTAAAATTGGTGCACACTCAAATGGACTTATCATGTTTGGACACAAGTACAATGTTTGAAATCCACTCTGGATAATCAATAGCTCTAATGAACTTTGCACTCAAGAGCATTTCTAGTTCTACCTTAACCAAGAGAGCCAAATGTGGATGCATTTTCTTCAACTTTTTCTTAATAGGCTTGACACCTGGAGAAATAGATAAATGGTGTATAATTAGATTAGTGTCAAGGCTAGGCATATCTAGATAGGTCCAACAAAATTTGATTTTCTTCTCTTGAAATAACTTAGTGAAGTTCTCCTTTTCTTCCATTGATAGAGATTGAGCCACATGAATGATTTTGGGGGACTCCTTTGTACCCATACTAATAGGCTACATAGGCTCAATGAGAACTGCATATCTATCCTAAAAATAGCTTGGCAGATACCAAGTAGCTCATCCCCAGCAGGTGCCTCAAAGAGGTTTTCACCCTTAGATATGTCTTTTTTTTTACTTTTTGGGGGTTCAAACACCGCCACAAAGCAATTTTTGCCATCTAACATTTTTTCTTGTTTTTCTTTTTATTTTTTGATTGAGGTATTGTATATCTATTTCTATCAGTTAACCACAAGTTTTCTAGGGGAATACATCATAGGTTCAAAGGCATTGAGGTAGAAAGCAATCTTATAGTTGTTATAAAAAGATAGTAGTTCTAGTATTTGGTGTTGAACAGACCAATCTATGAGATTGAGGTGTATTGATGAGAGGGACATGGAGGCTTCAAGGTTATTGATATGGAAGTAGTCATCTCTGGTAACATGAGAGGTTGAGCCTATAGTGAAAGTTCCAAAGGAATCCAAATCAGGAAAAGACCTAGACATATTCACGTGATCCACTAAAGAAGATTGTAAACCATACTCATTAGACCCTAGACTAGACTCATCAACTACATTTGGTTGGGTAGCATAGGTATAGATGAAATCCACTCCTAAGTCACCAAATGCATCTAAGAGACTTTCCCATTCATATTCACCAAAATCTATACTCTGGTTCCTAATGATCAAGCAAGCAATATTCTCTCTTATCTTTCCTCTATTAGGATCTTCATGATCATATTCATCTAATTGGTGTTGTCTATACATGGAAGCTTTAAAATCATTAGAGGTAGCCATATGTTCTTCTCCTCAAAGAAGGGAAGTGGGAGGCATGAAATCTTCATCATGTAGAGTAGTAGCAACAAAAGGTGGCATCATCTTCTTATTCACTAAACATGGGGGCCATTCTACCGAACCTTGGTAATTCATCTTCTAGGCCAAATCCTAGGCCATTAGTATCTCTATTTTTGTGATACTTAGTATAACTTAAGGGTTCTACAATAGCTTTCTTGTCACTTTTAAGAACCCTTGGCCTTTGTTGGTTAATAGTTTGTCCCTCTTGCTAACTTGGTTTTACCTTGACTCTAGATGCCCAAAATGTGAGGAGCAAAAGGATGTCACCAACAAATAGGTCAATGCATGTGTTATATCACTATCATCTAAATTATAAGGTACATCTCCCTTATATGCAATATATGAAATGAATGTTGTTTTTAATAAATCATTGTGATGGGGGGTATGCTCTTAACCTAAGAGTAGAAGAGGATAAAATAGGATGCTCATAACTACAAATACCCAAGGTAGAAATGCATTTGGGAAAAATATAACATTCAATGGAATGGATATCACAAGTTACCTTTAAGCCCTTCTAATAATACTCCTACTCTAACCTAAATGCAGATTAGTCCCACTAAAATGTAATCTAGGGAGAGAGAAGAGATGCACATGAAAGATGAAATAGAATCCACCTTAACTAATAACCCTTTACCAAAATTGAATCTAACAAGGAATTAATAGCTTCAAATGCATCAGTCCTAGAATCCCATAGAAACTATTCTAAGATGCAAGGTTAGCTCAACTGAAGGAGACAATGAAATTAACCTAGGCATATTAGTCCTAAATGGAATCATAACATCAAATTACCTAACTGCAAACATCATGCAAATCATTCATTCCATCTAACTCTTTGATTCTCACTCAATATCTTGAAATGCAAGGGGAAAAGTTGGACAAAATTATTGATCCTTTTTATTAACTTATTAAATTACATATATATGCCCCCTCTTAGGGTTCTTGGCCAATTACAAATTCATTAGTTATATTAATAGAGCACTTGAATCACTAAGAAATCAAAGAAAGAAAGTAGAAATGGTTAGAAACCCTTAAAATGGTTCATATTCTTCTCTGATCTATTGGTGCAAAATTCATACAATTTGAATCTCAATGATTATAGTAGGTTTAAATCTCCACTTCTGATCTCTTATCAATGATCATCATCAAAACCTAATAATCCTCTTTATTTATCCTTTGTGACTTCCTTTGTGGGTCCCTTTGTCATTCATATGATACCTTCTTTGGATTCAACGATGTGATCAATTGATTTTTGTTGTTTCGCTATATTAACTCAAGGTTTCATTTAACCCATTGCAAACATGCAAACACCTATTATCTCTCCCTTGTAGCCTTCAAATTGGGTTGTGATTAACCCATTGTGACCATGTGATCTTCAATTTTCACTGTTTCGCGATATTGACTCATGATTAACCTAAACTGCCTGTGACAATGTGATTATTGGATTTAATAGCTTTGTAACATTAACTCATGATTTATCTTTAACCCTTGTCACCATGTGACTATTCAATATTTGAATGCCCTAGGTTACTTTGCATAGCTTCACCACTTTAAGTCCAGGTTAAATTTAATACCTATGATGTTGCGATAACTTTTTAGAGTTAACTGTTACCATTTTCATTAGGTGGAAACTTAAAATATTAACTCATCATTCAACCCATGGTGATCAATGGCTTTCATAATTTTTCCATGTCAACTCTAGGTTATCTTTAACCACCTATGACCATGTGATGACCATTGATCTTTATGATTTGATGGCTAAGATAAAAAGATTTTAACTCTCTTTTTTCTTTGTTGCGTGGGTTCACTTGTTCCATGTTTCGTGCTATTCTCTTTTTTGCACCTTCACAACTTGACTTTCTTTTGACTAGAAATGATTTGCAATCATGTGATTGTTAGTTTTGACTATTATTTCATGGTATTCACACAATTACACCTTAAAATTCCTCAAGCCATAAACAAGCCACGATCGAGTGATGATCATTAGACTGACTATCTTGCACCTCCAATGCAGTCTAAGAGGTAATATATATTTCATCTCTGATGTTACAATAACCTTTCACTTGATTGTCCAAATAACCCTTTGTAGCTTTGCAATGCTAAAATTAACTTCCCGTTCAATTGTGTGATGTTGAGATGACTATTTTGATTGATAGTTTCTTTATTTTGTCACTTTGTAGCTAAGGTCTTCAACTTTGACTAAAACCCTATGATCTTGCAAAAACTATTTAAATCTTTGATTATTTCCTTTCATCACAGCTTTGTATCTTAAACCCTAAACTCATTTCATAACCTACAAAGCTGCACATACTCTATTTCACTCTTTCACAATGCTAACCTTAGGTTATGACTTTCTACTTGCAACATTGTAAAAACACTCAATCTTCTCTTCATCCAATGGCCAAGGATCCATTTTCTAAGAGAATTTGACTTTTCAACTCATGACATGGATATTTAGATGCATTTTGTGTAGTTGATTTGATTTCAATGTTGGTCATTTCCACCTTTGACTATGCTCTTTTCCATTTCTACATCTTTCAATGTTCACTATACATTAAATTCAACTAATCTTACTTCTACCTTGTTCTCATGATCTACATATTATCTTTAACCTTAGTCCTCATATTTCTTGATTTTCATTTTCTCTAAATATGTTTGTGATCTTCTTCTTAAATGCATCTTGTCTTGACCATGAATACTTGATCAAACTATTAGGATTTAAAAATAACTTCCCTCTGATCTAGGAAATGCATAGACTTATCCTCCCTTTCCTAATCACCTAATATGAATGAATGCATTAGATTTCTTTTGAATACTCACCTAACTACACACAAATGGATAGATGAAAGGAGAAGTTTCATAAGGGAAATCTAGACATAGACATGACATCACATTGACTCAACCCTAATCCTAGAAGTCTAAAAAATATAGGGGATTGAAATCATGGCAACAGCTGGCTCTAACTAGGGAACTAGGCATGCTAGTGCCTAGGTAGGAACCTAGCAATCTTAGGTTTCACAAAAAGCTTAGAAAAAACACATACATCAATAGACTACCTACTTCCTTTATTACAAAAAACACCAAATAGAAAAGATTAGTGCCTTAGTCCATTGGGTTGTAGAGTCTTAAATAACACAGGGAGATGTTATGCATTTGGATGGTGGGGAAGTAGGATAGCCAACACAAAGAAAAGAAAACACACAGAAAGTAGGAAAGCAAGGAAAGACAACTAAACTAAACACACACCTAACCTAACATATTTACAAAGGTGAGATGAATCTCACCTTATGAAACTAGCAACAAAATACACTGAAGGGAATCCACTTACTGATTGAATGAAGTAGGATCCTTTCCTCCACAATTAATTGTGCTCTCTAAGAAGGATTCCTACTTGTAGCAGTAGCAATAGCATGGAAACTCCACATAATTCTTTAATTACATGTACTAGCTAGCTATATATCCATTCAAGTCCAAACAACCATGATTCATCATATATCTAAGTGTCTTTATCTACACCTTTCATGTTATCCATCTAATGGTCTTCTAATATTCCAAAGACACACACCTCTTTTAAGAAAATGAGATCATTATTGTAATGTCCTAAAATTTCCTCATGAGCCTAAGTGTAGGAAGATGTCACCTTCACCATGGAATCCACTAGTTGATGGTCAATCATCTCTTTACTTTGAAAGACCAAGTCAATTTCATTCCTTCCCTCTTTTAATGTATGATAATTATCTTCACAATTTGAATGCATAGAAAAATACTCACAAGCCAATGACCTTTCTTCAAGTTTTAGTTCCATAGCTAGGTCATCTTTAGAGGGATCATCCATTTGGAGGGGTGATAGGAACTCACAAACAATCTCCTCTTCCTCACTATATGAAATAGTTGAGTCTACTAATGGAACTAATTCTTCTATAGACTGACAATTGATATCAAGACTCTTTTCTCCAATCAAATCTTTTTTAAGGATAAGAGTCTTACCAGTGGGTTCATGAAGTTCCTCCTCATGCTCGTACAACCATTCTTCAGGCTAAACTTCATTTCTTATTTCTTCAACTAGATTTAGATTTATAGCTATTGGAAAATCACAAGTGGAATACTCTAGTGCTTAGATGATCATCAGTAGATTCTTCTTTAGGGGACTATGATGGAGTATTGTCACCTTGATCTGTAACATTAGCAATAGCCTCTTGTTTACCAAAGACTACAATAATATGAGAACTAGAATTAGGTGACATTACCATGGGAGCTTCATTATTAGGTATAGATGTTATCTTTAGCTTTAGCTCCTTTCTCTTGTCCTTTTGATGATCTTTCAACTTGTGGAATCAATCACAAAGGTGGACCCATATCTTCTTTGCTTTGGGGTCATCTCATCTATTAAGACTCTCTATAAGATTTAACAAGACCTTCTAAAAGACCTTGTCTTGAGTTGTATGGAGTTCTTCAAGAGTAGGCTCATGCCTTGGCCTCTCCTTGGTTCTCCCATTAGGAATATTCACCTACTCTTTAAACATTTGAAAACCATAAGGAATAGAGTTGATGATTTTACCAAAGGTTTTTATGTTCAACTATTTACACTTGTTTCAGCTTCCTTCTTTCACTTTCTTGTATGTCTTTGAGTCTTTGGAAATGGGCACCGATGTGATTTCAAAACATCTTTGACATATGATCATCTTCTATGTTGATGTTTTCTCAGGTTGCATAGGAGATTCTTTCTCTATATTGTTCAAAAATCTGACGAAGCACATTGTCATTTGTGGTGTGAATTTCTTCAAGAGTAGGAATGAACTTCAACCTTGTTTGCTTCAATCTAAGCTGCTCTCTTTGCATGTCTTTCATCTTGTAGAATCTAGAGCACACACATTTCCATAGGGATATAGAAACATGAACATCTTTAATGCTAATATTCTTTTGGACAAAATGGAAGATGCTTTCTTTATATAGAATTACAAGCTCTTGTTGTTGCCTATTAGTAATCTCATTAAGTTCTTAGAGAGTGTGTTTAGGCCTTGGCCTTCTCCCAGTCTTTCAATTTGGCATAGCCATTGAGTTATGCTAGACCTTCTCAAACCAAAGAAAGTAGGTCCTCCATACAAAGTCTCCAATCCTCATCCTAGGAAAGACGCCTTTAGATTTCTAAGAATGACAAACCAAACACTGGGCTTACATTCCAATCTCTAGGACAGTCACAAAAAATTGTTGGTTAACAGTTTATCCCTCTTGCTAAGTTGGCTTTACCTTGACTCTAGATGCCCAAAATGTGAGGAAAAAAAGGATGTCACCAAAAAATGGGTATGTGTGTGTGTGTGTGTGTTATATTACTACCCTATGAATTATAAGGTACAACTCCCTTATATGCAATATATGCAATGAATTGTTTTTTTAATAGATCATTGGGATGGGGGTATGCTCTTAACCTAAGAGTAGAAGAGGATAAACTAAGATTCTCATAACTACAAACACCCCAAAAGGAAATAGATTTGGGCAACCTATAACACCCAATGGAATGGATATCACAAGTTACCTTTAAGCCCTTCTAATACTACTCCTACTCTAATCTAAATGCAGATTAGTCCTACTAAAATGCAATCTAGGGAGAGAGTAGAGATGTACATGAAAGATGAAATGGAATCTACCTTAACTAATAACCCTTTACCAAAATGGAATCTGACAAGGAACTAATAGCTTCAAATGCATCAATCCTACAATCCCATAGAAACTATTCTAAGATGCAAGGTTATCTTAGCTGAAGGGGACAATGAAATCAACCTAAGCATGCTAGTCCTAAATGGAAATAGAACATCACATTACCTAATTGAAAACATCATACAAATCCTTCATTCCATCTAACTCTTCGATTCTCACTCAACATCTAGAAATGTAGGGGGAAAAGTTGGATATACTTTTTTATTCTTTCTATTAACTTAGAAAGTTACATATATAGGCCCCCTCTTAGGGTTCTTAGCCAGTAAGATATTCATTAGTTACATTAACAAAGCACTTAAATCACTTAGAAATCCAACATTCATTGTTACAAGTTAATACATCAGACAAAGAAAGCAAAAATGGTTAGAATCCTTCAAAATGTTTCATATTCATCTATGATTTGTTGGCGCCAAATTCATATAATTTGAATCTCAACAATCACAATAGGCTTAAATCCCCATTGTTGATCTCCTATCAATGATCATGATCAAAACCTAATAATCCTCTTTATTTCTCCTTTGTGACTTCCTTCGTGGGTTCCTTTTTCATTCATATGATACCTTCTTTTGATGCGATGATGTAATGAATTAATTTTCTCTATTTCATCATGTTAACTCAAGGTTTCACTAAACCACTTGAGAAAATGTAAATGCCTATTTTTGCTCCTTAATATCCTTCACCCCAAGTCATGGTTAACCCATTGTGACCATGTGATCTTTAGTTTTTTTTTTTTCATGGCCTTGACTCATGATTAACCTAAACTACTTGTGACAATGTGATTACTGGATTTCACAGCTTCACAATGTTAACTCATGATTTATCTTTAACCCTAGTGACCATGTGATTGCTCAATATTTGAATTCCATGGGTTACTTTTCTTAGCTTCACCACTTTAAGTCCAGGTTAACTATAATTTCCATGTGATGTTGCGATAATTATTTAGAGTTAACTGTTACCATTTTCATCAGGTCGCAACTTAAAATCTCAACTTATCATTAAACCTGCAACCATGTGATCAATGGCTTTCACAATTTTTCCATGTCAACTATGAGTTACCTTTAACCACCCATGACCATGCTATCATCGTTGATCTTTATGATCTAATAGCTAAGATTAGAAAACTTTAACTCTTTATTTTTCTCTGCAATGTGGGTTAACCTATTCCATGTGTCATGTTATTCTCTTTGTCACGCCATCAGAACTTGACTTTCTTTTACTATAACTAAACCACAATCATGTGATCATTAGTTTTGACTATTATTTCATGTTATTGCACCATCATGTTGATCTTAGATTGGTTTTGACAAGTGAGTGTCACCACACATAAGTCATTTACTTAGTTCATGCCAAACAAGCAATACATGCCAAGCACAACATGTATATATTAAAGCATGTTGAGTCCATAATGAGTGTTGAGCTATCTTACTCAAGTACCGAGTAGAAAGTGTATGTTGAGTGACATAGGAGTCGAGTAAGTAGTACATGTCAAGTAATACAAATGTTGAGTCACAACATAGAGAATAGTATATGTTGAGCATTAGAGACTTTAGATGTCAAGTGACACAGTTTTGTCATAGTTGTTTGTAATGGCACAAAAAATTATGTAAACTATTTTTGAGCCAAGTTAAGATTGAATTATGATATTTTGGAGATAAGGATGAATCTTAAGATGGATTCCCAATACATTACATGCATCCAATAAGAAAAAGGGAAGGCTTAACTACAAAATGAATGAATCACAGTTGTTGATTCACACCTAACCCTAAGTCACCTAAGTCTTCTTAAGGAGGACAAACCCTAAACTCTCTAATGAATGTGAAAGGTGTATGAAGGAGCATATAGAGAAGTTTACATGTGCAAATAGAGCATTCATGGTGACTAACGAGTTATGATTTGAGATTGCATTGCAAAATCAGTTAGAGTAGAATAGAGGAAATGAAAATGATGTAGCAAAGAGACATTTTATTAAGGAGGATTGAGAATACATCAGCTTAGGGGTGATCTATCATCAGGAAAGGAAGTGCTAACTGTAGGATCATTGTTGAATCATTCTAGTAGGTGAATCAGTTAAATCTCTTAAAAGAGTAGTCCTAACAGGTTGTATGAAATCCTCTAACAACGTGCTTACTTAATTGTGAGTTGAAGTCCTTTAGCAAGACACACTTCTAATAGGGTGTTGAAATCCTTTAATAGGGTGAGACCTAATAATCTTTGTAAGCCTTTAATAGGGTAGACCTTTTACAGGGTAGATCATGTCTCATGGTAAAAATATTGTAACCTTCATTGGATACACTTTATTACTATAGTAGTGAAGATTTGTGGGTGTCATCCCCACCCCAGTTTTACCTTCTCATTGGAGGGTTTTCGGGTAATCATATCTAGTGTTGAATGTGTGTGAATATTTACTCACTTACATGTTTCAAATGTACATGTTTTACATGGTATTTCAGTTTACCTAGTAAATACATGAGATGGATGTGTGGTGAAAGCTTTATGGTCCAAGTTTAAACTATTGATTCACCTCCCCCCCCCCCCCCCCCCCCCCATCTTAGAAGTTTATCTTTCCTATTATAATTCCAACAATTGGCATCAAAGCCTTGTTCTCTAAAAGAGAAGCTTTGTAGCTTTGAGGAAAGATCTTGAAATGGAATCCTACAAGTTGGGAAAGATTATTGAGAATTTGGGAAAGATTATTGAGAATTAGGAAATCAAAATAAAAACCATTCTACATCAATTGGATGAAGAAAAAGAAGAACTAAAGAAGTCTTTGAAGAGAAGGAAGGAAATTTCTATTGAAGAGAATGACACACAATACATAGAGATGGACACTACTAAGCTATTTTCTAATGGAGACTCCAATGAATTTGATGCAACAATTGTAGATCTAATGGCAAAGAACAAAGCCCAAATAGAAGAAATCAAAAATATCAAGTTAGAGAAAGAAACACAAGCCATACTACTATGTGAGGTGACTGAATAGAAGAAGAAAGCTATGGAAGACAGAGCCATGATTGAAGAAGACAAAAGAATTTTGGCCAATAGACTGGAAGAAAAGTCAATAGAGCTAACCAAGATCTCCAACATGCAATTGGATACTCAAAGTTAAATGATGAATGCCAACTATGAATTGAATATCAAGGACATTGAGATAAAACCATTAAGATTGCAAAATGAACAATTACAAAGTGACCTAAAAAGGAAAAAGTAAATTGCTCAAAGTTTTAACAAACCAAATGAAGTCATCAAATACTTCAAGCAATTATTGAGATCCCCTAGATCCAATAATGATACATCTGGTCATGGATACACAAGCACTAAAGAAGGAGATTGATCCAAAAGTGCAGAAGAAAGGAACAACAAAGGTAAAAACTCCAAACCTACTTGTCATAATTGTGGAAAGAAATGACACACTGCTAATGTGTGTAGGAGCAAGACTGCAAACTAGAATGTCAAGCATAAGAACATGGTTCACTGCCATAAGTGCAACAAGCAAGGTCATCAGACACATGAATGTAGAACAAAGATTGTGCATACACAAAGATTTGATGGATATTTTTACAATAGTTAGAAGTATGGACATAGATCTTTTGAGTGCAGATCCAAACCCATGTGGTCAACAAACAGGCAAAAAAAGGTAAGAAACAATGGCAACTCCTATAACTCGGATTTAATACAAGATATAGTTGTCATTATTGTTAAGAATATGGACATGTTTCTGAGAATTATATAAGGACACATTTTAGAAGTGACTACAAAAGGTTGTTAAGTCATACCACATATTTTAGTTGTTTGAAGATTGGTCACATTAGCCAATACTGTCCAACAAGGTCAAAGGCACCAAGTTGTGAGTTTGACAAAGGAAAAGGCAAGGAAAATGTTGAAAACATCATAGATGAGATATACAAGACATGGAAGAAAAAGGGTGGTTGAAGTACATCAAATGGAGAAGGGATCACTTCACCCAATGGGATAGGTGGTCACATCTCATCAAACTAAGCAATTAAGAGTTATGTGGGACTTATATTTAAAGGTTATATTATACATCAATTCCAAAGGAATTTAGTACTAAAAAGACCATATAAGCATGAACAAAAATGCAAGATGTTGTTAGGAATTCAAGAAAAATCTTTAATTTTTTCATGTTATTGTTGAGCATGAAATATTTCCTATGTGTACTAAGTAAAATACTAGTTGTTGTCAAGCCAACAGACTAGCTAGTTAATGCCAAGCTCATAGTGATTTCCATGAATTAAATGTTGATGGATGTCAAGTGAGCCTAAAATTGGTTGATGCTAAGTTTATAGCTATGTAAGCACTCAGCATTAATTATAGAGTTTCAAAATTACAAAGTTTCAAAAGGTATTTGATCTATTTTAGCTCATTTGACATCATTTCAAAGTCAAAAAAGACCAAGGAGAGAAGAAGGCAATCTATAAATCCATTCAAAGTAGTTGTAGAAGATTTGATTAGCAATTCTACATCATTTCATCTAATCTTACAAGGTATTTATCAAAAACCAAGCTAGGTAGTTTATATTTTCATAAACCATAGATTCACAAAATGGCTTCTAGTTTAAAGAATGTAGAGGGAAAGGAGGTTTTGAATGTCCAGCTAGTTATTAATGAGGTCAAGAAACCTATATTCAAAGCCATTCCTGACATTTCTTACAAAGAAGACCCCTCTAGTGCATTATCCATGATACCACTGAATGTTCTAATGATGCAAGATGTGAAGTGTTATAACTATAAAATAGGAAGCATTGGTGATATGGAGATTAGGAAAGCCTATGAAAAACTTTGTGAGAATGGTGTGTTGAGGGAGTAGTATAAAATTGTAGAAAAGAAAAGATTGACACTTGTCCTAGATTTCTCAAGTGTGTCCAAGATAGAATGGATTAGGATAGTGCTTAGTAGAATACATGATAGTTTATTGTGGTTGTATAATGGACCTATCAAGATAACCAAGAGGATAATCCATAGGGTTACAGGATAGCCAACCCTAGATCAACTTAAGACATTAAGGAGTGACTCAATAGAGGTCATTGAGAATAATACAGGAGCCATGTGAAATAAAAGAGGAATAATTATTGATACAATTACTGATACTTTGATAGAATTTGCAATAAGGGTTATTTCACACAAGTTATACCAATCTAGATGATTGAATAGTATGCCATGTATAGTTGTAGATGTTGGATACAAAATTGTCAAGAAAGATCACACATATGATCTAGCAAAGTTACAATTATAATGGCTAGTTGAGAATTTAGGTGCAATAAGAAAGACAAAGAGTGCACAATGTAAATTTGGTTCTATTTTGATATGCATATTCTTTTATGTACAAAACACTTTTCCTACTTTTGGCACATTGTCTTGGAAAACCAACAGGTCAATGGAAGTCCAGATAGGTGAATACATTAAACAACTAGGAGAAACCTTTGAATCTATGATGACAAGCTATTTTGAGGACTTTAAATACTCAATGAAGGAAAGATTAAGAATACCAATATCTTTAGTAGAGAAACATTATGATGATGTTTGTTTTCTAGTAGATGTTGACTATACTTTTGTTCAAGCAGTAACACCAAGGGTGAGATTTCTAAGGCCACTTGTATATGAAATAAAGGTGGATGAGTCCTCTATAGCTATTACAACTTTTCTGGTAGAAGACATTAACAAAAATGCTAAAGCATTTGGAAACTATGAGATGGCAAAGTCCAAAATCACAATGGAATTGAAGACTACTTCTATTTTTAAGAAGAAAGATAAGCTAGTGAAGAAGCTAAAAGTTAAATTTGGAGAGGGTGCCAAGAAGGAAGAAGAAGAAGAAGAGGATAAAGAGGAAGAAGAAACCCAAACAAAAGCCCCTCTCACACTTACACAAAGTATGGGAGAAGACCAGCAAGAAGAGGAGACTAAAGCTGTTGAAGGTGTCAAGGGAGAAGAAGCTAAGGAAGCACCTACTCCCATAGAACAAAAGAAAAGGAAGGCTAAGGCCCAACTAGTGGTGAGAACCAAGAATTTAGCCAAGCCAAGTCAGCCTAAGCCAACTACACCTACTACAAGGGCTAGTGCACATGTGACTACACAAAAGGCTTAAGAAAAGATAAAACTCACAAAGCAAGGAGGTCAAGTGCAGAAAAAACCTTGCAAAAAATATGAAGCACAAGCTAAATTAGATGAGGAGAAAACAAAATCAGATGACAATAACCAATTCAAAGTGATGAGTTGTAATCCTCTATCATATCTTGAAAATATATGTGAAAATGTTAAGAGCAATGTAGATTTATCAAGATTTTCTCATGTAGATTTTGACAATCTTGGTAAAGTTGAGAAAAATCAAGTGGAGGAAGCCATATATGCCATGATGGAAAATTTCAAGAAAACTCCACTAGAGATTGCCAACTCAATGCCAAAAAGCTTATATAAGAGAGTTGAGAAAAAATGGCACTATTGCTTAAATTTGAAAAGAAAAATAAGAGAGACTTCACTAGCACAACTGACGCCCAAAATTAGTAAGGCATAGATTGATAAGGCTATGAAGAAATATGTAGTTAGGTTTGTACCTAAATATAGAGCCTTTAGCATTTTACAAAATAATATTGAAGATGTAGTGAAGAAGTCCACATAGACGTGGAAGATAACCTATGGACTTGCTATAGTAAAGGAAGGAGAACCAAAGCCCATAGAGGTCAAAGATGATGATGAAGAAGAAGATAATGAAAGCACAGTTGAGGGAGAAATCGAAATGCATATAGATGAAAAGGAAATAGCTAAGGAAGAGTAGCAAGAGGAACAAAGTGTACAAGATACACAATTGCCTAATGTTAGCCCTCAACATGTAACAAGTATAAACACTAAAATAGTAATAGTTAAGGATGTTTCTAATGTCATAGCTCAGAACATCAATCCCCTTATAGAAGAAGTTCTCAAGAAGATACTTGATCAGTCCACACTGTAGGCAAAACTTTGTGACAATCCTGTATTGGTGAGTGTGGAAGAATTGGAGACAACAATGATTGATACAACAAGGGAAGAACCACCTTATATCATCCCTCAAGTCACTAATGTACAACCGTTAGTTAAAATACTAGAAGCTACATTTGAAAAGGTTGATACAATTGAAAAAGACATAGTGGAAACTTAGGCCTCTACTAAAGAACTGAGTAGAATAGGTCAAGTAATATTATTTTCACCTACAAGAAAAACACAAGGTGCATCACAAGGCATTGTAGCATAATAGGGCAAGCCTGAAGAGATAGAGTTGACACCAAAAATGAAAGAGCAAATAGCTATTCAAGCACTGGTAATTGTTGGCCATTTTGGCCCCATTTAGACCATCATTGATAATCAATCTGAGAGATCTTCAATGGGCTAGATTCTTTTGATGTGTGATAACATGTTTCTTAGTCAGGTTAGCATCTCATGTTAACTCGAGTTCTTCATATGCTAAGATAGTTCATTTCCTTCATGCACTAAGTTGTGAGTTAACATCTTTTGTTAACTTAGATCCTTCATGTGTCGAGTTGGCTTGGTTTCTTCATGTTTCAAGCTAGTTCAACTCGTTCATGTGCCAAGTTGGCCTATTTTTATTTCATGTATCAAGTTGTGTGTTAACATGCATTTTCATGTCAGGTTAACATTTTTCTATAATCATTTGGTGGGCTAGTTTACTTACCATCAAATTAAAGATCATTTATGGTTGTCACTGTGTTGCTATGCTAAGTTGCAAGGTAGTTATTTCATGCGACATAGCAAGGACTTACCAACTTGAGCTCTTTTTTCCTTCATGTGCCAAGTTGTGTGTTAACATGCATTTTTTGTCAGGGTTAACATTTTGTATTAGCCATAATCATTGTTGTCTCTTCAACTGAACATTCAAGAAATGTGCCAACCAAGAGTTCCATGCCACATGGTGGATCCTTATTGTGCTTGGTTTCTTTTAATCAGATGGTAGTCATATTTTTGCATTGCTTCCCTTTGCTCTTGTGAAGATACGATAATCATTAGATGTCAGATGCATCTTTCAAATTCTTTACCTCATCTCAACTGTCGGTGGTTATAAAGGAAGATCTAATCTATGGTTGTGTTTTATTCATTAGTTCAAGATTTTTTTGTAAGCATCTAAACTGTCCATATTCAAAAGAAGATCTACATCAATGGTTCATGGATTTTTTGGGCAAATCAGATTTTTTCCATGCAGGTCAACTCTGTATTTTCGTGGCTAGTTAACTTGCGTGTTATCCCATCCTGCGTTTTCATTGACAGTGGTCTAGATTTATTTGTTGCAACCATGACACATTGCAAGGATTGATCTTTAATGTTGAGCTAGCATTTTGGGGCTTGTTCCATGGCATTAATGCATCTCCATGCCTCATTAATGATTATAATGACCAGATCTTTTGGATTTGATCTCTTATGGCTAGATGCATTTGTTTTTTGCCCTTCCTATCACTTCTACAATAGATTGTATCTCATGATCAGATTTAGTTCTAATATTCATTCATTGCTGCTCTCTATAACTTGAATCCATCTTGTGGTATTTGAACTTCAAGTTAGATCTAAGTTATGCCTAAACTCTATAAAGGCAAGTTGTAAATACTTTTTCTAGGTTCTGCTCTATATGTAGTTTTTGTAGTAGCAATATGCTATGTAATTTCTTACCTTCCATTAATGAAATAGTTTTCCTTTCTTACCTCCCCTTTCCATTTGTCAAACCTGCATGTATCATGGCTTTTGGTGGATGTTTCTTTCTAGTTTTCAAGGTTTGTATGTCATGTCTAAACTGTTGAGGGTTTCTGTATAAGTGAAGATGTCTTTCCTTTCAGCACTTCAACTAGTTCCAAACCTACATGTGGATTCTTAGAGATGGAATAGAGTTGAGACTAGTGTATTCTATACTTTTTATTGATGTGTTGTGCATACATGGATAAAGTTGTAACCACCATTCAATCTTAGTGCATCACCTCCCTTTCCCTTTCTGCATTTTAATTTCAATTCTCTTTCTCCCTTTTCCTCACAAGTAGCAGTTTAGGTGCACCTTAGTAGTAAGGAAATTGGCCTTCTCTAGAGATTCAGCCTCAAAGCACAAGTCCCAAACTTGGAGGTTGTTTCCATGTTGCAAAAGGTCACTTGAGGGTCAAACCTCAAGCAAGTGTGCAAACTTTTGTGACAACAATTTTTGGCATGCCCGGTGGGACACAGATTTTGGCCTCATAAGTCCACTTGTTAGCCAATTGAAATCTTATTCACTAAGAATTTGGGTGTTATTCTTAGTTCCATTAGCCTTTGGAGGCATTTATCTAACACCATGGCAAGTCTAGTGTAAATGTACTGGTTTCAAGATGAAACAGTGCTGGTATGTAAAGATCAACTTTGATCTTTTCTGATTTTTTTTTAAATTCTATGAAAATGCAACTTGTATGAAGCTCTAAATATGGACCCATTTCATAGAAATAGCTAATATTCCCCAACCCCTCCGCCCCCCACCCCATATCATGACAATGCTATTCCTCAACCCTCATATTGCCAATTCCAATCTTAGCCCCAAGCTGTCTATAGTCCTTCTGCTCAAAATTATTACTCTTTTCATACCCCTGCTCCATCAGTCCCAACATCCTCATTTAAAGAGCTTAAAGATATTTTTTGGAATCCCAAAGGAGGATGGAAGCACAAAGAAGGAAAATGGATGAAAGCCATGAGCAAGTGTTGGACCTTGATAGGTAGCTTGATGAGATTGCAAGGCAACAAGAGATCAAAAGACTACAGGAGGAGATGGCATACTAGGCCTATCTCCAACAAGAAGAAGAAGAGAGGGAGAGGCAGAGACATTTTGAGGAGAATCTTGCAAGGGAAGTTGTTGCAACAAGAGAGGAGGAAATGAGGCTCCAGTTAGCTCATTTTCAAACTAAAGAACCAAATGCAAACCCTTCTCCAAGATTTGTCATCCCAAGCTTCACGAAGCCCCCTCCATTACAAGAGCTTACTGCTACAACTTCTCCACTCCCTGTGTGAGAAAATTGGTTGGGTCATAAGCCTTCCATCCCTGTCACCATTTTACTCTTTAAGGGTGGACTGGTTGTATGGACTCCTCATGGTCCCCATAAGGAATTTTGGAAAAGCTTACAAAGCTTCCATGGGAGGAGTTATAACCTACTGAGGAGAACAAAGAGGGTTCTATTGAGAAGAAGGAGGAGGATTCAATCCTCTTATTTGACAAGCTTCCCTCTTTTGTTGAGGAAGAAAAAGAAGAAAAGGTTGGTCCTTCTCTTAGGGAACAAATCATTGCTTTTGAGCCTTTACAAGAATGAGGACCTATTGCAAGCTAAGGAGGAAGAAGATCATTCACTACAGTAGACAGTCCTCCATGATTTGGTAGGTGGAGAAGAGAGCCCCAAGGATAGCTCTATCCTTGAAGAGGAACATGTTGACATGCATGAGGTTGTCCCTCAACCTATGCATGTTATTACAACTATAATGAGGAGATTGATGATGAGGATAATCTCTTAGATGAGTTTGATGCTATATGCTCTTCCATAGATGTTGATTCATCATCTCCTAAATATGAAGAGCATGTTCTTCAGCAATAATAGGAGGAGAATCACACCATACTAGTAGCTCCCAAGGAAGTGGTTCATGAGCAGCATGAACAAGAGGTGCAAATTTTTTCTTCACAAGAAGAGGAGGAGCCACTTCCAAATCAGTTGGATGCTACCATTGTAGAGCACAAAAAATTAGTCAAGGGTGATCCCTTTGATCTTCTATCATCAAGAGGATGCCCCATAAGGCATCTAGCTCGACAACAAATTATCAAGTTACCCCTGTTCATGCTCATTCTAGAGCATGAGGAAGAAGATCACAAAGAGGAGTAAGAATGTTTTGCTCCACAAGGTAATACCTTAGTGCTTGAAAGATTCACTATTTTTAGCATTGGGAAAGAGGTTTTCCATGTAGTAGCATGTTTTTCATGCTTTCTACAATTTTCAGCTACACATGTGCATGGGAAACAAAATCAACTTCTGAGGGAGGGCAGCTACTTCAACAATCTAGTCAATGGCTTTGTTTGATATTTTTGTTTGTAAATACTTGTGCATATTAGAGTAGGTGTTTTTTTTTTCTTTCCAAGAAGTGTATGAGCACATTTGCTCCTTTTTTCTAGAGCTATTCTGAGATTTCCAGAGCTCCCTAGAGTTTTGTTTTTGCTGGTTATAGAATTTTGTGAAGTTGCAGGTGGGATAATGCATCATTTTTTGTTGATGACTCTATGCCCAATGGATTTCTTAAAGCCATTGGTCTATGCTTAGCAAGCAAGAATCCCCTCTGAGTCACCAAGAATATTAGCCATTCTAGCCCCCATTTAGCCCATCATTGATAATTGATCTGAGAGATCTTCAATGAGCTGGATTCTTTTGATGTGGGCTAACATGCTTCTTGGTTGAGTTAACATCTCGTGTTAACTCAAGTTTTTCATATGCTAAGCTAGTTCATTTCTTTCATGTGTTGAGTTCTAGGTTAACATCTCGTGTTAACTCAAATCATTCATGTGTTGAGTTTGCTTGGTTTCTTCATGTGTCAAGCTAGTTCAACTTGTTTATGTGTCGAGTTGGCCTATTTTTATTTCATGTGCTGAGTTGCATGTTAACATAAATTTTCACATTGGGTTAACATTCTATGTTAATCATTTGGTGGGCTAGTTTACTCACCATCAGATTAAAGATCATCTATGGTTGTCATTATGTCACTATGCTAGGTTATAAGGTAGTTATTTCATGCAACATAGCAAGCACTTGCCAAGTTGAGCTCTTTTTACCTTCATGTGTCGAGTTTCATGTTAATGCACATTTTTTGTCAGGGTTAACATTTTGCATTAGCCATAATCATTGTTGTCTCTTCAACCGAACATTCAAGAAATGTGTTGATCAATAGTTCTATGCCACATGGTAGATCCTTATTGTGCTAGGTTGCTTTTGATCAGATGGTGATCATATTTTTGCATTGCTACCAATTGCTCTTGCGAAGATACGAGGGTTGTTAGATCTTAGATGCATCTTTGAGATTCTTCACCTCATCTTAGTCATCTATGGTTATAAAGGAAGATCTAATCTACAGTTGTGTTTTATTCATTGGTTGGGGATATTTTTGCAAGCATTTAAATTTTCATTTTCAAAACAAGATCTACATCAATGGTTCATGCATTTTATGGGAAAATCATATTTTTCCACATGGTCAACTTTGTATTTTTGTGGCGAGTTAACTTGTGTGTTATCCCATCTTGCATTTTCTTTGAGAGCAGTGTGGATTTATTTGTTGTAGCCATGACACGTTGCAAGGATTGATCTTGAATGTTGAACCAGCATCTTGGGGCTTGTTCCATGGTGTTACTACATCTCCATGCCTCATTAATGATTGTAATGATTAGATCTTTTGGATTTGATCTCTTACGGCTAGATGCATTTATTTTTTCCCTTCTTGTCACTTCTACAATAGATTGTATCTCATGATTAGATTTAGTTCTGATATTCATTCATTGCTACTCTCTACAACTTAACTCCATCTTGTGGGGTTTGAACTTCAAGTTAGATTTGAGTTATGCCTAAACTCTATAATGGCAAGTTGTAAATACTTTTTTTGGGTTTTTCTCTGTCTATGTTTTTTGCAACAACATTATGCTATGTAATTTCTTGCCTTCCATTAATGAAATAGTTTTCCTTTCTTACCTCCTCTTGTCATTTGTCAAACATGCATGTATCTTGCCTTTTGGTGGATGTTTCTTTCTAGTTTTCAAGGTTTGTATGTCGTGTTCAAACTGTTGAGGGTCGTTGTATAAGTGAAGATGTCTTTCCTTTTGGCACTTCAACTAGTTCCAAACCTACATGTGGATTCTTGGAGATGGAATAGAGTTGATACTAGTGTATTCTCAACTTTTTATTGATGTGTTGTGCATACATGGACAGAGTCATAACCACCATTCTATCTTGGTGCATTACCTCCCTTTCCCTTTCTACATTTTAATTTCAGTTCCCTTTCTCCCTTTTCCTCTCAAGCAGTAGTTTAGGTGCACCCTGGTAGTAAGAAAACTTGTCTTCATGAAAGATTCAGCCTCAGAGCGCAAGTCCCACACTTGGAGGTTGTTTCCATGTTGCACATGGCTGCTTAAGGGTCTAACCTCAAGAAAGGGTGTAAAATTTTGTAACAACAGCAACCTTACCAATATCTAGCACTCCTTCTACTTGCACTCTTCAAAAGCTAAGCATAGATGCAACACCATTGCAAATCTCAGTATGGAGCTTGAGTTCATCAAAGGTAGAAGAAGTCATATGATATGGAGATGTGAGCCTTGATGAAGAGATCATTTTGCCAAAGTATGATAATGCTACAATGACCATAGAGTAGATGGGCATACTCTAGGAAGCCCTAGCAAGGAAGAAGCATCAGGAACTACTTAAAAGGGAGCACAGGTAGAAGCAAGCATTGTAGGACATCAAAGATATCTTTTATGATGCATTCATCTTGCCAAATCTAGATGAAACCAACCCATTAATTAAACATCTGACACATATAGTGGAAAAGGTGAGTGAGGATGACCTAGACACAAATGCAAAATTATTATAACAGACAGAAAATAAATTTTAGTGCAAAGTAAATGAAAAGATATTAGGTGACATAGCACTAGCTCAAGTTGCATTGGAAACTAAAGTAGAAAGTGTGAAGAAGGTACTTGAGAACATTTTCTCATTGTACCCAAAATTGTGCAATCCAACACTCTTCACACATGAGACTAGAAGTCACATTTTGAGCTTGAAAAGTCAGATAAGTTCATCAAGTGCAAAACTACCTATGACACTAGCTCAAATTGAGAAGCACCTTAGAATATTGCTACAAACCCTGAGTGAGTTAGCTACATTATTAGTAGATGAAGCCAATATAAGGGCTAAATTGATTAACATTCAAACAACCTTGAACCCCCCATATGGAAATTTTGCACAAGGCACTAGGCTATGCTGAAACCCTTATGAAAAAATGCCCAAATATTTTAACATTAGATGGTCAAGTCCACCTTTTTCTTGAGCTAGCTATCCAAATCAAGTCTTTGGATGTAGCATGTGAAAACTAGGATGTAGCTCTCAAGATAATCCTAGATGTTCATAAATCTTTCTTGCAAAAACACACTATAAGTGTATAGCCCATTGACATAAGTGTCAAAAAGGTGAAGATATATATTTTGGGGGAGAAATAAAGATAAGAGAGAAAGGGGAAGATATAGATTTTTGGAGAGATTGAGAGGAGATAGAGAAAAATGGGGGAGAGAAAGAAAAGAGATAAAGAAAAGATAGAATTGGCTAAGGGGGAGCAAGCACAGAATAGTAGAACAAATAGCATGAAGTCAAAGAGTATAAGTAGAGACAGATTTACTCAGTAGGAGTATAGAATTTTGGATATAGAATAGACCTATTAACTTAGGGGGAGTTATCAGATTTTGAGGTATAAAAGTTGTTACAAAATTTTGAAATTTTGAAGTTTTGTATAAGCCAAATAAGAGATATGTTATGCTGTGAGATTAAGGATATTAATGTATACTCAAGTTTTTTTGGCACTCATGTCAAAGGGGGAGATTGTATATCTCAAATTGGTTTTGACAAGTGAGTGTCAACACACATAAGTTATTTACTTAGTTCATGATGAACAAGCAATACATGTCAATCATAACATGTATATATTAGAGCATGTCAAGTCCACAGTGAGTGCCAATCCACTCATGTGTCGAGTCATTCAAGTGTCTAGTAGACATTGTATGTCGAGTGACATAGGAGTCAAGTAAGTAGTACATGTCGAGTAATACAGATGCCCAGTCATAGCATAGAGAATAGTATATCTCAAGCATTAGAGACTTCAGATGTTGAGTGACACAATTTTGTCATAGTTGTTTGTAATGGCACAAACAACTATGTAAACCATTTTTGATCTGACTTAAGATTGAATTACAATATTTTGGAGATAAGGATGAATCTTAAGATGGATTCCCCATGCATTACATGCAACCAATAAGAAAAAAGGAAGGATTAATCCGCAAAATGGATGAATCACAACTGTTGATTCATACCTAACTAGAGAAGTTTGTAGTGGCTAAGGAGTTATGATCTAAGGTTGCATTGTAGAATTAGTTAGAGCAGAATAGAGGAAATGAAAAGGATAAACCAAAGAGACATTTGATCAAGGAGGATCGAGAATACATCAGTTTAGAGGTGATTTGTCACTAGGCAAGGAAGTCTTGACCGTAGGATCATTTTTGAATCATTCTAGTAGGTAAATTAGTTAAATCTCTTAACAGAGCGGTCCTAATAGGCTATATGAAATCCTCTAACAAGGTGCTTACTTAGTTGTGAGTTGAAGTCCTTTAGCAAGGAACACTTCTAATAGGGTTTTGAAATCCTTTAACAGGGTGAGACCTAACAATATTTGTAAGACTTTAATAGGGGGACCTTTCATAGGGTAGACCATGTCTCATGATCAAAACATTGTAACCTTCATTGGATACACATTATTATTGTAGCAGTGAAGATTTGTGGGTGTCATCCCCACCCCAATTTTACCTTCTCATTGGAGGGTTTCTGGGTAATCATATCTAGTGTTAAATTTTTGTGAATATTTACTTGCTTACATGTTTTAGATGTACATGATTTACATGGTATTTTAATTTACTTAGTAAATGCATGAGATGGATGTGTGGTGAAATTTTTAAAGGTCCAAGTTTAAATTGCTAATTCACCCCTCCTCTTAGAAGTTTATCTTTCCTATTTTAATTCCACCACATCACACCTTAGAATTCCTCAAGCCAAAAACAAGCCACAATCAAGCAATGATCATTAGATTGACTGTCTCGCACCTTCACTATGGTTTGAGACGTAAATTTCTTTAATCTACAATTTTGTGATAACCTTACATTTGACTGCCCAGATCACCCTTTGCAACTTTGCAACATTAAAATTAACTTCTCATTCAACTATGTGATGTTGTCATGACTATTTCGGTTAATAATTTCTTCATTTTTTAACTTCACAGCTAAGGTATTCAACTTTGAATAAAACCCTACAATCTTGCAAAAAAAATTTAAAGATTTGATTATTTCCTTTCATCGCAGCTTTGCAGCTTAAACCCTTAACTCATTTTATAACCCTGTGAATTTGTGCATACTTGACTTCACTCTTTCACAATGCTAACCTTAGGTTATGACTAACGACTTTTAAAATTGTGAAAACATCAATTTTCTCTTCATCCAATGGCCACGGATCCATTTTCTAAGAGCAATTGACTTTTCAACTTGTGACATGGAGATTTAGATGCATTTTGCACCATTCATTTGATTTCAATATTGGTTTTTTCCACCTTTGACTATGCTCTTCACCATTTTTGCATCTTTCAATGTTCACTCTATATCAAATTCAACTAATCTCTCTTCTAGCTTATTCTCATTATCTACATATTATCTTTAACCTTGGTCCTCATATTTCTTCGCTGTCATTTTCTCTGAATATATTTGTGATCTTCTTTTTTAATGCATCTTGTCTTCACCATAAATACTTGATAAAATTATTTGGATTTCATAACAACTTCCCTCTCATCTAGGAAATGCATAGACTTATCCTTCCTTTCCTAATCACCTAATATGAATGAATGCATTAGATTGCTTTTGAATGCCCACTTAGGTGCACACAAAGAGATAGATGAGAGGAGAAGTTCCTTCAAGTAAATCTAGACATGAACATATCACATTGACTCACCCTAATCTTAGAAGTTTGAAAAATATAGGGGACTAAATTCATGGGAACAACCCTGATAGCCCATATTTTTAAGAAATTTATATCCCTTTCCATAGCACTTAGGAGAAATAGGAGTAGTGACTGTAACCTCCTCGACATCTTCCTCCTCCCTATAGATCCAAACTCTTATAGCTTTCTCTTCTTTTTTTGCTTCCAAGGGAATATAGGATTGAAAAAATGTCCCAAAAATGGTCATAGCAAAAGCCAAAGACTTATATTTTTCAAAGTTGCTCATAAGATGTAGGAGAAACTGGCAAGGTAGCAATGTAGTCCAGAGTGAATTTTCCCATGCCAAGGCTCATCATTTTCAATTTTTGTTCACACTCTTTTAGGGATGGTTTAATCTAATGAGAAGAGAAATTGTGAATGACTAGTGTTACAATAATAGATAGTCTGTTGATAGATATTTAATTTTCTTTGGGAATGACTATTTCAGTACCATTAAAGGGAAACTTTATTGATGTAATGAGAATCCGAAGGTACCCCTACTAGAGGTAATCTGGATCCTAGTAAACAAACACATAGTGTAAAATGAATAAGAGGAACGCAATTTAGATCCAAAGAGAAAAAAAAAATTATATCAAGAAGTTTACATCCAAAATGCCCAGTTGTACAACCTTTTGGGTTATGGCCATTACAAAGAAGAGTACATCTCAAGACTCAAATGTGAACTGCAACCTCCAATCTACTCCATCCTAAGACTCATACTACATCTCCATCATCAAAAAATAATGCCTAATACTCTACCGAAGATCCCTTTAAATACTTGCATAGCCACAAGTCGGCTTGTTACAAATTACCAACTAAATAAACCCTTACATTAAATGCATAACCAAGCCACAAGTTAGCTCACAAAAAATATTAAATACCTATCATAAATGTAAATGCAAAGGTCAGCTCCAACTAGAACCAAACATAGACAACTTGGTCAATGAAGGACCAAGACATGACCAACCATTAGAAGAATCACCAACCTACTCGGCATACAAAGAACTCATTCACCAAAGAGACTCAATTCATACTAAACTCAGTCAAAACTAGAACTTGGTCGAGACTGGAACTTGGCACTAATAGTAACTTGACACCAACAGGGAACTCAGTCAATACTGGAGTAGTAATTTGGTTAACAAAGGAACTTGGCATCATCTATAACTCGGTTAAAACTTAAAGAACACTATAACTTGGCAAATAGATTACTGAACAACTCAGCAATTGAAGACACTTGGTCAAAGAAGGAAATTCGATCAAAACTACAAGCTTGGTTGATACATGAACTTGGTCAAAACTAACACTCGAAAATCATAGCCTAAAAAGAATAGGAAAGTTAAGAAACCAAGGATGCCTCTGATTAGACTACCAAGGTAAATAGAAAGGACCTCAGATGCTCCTACATCAGACTCCCTAGGAAAATCAAAATTTCCAAAATAAAATTCTACACTCAACTTCATCTTCAAAACAGGCTTCCAATACATCAAAGAAAAGAGATCAAATCTAAAAATCAACCATCTATGCTTCATCCATCCAAAAATTAGAATCTCATCTAACTAATTAGTATACTCACTTGTAGGGATTAACTAAAAACTACAATGCTCCACAGGTAATCTCTGCAACTTATCATCACAAACATCCATTATATCATCCTCATACATGTAAACTAGATTAGCAACAATATCCAAATTACAAACTCAATCAACAACAACATATGAACTCAGATCCATAATAATAGTAGCATATAAATCCATAACATGGAAATTCACCATCAAATCAATAGTAAATGAATCCATATCTAGAATGTGCAATAATAACCCTATGTCATCCATACTCATAAAAGTGTATATATCCATTCCTCTAGCAACATATAGATCAACAACATCATCAAAATCCTGATCAATAGTAACATTCATATCCTTCAACATCTCAATAGCAACATATAAGTTCATATCCATATTAGCAACAACAACATCATGTAAATTCACCTCAATAACATCTTTGAAACACATAACCACATCACCAAAAGGTAAATACATCTTCTTATCATGAGAAACATTCAAATCAATAACATCCAAAATAAAAGAAGCATGTAACTAATCTAGATCAACATATAAATACTCAATCACATCTATATCAACATTAACCTCATCTTGAATAGTAGAAACTTCAAATTCCTTACCAACATAAGTGAAACTCTCCTCCTCAACAATGTCATTGAGCACAATAAGATGCCCTACAATTTCCATGTCAGATCTATCCATCTACTTATGAAAACCAAAATATACTTCATCCATTTCAACAAGCTCATCATGCATTTCCATGATCTATCTTCTTCTCTTCATAATCTCTTCAACTAGCCAAACAACCTTCTTTCTAATCCTAAGATGCCAACTCAAATCAGACTCCTCCAAATCATCAATCCTTTCATGTAATTCATTCCAAAAAGAATCATAGTCAGTGCTCTCAACATCATCAAGATTTCTTCCACAATCTTGTGCTAACTCAATATCTTTTACTCTGGTTGCAATTTTCCCCAACATGTCAAAGAACTCTGGATCAACATCTCTCCTTCCACAAAACATCTTTGCACATATAAACAAAAATCGAATGGCAAGTTCTCTACAAGAGTAGGCTAAATCTGTAGATCTGCAACCCTACACCAAAAATCACCAACTAGCTATTGTAATCACCTAAAAATGGTCATCTAGACTATTAGCCCCCTTTTCAGCATTTTGGCTGAATTAATTTAATCATTTATCTAGACCAAATTGCTAATAATCAATTTATTTGATTATAACCTATAGTTTGACTATTCTATCCTAAGTTCATTATTTGATTAAAAGAACATATCCCCTTTTAATTAAATAAAAGACCCCATTCTTCTAACCCACTTAAAGTGCACACATAAAGTCCTTTTTCTATTTTACAATTAAAAGAAAAGGCTTGTGAGAATTTTGTCTTATGTGACAAGTCAACTTATATTCTATTGGTTGACTTGTGTGTGCACATGGATCACTCCTATTTTTGAATTCCACCATTGATCATCCACCATCTTCATCTTGATCTCTACCATCCATATATCTTTAAAAGGGAGAGAGATTTCCCCCTCAAAGAAATCCATCTTTTGAATATTTTCATGCTACAGGTTTTCTAACAGGTTTCTTTGGAGCTTTGTGGAGAACTTCTCATTTCTTGTCTCATTCTCTCATTCCATCATATTAGCATAAGATCATATGGCATTCTTAGCATAGTTGCATTTTAGTTTAGCTTTGATTTCTTGCAATAATCTCACATAGTTTAAATATTTGGTTTTGTAATACTCTCATCCATGTTTAGCATAGTTGCATCTTGCATTTCCATTCAAGTTTAGTCTTCCATCTTGCATTGCATCTTTGAGGAACTCATTGTAGACACTTGCATTCTTGCTCTTGTCTCAAAGAACCTCCCATTGCATGGTTTACTAGCAAGAAGCACATTTCTAAGGCTTGGCTGAGAGCCTTCATGCTTGAATACTAGCTTCTTGCACTCCATGGATAGGGAGCTCTAAGCCGGTATCCAAGCATTCCAAACTCATGGAATTGTTTGGATAGAAGGGTTTAGAGTGTGACACAAATCAAGTGTACATTTTTTCGAAAAAATGTGTCGCGCAATAATATTTCTGAGACCATGTGATACTTTAAAAGTATCGCGCGAATTTTTTTCAAAAAACTTAAAAATGTGCAAAAAACTCACAAAAAGCTCAAAAAAGCAACAAAAAGGTAGTCACTTACCGGCACCCCATATCGCTCTGGCCGGTTGTGCAATCAGCTGCGCTCGAAACGGTGTCGATGAAGAGGAATGTTCATCTGAGCCATGATGCTATGTGGACCACACAAAATCTCTCAAATCACAAAAAGACAAATGAATAGTGAAAATGACACTTGGACCCCTTTTATAGCCTCCAACCTCATTTTGACCTAATTTTTAGAACTCCTCAAAATTGCAAAAAAATTGCACCCCTAGCTAATTTCAACGTCCTGGATCCATTTTTAGGATCAAAATCGAAATTTGAGTTCATCTTAATGGTCAAAATCACATTTTAAAATTTTACCTTCTTCTGAGTAGTTAGCTGACTGTTTGAGGTCTAATCTTTGAATCATCGCTGTGGCATCTTCATTTCTTCATGTCTTCATCATTTCTATACTTCATATCTCCTTCTATTCACCTTTTCACATCTAAATCATCTCTCTACTAGATTTGACCTAATTTTTATGCTATATCCTTCAAAGTCAACTCTAGTCAAACTGGGGCATTTTATCAATTTCTTATAGTCATTCTTGGGTTCTAATCATCTATCTGTCATCTTGGAAATTGCTCTATTCTAATTTTCTCATGTCTAGCTAGTTTTTGCATCCCCTTACCTCATTTCAATTTCAATCCCGAGGGGGCAGAAATACTCTATTGCTGATTGTTACAGCTATCTATTTCTTAGGAGCATTTGTTTGACCTTATCACTTGCTCTCGATCTATTCACTTTGCTAAGTGTTAGCATTCTTCTTGAATTCTGACATCATCTTTTCCTAGTGTTCAGTACTACCACTATTAGGATGTACATTTAGGACTTGCTATCTTTTTCTACATTTCGTTCTTCAAAATTAGATATCTATATCTATCATCGCCTACTTGGCTTCGATTTTCTTTGACATAATGTGTTCCCAAATCGATCACACATTAGTCAAAGAGGGGAAAATTTAATCACCTAAAAATGGTCATCTAGACTATTAGCCCCCTTTTCAGCATTTTGGCTAAATTAATTTAATCATTTATCTAGACCAAATTGCTAATAATCAATTTATTTGATTATAACCTATAGTTTGACTATTCTATCCTAAGTTCATTATTTGATTAAAAGAACATGTCCCCTTTTAATTAAATAAAAGATCCCATTCTTCTAACCCACTTAAAGTGCACACATAAAGTCCTTTTTCTATTTTACAATTAAAAGAAAAGGCTTGTGAGACTTTTGTCTTATGTGACAAGTCAACTTATATTCTATTGGTTGACTTGTGTGTGCACATGGATCACTCCTATTTTTGAATTCCACCGTTGATCATCCACCATCTTCATCTTGATCTCTACCATCCATATATCTTTAAAAGGGAGAGAGCTTTCCCCCTCAAAGGAATCCATCTTTTGAATATTGTCATGTTGCAGGTTTTCTAATAGGTTTCTTTGGAGCTTTGTGGAGAACTTCTCATTTCTTGTCTCATTCTCTCATTCCATCATATTAGCATAAGATCATATGGCATTCTTAGCATAGTTGCATTTTAGTTTAGCTTTGATTTCTTGCAATAATCTCACATAGTTTAAATATTTGGTTTTGTAATACTCTCATCCATGTTTAGCATAGTTGCATCTTGCATTTCCATTCAAGTTTAGTCTTCCATCTTGCATTGCATCTTTGAGGAACTCATTGTAGACACTTGCATTCTTGCTCTTGTCTCAAAGAACCTCCCATTGCATGGTTTACTAGCAAGAAGCACATTTCTAAGGCTTGGCTGAGAGCCTTCATGCTTGAATACTAGCTTCTTTTACTCCGTGGATAGGGAGCTCTAAGTCGACATCCAAGCATTCCAAACTCATGGAATTGTTTGGATAGAAGGGTTTAGAGTGTGACACAAATCAAGTGTACATCTATGACTTCCAAAGCAAATATTCTCAAACAAAATTTTTCCCAATCCAAGGTCCTAGTACAAATTGCCTCACACTTTGGCAATATTTTTGCACACTAAGGAACATTGAGCTTTGATACCATCTGATGCAGCAAGAATTGAAAGGTACCCCCACTAGAAGTGATCTGGATCCTAGAAAACAAACACACCATGGAAAATGAATAAGAGGGATGAGATTTAGATCTAGAGAGACAAAATTATATATATTTGAATCAATAATTTTACATCCAACATGTTTGACTGTATGGCCTTCTAGGTTATGGCCATTACAAAGAATAATACATCTCTAGAATCAAATGCAAACTTCTACCTCCAAGATACTCCATGCTAATACTCCTACTACATCTCCATAATTGAACAATAATACCTAAGACTCTACCTAAGACCCCTTTAAATACTTGCATGGCCATAAGTCATCCTATTCTAAATTACCAACTAAATAAACCCTTACATTAAATGGATAACCAAGCTAAAAGTCAACTCACAACAAATATTAAATACCTATCACAAACTTAAGTGTAAAGGTCAGCTCCAATTAGAACTAGCTGCAAATAACTCAGTCGATGAAGAACCAAGACATGACTAACCATCAAAAGAATCACTAGCTTACTTAGCATACAAAGAACTTGGTCACCAAGGAGACTCAGTTCATATTGAACTGGGACAAAACTGGAATAGTAACCTGGTTGAAAAAGGAACTCAGCATTATCTACAACTCAGTTGAAACTTGGTGAACACTATAACTGGACAAATAGATTATCGACCAACTTGACAATTGAAGACACTTGGTCAAAGAAGGAAATTCGATCAAAACTGCAAGCTCGGTTGATACATGAACTCAGTCAAAACTATCAATCAAAACCCATAACCTAAAAAGAGTAGGAAAGTTAAGAAACCAAGGATGACCCTCTATCATTTATACATTGATGGTACATAGATTATACTACTTGCATGTCATGAATCCAAGGTCTTCCTAGAAAAAAAAAATATGCTAGTGGGATGTCTAAGACTTGGAAGATCACATCCTTTTCAATAGGACCAACATGGATTGGTAGCACAATAAGACCTTTAGAAGGTCCTTCAACCTCATCATAGGCTTTGAAGGTGATCTTCTACCTAGGATTGATAGAAAAATTGGACATGTCTAGCTATTAAATAACATTGAAAGTGATAATGTTTAACCTTGCACCATTGTCTATAAGGACTCAATGAATGCAAGTACAGAAGATTTGGACTTCTATTTGTAAGGATAGATAATGGGGATGACTAACTGACTTGTCATCTTCTTCATAAAAGGTGTGGTAAAAAGGTGAAGATAGGTGATTCTCCATAGCTTGGAATTTCTCAGCATCAATAACTATGGGAACATTCATTGCACATAGAGATTTTTTGAGAATTTCCTTGTACAAAGGTGATAGTTTTAACAACTCAAAGATTGATATTTGTGTTGGGGTTCTTTCCAACTAACTAACAAGGTCATAGATGGATATAGCTAGGGTAGCTACTCATTTAGACAATGAGGCATTCTTAGGATCATTTTCAACTTTAATGACAATAGATTGCCCCCTAGTGACAGCATTGTCTCATGATGTGAGGAGGAAGGTTCTCCCACTCTAGAACTTCCTTAGGCAAAGTGTACCTATGATGTTATTGAGCACTGGGTATTTTTATGACTACCTTAGGTCTTTCATCATCTGTATCATAATTGGGTTCCTTGTCAAATTTAGGAACCACCATGCAAAGATATTTATTAGGTTCTAGCATGCCTATGACATTGTCAGTGTCAGTATAGGTATATTTGTTGACATTACAATCATGTTTGTTATTAGTGACATACATGTATTCATATTGTAAGTAGCTAAAAAGCATATTGTATAGTTAATAGTGTTAACTAAGAATTTTAGTATCTACTGAGTTCTACAGTTGTTACCAAGTCCAAGGGACAATATTCAATTTGTGCCAAGTAGTTACTAAAAAATTGTTGATCAGTAGTATAAACTAAGCATCTTAGAGTATGTGAGGTTTATCAGTGCAAACTAAGTTGTACAGTTCTTAACAAGTTTGCAATCGATGTGATGTAAGTCTAGAGTTAACTCATCTACTCAATGTTAACCAAGTGACTCAGTTCATACTGAGCTTGTAGTGATGGCATTGACCAAGCTATGCAGTGTGTATCAAATGATTCAATCTATATGCCAAGTTTCACAACATTCATCAAGTCACTAATGCAAAACGAGTTCAAGACTACTTGGAAGTGATTAGTATGAACTGAGCTTCTATGTCTACCAAGTTCATGGTGATTTTGAGCATTGACAATGGATGTTGAGTATCAAAACCTCACTAAGCCAGTCTTCAGAACTCGAGTTCCTACAATCGGGCTAACTTTGTGTAATTTGTGTAAACTTTTATTTGGTAGACTTTGTAATTTGTAATTGGATTGATATATATGTAATGTATTGTATCACATCCAGTGAATGATATGGCATAAAGTAATGTAATAAGTAAAGAAGAGAAAAAGAGAAAATTACAAAGGCTACAACAGTATAAGGAGCAGCAAAGATTTATCTCTCACAGTAAGGTGATTATTACACTTAGAGGAATCTCATTTAGCAAACCAAGTTGCAGATTAAAGATCAGCTACTACTTCATCCTAATAAGTGGATCAGTCAAATCCTTTCACAAGGTAGACTTAATAGTCTTATGTAAACCTCTTTACTGAGTTCATACTTCATTGTATGTTTTTAAATCCTTTTGCAAGGTGGACCTAGCAGTCCTTATTGCTCCTAAAAAGGTAGATTATCAGTAGTGATCATTGTAAGCCTTAACAGGCCAACTTTATACTATAGTACTAAAGCTTGTGGGTATCATCCCCACCCCAATTTTACTTTCTATTTGGAAGGTTTTTGGGTCACCAAATTGTGTGTCAAAAGTGTTATGGATGTTTTTATGTTTTTAGTTTGTCATGCATGCAATTAGATCAAAATTAACATGAAGGATTAATTGCTAATTAAGAATTAAGTTTTATTAGTTACTAATTCGCCCCTCCCCTCTCAGTAACTTAGCCTATCATAATATTTCCAAAAATTGGTATCAAAGCTTTGTGGCTCTTAGAGAAAAGCTTAACAACGTGAGCAAAGATCAAAGGCTATGGAGGTATATAGACTTGACAAGGCTATTGACAATGAGAAGCTAGATTTGGAATTGGCTATTGGACAACTCAAGAAAGTAGAGGAGCAACTTTCTCAATCCCTAAAAGGAAGAAAAGATGTTGCAATCTAGATGAATGATCAACTCTACATTGAAGAAAGAATTGAAGATATCCATTCAAGCAATTCAGATGAAGTTGATGAAGCAATCAAAGAACTATTTGAAAAGAATAGTACTCCTTAAGAAGAAGTAAGAAAACTAAGAAGAGGGAAAGAAATTTAGTCATTAAGATTATGTGAAGTTATAGAAGATAAAAACAAGATAAAAGAAGAGATAGAAGGAAAGAACAATGAAATTTAGCACATATCCCTTCAACAAATAGACTTCATTGATCAGCTCACCAATGCAAATGAAGAAATCATGAATCTAAGGCTAGAGAATAAAATATTGTAGAATGATCTAAACACTAAAAGACAAACCAATGAGAGGATGATGAAATCTCAAGTTGACATGAATCAATTGAATGAGAAAATCCATTACAGACAAAAAGGAAAAGTAGGAATTGGATATACAGAAGAAGGTGAATCATCCAAACAAGGAGCTCAAAAGAATCAAAGACCTACTTGCAAACATTGCAGTAAGACAGGACATACATCAAACAAATGTCGGAGCAATGGGAAAGAAAAATTCAAAGGAAAGTGTTACAATTGCAATCAGCATGGACATAGGGCAAATAAATTCAAAGAGAAACCTAAGTTTGAAGGAAAATGCCACAAATGTAAGAAACATGGGTACAAATCCTCATAATACAAAACTAAGATATTGAACCTAGCATAATAGATTTTGAAAGTGGTATTTGGTTGGGACTATAACACTCAGTGAAAATGTCATTATTATGGAGAATTTGGACACATTGGAATGAATTGTGTAAAACATCACATGAGGACAAGAGACACTACCAGAAGATGTTTCATTTGTACAAAACTTGGTCATCTTGCCAAGAACTGTATGAATACTGGAGGAATTGAAGATGAAAACAAAGCAAAAGTTGATAACATCATAAAGAAAATGAGATAGCAATGGGTTCCAAAATATTCTGAGAATGCAAGTTCAAGCAATGATGAACAAGTCACTCAAGAATTGGGTGACTCCAGCATTTCCACTTGATCTCTCAAAGGAGAACGGGGACTAGGATTATGAAGAAAACATCTCACACCAATTCTAGTAAGAAAAATGAAAGATCCAAATCAGCATTCAAGATGTATAGGGATCACTGAGTAAAATATGTCAGTCATTACCAAGTACGGTTGGGTTGAAGACTTTATCGAGCGAGGTTGGGTTGCAGACCCTACTGAGAAAGGTCGGGAGTAACAAAGTTCTGTATGATTATCGAGTCATGGAGGACTCTGCCAAGCATTCAATGCAAGTGAAGTGGATGATAGTCTGTTATTTGATCAAACAATCATACCAAGAATTTATGGAAAATTTTGATAAAAAGGGAGAAATCCAAGTCATTTCTCACCATGGATTTTTGAGAGCTATCTATGCAAGGTGATCTTCAGAGCATTCAAGCAATTTAAGTGAATTGTTATTGAAGATTTTTGTATTCTCTCAAACCTTACTAGGTGAAGATGGCATCCATCAATAGCAAATTGAAGAAAGGATCTGACATGTAAGTTCAAGGCGTGGAGTAGAAGACACCAGATATTAAGTTGTGTCCTACCATTGTAGAAACCCTAGATCTGAGTGGAGCTCAATCACAAATACCACCAAAGGAACTATTGATAAATGATATATGTTCGCATTTTAACTATGCTATACAAGATATTGGAATATTGGAGGTGGATGAATCTTTGAAGGAGTTATACATGAATGGTGTGTTAAAAACAGAACATCAACATCTTGAAGCAAAAGCTTTAATTCACATTCTGTATATGCCATAGGATTTTCAAATAAAATGGATAAGATATATTCTTAGGCATGTGCACAATGGTCAGCTATAGTTGGAACAACCATTTTTGATAACCAAGAAGATGATCCATAGGATCACTGGTCTTCCTATGTTGGCAAAAGCAAAAATGACCAAAACCCTAGGTCAAGTTGAACTAGAGAAGAAAACCCTTTCTGAGTGGGATGGAAGGGGAATAAAGATCAGATTTTTTATCGCCATGGAACTAAATTTTGGGATACATTTCATCATTCACAAGATTTATAGTTCAAGCAGATTGAACAGTGTGTCATGTGAAGCACTGGATTTAGCATACAAAGTGGTCAAGAATAACCTGTCACTTGACCTTGCCGAGTTGATGTTGAACTAGTTCAACAAGAATATGGAGAGTATCATAACTTCCAAGAACATTCCTTGTAAGTTCAGTTCACTTTTCACTTGTTTTTTTTTCTATGTACAAATTTTTTTCCCATCTAAAGGTACACTAGTATGGAGGAAGGATGTACCTATTCTTTATCAAATTAATGAGTTTATTTGAAATGGGAGAGAAGTGTGTAAGTATTATGGACAATTACTTGGATGCATTCAAAGAGAAGATGAATAACAGATTCAAGATTCTAAAGAAACTAGTTGATTATTACAAAGATGATGTTTGTTTCATGGTTGATAGTGACAAAGTATACATTCAGGCAATTAGACCAAGGATAGTATGGATAAAATCTCTTGGTTATGAGGTAAACATAGATGAACCAAGGACATAATTGAGGGATTGATTAAGGAGCTTGTTAACCCTAAATTTGCATACTTTGGCACTTATGATGAGGTGAAGGCTAGAATTGAACTTGAAATCAAACTCCCTCAGGCAATCAACAAAAGGAAGAAGAGAATTGCCAATCAGAAAACTAGTTCCACTCTTTTGTTGACTGAAGGCAAAGGAGATGATATTGAGGATGAAGAAGTAGAAAATAAAGAGAAATCAAAGGATGAAGAGCCATTGAAGAAGAAAGGTAGGGTAATTATTTACCAAGCCTGTCAAACCATCTACTACTATGTCTACTAGAGGATCATCTAGGAAGAAAATAGATAAAGGAGGAGATGTAATCTTCAAGAGGTGTCCACCTACTTTTGAGGAAAGGATGAAAGAATTAGAGTCAAGATCTGGCATAACAAACTTCAAGGCACTAAAGTATGAGACAAGGACTATAGAGGAGTAGAAGCAAATAGAGGACTTGATAATATCAAAAATGGGTAAGTGGAAGTACTCCCTAGACCAGCTTTCTTAGCAGATTCTGAATATTTTAATGGAGAAGGTCAAGCCAAGATGGGAGAATGACATGAAAACTATAAAATACATATATTAGTAGACCATAAGGCAGCTCATGTCGAGTTTGAATGACAAGGAGGTAAAGGAATCTCTGAAGAAAAATGAAGAAAATCTTACTTTGAGATTAAACACTTGTCTTGTACTGTTGAAAGACATTGAACATGTAGTGAAGAATGCTATAAACACATGGAAGAAAATTTATCTTCTTCACAAGATGAGTGATTTTGTAGTTGGTGTGAGTGACAAACATGAAGATGATGATGATGAGAAAAAAGATGTGGAAATCAATTATGAAGAGGTAACTCATTTCTACAATATAGATGATGAAGAGGAACAAGGGTAAGAAGCTACTAAGGAAGATTTACCAAATGTCCAATATACTAAGGATACTAACCTAGAGAAAATTGCAATAGCCATCATAGCCTTACTTCCTCATTCTATGAGTAAAGTATTGAAAACATCAAACTCAAAGAAAGCTTCAATAGGATTGATTGTGAAAAACATAGTTAGCACAAGCACTCAATCAATTTATGCACACTTGTCTAGCTAAACACCACATTGACTAAAGTGATAAGCACTTCATCTACTAAGCAACAAACACTTCCCTTTACATCAATTTTGATAACTCCAGGTATTTCTACTACTGGTATTTCAGAAATGATTTTACTATCTACCTTTTTAGTGAGTCCTACCATTTCTAAATAAGTGCAAAGACAATTGAGACCAAGCCTCAACTGAGCACAAGATTTTTGAGAAAAGGAAAAGAGAAGGAAGAAGACATAGATCTTGATGAGGAGATTGTTATTCCTAATTGGGAAATCTCAAATCTCAATCCTAATCAGATGCGTGTTTTTGAAGAAATTCTTCAAAAGAAAGCTAAGTAACAAAGGCTTAGACAAGAAAGGAACAAATAATTCTAGATAATAGAAGATGCAAAGAATATCCTTGCAGAGGCATTCAATACAGAGGTTGATACTTCTCAACCAATTTTGAATTAGTTAACAAAGGTTGTCCAAAAATTCAATGATGATTTGAATGGATTGGAGAAATTGTTGCAGAGAGCTAAGAAGAAGTTTGAGAATAAATTTTTGGAACTTATTACTCAACAAATTGACATCCATCAAGTAGAGTTATCTACTATTCTAGGCTCACTAGAGACCTCTTGCAACAATGTCTCTTCACTATTCAGTAAACTCTGTGATATCTCAATTTTCACTAAGGAAATAAAAGATAGACTATCGTAGATTGATGAGGATCTAAAGGAAAGTGCACAGCAGTTTCAACTTGACCTGAGTTACAACTTTATCCATTACAACAAGATCAGATTTTTAACTAATATGCAGGCAGAATTGCTAAGAGAAGAGGCCAGAATAAGAACTACATTGATAGATATTCAAGGCATGATTCTCCCAAACATGGATGAATTATAGAAACACATTGAACATGAAAAAATGCTCATCCATGACAAAAAATTCTCCATTGTAGACCATATGATACAACTATCAGCAGAAGCGCAGATTGCATTACACACATGCAAGGTGTTGCAAGAGAATTGGGACAAGACAATGGTGTTAATTTTGAAGGTACATTCAGATTTCTTGTCACATTTTGACATTACTATATAGTTTATATATGGCATACATATTTGGCATTAATGTCCAAAAGGGGAAGAAGATTGTAGAGAAGATGTCTATTGTAGAAAAATGAATATGTATATTGTGTAAAGGGGAGAAGATGTACAAAAAAGAAGAGAAAATGTATATATCAGATGTGAAAAGTTGTATAGTATATTGAATATTATGTAACGAGGAGCATTATAATATTATTCATGTTCATATACTTAAGAGTTACATCTTTTACAAAACCAATTTTTAAAAATCTCAAAAATAGTATACTCTACCAACTCAAAGACATAAGGTGATAGATAAAAAGTGTTCTTATACATTTTGAATTCAGTTTTGACTGATAAGTATTTTTGTCACTAATGCCAAAGGGGGAGATTGTTGACATTACATTCATGTTTTTTATTAGTGAGACACTTATTCATATTGTAAGTATCCACCAAGCATATTATACTAATAATAGTGTTAACCAAGCATTTCAATATCTACCAAGTCCTATAGTTGCTACCAAGTCCAAGGGACAATATTTAGTTTGTGCTGAGAAGTTACTACAAATTTGTTGATCAGTAGTGTAAACTGAGCATCTCAGTGTATGTCAAGTTTATTAGTGCATACTGAGTTGTGGAGTGCTTACCAAGTTCACAGTTGATGTGATGTGAGTCTATTGTTAACCGAGCTACTCAGTGTTAACCAAGTGACTCAGTTTATATTGAGCTCATAGTGATAGCATTAACCGAGCTATATAGTGTGAATCAAATGATTCAGTTTATATGCCAAGTTTCACTGTATTCACTAAGTCACCAGTGCAGACCGAGTTGAAGACTACTTTGAAGTGATCACTATGGACCAAGCTTCTACATCTACCAAGTGCATGACGATGTCAAGCATTGAAAGTGGATACTGACTATTAGAACCTCACAAGCAAAGGAACCAGCATCAGTAACAGGAGAGACAAAGGTAGGAGATCCAGTCTTTAGAACTTGAGTTCCTATAGCTAGGTTGACTTTGTGTAATTTGTGTAAACTTGTATTGTGGTTGACTTTGTAATTTGTAAATGGATTGATATATCTAATGTACCATATCAAATCTAATGAATGGTATGGCATGAAGTAATGTAATAAAAAAAGAAGAGTAGAAGAGCAAATTATAAAGGCTACAGTAGTATAAGGAGCAACAAAGATTTATCCATCATAGTAAGGTGATTATTACAGTCAAAGGAATCTCATTTAGCAAACCAAGTTGCAGATCAGAGATCAACTATTGCTTCATCCTAATAGGTGGATTAGTCAGATCCTTTCACAAGGTAGACTTAATAGTCTTATGTAAATCTCTTTACCGAGTGCATATTTCATTGTATGTTTGTAAATCCTATTGTAAGGTGGACCTAGCAGTCCTTATTACTCCTAACAAGGCAGATCATCAGAAGTGATCGTTGTAAGCCTTAACAGGCCAACTTTATACTGTAGTACTAAAGCTTGTGGGTATCATCCCCACCCAATTTTACTTTCTATTTGGAAGGTTTTTGGGTCACCAAGTTGTGTGTCAAAAGTGTTATGGATGCTTTTATGTTTTTAGTTTCTCATGCATGCAATTAGATCAGAATACACATGAAGGATTAATTGCTAATTAAGGATTAACTTTTATTAGTTACTAATTCACCCCTCCCCTCTCCGTAACTTAGCCTATCATAATATTTCCAACAATATTTGATCTTTGCATCATGGTTTTTCTTGTTATCCTTGGATGATTCCGCTTTTTCATACTCATGTAATAGTTGTTTGAAGGCTTTATGATCAAAAATTTTGACTAAGCCATTTGTTACAACTTTTCCTGCATCGATGAGGTCCTAGATAACATCTTTGATTTAAAGAAATTTTTAATGTTATGTCATTTTCTCTTATGATAATTGAAGAAGTGATCCTCTCTCTATCAATTAGGTATGATGGGTGGGTCATAGGGGTGAGAGTTGTCTAGGTGCATGACATGTTTATTTACAAGTAAAATTTTCAAGACCACTTCATAATATTCTACCATAGGTGTGTAAACACATTTTCGCTGAGAATATTTTTAAGTTTTATCAAATGTATGTGACTTTAAAGTCTCTTGTTGATTTGTAGCATAAATGGCATTAGAAAGGTTAAAGATTGACTCCTTGGTCTTAGGAGCATCGACTAGTTCATCATTGACAACATATTTGTTCTTATTCCAAGGCTTTTTTTTGTCTTTACCATTCCCATTGTCATTTTTGTCTTTATTCAAGCCAATGTCACCTTTTCTAATAGAAACATCCTCAATGCAGTATGTTCTTTCAACCATGGCATTGAAGGATGTGAACAATTGTTTTCTAAGATTGTAGTAGAGCTCAGGTACAAGTTTATTGACAAAAATGTCAATCTTCTTGGTTGTAGGAATTTTCCCAAGGTACCAAGAATGTAAAGCTCTCCATCAATGGAGGTATGTTGCAAAGGGTTCACCTTGTTTCTATTTAATGTTGCACAAATCAAACATAGTAATCGTATGTTGAATGTTGTAGGAATATTGATGGATAAAGCATTGTGCAAGTTCGTCAAATATTTTGAGAGCAGGTGACAATTTTGTGAAGCATTCCATGGCTTGGTCCCTCAAGCCCCTAGGAAATAACCTCATGAGGTAAGTGTCTCCATGCATGAAGTCCATATTAATAGCATAGAAGTTCCTTACATGGTCACGAGGATCACCATTTCCATCATATTTATCATATTTGGGAACCCCTATATCCCTAGTAAATGGGACCATGTAAAGACTCCTATCAAAAGGAAGGTCACATATTGATTCAACAAAGGAGATCTTGGGCTACTCCTTGGAAACTTGTAGTTGTGTGAGTTGATTTTTGAGTTATCTCATTTACTCTCTCAAGATCCCAACTTTAGTAGGTTCTCATTTTTGGATTATTCTTTACACATCAAAATCATAAGAGAGTTTTCATCCCTTCGTTGTCATGTATTGAAAGTATCAGTCCCCATTTTGTTCCAAGGCTTGAGCATTAGCCTTTGGGAAACCTCATCTTGTTGAAATCTCATAAGGTCTTCACTAGTGATTTCATCATTGGTCTCACTTTTGTGATGTGACTACGAGTGTCTAGGTGGTGAAGGACACAACCCTGCATTTACACTAGGATTTTTAGGAAGTTAATTATTCCCATCATTACCACCAAGAGGGATGTTATCAAAGGGGTTGCAATGGTAGCCATGTTTATTTTCATCATTGTGTGCATAAACATCAGACTCAACTTGATGATAGGATCTTTCTTTAGTGGTCATGTGTATGGCCCCTTTGATTTTTTTATTTTGTTGTGCTTATTCTTCTAAGTGATATTTCCTCTCCTCACGATGCATGGTGAGTGACATTTTTTCTTCAATCATTGGTGTATCAAATGGATTCTCAAAGTTACAGAGTGGGTTATTCCAAGTATTAGCCACTTGCATCTTATTAGATATGGGTTCCTACACACAAGGTTGTCCACAAGGATGCCTAGTTAGAGTTTCCAATTGTTCAAAGGTGAAATAAGGATGAAAACCTTTACTGACTTAGAACCTAGTCGCAACCATCATGTAAGGGTATGTCTTCGTTTAATACGATGACAAGAGAATTTCATATTTGAAGCATGTGGGGTCAAGAACAATCACTTCTAAAAGATAAAAATGAGTAAGTGGCTTGTTAAGAGTGCTAAAGAATTTATAGCTCTGATGATTCAAGCCAAGCGAGTGAGCAAGAAGCTCGATAGCAAGTAGCATAGAAAGGTAACCAAATTTTGACAAGTGATAGTGATGTTTTTAGCTTACATCTAATAAACTACACCTATCTTTTTAACTTAGGACAGTACCTAACATGAAGATTTTTGACTAGACTCGGGTAGGATGAAGTAATGACACCCCTAAATCAACTAGGATGCAAATTTGACTCTATTTTACAAACAACAAAAACTAGGTGATACTTCTCAAAGAACCAAACAATATTAAGACAATAGAATGTATCTATTATGATATACTTCACCATAGTCGGGTGATACTTTTATTCCAGATGATATTTTCCCTAGAAGAATATCATAGAATTCACTAGTGTTAGGTGATAGATATTACCATAGGTAGGCGATACTTTTTTAGTACGATATTTCTCAAAAGGTCATTTGATCCAGCAAACTATGAAAAATATATTTTTGAGCTAAAAAAACTTATAATTTTGGCTTATTGTCAAACGTTTTCATACTAGAATGTTATATAGACAATATAGGATCTTAATTTTAATCAAAAAATAGCATAGTTTGCAAATAGTATGGGTGATTCACATGTCTCAAATAGTTGGACAAGGGACAATGCAACCTTGCCAAAATGCAATTGTGATATCAAAGAAAAATCCTACCAATGCTAATGAGATGTCTAATTTGTAAGAACGTTTACATAGGTTGACCACATTCAAAAATACATGCCAAGCAAGATCTACCTAAGAGTCATGGTTCATTACCCAACAACTTGGCCCACACTAAGTGCCCCATTGCCTCACACTAAGTGGTTTCTCACAAGAGATTGGCTTTGTCATGGAGATGCCATTAGCATAACTAATGGGACACAAATGGTGAGTGTAAAATCTTGGGGTGATCTAGGTAATACACTAGGATTAATCCTTGCACCAAGATGTTGAGTGGCAAAATAAGGTAGTTTCTAACCTAAGGTGTTTAGACTAGGCTTTCATTTGTAGTACCCCTCTTGCACCCAATTATGGGACACTTTGCCTTTGTGGAAAGTAATAGACCTCTCAGTCACAAGAGTACCTTAAGCATTCTTGCTTAGTATTTTCCTCATGGTCCCAATCTCACAAGTACTGACACTAAGTGAAGACAAGCACTATGCCTACCAAGATTTTATAGTGGGTTAGAATAGCCGGGTTTGCTTATCCCCACTTGGGTTGTTCCTCTTGATTTCTCAAGAGTAGGCCCTCTAAAGGATTATAGACTAAAACAAATTGGATTCACTCTTGGGGCTCAAGATTTCTAATTCATCGTGAGGGTGAAGAGCATACTCTCTTATCCTAGTTGCTTCCCCAAAACATGCCAAACAAATTCAATTAACCCTTTTGCTTTTGAAATCTAAAGGTGGGTCAAGATTTTTGATTCACCACAAGGGTGAAAAGTATACTTTCCTACCACCAAGAGACCACAATCACAAGTCTTATGTGCCTATGAAAGATAAACAATTACTATAATGTCACACACAAAATAAGGAAAATACAAGCACATGTTTAGTTTTTATGCTTTTAGGTAGCCCTGCAAACAACTGTTAGTATCTTTTTTGCATTTGAAGCTTCAACATGCATTCTTTTAAGGAAATTTTTCAAGCATTTAGGGAAAAACCTACGAGCACAAATGTTAGTCCAACAAGGTTAGTCCCAAAAATAAGGTGAAAACCTACAATAAACCTCTATCAGACAGTAATGAATCTGAAAAACCCAAAAAGAAGATTGCTAAAGGCCAAAAAATGATCAAAGAATTCAAATAGCAATAAGTTTCAGCTTAGCTGATAGTTTTATGCTAACAGAATATCATACAATACTTTTTAGTATACAAGTTTGATACTTTTGCTTTGTATGATACTTTGCACTATACTTGAGTGATAGATTCTTGTATAGTGGTATGATAGACCTTTGTATGAGTGCACAATACTTTTACTAGAAAATTATCACATGAAAGTACTAAGACCTATCATACAATACTGAGAAAGTATTGCACAATAATCACAACTGCAAAAAATAAAAGATAGAATCAACAAGCAAAAAATGCAAGAAAAAGTATAGATTATGAGGCAAAACTAGAATGTTTTGCCCCATGGTGGGCCCAAAAAATTTACACTAAGAAAGTGCACTTCTCTAAACCTTTCTATCTAAGTTATTCCATGGATTGGAATACTTGAATGGCAGATTAGAACTCACTATCCATGGGGTGATCCCATAATATTGGGTACCACTTTTGTGTCATGAAAAAAATTGTTAAATGATGAAAAAATTCCAAATTCAATTTTACCTATGTTCACACAAACATACTAAATATGTCTATGTGAACATAAAAGAAATGCATGTTCGCGCGAACATATTTGGTTTAAATAGGATATGTTCACACAAACATGATTAATTAATATGTTTGCGTGAACATATAATTACAGTGATTTTGAGATTAAAACCCCCGTTTTCTATTTTTCCTATTCATTTTTACAGCGAGGTGAATTTGATTTGGATGTTGGAGAGAACATATCAGATTGCTAAGTGAGTTGCGTCACTTTGTGTCATGCTCCTCCAAATTTTAGTTGTTGCATTATTTCCGATATGTTTATATGTTATTATTTGAATTTTTTTTATATTTTTTTATATTTTTTATGTTTTCAAAGAATATTTTCATGTTAATTTAATATTTTTATTATTTATTTATGTTAGTTAGTTCTATTAATTTATCGTTTATAATTTTTTTATCTGTTAGTTATATATGAGTGTTATTAGAAAATACATTAGAAATTATTAAAAAACATTAGTGTAGAATATTAAAAAAATACTAATTTTGTGTTAGGAAACAAAATTAGTGTTAAATTAGATAAATATTGGAAAATATTAGAAAAGCAATAGTCTAGAATATTAGAAAGTATTACAAAATATTAAAAAACGTTAATCTAGAATATCAGAAAAATATTAGTATAACATTAGTAAACAAATTTAGAAAAACATCAAAAAAAATACATTTATATTAGAAAAACATTAGAAAATATTTTTTAAAACATTAGTTTAAAAAATATTTTTAAAATATTAGCATTAGGAAACAAAATTAGTATTAAATTAGATAAATATTAGAAAATATTAGAAAAGCAATAGTCTAGAATATTAGAAAAGTATTACAAAATATTAAAAAATGTTAATCTAGAATATCAGAAAAATATTAGTATAACATTAGGAAACAAATTTAGAAAAACATCAAAAAAAATTTACATTTATATTAGAAAATATTTTTAAAAACATTAGTTTAAAAAATATTTTTTAAATATTATAAAAATATTACAAAATATTTTTAAAAATAGTGTAGAACATTAGAAAAAAATTACAAATATTAAAAAAAATATTAATCTAGAATATTAGAAAAATATTAGTGTAACATTAGGAAACAATTTTAGAAAAATATTAGTCTTATTAGAAAAACATTTGAAAAAACATTACTTTATAAAATATTTTTAAAAATATTAGTCTAGAAAATATTAGAAAAATATTTTAAAATATTAAAAAACATTAGAAAATATTGAAAAAAATAATAGTGTAGAATATTAGAAACATATTTTAAAACTGTTAATCTAGAATATTAGAAAAATATTAGTATAACATATAATGAAACAAATTTAGAAAATATTACTCTTATTGGAAAAATATTAGAAAAATGTTTTTAAATTTTTTTAAAAAACTTAGGACCTAGAAAATTAAAAAATAGTAGAAAAACATTACAAAATATTAAAAAAATAATATTGTAGAGTATTAGAAAAACATTACTTGAAATATTAAAAAAATGTTAATCTAAAATATTAGAAAAATAAATTAGTATAACATTAAGAAATATTAGTATAATATTAGAAAATAAATTAGTACAACATTACAAAATATTAGACAAACATTATAAAATATTTTAAAAACATTAATCTAGAAACAAATTTAGAAAAATATTACTTGAAATATTAGAAAAAATATTACAAAATTCTAGAAAAATATTAGAAAAAACAAAAAAAAACATTAGTCTAGAAAATTTAAAAATATTAGAACTCTATCTCCAACCCTAACCCTAACCCTAACACTAACCCTAACTCAAACTCTAATCTAACCCTAACTCAAACTCAAACCCTAATTTCTAACCCTAACTCAAACTCTAACCCTAATCTAACCATAAAGTTTTATAACTGAAACCCTAATCGAACCCTAGAACCATAACCCTAACTGTAACTAGATAACCCTAATCTAACCCTAACTGTAACTAAAACCCTAATCTAAACCCTAGAACTCAAACCCTAATCTAACCTTAACTCAAACTCAAACCCTAATTTAACACTAACCCTAACTGAAGTTACCCTAATCTAACCCTAGAGCCATAACCATAATCTAACCCTAACTTGAAAACTCTAACCCTAAAATCTAACCCTAACCCTAATTAAAACCCTAATCTAACCATAACCATAGAACTCAAACCCTAATCTAACCATAACCATAGAACTCAAACCCTAATCTTTAACCCTAACCCTAACTCAAAACCTAATCTAACCCTAACTCAAATTGAATCCCTAATCTAACTCAAACCCTGATCTAATCCTAACTAAAAACTTAAACCCTAATCTAACTCAAGCCCTAATTTAATCCTAACTAAAAACTCAAACCCTAATCTAATCCTAATTGAAAACTCAAACCCTAATCTAACTCAAACCCTAATCTAATCCTAACTAAAAACTCAAACCCTAATCCAACCCTAATCTAACTCAAACCCTAATCAAAATCAAATCCTAATCTAACTCAAACTATAACTCAAACCCTAAACTAATCCTAACTAAAAACTCAAACCCTAATCTAATCCTAACTAAAAACTCAAACCCTAATCTAACTCAAACCCTAATCTAAATCAAACCCTAATCTATTCCTAATTGAAAACTCAACCCTAATCTGAGTCAAACCCTAATCTAATCCTAACTAAAAACTCAAACCCTAATCTAACTCAAACCCTAATCTAAATCAAACCCTAATTCAAACCCTAATCTAATCCTAACTGAAAACTCAAACCCTAATCTAATCCTAACTGAAAACTCAAACCCTAATCTAAATCAAACCCTAATCAAAACCTAACCAAACCCTAATCTAACTCAAACCCTAATCTAATCCTAACTAAAAACTCAAACCTTAATCTAACTCAAACCCTAATCTAAATCAAAGCCTAATCTAACTCAAACCCTAATCTAAATCAAACCCTGATCTAACCCTAATCTAACTCAAACCCTAATCTAATCCTAACTAAAAACTCAAACCCTAATCTAATCCTAACTGAAAACTCAACCCCTAATCTAATCTTAATTGAAAACTCGAACCCTAATCTAACTCAAACCCTAATTCTAACTCTAACTCTCATGTATGATATATTGATGTGAAGATTAGATGATGTATAACTGCATATCTTTTAAATAAAAATTTGTGTATTAGACTACATGTACGTTTATGTGTATTTACAATATATTAGCTCCATCATTGTAGATATGACTTCACATGATCAGCCTACTCATCATCCTAAGGGTGATGTGACTCGTGTTGTAGTTTACAGTGTTGCTCATGGTGGCACTCATGGTGGGGCTCATGCTACAACTCATTGTGGGGCTCATCGTGGGGCTCGTGCTATGGCTCCTAGTGTGGCTCCTACTGTAGCTCCTACTATGGCTCCTAGTATGGCTCTTGGTGCAAGTCTTGATGTGGCTCTTGGTGTGGCTCCTGCTAGAGGTCCTGGTTTAGTTCTTGCTAGAGGTCCTGTTGCAGCTCCTATTGTGCCACCTCCATGCATTGATATTGATGCATTATTTGTATTTGTAGATTAGGAGGTTATTAGATTAGAGAAGTCTATATAGTTCTTTGATGATGGTTTATATAGAGACATATGTGTGACCGTGTGTAGGAGTTTACAGGATCTCACTACTAGATTTAGAGCTCATCATTCATTTACCCCTAATGTATTAGCTACCATATCTAGGGAGCTTAGAGCTGAGATTTTAGGAGATGCATCTTTTGATGATGTCAAGAGGGTGGCCCCCAAAGATGTCATTAAATGAGATTTGTTTCTATCATATGAGGGTACACAGGGTAGGGTGAGAGGCTATCAAGTGACACGTTGTAGAGATCCTATTGTCGCTAATATGATCTATCCTCATTTCTTAGCCGCACATGATCATTATCCTAATAACAATTAGATACCTCTTTATTTTGCACAGCAATTGTATGTTGAGTTATGCATGGGGCTCAACGTCAACTACTTAGATATTCCAGATTATTGCGAATAGGGGCATGGTTAGATCGCAGATCATGACTAGTATCGCAATGCACAGTGTCTGCCACCTCCAAATGTCAGACAATTCATTGGATAGAGACTTCCTCCAGTGACTCTAGCACTAGCACCTATTGCAAATAAAGTTGTCATTCCTTCCCAAAGGGGAGCAATTGACAGTATTGGACACATTGCATCTGTAGCTGCTAGTATCACATTTGATTCTCTTGGTTGTTATATTCACACTCGACAGAGTCATCCAAGTCGATCATCTTCAAAGGCATTCAGTAGCACTTCAAGCACCTGCCTTGATGAGGCACATAGAGTTGTTGGACTACTAGTACCAGGCAATGTTAGTGCTCTTACTAGACAACACAAACATATGGATCTAGCACTATATTTTTTGGAGGATCTATTGCAGGGTATTAATTATATTTTTGATATACAGCGGATACCAGTTCACTCAATGATGGATGCCATTAAATAGCATCAAAGCCCCATAGTTCCATAGGCACAGACCACACTAGTGACATTCACCATGCAACATAACTCATAAAATTTTGTACCAAGCTCATGACACTCTATAGATGACTTAGGCATATGAGTTGGAGATATCAGGATCACAGCTGAGGGCCTTGATGATTTTGGTGAGCAGTTATGAGGGCTATCTAAGATTGATACTAGTCTAAGCATGGGATTTTTATTGTACATGGACATGTTATTCTAACCCGACACTGATTCTACACCATTACCCAGCTAGTTACACATGTCACTTCACTCATTATTACTAGGAGTTGGATATTATGGTACTGAGGATGCTTTAGGAGATTGTGGTGTTGAGGGTGGTTTAGTAGGTGTTGGAGTTTCAGGAGATGATGCTAGTGTATTAGGATGGGATGTTGACACTGGAGGTGCATCAATAGATGATACGATGGAGTATGATGATCATCCTTCACCTCCTAAGACCCAGGTACGTATATATAATATTTTTAAATTTAAATATATGAATTTATAAAATAGTTTAGATAGATATTTAAAAGTTATGATAAATCGTGCAGGCACAACTCACCGAGCACATGATTACATCTAGTGTTGGGTCAAGGCATGTACGTTAGAGAGAGGATTCTACTAAGATGACTAGTACTACTTAGGTACAAGTTTTAAATAGCTTGCAAAGTTATTTATGTTTCAAACTATATGCACTCATATTCATGTACACATGTCTATATACATACATACATATATATATAGACATGTGTACATGAATATGAGTGCATATAGTTTGAAACATAAATAACTTTGCAAGCTATTTAAAACTTGTACCTAAGTAGTACTAGTCATCTTAGTATATATATGTATGTATGTATGTATGTATGTATGTATGTATATGTTTAGATAGTTCTAATGTATATATATTTGTAGGGCTCGGTTGTTGTGCCTCAGCCATAGGATGTATAGGAGATTTGATCAAAGGTTCGCTTTGTTCCTATGCATCTTGAGGGGTCCCTATAGTAGTAGTTGTTGCGTGTGTGTGTGTGTGTGTGTGTGTGTGTGTGTGTGTGTGTGTGTGTGTGTGTGTGTGTGTGTGTGTGTGTGTGTGTGTGTGTGTGTGTGCGTGTGTGTGTGTGTGTGTGTGTGTGTGTGTATTGATGCATCTATATATTGGAGACTTTGTATATTCTGGAGACTTACATACATGTGTATTTCAGTACCTCGATGACATGTACATTTCACTATTTATTTGAATATTTAGTACTGCAGTAGTTGGATGACATGTATTTGACTATTTATATTTTACTACATACATGTTTATTCAAGACTTATAGTTTGCATACATGCATTTTAGTAGAGATATTAGATGTAGATATTTATTCTTGAAACGTATGTATGTGTATATTTTTGTATTTTAGTAGAACATCTTCATGAATTAGATTATAGATTTTAAACTTTAGATTTGTTTGTGATCATTATAAAATAATCAAATTAACTTCTCTTTACCTACTTCAATAATTAAATATGAAGAAGTTCCAAATTGATCTATGAACCTAATTTACAATTTTGAAAAATTAATAATAATATAGGGTGATTGAATTGAATTAATATAGGTGCTTAAAACTACCAAACTAACCCAAATGATTTAGATTACAAATTTAAAACATTATATTTATTTGTAATCATTATAAAATAATCAATTAGTAGGACTATAGATACATATTTGGTAAATCAGTTGGTTGGACTAAAGATACAAATTTGTTAAATCAATTAGTAGGGCTAAAGATACATATTTGTTAAATCAATTAGTAGGGCTAAAGATAAATATTTATTTTATGTGAATAAAAATATGCTAACTAGGTAAGCTAATACATTAATTTTAAAACTTTTACAAAATATAATACTCTTAACAACCTTCATCCATGATAATTAATATTATCAAAATGTATACATTTAAAGGTTCTAAAATTTGATATCTCAAGGTAAACAACTTTAAATTAATTCAAATTATTATAAAATAAATCATATAAAGAACTAATATCTATTTAAGATAATATTATTAAATTAATATAACATTCATCCCTTCTAATTGTTAAATCAATTAGTAGGACTAAAGATGTACATATTTGTTTTACATGGATAACAATATGCTAGTAGGTAAGCCAATAGACTATTTTTTAAAAAAATAAGAAAATATAATATTCTTAACCACCTTCATCCATGGTAATTAATATTATTAAAATGTATACATTTAAAGGTCCTAAAATTTGATTTATCAAGGCAAACAACTTTCAATTAATTCAAATTATTATAAAATAAATCTTAAGAAGAACTAATATCTAGTTAAGATAATATTATTAAATTAATATCTAGTTAAGATAATATTATTAAATTAATATAACATTCATTCCTTCTAATTATCTACATTTAAAGGTCCTCAAATTTGATATATCAAGGCAAACAACTTTAAATTAATTCAAATTATTATAAAATAAATCTTAACAAGAATTAATATCTAGTTAAGATAATATTATTAAATTAATATAACATATGATCTCTTCTAATTGTCTACATTTAAAGGTCCTAAAATTTGATATATCAAGGCAAACAACTTTAAATTAATTCAAATTATTATAAAATAAATCTTAAGAAGAACTAATATCTAATTAAGATAATATTATTAAATTAATATAACATTCATCCCTTCTAATTGTCTACATTTAAAGGTCTTAAAATTTGATTTAAATTAAACTATCTACCATCTCAAAGGTAAGTTCAACCATGATGTACACTCATAACATGTAATATCTTCTCATGATCTTCACTGTCTAGTCCCCACTTGCAACGTACATGCTTAAATATGACTAGATGTAGACAAAGCCCAGTAGCAACAACCAGGTGGTTGTATTGTAAAACCTTGTTGTTAGGTTGATAATCAACAAAGTGCATTCCATGTTGGACTATTTTGTCTTGATTAGTACCTATGGACTCGTTCTTGATGATGTCCTGACCTCGTCTGATGCAAAATGTGTCTTACACCATTCAACAACATCATGTGCATAATTTATACGAACTCCTTGATAATTCATTTGATACTTTTGTAGAGCACATTTGATGCAAGCTTTAGCACCATCATGTTCACCTTTCCCATGCCCACTCTCAAAGAAATTCCATATGTGTTTTATATTCTCATTAAAATGATATCTACATAATACATAAAATGGTCTAGATGATTTAACTATGTGGCACATAATGTTTATCAATATTTATGTCTCTTTCTTTCAAATATAAAAGAACATATTGAAGCAATGTTCTATATAGTGAATGTCATATTCTTTATCATCACTTATATAAAAGTGATATTCCTTTTTAATAACTCATGCTTCAAGTGTACTCTGAACACCATCCAAATCTAACTATGCATGTCTATAACAAACATGTACCATAATAGTGACCTACTTAGAAAATAAATAATATGATTGAATTTCTTTCTGATGAACAAAGGAATAGTTCTCTACAAAATAAACAAGTGATACAATCATTCCAAGAAGGAAATTATCTCCCAAAGTTTGAAACTATTGTGCTTGTCACTTTGCAAAAAATGCATGATGAATATAAGGTTGAATCAAAATTTTAAATCTGTCTACATGTGTTACAATGGGTAACTCCTCTTCAACATATTCCAACCTTTTTGTCTCTTTCCCCAACTTTGTTTCATTCTTCACATACTTGTAACTTTTGCAATTCATTTTTTTTGTTACATCAATATTTTCAATTTCCAAAGGAAATAGAGCTGATTCACCACATGTTTCACATAATCCTTTGATGCAATTTATTTGACTAGATGGATAATCTATTTTGTCACATAGAAAGGATGATAGAAACTCACTTCTCCTACCAGGAGGAGTAGCATGAAAACAATATGTGTCTTCTACAAACTTTCAAAATACTTGATAGTGGAGATCAAACTCAATATGATGAGGACAACAACATGTTTCAAACACTTTGTTTTACCTCACAAAGTATGGCTTCAATTTTTCAAACAACGTTTGCCCAATTTTTACATTAGGATGTTCACTACAAAATGACACATATAACTCATGTTGTGTTGTGTCCGACCAATGTTTTGTATGATGTTCATATTGACTAGATGCAATCCTATACCTAATAACATCTCCACTATTTGATGAAGGACGATCATTATCAATCCAAATTGATATGACTAAATTTTTGAATCCCTCATCAATCCTATCAGAACGAGGTTCTCTACACATGATTGCTCAATTGTATTCCATAGTACTATCATCTAGAATTAATCTTCTCTTAACATATTCTCTCATTGTTTTCCTACTAAAACCCATTTCAGACAAAATTGAAGATATTTGTCTTTTCTGGGTCATATTCTTATTTACAACAAACATCAACATCACTTTTCTTTCCATGGACTTATCTTTAGTTCGAGAATGATTTCCTATGTTTCTCAAACCTTGTTTAAAATTTTCAATCACATTAGTTTGCATGTTAGAAAATCTTCTATTCTTTGATGTTGTGTCTACACCTAACAATTTCAATGCCTCTTGCAACTTCTTTTGTGTAAGAAATAGTGAAAGAAACTAAGCTTATTCAAGTGTTTCAATGTTATCAAATTTAGTCATTATTTCTCTTATCTTCTTATTTATTGACCTTTTATTAGACAAACTTAAGGGTTGAACAGTAGTTGCAAGTGTTCTCAATTTATCTACATCCATTTTAAGTAAATGATCTAAATTTTTATGAGAAATTCTATTCTTTACAGATTGGGCAATATTTAAGAGTTTTTCTATACCAGTTCATACACCTGATCCCAACTCTTCTCTAACTTCTATTACTAGAATTTCTACACGAAGCAATGTTGAGCCTTCTCCAACACTCATGGTTTGAGATTATGCAAGGAAAGATTTTGACCCTTCTCTGACTTCTATTACTTGAACCTCTGTAGGGAGTGATCTTAAACCTTCTTCAACATTCATTATTTGAGATTCTATAGGTAGCGTTCATGACCCTTCTCCCATACGCACTTCTTCTAATTCTGTTGAGCCTCCTTCAACATTTTCTTCACCTCACCTTGTTTATTGTCTGCAACAAGTTTATAAATGAAGCAAATTAGATTAAAAAAATAAGATGGATACATAATTAAATTCAACACCATGAAAATAAATTATATATATATAATTACAGACATTTTTTAATTTGATCATAACGCGCCAAAGTTTTCTGAAGATTTCTTTGTTCTACTTAATGAGATCTCTTCCTTGCATTTTTGCTTTGTCTTCCTTTCTTGTTTTCCATCAAAAATCAAAAAATAAAAAAAATTTCATTACCTTAAAAATTTCCCAATAACTTCATAAAATTTTTGCAGTAACTTTATAAAATTTGGCTTCACATTCAAAATTTTGTCCTCACTGCCCAGGTGACATCAGCATTTTTTTTTTATATGTTCACGTGAACGCATCAAATTAAATTTTTGGCCACTAAAATGTTTTGTCTTGTTCGTTCGTGCGAACATACTTAATATGTTCACACAAACATAGTGTTCATGTAAACACATTAATTTACAAAATTTTGGGGTTATTTTCTTAAAAAATAATTGAAATTGGTTGTTTTGACCTCTAAAATTGAGATCAAATGATCTCCTACTATAAAGTAAAAAATCCCAATTTGTGTAACTCAAAGCAAGCTTTCCAACAACTATAATTGTAATACATATTATATTCATTAAAACTTTCAAATATGAGTTTAACTCATTATAGATTCATTAATGATTGAAAATCATCTAACTTCGACACTTCGGCAAAATTTGTAAATTAGGTCAAAAAATTTTGAAAAATATCTAGGAAATAGATTGTTGAGATAGCTTTCTATTAAAAAAAGAAAATTTGATTTATGATAAATTGAGTTCAAGTGATCTGTGTCAAAATGAATGTATGTCTAAATTACGATTGATGTCAAATCATAAACTATACAATTTCAACCAAATTGAATCAAATCAAATGCATCCTCTAGATATTGATGTTACAAATCCAACATCGAAAGAATTACCTCATTATCATTTCTAGAAAAAAGTTATGCTTTGTCAAAATGACTGTCACTCTTTAAAAATATTGATTTTTCATATGTACCACTTTTTGGGGGAGAAGAAAAAATTGACTTAAATTTTTTTTTTTTCAATTAAAAAATATGGTTACAAAGTAGGAATGAAGTACTAGAAATCACTAGTTTACATCGTCTTTAAACTATTCATAGTTTTAGAGATATAGTCACTTGAATGTGAGGTTTGTTTCAAAAATATTGATATCAATGTCAAAATTGGTCAAAAAGTGGCACCCATTATTGTGGGATCACCCCATGGAGTACAAGGGGCATAAAATAAGTATGATATGAGCTCTCAAATGAGCCTTAGGGATGTATCCCTTTCTAGTAAACTATGCAATGGGATATTCCTTAGACAAGAACAAGAATGCAAGTATCCAAAGGAGTTCTCAAGCATGCAATGCAAGTATGATCTATGCTAGAATGAAATGTAAAAATGCAACTATGTTAACAATATGATAATGTTACCAAGACATGCTAATTAAACTAGGTTATTTAAGTTATTGCAAAAGAGATCAACTACTTGCAAATGAATCTAAGCTAGTATGAGAGTGATGATTAAATAATTTAGCCAAAATGTGGAGAAGGGGGATAATAGTCTAGATGACAATTTTGAGGTGATTACAACTGCTAGTTTGCATATTCTTTTATGTGCAAAATTATTTTCATACCATATTTAATATCACATGGAGTAAGAAAAAGCTAGTTACACTGAAGGTTAAAGAGTTTATTGATTAGTTGGGAAATAACTTTGAGATAGTAATGGATTGTTGCTTTGAGGGGTTCAAACAAAAGATGAAAAGTAGGTCAAGGATACCTGAATCTTTAGTGAATAAGTACTATTAGAAAAATTGTTTTCTAGTAGATATAGATAGGACCTATTTTTAAGAATTTATCCCAAGAATCGTATGGATAAAGTCATTGGGATATGAAATTAATATTGCTGAAGCCATAGCAGCTATTATAGCATTGCTAGATGAACCCATTGACAAGGATGTCAATCCATTCAGCACAAATGAAACTGCTAAAGTGAAAATTATAATGGAAACAAAAGTCCCTAAGTTGCAAAGAAAAAGAAAAGGGAAGATAAAGAATTTGAAGAGATTTATGGGAGAAGGTGCCAAGCAATAGGTACCACTAAAATTTACTAAAGGAAAAGGTGAAGATTTATCAAGTGATGAAGAAGAAGAAGATAATGAAGAAGAGGAAGTCAAAGGCAAAGGAAAAGAGATAGTTGTGGCCATGCCACAGACTAGCAAAGGGAAGAAGAAACATGTTAAGCCTATCCCTGATACACAAAGAGTAACTAGGAAGAGAACAAAGGCAACTATTGTTGTAGTTGTCGAGCCATAGAAGAAGGGAATGGTTAAAGTTACAAAACTAGTATAAGGCAAGAGTTAACCTAAGAGAAAGAATATCCCAGATAAGTTTGAGCCAAGAAAACCTTTGAAGAAGCTAAGGAGAAGGCTTTTAATTTAAAAGGATGATGATGATGAAGAAATAATCGAATCAAAGGATAGAAGTAAGTTCAAGGTCATTGTACACAAGAAAACCTAGACAATTGATGAGGTATGTGAAAACATTAGGGGGAGTGCAGGCTTATCTGGATGTCATTTTATAAAGTTTCAAAAATTAAGTAATGATGATGAGAATAAAGTAGAAGAAACATTAATGGAAATTATGAAAAACTTTAAGTATACTCCATTAGAGCTAGGAAATTTGATACCTAATGAGCTATATGGAATAATAGATGAGAAATGAAAGTTTGCATTAATGACTTAAAGGAAAATAATGGAAGGCGCACTTGTCCAAGTGATGCCAAAATTGAATAAGAAACAAATTTCTAAAGCCATGAAAGATTACAATAATAGATTTGTTCCTAAGAGGATATCTTTCTTGATTTTGAAGAGGAAGGTAGAAAATGTTGTAGAGGAAAGAAAAATAATATGGAAGAAAATATTTGGATTGATTCCTAATAATGAGAAAAAAGATGAGTAGGAACAAGTTGAATTGGACAACAAATAAGATATTTATGATGACACAAAAAATCTTGTTGACACTATACACAATATAGTACAACAGAGTGAAGGGTGGACATAAATCATGGTGATAGATGATGAGCCATAAATGAGCCGAGACATGAATATGTTGAATGAGGAGACTATAACATCTAAGCAAGAGAAACAAAGTGAGATTCATGTGTAGATTGAGACAATATAGATGCCATCTCATGAGGCATTGATGGATCCAAATCCTGTGATCATGCAAGTTGAAGACCATCTTAAGATTAGTGCACAAGAGTCCACACAATAGGTAGAATCCACACATGTTACTTATATTATTCCTATTTTTATAGTTATTCAAGACCAAGCACCAGGCAAAGGAAATGATGGTCATGTCAAGAAACAAAATTTGCCAAGTATGATGAAGAAAATACACATTCTTGAACAACAAAATGATGCCACAAAGGGAAATATTGATGTGCAAAAAGAAGGTGCGAAGGGAAAATAGAACTTAAATGAAAAAGTAAATCATTCTACTTCTATCGAGAGACTGAGTGCCTCAGGACCTTAGATTGAGGGAATTAAGGAGGTTAGATAACTAAGTTCCACTAGTGAACTAAAAACTAATGATGATAAGGAGAAGAATACTGATTCTATATAGAAAATTTTTGAAATGAAAGAGAATAAGATTGTTGGTGCTAAAGAGACAGGAAAAAAAGTGGAGCATAAACAAGCCAAGGAAACTAGAGTGGAGACTCAAAGCTTGAGTCTAGAGGTCCCAATACAAGAACATCAAACTATTTCGAGCTCTAGTACACTAGACTCCAAAGGCAAGAGAATGAAGAAGGTGAAGAATTTACCACAAGGCATAAAAGGTAAAATTATTACACTTGAGGAAGAGATTGTGATTCCTAATTGGGACACAAATATTTTGACTTATGATCAAATGAAATTACTCGATGAGTTGTTGGCTAGAAAAACCAAGCAAGAAGAGTTGAGAAGAGGATATCAACGAAAATGGTACTGCGTTAAATCAAAGACATATTTCTTGAAACAATTGATGTAGAATATTTGAATGAACATGCCCCTATAATTGAGAAGTTGGTAAAATTTATAGAGAAGTTAAATGACCCTAATATAGATACAAGGGAAAAAATAATGCAAAGGTCAAAAATGAAATTTGAGAGCAAGGTGATGGAGAAATTTGGAATAGAAATTGCAGTAAAACAAGTTGAACTTTCTACTCTTCTAAATGATTTTGTAAAGATAGATCAGAATCTAAATACATTGTTCATGAAGTTGTGTTGTGTCCCATCATTTACAAAAGACATAAGGGAACAAATGGATAAGATTGATGTTGATTTACAAAAAAGTGGTAATACACTGATCTTGAATGCAATTTCACATTCGGTACATTTTTCAAAGTTAAGATCTTTGCAAGGAAAACAGT